>OZ005656.1:132522721-133167721 GCA_963930645.1 Salticus scenicus | reverse complement strand
TATATATATACTTTTATTTAAATTTTTTATTTTGTTCTTTTTGATTACAAATAATAATAATACAAATAATAATAATAATAATAATAATAATAATATTTTAAAGATATTATAAAGAGACTAAAGTATTGTGGTCTATCAATTGACACCTTTTCTATTAATTATTTGCAATAAGTAACACATCGGCCATTGCAGGGTCGAACTTACTATCATCGCGTTATCAACATGACGCTCTAATCAACTGAGATAATGAGCAACGAAAAACACTGCTTATACTTGCATGAATCTGGATTCGCGTTGTTTTTTAGCATGACATCAAGAGATGATGACAAAAATCTAATTTCAATAACAAGAAACATTCTAAAAATATAAAAAGCGATAAAACTAAAAATTGCAATTTTTGTAAATACTTATGTATGCTTTGAGTGTAAATTAAATTTGATTAAATAAAAAAAAATGTTTCAAGAAACTTTTTTTTTATACGAATAAAGAAATTACATTTCAAAGTTTAAAAACTAATTTCCTTACCTTTATACTAAGGAAAATATCGGAAAATCACATCAGAAAAGTCTAAAACGTTTAAAAGTTTCACGCTCCAGTAACTGAGAGTAGAATTTCAAATCAAATAAGATCTATATAATTTTTTTTTCCTTTTTCTTAGGAAACCTCTTTTTAGGGAAAAGTAAAACGAAAATAAGATGAAAAGTAGTTTCTCAAGTATAACGAAGTTATTTCGTATTTTGTTTTAAAATATTTTACAGAGATTTACATATATATATATATATATATATCTGTGTTGTAGTAAGTTATTTTTAATAAAATGCACTAAATATCTATGAGAGTTATCTTGAGTATTGTTTTGGTAAAAAGAATAAAGAGAATATCATTCTGCAGAAAATAATACATTTGACATGAAGCAAATTCAAAGGAATTATGAAAGAAAAAAATGTGGTATATAAAGAGAAAGTGTAGTTATAATATTGATTTTAAATATTTAAAGTTTACATTACGCTATTTCTGGAGAGCGACATATACATCACATTTAAAGATGCTGTAGAACCACAGAAATAAAATAAAAAAATTAAAAATTCTTCATATTTATAATATATATGTATACAAATGTATGTGTGTGTGTGTGTTTGCATAAGTTATTTCACATATTTTTGATAATAGGTTTTTTTTTTTTTTTTTTTTTTTTTAATTCCTATAATTGCATTGAGAAAAAAAAAACATACCGCCTTCATCTAGAACAAATAGGTGGTCATTTTCTAAATCCTGAAACTGGAAATATAGATTTCCCAGCTACGTACATAAGGCACAAGAATAAGCTGAATAGATAAAAATGACCGAGAATTTCTAGTCTATTCATTTCTAGATGGCGAAACAATATTGTGAATCCATTGCATTGCGATAAATTCTCGCTTGTTTTTCTAGAATTGGGTCATAGACCAATATTATAATTGCTCAAACTCACCTCTTCTATTCGACCTTTTCTGAAGATTTAAAAAAAATGTTTAACCTCCATAATATAGGCAAACGCTCTAGAATTCTAATAGGGGTTTCTAGAACTCGCTTTGAAAGGGAGCTATAATTTATAAGCATGGTATGGAACTATTTTTACTATATCCACATTTTTGATTGAGTTACATATTTTTTTTCCCAGTATATATATATAATGGAAAGCTAAAGAACGTGCGTAGATAAATCTCGACACCGCAGAATTAAGAAAATATCCTCAAGAAATGTCAAACGCATCACTATTTTTCCTCATAAATTTTTTGAATTGGAATATTTCTCGATAAAAATATATCACATCATGTCAAACTACACAGTAACTTTCATTATTTTTCTGATAACGGTTCAACGCATGACAAGTGGACTAATAAGAAGATATTAGAATTGCAAGTGAAATCCAATATGACAGAGATTTTTATTATTATTATTATTATTATTATCATCAAGAGTTTGAAAACGTGGCTGTAGGAAATTGAAGAATATACAACATGTGTTGAAGAGTGAATTGAAAAAAGAAAAACATTGCACCATTCCTGAAAAAAAGAAACCAGGACTAACCTATTACGAGAATCGGATGTATCCTCTTTCCGATGAGAGGAGAAAACATAACTTATGAATTACTTATTGAGACCTTTGTTTTTACATTATTGTATAGAAATTTTGAATGCAAAATAAATAAAGAAATAAGAAAAAAGAAAAAAGAAAAGAGAACAACTATTGGTTTGCTAAGCTGGACTTTCAATTATATTCATACTAACAATGTTAAAGTTGTAAACCTTGTAGGAAATGACACTTTATGTTCATTATGTGAAATCAAATCTTTTTCATGATTTTTTTTATAGCTGTGCGCTATCCTTAAGTATATTATAGTACGCCCATGTAAAGGTTATACTGGAATATTTTTAAGTGCCACTTCTTAGATCGGATCATTATATGTAGCGATCAAATGACTGAATTATAAGGCTAACGAATTACATTAATGGTCGTATCATTAGCCTAACATAAAATCCAGGATTTTGACTCGTCCCGTATACACGTTATAATTTTTCAAAATATTTTGACATGAAGTCCGTTTAAATTCGTTCTGAGTTTTGTAGAAACGTTCTGTTTCCCCAACTGATTGGATTCTTGCAAATGATGATCGCGAACATACAACTTTGTTTTCGCACGAAGCGACCGAACTCTCCTTCACACCATCAACAGTAGCAGTTCTATCATAAAAGATTTTGTTTTCTTTTTTGTCATTTTTGATTTAATCTATTGAATCTGACAGTTCCTAGCGCATTTATAACTTCTTTTCTGAAATACACCTGAAGTTACTGTTGTTGAACCAAATGTAAAACCTTTTTTTTTTTTTTTTTTTTTTTTTTTTTTTTTTACGGTCCTTGAAATTGTATAAGAAGGATAATAACTTCTCGATATCACTAACACAGGATTTATTTTGAAATAGTACATTATCTGAAGGATCAGTAAAAATTTGAAAGTCATTGCTATAACCACAATTTACTTGGTTGGTTGTTGGTTGGGTTTTCCATCGCATTAGTGCTGTGCAATGAGCAACTGGTGACGGTGTGGGACTCACCCCTAGAGGTGGTCCGGATACAGGCCATCACAGTTTTGATCCTCCATGGAAGGAATGGTTCTCCCGCTTCTGTGACCCCCTAGAGATATAATTTTGATGGAAACAAGAAGGACAAAGCGATTAAGATAAATTTTATGTCACCAGCCACAATTAGTGTACACGATGGTCTTTGGCTGGTCCCAGCACCAAACCCGCAATTTTCCAATTACGAGCCAGGCGCTCTACCGGCTGGGCTACCGCGAACCCTGCGATTTACTTGGAAGCAGACAAATAACAGCTCAAATTATGAGGTTTCATTGGACTGTATTAATTATAGAAGCTTCGGCCTTTGCACTGAATTATTTGTTTATTAATGCATAGTTTTCGATTTTTTTTTTTTCAATTAACTTTGAATTTATATAGGTTAATAATAAATAGATATTTTTAAAAAAATAAAATAACATAAAAATTAAAAATGTTCTCAAAAATTAAAAATTCAATTTATTTTTTATATTTTATTTCATTTTTATTTATTTAAAAATTTATGATTAACAATGAGCCTAAAATTCCTTTTTTGATAATAGTTCAGAATGTTTCAAAATGAAACATGTGTGAACGATAAACGGTTAAATATATAAGCCCAATAGCAGTATAAATATTTAGTTGTTCAGCTATGATTTTAGTTTTAATCAATTGATTGTGAGTACCTAAATCACGGATAAAGTCACCCCATCAGCAACAGAGTAGTTTTTTTCAAAACTGGTTGAAGAAAGATGCAAGGTACTATCACTCATTGCGCTTGTCGGCTTAGGGTTTCTGAATTTTTCTGGTTTTCTCTGAAACTAGCATAAATATGGAATTGGATGTCTTATAAAGATTCTCACGCAGAGCATTTCACAAGTGCTTAGGTCCCAAGTGCACAGAACCCGACAAAAACCAAAGGTTAGCGCTGGGTCTAATGCGCTTCCGGGATCCACTACCTATCATTTCTCTCTCTCTCTCTCTCTCTTTTTATTTTATTTACTTATTTTATTTATTTGTAAATTAAATTTTGCCCCCCGACCTCCTCAAGTTACGGGCCTCAGGGCCAAGACTCAGTTGGTTCCTGTATTAATCAGGCCTTGTTGGTAAGACATTTGCCATTAACCGACAAGACTTGTGATCGTGTTGTTTGACTAGTGGCTTGAGCAAATGTGGAATAAACAACACGGTTTGTGCCATCTACGAATTCACGGATGAATGTTTCAGACGTATTATGAAAATTAATAGAAAAGATAGAGATCAAAATATAATTATCTTGTAAAACCAAATGATTTCTATCCTTTAGTTTAAATTTTAATATTTGATACTGAATTTCATAAGAACAAACGATAAACGATTTTTTATTAATTAATTAATAAGTTTATTTATTAATTACTTTATTTTTTAAATACATGAGATTTTTTTTCTTATTACATCACATGAATATTTCGCATTCTTTTGAGTAGACTAGCTTACTTTATTTTAGTTCTAAACTGCACGATTTATGCAGTATTTTAATGATAATTAAATACTTATGCCTGTATGTTATCACATACCAATACTTCAAAAATATTTACTCGAACCATTTCTTGAATAAAATAATTAATTTTATATTTGCTTTACACATTATAATTAAATTCAAACTTGTTCAGAAGAAAATGCTTACATTGTCATACAGAGTTAACACCCTGTACATTTGGCATTCTCACGCGGACTTTAAAATAATTTTTAATAATGTTGATTTCATATTGAATTAAATTCTTTGAAAAAAAAAAATACCATTTATAGAGAAAAATAAACAGTAAACACATAGCATACTCAAATAAGCAAACATACAGTCGGCAATAAAATTATTCCAGCGCTAGCAATAATTGCTATATAAAAAAAAAGTACATTTAATACTGCTTTGTTAAATAAATCCTTGTCGAGTCATGTTCTTAGACAGAGTTTATATATATATATATATATATACATACACATTTTTGTTTAACTGTTTCACAGCAATATCGTAACAATGTAAATGTAAAAAAAAAAAAAAAAAAAATGAATATTCTTTAAAAATTTCTTTTAGTCATTATGTTAATCATTCTTTTCTATTTTGTTGGCATTTAATGAGTTTATATTTTAATTGCAAAAAGGGAAACTTTTCAAAGGAAAATGTAAAATAATTATTACTTTGAGAAAAAGTAAATCACATTATGGGATTTTTTTAATGTAATGTTTAATGCGTTTTCTCCTCTGTAGTGTAAAAAAAAAGACAGAATACATTTTTAAATAAAACTTTTGAATTTATTTAATGTCATATAAAAATTCCTGTTTTCCATTAATTTTTCATTTAAAAGAATATTTTACTGAGTCGAGAAACATAATAAAAATGACTAATTAACAAAAGGTTTGTAACACTATAATTAAAATATATATGAAAATTTAACTTCCAAATAATACCTTATTTTTTATTTAGAAAACGCCAAGCAACATGGAATATCTTTTATTTATGCATTTTATAAAGTATAATGCATTTAAAAAAATTATTCGTTTAAGTATTTGAATAAAATAAACAAACACATACACACACAAATATATATATATATCCCCGGTATTTTATAAAATTAAATATTTTTTTCTTTTTTAAATGCCAAAATAATATATATATATATATATATATATATATATATATATATATATATATATATATATATATATATATATATATATATATATATATATATATACATATATATATTTAAATATACAGAAAATTAAATACTACTGTAATATTGAGACACAAAAAAAAATCTGGAGTGACTCCACTCGACTTTCCGAACATTGAGTAACTAACAGTTTTGTAGATAAAATAAAGAAAGAGGAGTTGCTAAACAAACAAAAAAGAGAAAACCATAACAGAGTGTTTGAGTATTTTTCTCCATATATCACACGAGGTTTTATTTAACGCTACTGAACTTTGAGCCCTTAGATCATAATGATAAAGAATTTTTCTTTGTGTCCTTGTAAAAATCTATAAATGCTAGATTCACCAAAATGCTTATAGTTAGTGCAACAGTGATTTATAATATTCATACAAATTTTCAGCTCAATTGAAACAGGCGTTTAGATGCTATCGCTGGTCTAATAGGCCATAAAGATAAAGAATTTTTCTTTGTGTCCCTGTAAAAAAAACTGCAAGTGCTAGATTCACCAAAATCTATACAGTTAGTTCAAATGTGACCTATAACATGTGTACAAATTCTTTGCTGAGATTAATAAGGCGTTTAGACGCTATCACACTTTAAAAAATTTGGCAAAGAATTTTTCTTTGTGTCCCTGTAAAAAAAACTATAAGTCCTAGATTCTCCAAAATCTATACAGATTGAGTATCTGTGACCTATAATATGTGTATAAAGTTTTTGCTCAATTGAATAAGGCGTTTAGATGCTATCGCACTTTTAAGATTTTGGTCCCTTGGCCATAATGATAAAGAATTTTTCTTTGTGTCCCTGTAAAAAAACTATAAGTGCTAGATTCACCAAAATCTATAGGGTTCGTACTATGGTGACTTACAATATGCATACCAACTTTCAGCTTATTCGAACAAAGCGTTTAGACGCTAGCGTGTTCACTCACAGACATACACACATACATACACACACACATACACACATACATACACACATACATACACACATACATACACACACACATACATACATCATCGTAAAAATAGTGAAAACGGACTCGTTGGACCTCGAAACGTATAGAAACATCAAAATCTCGAATTCGGATTTTTGACATGATTACAATACTTTCCTCACTATAGTGTTCGGAAAGTAAAAAGTATGTAAAATGAATTTAACAAAAAATATCATAATAAAGAATAAATAAATAAAGTTATAAAAATTTATATAATCATTCACAAGAATAATACTTGTTCTTTATGAAATAAAAAAATTAAAAATGGAGATGCAGCATCTTATTTACTTATAGCTGTTTCTTATTAAAAAACCTAACGTATTTTATAGTAATCGAGAGATGACCAGCGAATATTGTTACGAACGTGTGTTCGCCATAGATCTTTCTTAGATTTAATTACTTAACTTATTTAATGAAGTGAGCACGAGACTTGAATTATGCTTATTTGACTTTACTGAATTAGATAATGAAATAACTACAAAGTCAGATTTATAAAATAAATATAGAGCTTTTATTTTGAGCTTGAATAAAAAGGTGGGCGTTCATAAAGTGCGAACTTCGTTTGTAGCGTTACGCTAACTTTGCTATACCTTACAGTTCCTCCCCAAAAGAAAAAAAATCACGTAAAAATCCCCAACGTGTTTTTACCCGTGCAAATTTTAAAATATTGCCATACTATGCAAATAAAAATTAGTTGCAGTAACTTACTGCTTAAAATCAAACTGCATAAGACTTTAGAAAAAGAGGGGGGGGGGAAACTTACATCATACTACATTAGAAAAAAAGAGGGGGGGAAGCTTAAACTGCCCAAGAATAACTATTGGCTTTTAAAATCTAATAAGGAAAAAAAATAAGAGCGCCGGGCTAAAAAACCGCCCACTTAGGAAAGAATTATAAGCTCACTCAGCCTAAGGTGGTTTACGACAGAAAACCCTTTGTGCTCACAATTAGTTACAGTCCACCGATATACAACCGGGATTACAAGACGTCTTTCCTTAAATGGAAAGGAGAAAATTTCATGAATTGAAAAAAAAAAAATAGTACAAAAAGGATCAGTAATTATTCAAATTTAAATTGTGCTAAATGATAGCAAAAAAAGAAAGTCTTTATTTTGTAGAGTTCATAAAAAAAAAAAAAATCTGTTTTCTATCAGATTTATCTTGAAAGGGTCAATCCACTGCGGGCACGCTTCCAAGAAAGCACTTTCTTCTTCAGAAATCCAAAGTCTTTGGCAAATGTCCAAAAATACCACCTTCTTCATTTCAAAGTAGCATTTCAAGAAAACAGACTATGTTCAGATTAAGGACTGGACATTAGGGTGGAACGAAAAAACCAACTTCTGATTTTTAATTTGGAATAGCGCTGAAATGTTGCCTTTTGGTGTAGATAAGATAAATTAAAAATATGAAAACTATTGGAGTACGTCTTGAGGTGCCGCAAGGACATTAAAGTTTCATAAAGTTGAAAAAAAAACGATAAAACCAATTTCTGATTTTTAATTTGGAATAGCGCTGAAAAGTTGCCTTTTGGTGTACATAAGATAAATTAAAAATATGAAAACGATTGGAGTACGTCTTGAGGTGCCGCAAGGACATTAAAGTTTCATAAAATTGAAATCTTTGCTATATTTTAAAGAAGCGAAACGTTTATTTGATATTGCTGCCTGTAAGTGTGCAAACTTTAATACTTGTACTTGTATAAAAGAAAAAAAAGTACCAGTTATGGAACAAGAGTTTCTGAAAGATCAACGTTCTAACAGGGCAATGGTTATAGGTAATATTGATAAAGCTACCACAAGCGCTTTGAGGAAAAAAGAAGTCAGAAAAAGTAAAGAACTACAGAGAATAGTTAAGTTTAATCAAGAACGGACAAAAAACACCAGTGCATTAGAAACGGTTACTGGCAACAATGACAGAGCTGAAAGGCAGCATTGTTCTTTACCAGAAGAGGCAAACCAACCAGGTCCATCAAATATACAAGAAGTCACATATCTACCAGGGCCTTCAAAACTAAAAGAAGTGAAAAACACTCAAATGCGTATTAAATTGTCATCTGTAGCTTCCATTGCTGACCGTATCGGAATATCAGATAGAGCTGCTGCAGCAATAGCTAGTGCCGCTTTACAGGACTTGGGTGTAATCACAGAAAAAGACAAAACAAATGTAATAGACAGGATGAAAATTAGACGAGCAAGATCAACAAATCGAAAAGATCTCATTAATGACAGTCATTATCGTCCGATAACCGAAAATAGAGGATTGTTTTTTGATGGAAGAAAAGACAAAACAATTGTTCGAGAAAAGAAAGGAACTAAGTTGTACACAAAAGTTGTTTCAGAAGAGCACGTTTCACTAATAGAGGAACCAAACTCAAGGTTTTTAGGCCACGTAACACCTAAATCTGGCACCGGAAAAGACATAGCAGACAGTATACTGCAGTTTCTTGAAGATAGAGAACACAACAAACAACTTTTGAACTTTACTGCTATTGGCTGTGATGGAACCGTTGTAAACACGGGACATAATAATGGTGTGATTTCTTTGATTGAAAAGGAAATAGGAAGACCTTTACAATGATTAATTTGTATGTTCCATGCTAATGAGCTACCATTGCGACACCTTTTGTGTCATTTAGATGGTAAAACGAAGGGACCCAATGAATTTAAAGGCGAAATCAGCTTGAAAACTGTGCTAATCTTCCTGCTGTTACTTTCATGCCAATTGAAAATAACCTTCCTCTTTTGGATAACAGAAATGATTTAAGTACAGATCAGAAGTATTTATTGGATATGAGTATAGCTGTATCAAGTGGAAATTGCCCACTAGATTTATCTTTAAGAAACCCTGGAAAACTTTCTCACTCTAGATGGCTGACATTAGCCAACCGCGTGCTTAGATTGTATGTGGTAACTGAAAATCCAACTGAAAATCTTAAGACTCTGGCTGAGTACATTGTGAAAGTATATGCACCTGTGTGGTTTAATATTAAGTTAAAACCTTCATGTACTTACGGTTCCAAACATCTGTTTAAACTTATCTCATATTCACGCTATCTCTCAGACGACCTCAAGAACGTTATAGATCCGGTTATTCAAAGAAGTGGGTATTTTGCTGCCCCGGAAAATCTCCTTTTGTCCATGCTATGTGATGAACGCAAAATTCATAGAGAACTTGGTTTACGACGTGTTTTAAAAGCAAGAACAGAAAGTAGCGGGAGAGTCAGGAAGTTTAAAGTTCCAAAGATAAACTTCGATGCAAAGGATTACATCGATATGATCTTATGGCCTGAAAATGACGTAACTGAACCTCCCTTATTAAAACATGTTTCAAGTGACACTCTGAATGACTTTATACGGAAGACATTTGAAGCTGAACCAAATAGTAAAGTGGAACCGGTTATCGACTTTCCACGGCTTCCATGCCACACGCAAGCAGTGGAAAGAGCTGTGAAACTGGTTACCGAATCGGCTCAAAATGTCTGTAGTTCAATCGCAAGAGAAGGATACATAAGAGCAAAAATTGACTCACGTGAGAAAATGCCAAAATTTAATACGAAAAAACAGTTTAATTTGTAAATGAAGTAGAAACAAACATTTTGCAGCTGTAACATTTGCAATTTTTAAGAATACAGAAGTAAGAAATTTACAAAATTTAACATTACAAAATATTTTTTTTTATTTTTATTATATTTTGTAAATAATATTTTTTCCCAATTCTAATGTTTATATTATATATGTATTTGAAACGATTTTTTGTAACATTATATGTAGGAGAAATTCATAAAAAATAATTTATCAAAGTTTATAATTTTTCAATTTTTGTACAAAATTTAAGCTCTTTGCGGCATCTCAAGACGTTGTAATATTGCAACCAAATTTTTAAAAATTCTTTTTTAACCTAAATGGCAACTTTTCCCCAGTATTTCCAAAATAAAATCTAAAAAAAAGAATTTAGAGGCCTATTTTTTATTTTTCGATTTTTTCAATGTTTTTACAAACTTTAAGCTATTTGCGGCACCTCAAGATATTATAGTATCGCATCCAAATTTTTTTTACTTCCTTTTGAGCCTAAAAGGCAACTTTTTCCAACTATTACCAAACTGATATCTAAAAAAAAATTTAAAAGGCCATTTTCGTTCCACCCTACTGGACATTAAGAGTCAGAATAAGCGACTGGACATCAGAATCATCATAGCATATCTACAATTAAAACTTTTTTTACAGTATAAATCAAAAATAGACGTGAACTACAACTTGTATATAGATAAGAGTTTGACATATAAAATTTATAGTTAACCAATATTTCCCAACTAGCTATTTGCATACGGAAAAAAACAAATTGTTAGTTTAGTAAGGTTAGTCGTTAAACCCGAATTTACATGCAAAATAGCGAAACAAAATTTTTTTTACTCCATACTAATATATACATACATAAAACTGTTAGTGAGAATGCAAGAGTTTAAACAATAAAAATATTCATTTTATACAATTTATAAGACATTTAGAGAAACATAGATAAGGAATTTATACAAATATTTACAAAGTTCTCAAAACTGCCGTTGATGGCTAAGAATAAAAAAACATTAGAGTTCATACATATAGATCATGTAAAAAGTATAGAAGGGAAAATATATACAAATGTTTAAAAAGCTTTTTACCAAAAACTGCCGTTGATGGCTACAAAATAGCAAACATTAGAGTACATACATTGATCATGTAAAAAACTAGAGGGGGGGGGAATTTATATACAAAAGGTAAGGAAAAAATTTATCGTACTAATCACTGCTGGTGATGGCTATGAATAAAAAAAAACATTAAAGTACATACATGCATATATTATATAACAGAAAAAAATTTATGACATGTAAAAAAACATGAAATTTCCGTAGTTGAAAGTTCATGCTTGAAGTTTTAAATTTAGATTTTTGAAATTTTAGAAAGTTCATTTCTTTCAGATAATGGTTGAAAGTCCAAAAGGATTCAGTACATGTCCTAGATTTTATGACTGCTCTGCTAGAAATACTGTTTATAACCGAAAAAAATAATAAACCATAGCACCTGACATATAGATTCCTTTATATCAGCAAAATAAGAGATGCGGGTCAGACTGGCCTGTAGAGTTGCAGTAGAGATTTCAGTGCTGGTGCCTTGTAGATTCAGGTCAGACGTTGCAGGGTTGCTGTCCTGGTAGACTTCGAACCTGGCGCCTGGTCACCCTCCGGAGGGGGTGTTGCACCCGGAGCCTTTTCACTGTTCGGAGGAGGTTTTGCTCGCTCTCTACTCGTTGAGGTCGAGGTGGGCTTACAAGCTTTAAGACCTTTCACTTCAGTAGTGGAAAGTACAACATTTTCTTTTACTTTAGGCGGAGTATCATTTAAACTAGCGACCCAAATATCTGACTTTTTCGTTCGATTTACGACTTTATCATTGAATTTATGTACTGGATGTGCAGAACTAGAGTTAGTTAACACTGCATTTTGAAATGTAGTACTTTCATTTACATTAACTACTAGATTTTCTTTGAAAGTAGTTACGAGATCTTTAGAAGCACAGTGGTTAAACTTTTCCCTTTCTTATACCACAGTTTCTGTGAAAATAACAGAATCGGTCGACTTGACTGTTTTTAAATGTAATTTATCAGGAGATGAATTTAAACCACTAGAGAAGTTTGCCGGCTCAACAGTTTCAAAGCCTAAATTGGAAGTATTGGCGGAAGGATTAGCCGCAATATTTAATGATTTGTCACTTTCGCTCAGTTTAACGGTTTTAGCCGCCACATTAATTTTAATCGTATTTTCTTTTACAACTTCTGTCGCTATATTAGATAAATTGTCGGATTTTTTATCCGCATCCAAAGGCTAAAAAACAGACTTAGATTCATCTATATCGCTGTTTGAAAGCGAAGTTTGGTCGTTTGCATTAACTTGCGTTTGGTTTTTGCCACTAGAAATAACGGTTTCATCGCCAGTTTTAGGTTGATTTAATGTAATCGAGCTTGCTTCCTGTGACTCAATAATTTGTTGTGGTTTTTCTACTGCCTTTACTACCACTTGCCATTGACGTTCTTGAGGGGGGGGGTGGAACGGTCATGCTTTAATCTTCATCTATCATACCGAGTGGCAAAGAGGCTGATAACCCGACTTTTAAAGTCCTCATAGGTTGGATTTGAGCCAAGTGAATGGCAGGCGATTAATTTATGCCACTGTCTCGGTTCTCCTCTTAAGGAAAACTTTAACCAACCATATTTGTTGGCAATCTCAAGTTTATAAAAGTTAAAAAATATTCAAGCTACTTAAAAAATTGCAGCACACTAGTGGTGCCATCAAAAAATACTGGCTCGGGGATTTTTTCGACTTGATTTGGGGGCCACTGTGACGAACGTGTGTTCGCCATAGCTGTTTCTTAGATTTAATTACTTAACTTACTTAATGGAGTGAGCACGAGACTTGAATTATGCTTATTTGACTTTACTGAATTAGATAATGAAATAACGACAAAGTCAGATTTATAAAATAAATATAGAGCTTTTATTTTGAGCTTAAATAAAAAGGTGGGCGTTGGACTATAATCTCCTTTAATGCAATTATAAACTTAAGGGGCAACCTTCATAAACACTTTTAACTTTACTTAATTAACCATCAATAATCTCAACTACTTCATTTAAATTAATTAACTCTCACGACTTAGTAATCTTTCGATAGCAGGAAGATTCCCTTACCCGATATACTACTCGACTTACTATCCGCTAACAACTAACTTCCCTCAAAGCAGCTACCTACTAAACTCTAGCCGCTAACAGCTAGCCTCTAACTCTCCTAACTCCCTCTCCTTCCAACTAACTCCCAAAAACAATCTCCCTTCTCCTTTTATACAATTCACTTTCCAAAATATTAGCATAATGTGAATTACAGTTTCGTTTATCATTTATCATAGGAAATAACTCTATTAATCAACTGAATCCTAAATTCTTCACATTCACGTGTTGTTCATAAAGTGCGAACTTCGTTTGTAGCGTTACGCTAACTTTGCTATACCTCACAATATTTCTGAATCAGTCGATCTTGGCAATGAAGATGCACTGCTTTTGTTTCGGGAAAAAACGATACTTTCCTGGTTTAATAATCTTAGTTTTAGACAGCATTCAATGCAATGAAAAATAATATGGCAACAGAAAATAAATTTTTATATTCAAATCAAATAATTTTAGATGAATTTTTGAACATTTTTATGTTTTTCATAATGTTGAAGAAATTAAATTGACATTAAACAAATTACCTGAAAATGCAAATATAAAATCACTTATACGGCTATAATCTAAAAATTTTAACAATCACATGTATTATAGTATGAATATTCAGGTAGAAATGATTTCTTAGCATAGCTTAGGTAATTTCCTTAAAACATTTCATAGTGTAGGAAAACAAACTATTTTTTTATGAACATAATAACTTCAGTCAAAGAAAAAAAAAATAATGAAAAAAAATTTGGAAATTATTTTGTTTCTAAGCATTTGTCTCTTAATACTGTCATCTTCCTTCAAAAAATAAAAAATAAATAAATAAATAAATACAAAAAATAGATGTGAAAGACAAATAAATCACAAGTCCTTTTAAACAGTTTCATATTAAAAATAATCTGGTGTGTCACTCACACGACTTTCTCTTACCCTGACATTTAAATACTATAAATACAGGTTAGAGATTAAGAGGTAAGATAACGAGTACTGTTATGTAAACCTGTGTTAAACAATTAAAATTAGGCTTCGGAAGAGTTTTATAAGATAATTAGTTCTGTGTGAGGGGGCTACCGCCCCCTTCAACCCCCCGTTTCATTAATGCACCTGCATTTATATATAATTTTTAACTCGGTTATTAAAAAATAATTCTGTTTTTAAAAAATAATTTATTAAAATTAATATTTAAAAAAAAATATCGACGATTTCCGGATTAGAGAAGTATTATAACATTAAATATCCCCAAAAAAAAGTTGAATTTATTCTCAATATTTCCTTTATTATTATTATTATTATTATTATTATTTTGTTAAAAATTAAAAATAAATCAATAACTTTATTTTAAATTATCGCAGATCTACGGTTCAACCATTCGTTTTAAAGTTTTTGGCGAGCTCTTTTGAAAGATACCCATCATGAAAATTCACTCCTCTTGAGGGGGAGGGACTTTCCACCAGGGGGGGGGAGGCGAGACTCCTACATACACAATTTTATTTTTCCCTGTTGACTATCTGTATTACAAAAATATATATTTGTTTCACTTGGTTTAGTGCACTCTATAGATGTTAATCTCTACTTACCTGCAATTTCCCCCAATAGACGTAATGTATTTCAATAGTTTTGAATGTCCCAGTACCCGAAACATTTGCTTTATCTTAACGGAAAGTTTAGTGTAGCATCCTCATGCGATGCAAATTCAGAATACCAAGTTTGTACTTTCTGCCATAATTTGTTTTTGAGATATGCTGATAACAGACATACATACCCACAGACACATACATACACACAGACCAACCGTTAAAAACATGATTTTCTTATTTAGGAGACCTCAAAAGGTGGAAATATAACAAAATCTCACTTTTGAAAATTTGACTCAAAAACAATAATTTCTCTACCTTATGGGTAAGAGAAAGTAAGAATGATATTTCCCTTGAAAGTTTTATTATTATTATAATTCAACATATGTTTATTTAATTCAAAAAATCTGTTATTTAAGCTGAAATTTTTTTTTTGAATTAATTAGAAATTTACTACAACCATTTGAAGCGTGGACTTTAATTTTAAAATTGTCGAAATGGAAGATATTTTTAAAACTAAAATTAAATGAATTATTTTAAAAATATTAATGTACTCAATAAAAATTTTATGAAAAACTATTGAATAAATGTAACGCAGTTAATTATGATTAGGAATATCAAATTCAACGTAAAAAGTTATTCTTATAACGAATTTTAAATAAAACAATGGTATGTCAATTGGTATGTCAATTAAAATTCCTTTAAAATTTCAATGCACATTAAAATTAAAATTGTTATTTTATCACAAACATTTTTATCTTGTCTTATTTAAATAAATTCTGTCACAAATTTTAAGTTCTTGTAAGATATGTTATTTCTTATGGATATTATGAATAATGTATTAAAATATTTATTAAGATAAGCTTGCATGGCATTTAATGTAAAGTCTACTTCATTTAGTTTGCTATAATTTCAATTTCGATGTGGTTGTAAACGAACAGTAAAGGAATTACATGTTTATTTTATTTATTTATTTTTTATTTATTTATTTATTTTTTTTTTAATGCAAAATTGGTAATTCACATTTATTACTATTTAAGTATTGCTATCTATATATATATACGAATGAAATTTCTTTTGGAGTGAAAGGACCTATTACTTTCAGGAAATATAGATAAAAAGAAAAAAAAAATAATAATTAACAATAAATACATGTGAAATACATTTATGTGAAATAAAATATTATAAAAAAAAAAAAAAAAAAAATCAATAAAATAAAAATTTAATTATTTTTTGTAACATACAAAATAAATATACAAATAATTAACATGTAATGAGGCTATTATAAGAAAATGAATCAGAAAATCTTTTCCCCTACATTTTAAACCAAAATATAGTATATACCGGTAGTATAAATATACGTACTATTTTCAGAGTTGCCAACATCCTAATTAATAATCCGGAGAATTTTTGGTATCTGCCTTTTTTTTTCTCACACCACTATTTTTTAAAAGTACTTTTCTACTTTTTTCACCGTAAATTCATTTAAAGAGAATATAAAAATTTATTGATTTGAAAAAAGGGTCATGTACTAACAACACTTTGGAGTAGGTTGGCACCTAAGTACCTACAAAACTTACGCTGTATTTTCACATAGACCCCAACACGAATTCACGCATGTGTCCCATCACAACACTAAATTTGAGATGCCTCTGTAGAAGAATTCGTCCAGCTGATTACATAACCACCGTCAAAATAATGCATTCTCTCCACGTTTACCCGTGAATCGCTGTCTCGCCAGAAAGTTCTTCAGCAAACGAAAACGTGGAAATCACTAAACACTTGATCCGGATCCTCTGACATGTGGTCAAGACTCCCCTGGTGACACTACCGTGTCTTGTCGGTGGTTTTGAATGTCAAATATAGTATCGCTATGTTGTGGAGAATATTCAAAATCGTTCCTCGCTTCCGTTTGATAGCACCCTGCAGTTTTAACAGTGTAGCACAATGATGTTGGAATTGATAATTCTACATTGTGTGTCATCGTACGCTTTGGACTTGTGAAACGTAACCACATCTTCAGCGGACACGAAGAAAGAAAAGCCGCTGGGAATGGATATGATAAGGTGCGCGATTCATGTGCAACGATGGAACCAAGGCAGCAGTTTCATGGTTGTTCTACAGACAGCCAAACGAATTTTACGACACAGGCCTTTCAAATTTTTGCTGCGATGGGATGAATGTCTGATTTGTTGTGGGAATTATATAAAAAATAACTGTAAGGTCCGTAGTACAGTAAGTATACATTTTTGCTACTTAAAAATAGCGGCAAAATCTTTGGGATTCTCCTACGTACAGTCGGTATCAAAAGTGTCTGAACACTAGCAAAAATTCCTATGTAAAAAAGTACACTTCGTACGTTTTTTTTAAATAAATCATTGTCGAATACTGTTCTTAGTCAGTGTAAGAACATGATTCGACAAGGATTTATTTAACAAAACCTTATGAAATGTACTTTTTTACATAGGAATTTTTGCTAGTGTTCGAACACTTTTGTAATCGACTGTAGTTAGTCACAGAATTATTATTCTATACAGCTTTTATCACTGCAAAAACTTTCCATAGACATTTAGGTAAAACTTAATAAGTTAAATAAGTAAATAAGTCAGCAACACCATTTGCAAAAAAAAAAAAAAAAAAAAAAAAAAAAAAAAAAAAAACTCTTGACAGTTTTTTTCTGATCTATTAAATAACGTGACATTTTATTAGGTTGAACAAAGACCAGAGGTAGAAGATATGGTTCTTTAATTTCATTGGTATTAGAAAATTGCAGCAAGACTCATTTGCCTATAAAGCTGATCAGATTAATGTGATAAATGTATCCCTTCAACTTACATTTTAAGATTTTCATAAGGAATAATCGACGACAATGCATCATTAAATCATTGAGATTTGACAGAAATTTGCTCATATATAAAAAATCATAATAAAAACACATAATTAACTCTGAATGAAGAAACTAACTGTTCAAACCCCGAATAAAGATGGTAAAATTAGCCATATTAAACGTGCTAGTATTGTCAAATTATCATCTGGCTCAACTCAATATAATATTAATAATTGTTCAATTGCTCAATATGACAAAGAATTTTGTTTTTTACTTTTTAATAACACATACACAGATCTATTTCATCGCGTGTGTATTTAATGTTTTTGCAAATTTAAGTATTGTTTAAAGATAATTGGATGACGAACGTTTTTTATGTATTTATTGCAGTATGTACTTTTTTCTTTAACATATTCTTATAATATTTTATGCTGATTTTGCGTTGATAAATTTTGACTGTTGTTGTAAGGAAATACTACACTATATAATTTTCAAAATACTGTTTAACCTTTAGAATTGTTTTTTATATAACTAAGATATATTTTTGTATATATTGAAGAACTAAAATATTGATACACTCCACAAATGTCCCGTATGGCCGCCGCAAGCACGCAAGATTACCACATTACGACATGGCGTGGACTTAACTAGTGTCTGAAGGTATGCTGGAGGTAATTCCCGTTGTAAATCCTGCAGGGCAATTCGCAAATTTATACAAGTGCGAGGGGTGGGGTGGGTGATCTGTTCTGATCAACACATTGCAAGGCATTCCAGATATACTCAAAAAATTTCCTGTTAGGAGATTTAAGTTGCCAATGGTTATGTCTAAAAATATAAGAGTGTTTTAGAGCCATTCTGTAGCAACTTTCGATGTTTGGGGTTTCGAATTGTCTTGCTAGGGTTATGCAAGTCCGTCGAAATGCACAATGACGTCGAAGACACATGAATGAGCGCAAGCGATAGAACAGGATGCTTACACATCGTTCATTTACGATAGTCGTATCAGGAGTCCCATATCATACCGACTGCCCATGCGATATAATATTACAATGTCTCCACCAGCATGAACATTCCTCTGTTGACAAGTTGCGTACATGTATTCATAACGATATATCTATACCTGTACACATTCATTCAACCGATATAATACATGACTCATCAGACCAGGCAACTTTTTTTTTTTTTTTAGTCATCAATACTTTGTTGGCAATTACGACGGGTTCAGGTGAGGCGTAAAGTTTTGTAACATTGCAGTTAAGAACGTGCACGAGTGGGCCTTCGGCTCAAAAAGTTTATATTAATGATAATCCGTTGAATAGTTTAAAAATTGGCGCTTATGGATACCACAGCATTGAAATATGCAACAATTTGAGGAATATTTGATCGTCTGCCTTGTTGATTCATTCTCATTACTCATCGTTGGACCTGTTTTTTCACTTTATTTCTAACATTGCAATGATGACTTTTTTTTTCTTGACCACATTACCGATATTCACTGTACACTCGAGAATGGTCATACTCAAAAACCCAATTATCATTGCTATCTCGACAGACAACTTTATATTTCTCTCTCTCTCTCTGTGTATATATATATATATATATATATATATATGTGTATGCCTGACCGCATCGCATTTGTTTTATTCGTACCATTTCTCTGTTATTTGTATATGCGCGCCTATGCCAGGTATTTGGTTATTTAATGTATTGGTATCAAAATTAATATCCTTGATTTGTTTTAATTGCAAGATCAGATATGAAACACAGTAGAATATGATCAACAGACGTCTCAATTAAAACGGACTATTTTATATTTGTCTGAATATTGCGAATATTATTATACAAACTTAGTATCAGTTAATAGCAAAATGAACTTTTATTTTCGAAAATTAATCGGAAGATTTTTTTTTAAAGGTTCAAAGACGGAAGGAGGCCGATCACAACATTGCAGCAGTTTTGAGCGATTTTATCCTCCAAAGAGGGGCTCTGACGACAAATGTCACATTAAAATGTGAAATTCTGAAAGAGCCCGTTTCTAGAAGTTAAACCTCCCTCGTTGTTTATTGCATGAATATAATATATATATATATATATACATTTTCTGCCTTATATAAAATCCCATGCCACAGAGGGCAGTAGTTAATTAAAAAGACAAAATTTAGGCTTCTAATTAGGAAATTCGTAGTCAGCTAAAGGAAGTTAGGAAAAGTTAGACTTTGGAAAAGTTAGTAAGATTAGTTCTTAGTTTGTAAATTGGATAATTCTATTAGGATCACTAAGATTTTAGTTATTTTTGTTCTTTAAAAGGGACGCTCTAAAATGTAAAAAAGTCAGTTATTGGGACTTACAGGAGGGTTGAGTAAATGAATGGTGCTGTGAGGGGACATGCAAAGTAAGCATATTCAGGAGAGCCTTCCCCTCCGCACTAGCATCTAGACGTCCACGAGCAATCGAAATAAAATAAGTAGGTTCTGAAATGTCCGTGACCCACGAGAAAGCTGAAATTGTGGAGACAAATCAAAGTTATAATTTTTCACAGAGTTAATGAGGGCATAGGTGTAGCACCCTTTGTCTATTCAGTTCGCCTTTCTTTCTGGATGTTTAGGAAAATTAACTTTTTGATAAAGGAAGGGGGTAAAGGGAGTGAAAAGCCGATGTCCAGATTTTGAGTGGATGTTTTTGCCAGCTTATCAGCCTTTACATTGCCCATGACACCCCGATGCGCCGAAACGTGAGCCAGAGGTGTAGTTTCTTGAAGATTAGTGAGGGGGTGTTTTGACCGATGGCGATGCATTGCCTGTAAGGCTGAGAGACTGTCATTGTAGATTGGAACTAATTGAAATTTACTTTTAAACTCATTAATCAGTAAGAGGGTCTGTTTGATGGCGAATAGTTCGGCTTGAAATACGGTGTTATAATCTCCCAGTCTTGAGGCCCACTGATGAATCAAGATCCCATCTGAAAGGACACAGAAAGCTAAGTCGACTCCGTGTTTAGTCGTTGACCCATCAGTATACACCGCCACTGGAGCAGAAGGAGAGAAGGCATTGGTTGAGATGTTGATTAGGGCGAGAGAGGTATCTGCTGCGGGGGGAATATGCCAACTGCATGTTTTGCGTTGTATTTCTGAATTGGGGAGGTGTTCATTTCGCAGTTAAATGTTATAGAGTTGTAGAATGTTAGTTTTGTGAAATTTATATTTAACAGTTAGGTAGATAGGTAGAATCCTAGTGATCACTGTCAATGCGTCAGTGGAAATAGTTCTGTACCCCCTGGGAATTTGCAATAAGAATATTCTTTGAAGAGAGAAGAGTTTGAGATTTGTTTCTTTTGAAAGATTCCCCACACCCCAAATTCCTGCCGCGTATGTTATGATTTTTTTTTTTACTACTACACGGTACCTGATCTTAAACATGTTTGATTTAATACCCCAATTTTTCCCAGCTAGTTTTGTAGAATTGTGATAAATTTTTAGTAATTTAAGCTTTTAATTGGGTGATATGTGAAATACAGTTGAGGTTCTTATCTATGGTAACTCCAAAGATTTGTGTGTTGACCACTTGGGAGACACTAACTCCTCAGACCCAGATCAACGGTTTTCATTTTAGAATTCTGGGAAGAGAGATGGTAAGAGCCTGTGTCTTCGCTGCTGAAAGTGTGAGATTGAGTGAAGTAGGCAAATGGCAGAAAATTGTTAAAGCTACATGGGCCTGAGATTCCAGATCCCTTCTTGTATTTCCCAAAAGGATTATCGTGAAGTCATCAGCGAAGGCGAAGATTTCAAATCCTTTTGAGGTCATAGGCTCGAGTAAGGTGTTTGCGACAAATGTCCAGAGAACTGTACCAAGACTGTATTTTTTTTTATATGATCTGAGGATCCTCTGTCCGAATTCACCATTATTTTCCTGTTGAAAAGGTAAGAGCTGAGGATTCCAGCAATATCCCCCGGACATTGAATGGATTGGGGTATATTCAAAATATGGAGCTTTTCAATATTATCCAAAGCTTTTTGAATTTCCAAGGAGACGAGGGTGGTATGTTTTCCCGAGTTGTAACTAGAGGCGCAGGAAGAAAGGATAGCATTTAAAGCCATTTCGCATGATCTGCAATCTCTGAACCCGATTTGATTTTCACTCAGTAAGCTATTAGATTCTAGAAAATGATTCAGGTGGATTACAACTAATTTTTTCTAAAAATTTTCCCAAAGTTGGAAGCAGACAGATCGGGCGGTAAGACTTGGGTTCAGAGGGACACTTCCCTTGCTTTAGAAAGTGTAACTCCTTTCCTCGACGAAGCAATTGGGGGAAATACTGGAAAATTAAGTATAAGTTGGACTAGCGTAAAAAATATGGGGAATGCATAGCTGCCAATATTTTAATTTATTCCGGAGTACTTTTAGCCCCGCCTTTATTTCTTACCGCTTTATTTATAGAAAACTTTTCTTCAATACATAACTTCGATAAAATAAGAAAAAAATACTTTTAAAAAATAGGTGGTACGAATTAGAGGCGGGGCTAAAATTACTCCGGAATAAATTAAAATATTGGCAGCTATGGGAATGGAAGAATTAACTAATTTTAAAATGATAAAATATATTCCATCCGGGTCAGGAGATTTTTTATTGTTAAATCCTGAGAACGAAGTTTGAATCTCCACTTTCGTAAAAGTTTTGCCCGACTGTGCTGTAAAGTGGATTGGAAGAGGCGTCATGGATGGGAAAGAAGAGGGGCCGAATAGGGATTCAGTTAAATATTCTAAGTTGTTCATTTTGGAAGAAAGGATAGGTGGTCTCTGTAGTCTTAGCTCATGAGGACTGAAATAATTTGCTGGAGAAACTTTCTGCGCAGGGCCAAAGTTTTCTGTTTGAGAAGAGCAGAAAGACTTCCACGGTGCATCTTTTGTCTTGTTGGTTTATTTTTTATAGGTCACTGCTAGTTTTTTCTGTTGAATCTGTAGTTGTTGACGTTCTGGTTCTTCTAGATATTTCAGTTTACGTTTCACTGCCCTTAATTTATTACGCAGCGACCTTAACTGGGGAGACCAGAAGGAGGGAGTAGAGTGGCGTCTCAGTTTTTTTAATCGAAAGGAGGAATTTGCAGCCGCTTGAATAAAGGAAATTACGGTTTCTGCCAATATATTTAAATGTTCTGTGTTTGAGATTCTATTAAGTTGTTGTGAAAGTGTGGAACTAAGATTTTTCATTTTTTTGTTTAAATTATTTGTGATTCCCTCTTTGTGTGGCGAAACGCTTTCGATATAAATTATGCGGTGTTTTTTTTCAGAGTGAATGTAATATTGTTCTGATCTGTGTTATTAAATTTATTTGAGACAGCCCAGTCATGTATTACAGGCAAGGCTACTGGGTTGACCAACGAAAAGTTTGGCCAGCCCAAAGCGCCATTCTTCTCGAATGTTGGCGATGGATTTTCTAAGTTATACAGACATATGTTGTGTATTGAGATATGTTCAATAAGGCAGCTTCCCCTGGTATCCTCGCGTTTTAAGCACCAAAGAGGGGAGTTTGCGTTTAGGTCGTAGCCGCAGATGAAAAGAGATCGATGGCCTATAAGGTGCTACCTTTCCTCAAAACTGTGATCGAAGTCAGCGGAGGAGCTGCATATGCACTGCCATTGAACACTTCGCCCTCAATCTAAGTCAGTGTTACAAAGACACAATTATCCCTAGTAAAAAGGTGAGTGAAGAATAAGTGTGGCAATCTGATAATGAGATCTGCTGACTTGTTCTGAGAGGAAATTTTCGGCCTATGATGAAGGGAATCCGTACAGACCCCCCTCCACCCCTTAACAAAACAGTAAGCATCCTGAAACAGTAAGCATCCTGAACACGGCATCCATGGAGTGAGCCTTCACGTATACTCGGACAGCCAAATTCTCTGTCCTGCAGTTGTTAAGGTTAATATTCATTATTTTCCTGTTCTCAGTAGAAACTATGTTAGAGTTACTAGCAATTTTAGCATTATCCATTAATTTAATTTATTATAATTTTGCGTGCAGTTAGAGTAATTAGAATTAGAGAGCTTTTTATCATATAAGCAGTAGTTCCGTCGCTGTAGTTGACGTCTGTCCTTGGAAAGAGGGGGCATGGATAGAGAAGGATGTGAGCCTTTGTTGTCCATAGAATGTCCATAGCAGCTAGTTGGCAACTTCAGAGACGGCGTTACTCTCATGTCGTAGTATTGCTTGGCAGTTTGTGATGGTCGAAATGGAAGTTGAGGAGGAGGATATTTGTTGTCTAAGTATTCTCTGAGACCAGTGTATTCTTCCTGGTAGGAAAGGCAGTCGATGGTCGTAAGTTGAATGGTCTGTATGGAAGTAAGCGCCTTTTTGGTTGGCGATACAGCAGTTGATATAATTGGGGGATGCAGATATAATTGGGGGAGCTGTGTGCCAGAAACCTTGGTATTTTTTAATGATTAGGTAGAGATGAAAATTAAATTTGTACTATCATCTTATTTAGAAACTAATTGATCTCACAGTTTATCAGCACTCTTTTATGGCCAAGTTAATAGACTTCCTTACTAGTTACTTAATCTTAATATGATTTATCTTGAACGTAGAAAGACAAAACACCTAATTTTTCCCTTAAGTAATGTATTACCGGGCGTGAAGTAATGCATATCTCCAAAAACACTTAAACGTAATGGAAATCATAACTTAAATCAAAGAAAATCATAATTTTAATTTACTTTTTCAGTACTTTTTTTTAACTTAAAATAAAATCCTGGTAAATACTATAAATATTGCTGTGTAATGGAATATTTCAAAATAGATAAATGTTACTGAAATACTAGTTGACTTTGCTCACTTCCATGGTCGCAATATTTAATTAGAATAAAAACATAACTATTATTTTTTATATATCTTTTTAAACAAAAGATAAAACGAAAATCTATTTATATTGCTGAAAAGCTTGCTTTAGTTCCCGGCCGTATTCGGTAGCTTCTTTCTCATTCGCAAAATCTCGGGTACGTGTCCTTATTATCTACGACAATGCCTTTTCTTATGGTCTTCAAGTGAGTGCTTATCGGAGGACAATTTCGACACAGACAAGAAACGGATTTGAAAAAGTTTTAGTGCTTTAATATTTGAATTCCAATTTCATATGAACAACAATTTGCGTTCTATACATAATATTTTCTTGTCAGGTTATTCCTATATTTAATTTGATTTATCCGTTGACTGTAAAATAACAGCAATTTGACGCAGAATATACTATTACAATATCCGATGAGCGTTATTTTTATCATATGAGACAACTAATATTTTTGTGTTTACATATATTTTCCATTTTAAATGTTTTATGGTTAGATAATAGCGGTTTATATATATAAATAATAATAATAATAATAATAATAATGCTAATAATAAATTTGGAGACATTTTAATTTTTGTTGCCATTTTGGATTTTTCTATGAAATATATATATATATATATATATATATATATATATATATATACATATATATAATTTTCTTTTACAATAACGAGATTTATTTATATATATATATATATATAAAGTACATATATATAAAGAAATAATTTATGAATTATTGTTTCTATTTCTTTCTTTTCATTTTTCAATATTTTATGATTTATTTATATTTTTTATTTACTTGCCTTAAAATGGGTGTCAAGAAAGTTGAGTCCTTGGTTATAAAATACTACTTAAGCTTAAAATAAAAAAAAAATACCCAGTATTATCTATAAATTATTTAATGTAATACTTAATTAGCTTTCAAGCTAGGCATACTATTCACGGAAAAATCGTACTATTTAAAAAAAAGTCTAAAATTCAGGTTCATTGAAATGTGCTATGAAACAAAATTTGAAAAAAATATGCTGGGTCTTTATTATTGTTATTTTTTTTTTCTTTTTCTTATTCCTTTCTTATTATTTAATTTATATTGTTATTTAATTTTAATCTTATAACTCACATGCGCAAAAGCAATGTTTATTTATTTTTTTATTTTTTTTTATTCTCGTGAAAATATATTAATTTTTATGTCAAAAAAAAAAAAAAAAAAAGCTTGTTAAATTTTCTGACAACAATTAAGATTAAAGTTAATATTTGTATGTCTAATTTTAAAGGTATTATGAGTTTATTGTTTTCATATTTTATTTAACTTAAAAAAAAAAAAAATCGAAAGTTTGAAAATTGCGCTTCGAGATGCATCAGGAAAGATGGATACAAAATCCATGCAAATCTGTATAGCTCTGCGATAAGCTGTTTTCCAACCTATTACGCGCAAAGTCTCCTATTTTTGGAACTTTTCAATATTTTTATTTTCTCCACAGGTAATTAAGATACAAATATTTAATTTTATTTTTATTTTTTAAATTGAATATTGAAATGCTTAGCTTCTTTGCAATTTTTTTTTCAAAAATATTGTAATATAAATTCTTGTTTTGAAAGTTGTTCAAATTTAAGCAAAAATGCCTCATTTTACTTCATAAGAAAATAAATTCACTAAAATAATTAGTTCGAGGGCGGGAGTTCAGGAACATTCAATATGAAGTACAATAGTTCATTTTAAGTTATAACAAACGGGGTTCAAGAAGAATAATGTAAAAGGGTTTTACAGCTGTTTATTTAGAAAGGTCCCAAAATGGGAGATTTGGCGTGTTATGACTAGCAGAATAAAGACTCGCCCCTTTTGCGCTAATAAATCTGTTAACACCTCTGTCACTTTTGCTGTTAAAGGACAGGTGTATCAGAACACATGTTGCAGACAGGTGTTGAATTAGTCATACTGGCCATTTCTTTATGTTCTGAAGAATGTTCTGCATAAATGTGTGATAAATTCTTGGTCTGCATTCTAAGCTAAGTATTCTTTAAGCGCGGTAAAATTTTAATATAGAAGTTTCTTTAATTTCATTTTTAAAGTAAAGATGCAGTTAAAGTTTTTAACTGTACAGCAAGCCTTAGACTATATGGAAACTTTAGATTCGGACGAATTCTCAGAAAAAGAGTGCTATATTACTTGATTGCCACCAGATCCTGGTCATATAACTGATGAAGAAAATTTCATGGAAAATAATTTAGATGAAGATGTACCAGTGGATGTATGCGGAGAAGTCGAACTTAATTTAAAACGGTGTGAAACACTAAATATTTCAAGGAAGGAAATAACACCAAAAAGAAAGAATAGGTGTCTAAAAGTAAGTTCTTTTCCAGTGATGAAGATGACTTGAATAAAAGTCACAACGAACAAATAAAACCTAAAAAATAAACAAAAATGAAATACTGGTCAAGCTAAATGATGCTATTAGGGCAAGCAAACCAAAAAAGCCAAAAAGGATATATGTTTGGAAAAATGCCCAGGATTTAGCTCCGGTTCAGTCTGAAAAAACACCAATTTTATAAGAGATCCATCCGGAATTAGTAGGTAAAACTCCTTACGAAATATTCAAAATGTATTTTGATTCTGATATCATGGATCTTATTTTAGAAGAAACTTTAAGGTATGCTACGCAAAATAATAATTATACATTTTCATTAGCTGAAAAGTTATTGGAAGTATTTATCAGAATTATACTGTTTAGCGGATATCATTCCTTGCCTCAAGAATATTTATATTGGAGCAATTCAGAAGATTGTAATCTGCCCTTCATACAGAATGCAATAAATAGGCAAAGTTTTAGAGATATAAAGAAGTATCGCCATTTATGTGATAAAAATACAATCGATTGTTCTGACAAGTTAGCAAAAGTTAGATGTTTTGCAAAAAATTGCTGCAAATCGGAATATTTTCTGAATGTTTAGGCATTGACGAGGAAATGATCCCTTTTACAGGCAGGCATTCAGCAAAAATGTATATGCATGGAAAACCCATAAAATTTGGATGCAAATTGTGGATACTCGCTTCTTCCCAAGTTTATCCATTGAACTTATAAGTTCATGTGGAAAAGAAACCTTAAAGAAAAACAAAACTCCCCTTGTAACAATAGTTGTCTCGGATTTACAAGAATGTCTAGAAAACAATAGAAGACATAAAGTATATGTTGACAATTTTTACAACTCTCTATCATGTCTTGAAGAAATGCGGAAAAGGGAATTCCGTCTGCCTGGAACTGTGAGAGAGAAACAACTTCAGAACATTCCTTTACAAGATAGTAAAATTTTGGTAAAAAAGAAAGATTGACATATGATTGCATTATAACAAAGGATATTAGTATAGTAAAATGGAAAGACAATAAAGTTGTATTCTTCACATCTAATTTTAAGTGAATGGAACCAATGAGGTGAGCAAAACGTTGGTGTCAAAACGCTAAAAAGAAGATTGGTTTGTCCCAACCAGGAATAGTTGGATCTTATAACAAAAATATGGGTGGCGTAAATCTTCTTGATCGATTTTAGAGTTCTTACCGACCTAGAATAATGGGTAAGAAATGGTTGGGGGCCATTCTTCATCAATACTGTATATGGCTGTGGTAGCGGCTTAGAGAATCCATTGCGAGATGGATGGACAAATTTCTCAATTAACATTTTTACGAGACATTGTGATGTGTTTGAGGAAATCGGAGAGACTGGAATCGTTGCCAGTATCTCAACTTGAACCACAAACACCAGTGAATTCTAATATAAGCTTTGATGGTGTGAATCAGTTTCTCACACAGGCTGGCAAGCAATCTAAATGTAAACTTTGTAAAAAGAATACTCGCCTATGGTGCAAGAAATAAAAGGTCATGCTGAACAAAAAGTTTCTTAATTCCGTTTCATACAAAAATGAAAAAATAAATAAATAAATAAATAAAATAAAGATGTAAAAATAATTATGAGTTCTTTATTTTATAATCTGAATATAATTAATATGCATTTAAGGGATCATTATTTATCTGTATTAATCATATAAAAATAATTTGGGGAATTTCTAACTCGATTTAACAAGATATTAAAATTAAACATTCAATCCTCGACACTGTGGCGCAGATATCTATGTTACTCCCATTAGGCGCGAAGTCTCCCATTTTGGGATCTTATCATATCTTCTAAACAAATAAATACAAAAAAAAAAAAAAAAAAAAAAAAAAAAAAAAATTACATATGACTAGAGACGTATATTAAACCTCAAAGCGTACAAAAGTTTAAATGTTTCCGGTGCGGTTCATAAAGCGGAGTTTAAAGCGTTAGAAGCGCTAGGCACATACACACATCTTCTTTTATTATATTTATAGATTGCAAAAAAATAAAGAAAAAACTCATTGTTTTATACTATTTTTTATATTCCTAATTCTCCTGTTAATGTTCATTTATTCTTATATAATCACATAATCGTGCGTGCACACAAACACATACAGACAGAGACACAGATCAATTTCGAAACTTCTGTTTAAAATATTTTAATTTGAATTAAGCCCTATGAAACATGCATATTATATAATTTTTATATTGAAATGCGACATTTTTAAATTATGCGATTATCAAATTAATATTATTAATATTATTTTTTGTTATTACTAAATAAATTCCTATTTGAATGAAAAACATTTCGAGTATATTTATATATTTCATTCGGACGTTAAAATGTAAAATATTTTGTTTTATAATATATTATAATGTTCAATCTTTCTCATTAGATGCAAATCAGTGCATTATTTTACTTTATTTTAGTAAAATATCGCTTAATATTGTTATTTAAGATATAAATATTATAATAGGATAATTAAATTACATTCCCCCTTTTGTATTGAAGATCCCTATCATTAAATAATAAAAGAACACAAGAGGTCATTATCCTAGTTTGTGTCCCAGACACTATTCTTAAATTCTGCTATTATTTTCTGTCGATGATATAGACTGTAAATATCCTTTTTATCTGAATAAAAGACTATTGTAAGAAATAAGCACTTGTAACGATACAATGAAATAACGTTTTGCCGTATTATATAATTTGTAAATATACATTTAACATATCATTCTTATTTATTATATTAGATCATATATAAATATATGATTCCTATTTATTATATTATTTGGATATTAACTATTATATTTCAAAAAAAAATTTTTTTTCATTCTCTGTTTAATAGAGAATATATTTGAATTCAGAAGAATGAAAGTTTTTATGATTAACTATTTTGTACATTTTTCGTTTTATTATAAATTTGTAAGTGCGTAAATGTTTTTAAATTCCTTGTTAACAAATATTTACACTCCATTTGCGTTGAATATCCACTATTCAGTATTCATAATGGCAAAGGAAGAAAATATTGCATATTTATTCCTGTAATTGGTTATTATATTACAAATATAAAGAAATTTCAAATACAAGTTAGTTTAGCTTGTTTGTTCATATAAAAAGAGAGAGGGAGCAGGGAGGGAGTGAGAGGGAATGGGGTAGTTTAATTAAGTAAGGGGGGATTTAATTTCAGCAAGCTAAATATAAGGTGTCACGTAACTCTTATTTACCATAGAAATATATTTACCATAAATCATATTTACCATAGACTATCACCTTAACCATATAAATTATAAATATTATTAATACGTATTCAGTATTCTAATATATATATATATATTTCATTCTGTACACATTCGCTTCGATTAGATGTTAACATTAAAGGAAATGCTATTTTTATCAATTCTCATTCTTAAATATATGGATATTTGCGTACATTTAGTCATTTTATTTTCTTTAATATTTTTACTTTATTTTATGTATTATAATTATATTAATATTAATAAAATGTATTCAATTATAATAAATAAAAATAATTTCATTACTAAACGACGTATGGGCAATTAATTGGTTTGCGAAGGCAGAAAAAATTGATAACAATAAAAAATCTTTCTAATATAACAAGAAAAACAACAACAATTTGTAACAAAATGAATATTTTTATATAATGTAGTTTGAAATTGCAGACAAAAATGTACCAATAATGAAAATAAAAAAATGAGATTTTTATAAATATTATTCTAGAGAATTTTATTTTATTTATTTATTTTTTCAATAATGCATATCTATATTATTATGGTATAACTTATATGTACTCTTAATACAAACTCATCTTTACGTATCTGAAAGGATTCTAAATTAAAATATCGATCTAAAAGTAACTTAAATATACCTTATGGACGTTGTAAGAAAGAAACAAATTAAATTTTTAATTTTTAAATGAAACAAATTTCTGAATTTATCTGATTGTTTCTAATGCACAAACAAACACACACAAACACAAAAGTATAATTACTGTATAATCTCGTATAACGCGATTGATAATAATGCCTGGACCGGGAGTCGAACCCCAGATATTTGACTTACAAGGTCAAGGCTCTACCAATTGAGCTATCCAGGCCGACATCCCGGTCAGCTCAATTGGTAGAGCCTTGACCTTGTAAGTCAAAGATCCGGGGTTCGACTCCCGATCCAGGCATTATTTTCACTCAGTCGGAAAAATAAAATAAAATTTCAATAAATATGATTTTCGTCCACAGTTGATTGTGTGATTTTATTAAAAATTGTATTTCTTTCTACCATTATCTAATGGTGTTTTCCTTTTCCTGCGGCTTATTTCTGTTGAGCTATCTTAATGATAGACCAGAGATGCTTCTGCCTAAAGGTTGTCTGAGTGAGTAATGCTGACCGGGGTGTCGGCCTGGATAACTCAATTGGTAGAGCCTTGACCTTGTAAGTCAAAGATCCGGGGTTCGACTCCCGGTCCAGGCATTATTTTCACTCAGTCGGAAAAATAAAATTTCAATAAATATGATTTTCTTCCACAGTTGATTGTGTGATTTTAATATTAAAAAAAAAAGTCATTTTTCAAATATTTAGGTTATATGTTCTTATTTCAGTATATATATATATATATATATATAAACTTGCATAATTGGATAATTTCATTTATGAGGTTAAGGGAAAAAAAAAAAAAAGGTTAAAACATTTCAAACACAAGATAATTTTTAAAGATTGAATGATTATTTCTATTTAATAGCAAATATCGCTATATAGCTATTTAATAGCATCCGATAAAAATATCATTATTTTTTATTTCAGTCAGAAAGCTTTAAATGAAAATCACCAAACATTAATATATTTTTCCATTTTTTATGAAGCAACAATGGCATTTTTTTAAATGCAATAATGCGTTCCAAAGAAAAATATATTTTTTCTTAGCATTAAAGAAAAATAAATATTTAGATTAAGTAAATAATAAAAAAAAAAAAAATCGTGAAATTGCGTTCGATTTCAATCTGATTTATTTCGAAATTCTTTCAAAAACTTCTAGATATATAAAATTAAAAATGGTCGAGCCTGGCTTAGTAGTATAATCGAAATAGCGCAACAGAATGATCTTTGCAGTTTATTTCTATTGCAGAAGTCATTTAGTTTTTATTTATATTTCATAAAATCATCCCAATATCTGCGCAATAAATCTTGAAACTGAATATGGAAAAAGATAAATTAATTCAATCTGGTAGATTCGAAGATTAAATGAGTTCAAATATGTATGTATACTTTAGCTGTATTAATTTAACAGACAATATTAAAAATTGTTTAGAAATTTTTGCAATTCATTATTTAAAAATATTTAGGATTAAACAGGTGTTATATGTATTAAATTCAAGTTCTTAATCAAAATTCTTTTAGATAACATTTTTGGTGATATAAGTACATTTATAGTAAAATTAAAGCAATGAACATTTAAAATTGATTCTTTAAATTCTTTATAATTTTTTATCGATACTGCGAATTTCTATTTTATAAATTATGGAAGAAAAAAAAAGTACTCAGGTAATATAAAGTAAACATTCACAATATGTTATTACATCAAACTCCTCAGTCAACATCTATGAATATGCTGATACTAATTTGGAATAGTTAATCTCAAAAATAGAAAATCTCAAAAACCTTGATGTTGCATATGATTTTTAACTGATAATTATTTTTAAAAAAATGTTAAATAAATTTATATCTTCTCTCATGATTTATGATATATATGTGTGCATGTACATGGAAAAATGGAGTATCTCACCAAAAAAAAAAATATATATATAACTTGGAATTGGTGATAGAAATAAGTATGAAAGCAGAAATGTACAGAAAAAAAAAAAAAAAAAAAGTTGGAAATTGAACCAACAGATGACACTACCGGCGGCATTATGTATCCTTAACCATAAAGTTTAGACTCCTAAAAAAATAGCGGTCGCAGATTTCACCTTTGAAATAAGGATGGATGGGTAGTTCGGTTTTACGTCGACTAGTGCTGCGCAGATGGGCACTCTCTAAAATTTCTGGAGTGGGAATCTCACTCCTTAAAAAAGTGACCATTATATTGACAGGAATTAAAGTGAGAAAATACTATTGTCACTCTTGAAAATGTGACATTTCTCACTTTTCTCGAAAGAGAGACTTCTAGTCACTCTGTCACAAATAGTGAAGTCATAATCAATTGCAAGATCAACCTGCTGAAGAGTGAAGATTTGCTGGCGCCATCTACTTACCATATTTCGAACGAAATATGAAAGACAATTTCTCGGCAATCTCATGGATGTGATTTGTTTAACAGAAATTATTGAATTTATTTGAGTTAAAAAAAAAAAAATAAATAAATAAAGAAAATAATTATGTTAAAAGCTGTTTTTGTAAATATAATTTTTTATACGATTGATAAAATTGAAGTGTTATTAGTAAAGAATCGAAAATCATAAGAAAGTTATGGAAATTCGTAATGAAAGCAAGGAGTTTTATTTGGAAACATATAAGGTATAAAAGAAAATATCAGTGCAAATACTTAGTTCAAAACATCTTAAAAGCATAATAGGAATTTATATTTTTATTATATTCATTGATGTTTAACACATGTGAAACATTAAAAAAGCTGGCTATAATATTTTACTGAAAATTAAAATCATCAGCGATATTTAATACTCCTGAACAGACGAGTTTTTCAAGAAACTGTGTAGATTTGTCGTAAATATTTAACTTTTTTTTTTTTTTTTTTTTTTTTTTTAAACATGCACACTCAAAAATTTTTCTTTCCCCCTAAGCTACATTTAAAATAACTATTTGTCTTAGGGAATTTCTTTTCAAGTATACATTTTGATTTAAGAAATAATTCTAATTTTATTAATTTAAAAATAATTCTAATCGTAGTAATTTAAAGCAATTCTAACTTTAATTTTAAAATGTACATTAGAATTCTGTAATTTTATATTTTTAATAAATGACGTAAAAGTTTATAAATGCGATTAATCTCTTATGTGAATGATTTACGACTGTAAATTAATCAAGTTCTGTGTGTCCCCAGTGGTTCAGTGGTAAAACACTCGCCTGCCACGAAGACGGCTGCGGTTCGATTCCCCGCAGATCCAAAGCAAATATGGAAAAAAAATGATAAGGGGAAAAAAAAATGCAAATTGGCAGAAGATACCGTCTAGCGTATCGATATTTTTTTAGGAAAAATAAACAGTCATATTCTTTGAAATACTCGGAATAATCTCACTCTTAATAAAGAGAGAGAAATCTCACTCTTTCGAAAAGAGACTTCTCACTCTTTAGAGGTTGGCTCCATTTTGGCATGTTCAAAGAGTGATATACCACTCTTTTAGAGTCAGATCTCACTCTTCATATTTTAGAGAGCAATTGGCGACGGTCGGGAACACATCCCTAGAGGTGGTCCGCAGACATGCCAACACAATTTTGATCCTCCATGAAAGGGATGGCTCTCCTTCTTCGGTGAGCCCTAGAGGTATAATGTTTGATGGGAATATGGAGGACATTGCGGCCACGACATATTTTACGTGCTCCACCCACCATTAGTGTACACGACGGTCTTTGGCCGGCTCGAGTACCGAACCCGCAATATTCCAACCACGAGGCCGGCGCTCTATCGACTGGGCTACCACGGCCCCCATTGAAATAAGATGGCTAAATGTGGGGCACACTAAAGAACACCGTTTTCTGTAAGAATTAATCAACACTCGATGAGCTCCATGAGGCAATTTGCCATACTTAGCTGTCGATTCCTGGTGGCACACTAGAGAGTTCCATTTACAATGTATTTTTTTCTTTTCGACATATATGTAAGAAATAAACATTTTTAATCATTTTTGATGTAATGAAACAAGGGCTTAAAATACTCATGATATAGGTACATTCTATTTATGGTAATACTACGTACAACGCCATTTTTCCGAAAAAGTTAAAACTAAAATTTTGTGGTTTCTTTATTAGATACTTATGGCTTTTCAATAAATTTATTAATGGTTCCCTTTTTGTATCGATCAACATTTTCAAATAATTTATAAACAATCTTAGGGGACATACCTGAAACACTATTTATATGTGTTTATCCAAATAAAGATATTCAAACTTATGGGTGCTTAGAGTACTTTTTATGTGAGTTTTAAGTAAATACAAAACGCGAAGTTTAATAAAAATAACTGGTATTTATATAAACACACTTTAATAATATCAAAATACAAAACATTATAACTTGTGAAGCATCTGAATTTAAAATAGATCATCGTAAGGCTTAAAAGTAAAATATATTTCCAAACGTCATAAAAATAAATACTTAAATGAAATAAACTAAACTAAACTAAAATAAAATTCTCAAATATCGGCTGTGTTTTATCGTTGTTGTTAATTCCAGAACATTTGAAAGCACACGTATTTCTACCAATTGTGTGACACCATCAGTCTGAACCTGTCTGTGCTTATTCAGTAGGTCAATACACAAGGTCGTTCCTCAAAATAAACCGCTGTTCTCAGCGTAGATCAACAGGTAAAGGAACTTGCTACGGAAAAAAATGAAGTCAAAAATGAAATATATAAGTACCATTACTATTGTAGTCTTTAGGTGTAAAAAAGTATTTTTAAAAAGTTGTTATTTTGTAGTCAGATATAAACATTATTTTTTATTACAGAGGCTATAAATTAAAATTTAACTTCATGAAAAATAAAAATCTCTCGCATAACAACAGACTAGTGTTAAATTCCAAATTAACCCTTTTTAAGGCGGTGGTAAATTTCTTACCACGACCTTTTGTGATTCCCAGCACCAAGTGGAAAATTATTTACCATCGCCCCTTAGCAGAAAACATCCTTCGGAACCAGCGCTTCACGTTTCAGCCGGTAGATGACAGTAGGGGCCTCGTAAACTGCAAAATTTCCTCTTTTTATCAGTTTTCGAGCAAAATGTCGAAGATAAGCACATGTTTTTTTTTTTTTATCTCTCAGTGTAATTATGAATAAAAATACGTTAGAAGTTATGTAATCATATTTTGTGTATCTTGAAGATATAATAGCTTAATTTTATTAAGTGTTTTGAAAAATAATGCGAAATATTTTTAGTTGTACGTATTTATAATTGGTGGTAACATATTTACCATTGCCTGCTTAACGAATTTAGGGGTGGTATATAATTTACCACCGCCTGGATTGCAACTGATTCATTTGTTTCAAGAATGCATTTTGCTTAGCATAGTACTTGATTTATATGTTTATATTTAGGCTTATACTTATATATTACATCATTTAGTTATAAAATTTATTATTACTAATATAATTGAGCATATTTTAGCTTTTTAGAAAATCAAAGAAGTGGTGGCATAGGTTATTTCACTTTATTTTAGATGCTAGTTTAGTAAATTCCTGTATATTGTATGTGGCTAATCATAACATAGCTAGAAATTCACATCTAGAAGTTAGGTTAAGAATAGCTCGTGGGTTAATAGGAGGATTTTGCAGTAAAAAGCGAAAGTTGCAACCAAGATGGGTTGCAACGAAAAAGGAAATTGGCATTCCACAGGAAATCAGAACAACTAATGTTGGTAAACACATGCCAGAAAAGGGCAAACATACAGAAGGTGCAAATATTGTAGCACCAAAACTAACCAGAAAAGGACAAAAGTGTTATGTTCAACATGTAATGTTCCATTGTGTGCAGTTCCTTGTTTATGCTGTTTCATCAGAATAACTAAAAATAATACATTTGTAATTTACATTGTATTTGGTTTTTCAACCACTTATTTCATGTGTAATTAATATATTTTGAATTTTGAATTAACTACTAATAAATAGCATTACAAAAACTCATATTTATGTGTGAAATTATTTGTATATCATATTTTGTCTATTGAATAAGTCAGTAAAATGTCATTGCTTGTCTTGGGCGGTGGTAAATATGTTACCACCCCAATTATAAACAACATCCACAACAACAAAATTAAAAAAACACTTTTTTTGGTCATAAATGAGCTTATTTTCTCTAATTATACCGCAAAATGTAAATTTTCAAAGAAAACGGCTTGTGCCCGTTAAAGGGTTAACTTTAAACAAATAAACTTTGATTAGTAATAACCTAATAATAATAACCTTAGATTATTATTAATAATAATAACCTTAGATTATTAATAAACTTAGATTTTTAAACTTAGATTAATTAAAATTTATTAGTAAAGTGTATTAAGGAGAGTTCAATATCCTGTATATTTTAATCGCGAAGCTCCTTGCTTGTCACATGTCTTGTTCATTCCAGCAATAAATAAAAAAAGCAAATTTTATCATCCTAGCTTTTTGTAGAGGAAAAATTCAAAAACGATGATTCAACTTCTAAAGTGGAGTTTCAACAGATTACAAGAGGGAGTTGCCCGTGGACTCCGAAATTGTCGCCAAAATCGATGGCGCCTTAATTACGGAAAAATGTCTAAATAAAGGAAAACATTGTTAAAAATTTTGAAAATATTTAAGAATGTTTTTCGTTGGAGATCGGTCTCACACTGTAAATAGAAGCGTCTTAAATTCAGACAGAAATGTGTCTGAAATGCCAATTCAGACACATAAATGCCTGAAACACTTACGCATGCAAAATTTCAGACGATTGTGCTATCTTAAATTAAGACACGTAAGTGTCTTTTTTATAAATGAGCTGAGATAAGCGTCTGAATAAGATTGATATGTCTGAAATTAAGACATATAACAGTTTAGGCACATAAAATTTCAGACATTTTACAATTTAAACACATAAAAATTCAGACATTACAAATTTCAGACACTTAGAAATTAAGACATTTGTATTACTTAACAAATTTTCCATATGGAATCTACTTTAAGCAGCATGCATATCCTGTTTTTTTTTTTTTTTTTTAATTTTTTTAACAAATAAATTTGATATTATTTTACATAATATAAGTAGTTAACTTATTTAAAATTCTTTAAAGTTAATATTTATTTAAAGTTCTCACGTGTAATAATATATATATATATATATATATATATATATATATATATATATATATATTAAGATAAACGAAGCATGTAACTTGTAGGTAAGAAAGCGAATTTGTAACTAAACAATCTTAAGCAATTTGTGCATAACTAATTTTTTTTTCCGCGTTTAAAAAATATTTTTATGTTTCCTTACACTTCAAAACGTAAAAGAGCAATTTTTTTTTTGGTTTCATGCATATAGTTCGTTTTCTTGCAAATACCAGTTAAAAAAAAAAAAAAAACCTCTAAACCTCTACACGTGAAATTTAAGATAATAATATGTATTAAGCTTTACTTATTATGGACAGTTTTATTGCAAAGGCATAAAACTTCAATTTTTTTTTTACGGATACTAGAATATATTTCATTATACAAGCAACGTATAGTGTGAGTACCGATGGCTTGATTGGGAAGACGCTCGACTTTGAATCCGCTGATTTTCAGTTCGATTCTAGGCGCTGGCAACGGGCAGTTTTTTTGTAAAAATTATTAATGCTTTTTTTTTTTTTATACTCTAGGATATTCTAAAATCTATTTTTCACAGGTATACAGTATAAAAAGCATCTTTTTATTTATTTATTTATGAAAAATATTCACTGTATATTTGATCAAAGATGACGGAATTTCAGACACTTTAAGTGTGAAACGATGAACCTTTTAAGGTACTTCAAGTGTCTGAAATAAATAAGACACTTTTTAGCTTTTTAAAATTGAACACCCATTTTAGACACAATTGTGCCTGAATTTCAGACACTTGTATTTACAGTGCATCAGTGATTAACTAGTTCAGTGTGCTCAAGTATCTGATAAAGAAAAGTCCATGGTTCGATCCCAAGTCGCACTCATCGACCTAGCTATTAAGAATTTTCCTCTCGCTAAATTATGGCCTAGGACCCTTAGAAAAATTCCTAAATATAGTATCTTCACTTAGACACATGTTCCCTAGTGTAGAAATTAAATGGTATAAATAAAAGCACATGAGAACATTAATGTTATTAAATGTCAATTGTTTTCGTATCTAATTTTTAGTCATAACAAGTAATTTAATTTATTTAACAATTTATTCTTTTTGGTTATTGCTGTTTTCAGTGATATATAATCTTATGTTTTTCTGTATTTTACTACGTTAAAATATTTAAATGTGTATATGTGTGTGTAAAGCCGGATAGCGTGATTGAATCATAAATCTGCCCATAAGAACATGCAAGAAAATTTTAATAATAATACCTAGTATTTATTAATTGTAAAAAAAAAAAAAAAAAAAAAAAAAAAGATGCATTATAAGAATAAGATGTTAAAATAGCCCATTCTTAAAATAAAATACAGTTATTCTGCTATCATTAAGAATCATCTTTTCAATTTGTTCAGTTTACAGCTGAGTATTAAATATTGTATTTATTTTCACAATCTTATTTATTTGAATCTGTTTAGCGACAAAATTTTAAGCATGATAAAATTATATTTAAAACAACATACTTGTGAAAGAAAAAAAATACTCTTGAACCAAAATTAAAATTGACAGCAAAAGTTTTAACTGTAACTTTCATTAAAATAGATAACGATCGATCTTGTGAACAAGTAAATTTTTAAAAGTTGTTTAATGTATTTATGCATTTATGTAATAATTTTGTTTCATGCAAATTCTTTTATATCATAATAACGGAAAGCATAAGTACATTTAATCTTAACATAATTAAAAATCTTATCACAAAATTCAAAATTACGAAAACGTACTAAGTTTTGGATTATTTCAAAATGTTAGATATTATCGATAATTAAATTCCATATTAATGTTAAAATGATTAAAATTTTACAATCGTATATTTTCCTAATTAAGAATTTAGCGGTAAATTCCATTTTCTTTATCCCTGCATAAGTGTGCAGATTATGGAGTTAAGAAAAAAAATCAATTAAAAGAAATCTAGTAATATGTTTTAGTTTTAGTAACAAACATTTTATCTGTATAAATACATCTGCTTGAGCTGATCAATTGGATACAATACAATTTGTTTACCTTATCAAACCGTATAATTGCTATTTAAGACACTTTGTGATTTTATTATACATATTTCTATTTATGTGTTTATTTATTTTGGTTATATTGTACTGTTTTGTGTTTAAATGGGTGTTTCAGAAGCTGTGAGAGAAATCCAAAGAGCTATGGGTTGTACACTGTTAAAAATTTGGTGTTAGTTTATACATAAACTTGGTATTAAAGTAGCTCCAACCACTCGACGGTTTAACATTTTACCACCATTTGGTAATTTTCTATTGAACCAAATATTGATATTATGTTTTAAATAATAATAATAATAGCTGTAAGAATTCAAAATCCGTGGGAGACGGGGATCAAACTGAAGACCGTCTTGTCTCAAATCAAACACATTAGCACTGTGCCACGTTTTCTTGCTGGCTAATGCTGTTTCGTTGATTTTGATGAAATGGGATAAATTTTCTAGACTCTTATCTTGACCCATGAATGTGTTGTTGCACAAAATTTGCACTTTAACCTTTATTTTCGACCACGCTCTTTAGTTAAATTTAGTTTGATTTCTGTATGAGGTTTGTTGATTCATACTTCGCTTGTGAGTGGATGTATTGTAGCTCCAAGTTTTGATGCAATTTAAATCAATTGCAAAACGTAGGAAACATAAAAGTGAGGTTGAATTATATATTTGTATGGATTATAACTTTACTACATATTGTGGTTCAGGTTTCAACTAAAATTTTTAACAGTGTAGGAAAAAAAAAAAAGGAATATTAATTGGTAGTATTTTTATTTTATTCTATTATCTTTAGAAAGATATACTTACGTAGCCAATAAAGGTACATTACACTATTAAAAAAATGCAACTTTGCTGCCAGAAATTTTCTTCAATTACAGATAAATACGTTTTGTCAACGTAATATTTCCGTAATTTACGGTTCTTTTCTCAAATTACAGAGACATTCTGGCAGCAAAGTTGCATTTATTTATTTATTTATTTTTTATTATTTATTTTTTTTACAGTGTAGCTATGACTGTTTGAAAGATTTCCTTAATGTTCTTCACTGTTGTCTAAATGAAACGCATGTAAACTCTAAACTTCCAGTTATTTTATTTTGGAATTGCCGGTCAGATTTTGATTTCCATCCATTGACGTGCACTAATCAGATAATAAAACATGAAATTCATAAAGTACTAAAAGATCCCCTCGCCCCAATTTTTTTTTTTTTTTTTTTTTTTTTGCGTCATACTTTGTCATGAAAGGTCCTTTTCTTGATTGAGATTTTAAAACTTTATTTTTTCGAATAATGGGTACTAACGAGGTGAGGACACATCATCATTTTATCATCTTGTTTGCAGCTACCAACAAATTGTTTCAGTTTCGGCAGATATTCATTGATGAATATGTCGGAATCCTCAAGATTCTTTTGACTCCGATTAAAATACCATTGTTTAAAAAAATATATATATATATTTATACAGTATTTCATAGAATCATAAATAACTTCTTAAAATGAATAATTAAATATTGTATTTATGAATAGTGATTTCATTCTCATTCAAAAATGCAGTTTCAGCATTAATAAAATAGTAGTACTATAAGAGTACAAATTTACTTTACGATAAACAAGTATATTTATTTACTCAGTCTTTTTTTGTAAAATATTGCAGTGCATGAACATGTTAGAGTTGAAAAAGAAAATAAATAATAAATAAATAAATAAATAATAATATGTAAGTGTATAAATATTGTAAGTGTACAAATTTAATTTATGATAAACTAGTATATCTATTCACTATGTCTATATTTGTAAAATATTGCAATGCAGGAACGTGTTAGAGTTAAAAATTAAATAAATAAATAATAATAATAATAATAAATCATCTGGTGTGCACTCACACGACATTCTCTTACCCTGAAATTTTATACTATAAATAAAGTTTCGAGATTAAGAGGTAAGATAACGTGTACTGTCATGTAAACATATGTTAAACAATTCAAATTAGGCTTCGGAAGTGTTTTTTTATGATAATTACTTGTGTGTGAGGGGGGCTACCGCCCCCTCAACCCCCCGTTTCATTAATGCTCCTACATTTATATAGAATTTATTTCTGTTATTTAAATTAAAAGTTTAATTAAAATTATACAGACAACTTTCACAAGCAACATTCCTTATCAATCTTGATCATACTTTTCCAGCAACAAAATTATATTAACTTCAAAATACAACATTTGGATCGCCTAAAATTATTCGTTTTTAAGTCACTCTAAGAGATACATACAAAGATTAAACGTTAAAAATCTTGACTATTGTAATCAGGAAGCTTCAAAACGTGTAAAAAAAAAAAAAAAAAAAAAAACCAAGCGATAAATATTTTGCTTAAAACGTACAATATTTACCATATCTCTATGAGGAATTTATTTCAATTTCTGAACAGATTAATAGTAAAATATTTTTAGTAAAGCACATCCACTAACAACAAATAGCTAGTGTGTTGTGGCAACCACATGACTTTCTTCTATATTTTCCTATACAAATTCATTCAGTAAAAGTAATTTATTAAAAATAATTTTAAAAATATTAACTACCATGATAATGAAGATGATTTCCTTATTAAAGATGTAGTATAACACTAAATATCCAAAAAAAGTTGAATTTATTCTCAATATTTCATATATTGTATTGTTAATAATGAAAAAAAATATCGATAACTTTATTTTTAATTATCGCAGATCGATGGTTCAACCATTAGTTTTAAAGGTATTGGCGAGCTCTTTTGAAAGATACCCATCATGGAAATTTACTCCCTTCGAGGAGAGACTTCTCCCCCAGGGGGGAGGCGAGGCTCCTACATACACAGTTTATTTTTCCCATTTAACTATCTCTTTTACAATATATATATATATTCGTTTCATTTAGTTTAGTGCAGTCTATAGATGTTAAACTCTACTTTCCTGACTCTACTTTCCTGCAATTTTCCCCATAGATTGTATTTGAATATTTTTGAGTGTCCCTGTTCACAAAAATTTGCTTCATCTTAACGAAAAGCTTAGTGTAGCACCTCAATATAACACACATTTATAATACGAAGTTTGGAATTTCTGCTACTGTTTGTTCTTGAGATATACTAATAATAGACACACATACAGACAGACAGACATAAACACACACACACAGACCATTCGCTAAAAACATGATTTTCGTAATCAGTGAACCTCAGAACATGTAAATATAACAAAAACTCACTTTCGAAAATTTGATCCTAAAACAATACTTTATCTACCTTATGGGTAAGAGAAAGTAAATATATATGTATATCTATGAAAATGTTTTATAAAAAAATTAAATTATATGAACTATTTTCCAAAAAGTACATATCTTTTTAAATTTGTTTCGAATAATATGCAATTTTCTTGTCTTTCTTAATATGAAACACATGAAGCAATTTTTTATTAAAATATCAAATGGTATAATCTTCATGTATAATAAAAACATAGCAATAGTTTTCAAAAAGTATACGTTATATTCTTATTAATTTTCAAAAAGAGTGAATTTATTTTAGCTTTAGTTGTTTTAATATAAATATATAAATTGCGGAATAATATTTACATTATTTATATTACATAACTTAAAAGTTCCAAACAATTGATCTTTGTTCAAGAGTTAGCGAATTTTCTGTTTTTTTAGAATAATTAACGCTATTTAACGCTATTCTTGTGGAACAAGTGACTATTATACAATTTGTTTTTTAAAATATTATTTATATTGTGTCTTTTGTGTTATGGGCGAGAGCTTTATTGGACTGTTTAGAAAGTACTCATTGGACCAACATTATTCATTTAACCATTTTTTGGAAGATATTCAAGAATATTCGCTAGATGTGAGTGTTGTTGAAACGTTTAAGTTCATATGTTGAAGTAAGTTCATTCATCAACTAGAAATTCCTTTTTTTTTTTTCGAACTATTTTCTCCATACAAGGAAATCGAGAATTTCTGTAACAATATATATATATATATATATATACTAGCTGACCCGACAAACGTTGTTTTGTCATATAAATTATTTCTAGAGAATATTTTGCTAGAAAAAAATAACTAACTTATTGTAAGTATGTAAGGATGTGGTATATAAGTGGAAGATGCATGGAGCGCTGTGAACGGTGAAAGAATATAAAAATAACAAAACACCAATTATTTATTTTTTTAATTTATTAAAATTGATTCTTTAAAATTATATACATATCGCTACTTATAACAATATTACTAAAAAACAATATCAATCCCTTAATACAACAGAGTGTACAATATTTTTTGTTATCCCATCTTTCGCCAATACAAACAAACTGGATGGTTTGCCCACTCGAGAGCCACTTATAATTGTCCGTGTGAAAAACATGATGTGCTCAAATCTAAGCCACAGGCAGACATCGTTTGGCCCTGAGACTTATTGATAGTCATTGCAAATGCCAATCTAATTGGAAATTGAGGGCGTTTCAACTGAATTGGCACATCTGTGGGTATAATAGGGATTCGCAGTAGTAATATATTTTCACCTCGGAATTTGTCATTTATAATGATGGCTTCGATAACATTTTTCATTAATTTTTTTATGACTAATCGCGTGCCGTTGCACAACCGTGGTGGGTTCAAATTACGAAGCAAAATAACCGGAGATCCAACCTTCAGTTGTAAAATATGCGGTGGCATGCCTGGTAAATCCAATGAGCTTAAAAACTTTGTTGGATAATTTACAGCTTCGGTGGCATCGCAAACTGTATCATTAGATTTGTATGACACCAAGTCTCCTGGTAACAAATGTTGTATCTTGAGATTCAATTCGTTGACGTCCACATTTTTTGCTGCTGAAATTGCTCTTTCTGCCAGCCACTCATGATTTGTGTATCGTCTGTGTACATCGGGAAATATCTGATCAATAAGAGCATCTTGAGAATCAATGATTGTCCAGAAATCGGTCGGTAATTTTATGCATCCAGTTTCATCTGTAGTAACTTTTCCATCGCCGATATATAACAATTGTTTTGAGAATGTTTCAGCGGATGGATCTTGAAGCTTTTGAACGCACAAATTTACTTTCAGTGTACTTTTTCAACATTAAGCCACAATGACGATGATTTTTAGCACGCGTTGATCTCATCAGCGTATGTTGAACGCGGAATAACGGGAAGTGCTTGTCTGAAATCACCTGAAAAGAGTAACAGAGTGCCGCCAAATAGTTTGTCGTTGTTTTTTATATCTTTCAATGTCCTGTTCGACGCCTCAATCGAATGTTTGTGTGCCATAGTGCATTCATCCCAGATAAGAATTTTACACTATTTCAGCACTGTGGCCATGGACGATTGTTTTTTTATGTTGCACACTGCGTCTGGGTTATTTTGAATATTTAGTGGCAGTTTAAATAATGAATGAGCTGTTCTGCCTCCATCCAATAAAGTTGCCGCAATGCCAGATGATGCAACAGCCAATGCGATGCCATTATTTGATCGTATTTCGGCGAGAATTAGCGAAATAAGGAATATTTTGCCAGTTACACCTGGTGCACCCCCCCCCCTCAAAAAAAAAAGAAAAAAAAAGAATCCACCTTATCCTGCCAAAACTGCGAGCATGATGCGGTCGTAAATGGTTCTTTGTTCTTCATTCATTAGTGGGACATTGCGAGCAACAATCGCTGCCATTTCTACAGTATTGTATTGTAGTTCACGATTCAATTCAGTGCTTATTAAATCAGATGCATTTCGATTTGTTGAATGCATACCGAAATGACTGAGTGGTAAGTTGGCAATGATAATGCAAAGATCTTTAATAGCAATCAATGCTTCATTGTACATAGCGTCACTGAATACTATCGTTAGATCGTTGCACCGTGAACGATGTTAATGCAATATATCATCAGTCATTGAATCTTTGTGATTATCCCATAATGTCTCTGCTCGGGCAGGGAAACATGTAGTCAACACTATAGCAAATAGTAGACGAATTTGTTTTGCTGTACAGTTCAGTCCTACTTCAGCAAGCATACACTCCCACTGGTTGTCGTCTTCCAGCAAGCCGAGTGCAAGGCATGCATCTTTATACGTTGGATACTGTTGTCCATTCACTTTACGTAAATCTTGAAATGACAAAGGGCCGATGACATTAACCAATAACAGTCGAAGATAAAAGCACTCAGTCTGCCTTGGATTGACTGTAAATACTCGTCCCAAGGTGTTAAATTTGAGTAAACCGGGACATGCATCAATTGGCGTGCCTTGCTTGCGGGGCATGCATTATTTTGTTGGAGCCCATGTGAAATAGCGTGGTACTTCTGAATAGAGTAATGTCCGTGCAAAAGCACCAAAAGCATCCGCACGATTACACAATTCAAAAAAATCGGTTAGTGTAGTTTTTAGTGGATTTATAGCACGATCAATCGCTGACTCGCTCGTGAAATATACGCGCTGGCCATTTTCAAGATGGACGGCTAAATGAAGAACTGCTGGATCCCGTTCATGAATTGGGAAACCAAAGATACGCCAAACAGCTTCATTGGAGCTGACGTACCGGCCAATTTGGTAAAGTGTTATTTCATCGTTGTTATTCACCGGAGGAGCATTCACATTGGTATTTTCAACTCGAAATACAGCCATATCATTGCCTTTATTCACATACTTGCACATGTATTTGATGCTCTTCACTGAACTGCAGAACTGAACATTAATATGAGCATTGAATGTTTTGCTCAGCAGAGGCGAATATGGGACCACCCAACGGTTATCAATGTCAATATCTATGTTGTTGGCATAGATGACCGCCATAGATGATAAGATTGTCCGCCATTATCGGGATTTCTTCGACGATATATTGGATATCCGTCAACATTTGTGATCGTGAAATTTTTCGGAAAACTTTTAGTACATTTTCCATCTGCACAAATAATAATGGCCTAAAAATTCATTTTTCATTTTAACATAAAATAACTCCGTCGGATATTGACGAATTTTTTAAAAGAATATACCATTTTAACTAATTTTAACATTTTAACAATATTAACGTTGAAAAAATATTTTAAACACTTACGGTTAAAAATTCATTTTTCATTTCAACATTAAATAAATTCTGACATCGTGTTTACGATTCTAAAATATTAACTTTGAAAAAATTTTTTAAACACTTCGTAAGATACGGTTACGATTCTAAAAATATTAATTTTGAAAAAATATTTTAAACACTTCGTAAGATACGGTTAAAAATTCATTTTTCATTTCAACATTAAATAAATTCTGACATCGTGTTTACGACAACTCACGCCATCTAGGTGGAAAAGTTGTTGAAAGAGTTGGTTAAAAATTAATTAAGAAAGAACTAATTAAGTTACAACTTTCATTTGTAAATCTAAACCATTCTCGAATCCACCTGAAGACACACAAAAAATTTCATTAAACTCAGTCCAGCCGTTTAGGAGGAGTTCAGTGACATACACACGCACAAAAGAAATATATATATAAAGATATATATATATATATTTCAGAAATATACAGCCTGTCTCAAAATTATTAAAGCACGCTTTTATTCTTTATCTTTTAATGAAAAGAGGAAATGTAAATGAGAAAAAAAAATTGTTTAAAGCATGGTAGGAATGTAAAAAAAAAAAAAAAAAAAAAAAAAAAAAGGTAATAAGAAATTCTAAAGTATCCATGCAAAATTTAATCTATAAGCACTATATATTAAGTATACTGGCGATTATAAGCGAAATTCATCGACACAGGTTCTGCGTATAAGCAACAAAATGTTCTGGAAACGAGGAGTAGAGATTATATATACATAAAGAAAATAATTTCTTTTGATCCTTCTTTTATTCTGCGCTCGCTAATAACCGAAAATTTACTGTATGTATGTATCTATCTATCTATCTATATATCTCTATATATATGTATATATACTTGAAGATCTACCTGGTGCAGCCGAAGGTGAAGTAAAACTCATAAACTTTTTGAATATACATGTAAAAATAAGAAAGTCAAGAAAGTATGAGATGGAATTAAAATTTAATTTTTTTTTTTTTTTTTTTTTTTTTTTTTTACGATTTTACAATTGTGAATGTTAGTTATTTATGTGAGGAGCATTGTATTTTTCATCAACATTTTTTCAACGTTCAAATTGTGATTATACTTTAATGGAATAAAAAAAGAGCGGTAAAAAGAATCACTGCATGTTGTACTACTTAATAAAAGACTTATTATAACAATTTGAACTAATTGAGATGAATTAAACGAATAAAATTACAAATAAACAACTAATTAAAATTTATATATATTTGTTCATTTTTCTTACAAAATAAAAATAAGTATATGATCTCATTTATTTATTTTTACAGTCAATTTGTTTTTATCTCTGCATATATTGCAACCTTATTTGTTAAACATTTTCGGAATCCTTTATAGAAAAAAAATAAAAGCAACATTTAAGTTAATTGCTTGAAAAGAGTGGCTACATAAATTAATAGGAAACAACAACAACAATATATATATATATATATATATATATAATCCAGCAATCATAAAAAATTATTCAAACACTTAATACTTTATTTTATAACTAACAGTTCCAAGTATCTAATAATATAAGAATAATAATATAAGAATATATACAGACTAAGCTAATGAACGAAAAATGCAAATAACTTAATATACGCTAGACATCTACCAAGTATTCATTATTTTCCCATCAAACTTAATTAAAAGTGTTAAAGCTCGATGAAACATTCTATTTCAGAGAGTTTACAAATATTTATCCAAAAATCAAGAACTTAATTTTCATGGTTGAGCAATATTTTTAAAGGGAATTTTATTTTAATTTCGCAGTAATTTAAGGTTAATACGATTAGAGATTAATTATCTAGACTTGCCTTGTTTTTCTAAAAGACTTAGATCAAAATGTATTTTCAGAATATTCTGGGATTTTTACATAAAATTTCGTAAGAAGAACAGGCATATATAAAATAATGTTATTTTAATCAGTTATCTCTTGAATAGTTGAATTATTTTTAAATATAATTAAAATATGTTTAAAAAATTAATTTTATCAAGATTGTGAAAATATGTGTGTGTACTTTTATATGCAACATTTTGATTATTATCGTCTATATATAAAAATTGTTTATCCTGAGTGAGTGAGTGAATGACGTCATTGCCCAGCCCAAACTCATATGTCTTAAAACAAGAAACACGGGGAAAGTTTTTTTGTTTTTGTTTTTGTTTTTTACTGTAATGTAGGCATAAAAAAAAAGAGGTGGATTTACGAAGGAGACAAATTCGAAAAACCTTTTTTCACCGTTAAATCTGCCCTGGGGAATCTATGGTAGATGCATAAACGCATTTTTATATGTTGATTGGTTATTTGCGTGAAACACAAAATGTTATGAAGTTTTGTGAAATGCCTCACCCCATCTATTAGAAATGGGAGGCTGAAAACACATTTTCAAGAGTTTTCAAGAGTAATTCTGCTCCAAATATATCAGGACGATAATTGTTTGGCCTGCGTGTGCACTATGCGTGACCAACACGCACTATAAAGGGATCTTCCGAAATGCCTTCTTGGCTCTTTGATGTCGGGGGGCAAAAGACACGTTTCCAATCGCAACTCTTTTCTAAATTATTGCAGAGATTTTTTTTTTTTTTCATGTATGGGTTGGTTATGTTTGCTTAACACATTCTATAAAGGGATTTTGCCAAATACTTTCCCTTTTACCTTTGCCGAGGAAGAAGGCAAAAACACATATCCAAGATTAAAGAAAATTAGAATACCACTCTCAAATTTTATATATATTTTTTTTTGTATGTGTGTATGGGTATACCTAACACACTATATATACCTAACATGCGATGTAATAATATTTTGCTAAATACTTCCTTTACCCAATGAAAATGTGGATAAAACTCTTTTTTTCAAGTGTAACTCTGTTCTAAATTATGTCAAGAGGGTGCTTTTTTGGTACGGGGGATATTTAGACGTGTATAACTCACAGTAAGATTTCCAAGTGTAACTCTGTTCTAAATTATGTCAGGAGGGTGCTTTTTCGGTACGGGGGATATTTAGACGTCTCTAACACACAGTGAGATTTGGTAAATTTTACTCGAAGGAGGGATGGGTCAAAAACACAATCGCTGTAATACCTATATCGATGTATATTCTATTTCAGAGAGTTTACAAATATTTATCCAAAAATCAGGAACTTAATTTTCATAGTTGAGCAATATTTCTAAAGCAACACTTCTTTTAATTTCGCAGTAATTGAAGATTAATATGTTTGGCGATTAATTATCTAAGCTCGCCTAGCTTTTCTGAAGTATTTAGATCAAAATGTATTTTCAGAATATTCTGCGATTTTTACTTTTTTTTTTTTTTTTTTTTTTTTGTAGGTGGAATAGAGTGATATAAAATAACATTCTTTTAATCGGTTTTTTATACAATAGTTGAATTATTTTTAAATGTAAGTATTATATGTTTAAAAAATTAATTTTATCAAGATTGTAAAAATGTGTGTGCATTAATTTATACGTAACATTTTGATTATTATCATCTACATATAATTTTTTTTTTGTCCTGTGTGACTGATTGAATGATGTCGTCGGCCAGTCCAAACGCATGTGTTTTGAAACATGAAACTTGGTGATTTTTTTTTTTTTTTCTGTGATGCAGAAATACTTTAAGGGGCGATTTTTACAAATTCGCCCCCGGATTGATCATACACTATATACGTTTTATTTTGAAAAGAAAAAAAAAAAAAAAAAAAAAAAAAAAAAAGTTATTTCAAAACGCCGAAAATGTTTAAGAAGTGTGATATAATAATACACTCCTGCTCAAAAGTTTTGCAAGATTTGCAAACGACCAGTTTTCCTAAGTTTAAATATTTAGAATTTAATCTTTTTATATTAATAAGTGATATGGAAATTTGGAAATTCATTTAAGTATTGTGACCCGCAAAGTGAGCAAAGCCTGCTGGTATATAACAAAATAAACCTTTCTTCTTTTATTCTGAAAATAAATCATTTCTTGAAAATCTTATTTTTTATATATTCATGGCAATTACTTTTTCATGATTTTATCTATATAAAAGCATTTTTAAATTTCTTAATTTATCGAAATTAACCAGTCTAACAAAAGCCCATGTAAATACAAAATTATTAAAATGAATTTTAGTTTAAAACTCCATAAAAAATCGACATGTTTTTTTTTTTTTTTTTTTTTTGTTATAATGTACGGAGTTTTCAACGAAAATTATTTCCAATTTAATATAAATAGAAAAAAAGAATTGAAACAATCAGAATACAAATCAAAATACAATTTGCAATCAGAATACAAATGTCTTAAATATCTCATGAAATATGAGCATTTTTATGAAAAATGTTTTCACTGTGGAAAGCGAAGGTGAGGAAAGAAATTATTATATTGTTTGAAAGTTAGAAATATTTACCAACATTTGTCAAAAGTTCATTTAAATAGAGTAAAAAAATTAAGTAAATTGTCGGCAAAAGTTGTATTTCCGAAATTTTAAGGATACAATTTACTATGCTGCACGATAAAAAAAAAAAAAAAAAAAAAAAAAAAAAAAAAAAGTGAGATATAAAACAAATAAATGCATATATAAAAGAAATTCAAGATTTTCGAAACTAATTGAATGAATTTTCTAATATATATTTAAGATTGTTTTTTGAGTTAAGTGTCTGATTGACTTTCAAAAGTGCAAAATAGTAATATTGTTTTCATTACACATATTTTTAACTGTACTAAGTTCATGCTTATTTCAACTTGAGATTAAAAATCTAATTGTGCACATGTTTAGAGTCTATAAGGCTATTATTTAATGTCTTCGAATTAAAAGAAATATTTTAAAAATTCTTAATTATACAATTTTAAATTACGAGTGTATTGTGGCAAAAGAACTGCTCAGTGACAGGTTGTATCCGTCAGTGGCAGTCAGATGATTTTAAAGTTTTTTCTTTGTTCCTATTTGTAAAAATGAGATCCTATCGTGGAATTCTGTTTTTACGAGATTCACTGTCGTTTTACAGTGAGGAAGGTGTTATTTTTCAACCAGAAAGTCTGATTTCAAGTTTACAAAGTGTATTTTTACTCTACATATTATAAATGTACTCAAAATAAGAAAACTTCTGCAGTGAATATTAAATGTTCCACGATTTGTAGCGAAAAAGCATGTTGCATAATTTTATTTTAATATACAATATTACCCTGTTTTGTACAGCATTTCCTTTATAAAAAAGTACCAGAGAACTGGCGTTGAAAAGTAATAAACAGAATAAAATGCATTTTGTGTGTGTGTGTGTGTGTGCAGCACTTTGTTTGCAAGCGCTCATACCTACTTCGTTCGCCTGACTGAGAGTAGTGTCTTCTTTCGACCCGAAAGAAAGTTTGAGAGTTCTTGCATTTTATGCGGTCTATTCAAAGTTTTGTACTCAGTTCATTTTTGCTTCAATCTTTAAGATGACATGTCCGTTAAGCAAGCCTTAAATTACAATTTTTACTAAAGAAATAATATAAAGAAATTGCATAAAACGTATTATTATTTTTTATATGACTAGGGGGCTCTGCCCCCTGCTCGCTCCGCTCACCAACCCTCGGGGAAGATTTCGCTTTCCCTCGACTTGCTTCATTCATTAACCTCAGTTGCATTCTACCCGACTATTCGTAACTTTGCCTTTCATTGAATTGGAATATTAATAATACATAACACAAGAGAAAAGTTGAACAATATTATAGAAATCCACCATATTTCGTATCACATTGAAATACACAATATTTAATATTATATCGTTTATAATATGTGAAAAATACGTTTTAACGTTCGACAATTTAACAACAATTTGCCATTATTTTGAGAGAAAACATATGTTAGACAGCTAAACACACAAAATAAACAACGATAGCACTAACTATTTAGAACAGAGATAATTTCTTAACATCTAAGCCATTTAGCGTTACAGCTTTAGTATATGATCCACTTGTTAAATTTTTGTCACTGTTTGACGATAAATTTTTCGGGTATTATTGCTTGATTAAAGAAATTATGAAATTATTTTTTCTAATCCTATATTTTTTACTATAGAATATTTTTAGTTAATTTAGGGCAATATGTAACACTCTGCATTTATTTCCAATGTACAGCAAGGTTTAAAATGGTGCTTACAACAGTAAAGATGAAACTTTTTAAAGTGCATTTTTTCTAGAATATGGTTTAGTTAGATCCATTGAAAATAAATATCTTATATGATTATTGAAATTATTTTAAACATTTCATTAGTAGTAGTAGTAGTACGACAATTTCTTTCCGATAGCGATTTTGCATTGTCGCCATGAATTTGCTAAGATGCCCATCAATATATGATTTTACCATTTAATTTCTTAAACTATATTGAATACAAAGTTAAATCGAAAAAAAAAATCACATTTTTTTTAAACCTAACGGATAAGTGAAAACTTCATCCTTGATTATATTGTAAAAACGAATTGCCGGTTTGAAGTATTCGAGATAGACCATCACCATTCATAAATTGGATGAATTTGAATATTTGTTGACAATATTTTCTGAATAAGTATTGATGATGGCTCCTGAATACTTGTTGGCGATATCTTTTGAATAATTATTATTGTTGGCTATATCTACTGGACATATATTTATCATGACATCTTAATAGTTGTTTACGATATCTCCTGAACTTGTGTTGATGATGGCATCTGAATATTTGTTGGCTACATCGTCTGGATATGTACTAATTACACCTTGATTTTTTTTACATACATATTATGTAATGTTGAATTTAGAAAAAAAATCGCGTGGAGAATGAAATATAATGATACTGGATAATTTAATTTAATGATACATCAATGGTACAGGAAGAACGACTTTAGCCATTTTCTTTCCACTAATGAACAGAACGAAAAACGGATATTAGTTTACATGGAGATATTTTGTACATTTAGACCAAATAAAAAAATGTCCTTCTTTTTTTCCCTCTTGAATTAAGTTTTTTTTTTTTTTTTTTTTTATAAAATTAGAAAAAAAAGTGCTAAAACAATCGTACAGTTTAACCTCTTGGCGAAATTTCAAATGTGGCACCGAAGTAGCTTAGACGTTTCTCGCGAAAATCTTGACATGCATAACTGAGATAGATAATTTAAGTCATTGTCTAAATAAATGAAAAACTTAAAATCTGCCAGTGAAGTCCTGTATTAGGTGTAACAAAAATATTTTAGCAATGCAGTTACTACATTCCTTTATATGGAAAAATAGACAAAAAACCTGTTGTATTAAATTAAATTCTGTTTTCTGTAAAGTTTTACATCAATGCTTAAAAAACAAAAATAGGTTGCAAATTTTATTATTATTACTAGCGAGCTTCGCCCGCTAGCGGGTCAGTATTTTCAAATGAATCACTATAATTAATGAATCACTAACAGTAACTTTTAGTCTTAAGAAAAGAAATTAAAAAAAAATCATTTCTGATAGGGTAAAATGTCATCCCGGGTCCCCACTGCCTTCGGCAGCGCAGTCCCGTACGCGCTGCGCGTGCACAAGTTAAGGGATACACGCGCTGCGCGCGCGTATTCCTTCCCTGACCCTTCGTGCCCCCCCCCCAAAAAAAAAAAAATCATTTCTGATCGGGTAAAAACTCACACCGGGTCCCCACTGCCTTCGGCAGCGCAGACCGGAAGGTATGTGTGAAGGTATGTGTGTGAAGGTATGTGTGAAGGAGTGTGAAGGTATGTGTGCGCTGCGCGCAAATATTTCATCTCAAATCAAATTTTTATTCTTAAAAAAAGAAAAGAAAAAAATCATTTCTCATGGGATACAAAGTCGGCCCGGGTCCAACTTTGGCAGCGCAACCGGGCAGCGCAGTCCCGTGCGCGCTGCGCGCGCACAAGTTAAAGAATACACGCGCTGCACGCCCGCATTCCTTCCCTGACACTTCGTGCCCCCTAAAAAAAATCATTTCTGATCGGGTAAAAACTCACACCGGGTCCCCACTGCCTTCGGCAGCGCAGACCGGAAGGTATGTGTGAAGGTATGTGTGTGAAGGTATGTGTGAAGGAGTGTGATGGTATGTGTGCGCTGCGCGCAAATATTTCTTCTCAAATCAAATTTTTATTCTTAAGAAAAGAAAAGAAAAAAATCATTTCTCATGGGGTACAAAGTCGGCCCGGGTCCCCACTGCCTTCGGCAGCGCAGTCCCGTGCGCGCTGCGCGCGCACAAGTTAAAGAATGCACGCGCTGCACGCCCGCATTCCTTCCCTGACACTTCGTGCCCCCTAAAAAAATCATTTCTGATCAGGTAAAAAATTCACACCGGGTCCCCACTGCCTTCGGCAGCGCAGACCCATGCGCGCTGCGCGCGCACGTGTGAAGGTATACGCACGCTGCGTGCACGTATTCCTTCTCGAATCAAATTTTTATTCTTAAGAAAAGAAAATAAAAAAAAAAATATTTCTCATCGGTTAAAAAGTCGGACCGCGTCCCCACTGCCTTCGGCAGCGCAGTCCCGTGCGAGCTGCGCATGCACAAGTTTGGGGATACGCGCGCGGTGCACGCCTATTTCATCCCCACTATTTCAGCCCCTTCTAATAAACCTACGTATACCAATTTTGAACGGTCTTACTCAATTAGCTGAGATGCAAAAGAACACCTAATCAGGACGCCTCAAAACGTGTAAATCTGCTGAAAACTTTCGATAATATAAAAGAACTTTAAAATATCTTTCGAATGATGTATTAAAAATAATTTAATCATGATTAGAAATGGAAATATTGAAATGTGAAAATATTACAGCGCCATCTGGCGGTAGAAATTTCTGTATTCCACTGTTCGATCCCAAATCAACAAAGCTTTCTAATGATGTATTACTTACGAAATTATTTTAATTAGTAGTTGTGATACAAAAGAAAACTGATTCAGGAGACCTCAAAACGTGTAAATCTGGTGAAATCTTGAATTCATTTTCGATAATGTAAAAGTACTTTAAAATGTGTATCGAATGACGCATTAAAAAAAAAATAATTATGATTAGAAATAGAAACATTGTAATTTAAAAATATTACATCGCCATCTGGCGGTAGAAATTTCTGTAATCTACTGTTCGATTCCAACTCAACAAAGCTTTCAAATGATGCATTACTTATGAAATTTTTTTAATTAGTAACTGAGACAAAAGAGAAACCCATTCAGGACACCTCAAAACGTTTAAATCAGGAGAAATGTCGAAATATCGAATTTCTGTAATCTACTATTCAATTCCAAATTAACAAAGCTTTCAAATGATGTATTACTTATGATATTATTTTAATTAGCAGCTGAGATACAAAGGAAAACCCATTCAGGACACCTCAAAACGTGTAAATCAGGTGAAATCTCTAATTCCACTTTCGACACTTTAATTAGTAGCTGAGATACAAAAGAAAACCCATTCAGGAGACCTCAAAACGTGAAAATAAGCTGAAATCTCGAATTTCACTATTGCGATGCAAAAGAAAACCTAATCAGGAGACCTCAAAACGTGTAAATCGGGTGAAATCTCGAATTCCCTTTTCGATAATGTAACCGTACTTTAAAAGGTGTATCGAATGACATATTTAAAAAAAAATAAACATAATTAAAATTTTAAATATTGAAATTTTAAATTTTTACAGCGCCATGACACCTCAAAACGTGTAAGTCAGGTGAAATTTCGAATTCCATTATCTACGGTTGTCGGTTAGTGGAAGTAAATAGAAAAAGAAATATTTTTACCTTAAGTGTATTTGTGTCGTTTTGAAACTGGCATCCTCTTTCGACAGATAAAATGTCAGGCGTGTAAAGATAAAATTTAATTTGCAATTAAAATGTAAATCTTTTGTTTATTGACCAAAATCGATGAACTTTTAACTGCAAGTTTGTTTTGTGGTGTTAAGATTGTATAATAATTGAAATGTGCGAATTTTGAAAAATTGAAGAAAATAGAAAATTGCAATTTTTAATCGCTGTGCAAAAACACGTGACCTCATTAAACACCAGATGTTTTTTCTTTCCGTTCAAGATCGTCTGCCAAGTTAAAATGCTTCTGATTTGTTGCCACCATTTTTTTTAGTTTAGTTAATTTAAAAAAATCTAATTGTCCGATCGATAAGCCGTTTACACCATCGGATTTATTTTCCACTTTTTCCGTAAAAATGTCGCTTTTTAAGCATTTAATCATGAATTCTGGGTCATTTTTCGGTAGGCATTGGTCGACATTTTAACTAATATCTCCGCTAATTAGGGTCGCATCGCTTAGCGAATTATCGCGATGTCGAGATGAAAAAATTCTGCATCTGTCGACACCGGTTTCGAGTCGATGCGACCATTAGCGCCGGAGCTTTAGCGATGACAAGGCATTTCTCACAGACAGACAGACAGACAGACAGACAGAAAGACAGACAGACAGACAGACATACAGATACGTACAGATTTTAATAATATAAGGAGATTATTACTATTATTATTGCACTATTTTAGAATTTTTCTCTATACTTAGAGTTAAAATGCCTATTGTGGTTGCATAAATGAATTCCTTGGCGGAAAATATACGAGCTTCTTCATTTCTAATTGTAAAAATCGTTAAATTGGCCATTGTAAAGATCCATCATTTTAAATATGTTTTGAGTTAAATACTAAATCTTTATATAAACTAATCTATGTTGTTGTCCCGTAAATTGCATTTTAAAAATTTCTGGGTTTAACCTCTAATGTCTAATTCTACACCAATCGTCGTTTAACATAATCATGATATTCATTACTAAATCTTTTTCGCCTAACGTTAAAATAAATCTAATAATATATGCAAAACTAATAGTATAAACTTAACTAATAAGTTAAAATAATAATATAAACTGAAATAAAAATATAAACTTATTTTCATTTCATCTTTATTACATTTTTACTTAATATTTTTAAAGTATCGGTTATTTAAAAATGTTTCGCTATTCTAAATATTTTTTTTTTCTCTCGAGCATCTCGAAGATGCCATTTTTTAAATTTTTCTCATTTACACCATTGATCACATTTTAATTATCCTGAGGAAAATGACGCGAGAGATACATAAAAATACGTCATAAGATAAACTTTTTTTCCTGTGGCAGATAGAGTACCTTCAGAAACCCGATGCTTTTATTTAATAACTTCGTTAATTAAAATGATAGAAATTTCTAAGCAGCTGAAATGCCTTCCTTGAAGCAGTCGAAATACACTGATATATCTCATGACGTGGAGAACCCTGCCCTCCGCGAGAAGTTGCTGTAGCAGAAGAAAAAAAAAAGACGCCAGCGACAGTTACTTTTTTTTAAAATATATATTTATCTATTTATTATCATTCTGATAATCCTCGCTTTAAAAATGTTTTATACAGATGTAAATACATATTTTTAAATGTTTAATCGTATATATTTTTATGTTTTTACTTTAAAATTTAATGCAATATTATTTTGAGAATTTTTCCTATATTACTTCTTTTTAAAATAATAGTTTCTCTAATTTCATCAGAAATAAAAGTACAGTTTATCTTACTTTCTATATTTTCTATTGGTAAATCTTGATTTTACACTTCGTTTAAGTTGATTCAGTTTGTATTAATACCGATTAAAACTTCTAAGAAAGATTACTACATCACAGAAAAGTATAATTACATTTTGATATCTTAAATGTATTTAATCTACCATGTCCCATTAATTACTTTCAGAAAGAGAGCATAGATTCGACATTTTGATATAATCGTACCTTTAAGTTTCTAATCATAGATTTCCGAAAATATGTTTCGTATTCACGTAATTAAAATTGAATGCACATCTTTCTAAACTAAATTATAGTAATTCATTTTCAATTTCCTATTCGATAAGATTTATTATTTGTTGAAACATCATTATTTATCCAAATGTATTATTGAATACGTTTAAGAAAATATATGTATAGGGTGAAATATTTCAAACACATACACTTACATAAAAGCAACGTATTATAATATATTAACATTTCATTTCATTATTATTTAAAAATCACCAGTAAGATACTTTTTTTTGTAAATATGTGTGTTAGAACAATAACATTAAACAAAATAAAATTTCTTCTGAAATATTCAAATTTAATTTTTCATTTAAAATTTGCTTATTTATCTAATAATATTTTTTTTACGTTTTTAAAATACTCCCTATTAAATTAATCTTTCTCACATAGTAAAGTTTAACAATATTGTATTAACATACTTTTTTTTTTGATTTTTATATTACATTTAATTGCTAAATATATATATATATATATATATGGAATAATCCACAAAATATTACTCAAGCTTTTTAAATGATATTTTCTAACTATTTTAAATATTGATAGAAAATATATATATATATATACATTTAACATTTTCTAAAATTTAAATACAAAGCTGTTTGCAAATCTAATTTTTAATTACCGTATTGTGCTTAAACAACAATCTTACAATTGTTTGACAATTTCTTTACTGCTAATTTATGTAAAATATCTGTACTAAATTACGAGGAAAATATTTTTAAACAAACTCCATTATTTTCCTTTTAGCATTGAAATAAATAAATAAATAGTAAATAAATAAAATGAAGCTAATCATTTTCCTGATTATAAAATGTTAAGTTATGTTTTAATAAAAATACATTTATTATTAACAGAAATTTTCAAATATTTTATATGCTGCATTAATTTAAGTTTATAAAGTTTAAGAATTTTTCTTTTCTTGCACTCATAACCTATAACACTATGTAATCCTTCAACTAAATAATTAAAAATTACATAATTTTCATATATATATCTGCGTGTGTGTGCGTGTGTATATTCGTCAATATGAAAAGAAATGTTAAGTAATCAGTATAATTAAAGTAAAGAGAATCGAGCTTAAAAATAAAGAAATAAATAAAATAACTGGTAATAAAAAGATGACTATTGTAACAAAGACAAAGAATAATTACATTTATTTTATTATTAGCATATACGTAATATAACTTTGGAAGTTGTTTAATACATGAAAAAAACTTTCATTTATATCTTTTGCTATAACGATTAGATTTTTATCTTAATTTAGTTACTTGTAATCATATTAAAATAGAAATTTTATATTTTTAAAGACATGACTATTTTCCTCTTTATCCTTTAAGAAATAACTATAAGAAAATAATCTAAAAACGTACCTTTTCAATATAATAATAATAATAATAATAATAATAATACTAACAATCTTTATTTCGTTTTCTCTTTGTGTGGCGTTAAATCAATTACATTGTTACAAATTTATTATTATAGAATTGTTTTTACTCTAACTTTCTATTTTTTAACGTCGCTGCCTGAAATCCTTTTTAATAATATATATATATATATATATATATATATATATATATATGTATATATATATATATATATATATATATGAAATGTTGCTTTATATGCACTATATAACCAATACAATATAAAACTACACTATTTTGTTTCTTGTATTAAAAAGAAAAATAAGTACATATTAAAAAAAAAAAAAATTACCAATACAAATTCTTATTTTGGATTAGGAATGGGTAAAAATAATTAGAAAAAAACATCCCTTTTATTATTTTCAATATTTTTATGTAAATATTATAAATAAAACATATACTTCGGTCTCATTTATATACATATTTAATCTCTAAGATCACATCAGCGTACGCGAAACATATCATGAATTAGCATTAAACGCCACACCATAACCACATGCCATCCATCATACGAACTTATTATAATACAGATTTTTATTAGTAGTATTATATGTATGCATTTAGTTTTCAGACAGTTAATACGGGTCATCTTGTCCCTATTGTTGTGTATTTATAAAATATTCTATATTTAAAATGGCTTAACACATTCTTCTCTCCGTAGGTGGTTATACACAAAATAACTATAGACTTATAGAGATATAAACGCATTTACGGGGTTTTAAAGCGTAAAACAATTGCAGTTCGTTTTGGTTTGGATGCACCAACTTTGCCATAAATGCAATATCATAATATTCCGAAACTGCTGGTTTTCATTTCAGCTGTAACTTTATGGAATCTCAAATTTACTTTCTCAGATTAAAATCTGAAGATTTTGGAAGAGGCAGAATAGTGACTGCAATTAATTAACATGATTAGATCTGAAAATATTTCAAAATTTTATTCTAATTTGTTTCATGACATTATTACTAGACAATTCTTTTTTCATAAAATTTTCGTTATAGAGTAAATTTTGCAGAATGTTATTGCAAATTAATAAATAGAATATCAGTCTAAAAAGGGGCGTGATAATAAAGAGTCTGCTAACAATGCTACCGAACTGATTATAAATGTTGTTAGTATTTCAAAACACTATAAAATAATTATAGCTTTGTGGCGTGGGACGCTGCTCAGCTTGATAATTTCAAACCCAATTTGGAATAAAGAATGCACTTTAAGATTTCAACTGTTCCGATTGTACGTATAGACAGTCCACTGGTTTTATGATCTCTTCTACTACAATCACTCGTTTTGGAGGATATCGTAAGAACGTCTCTTAAATTATATTACACTAGCGTGCAATAACAAAACAATAACTTTCCCACTATTTTTTATAGATATGAGCCGATGAACATAAAATTTGGATGACATATTTGTATATTTGTTATGGAATTATTAATACAATTTTATATAACTTTAAAGAAGTAATATTTTTTTTAACTGGTTTTAATTCATTTTTACCAAAAGTATTTTTTGAGAAAAATTAAAATTTTATGCAATTTTATGAATAAAAAAAAGAAAGATAAATACTGGTGATGATGCAGTTAACACATTGTTTGCAGGGAAACAAGTAAACTCGTCATTTGGCGGGAAAATGACCGACTACATAGTGTTAATACGCATGTTTTTATACCCTATTTATTATGTAGAAAACAATTATAAATTCGTTTGTATAATTATGATATTCTTTCACTTGTAATTGAACTGAAAAATAAGCATTGATATAAAAAATTGTACCTAAAAATGTGAAGGTTTCTCCTCTCGTAAAATACCTGCAAATAATGTGTTAAGTTACTTGAAGATGCGCAAGTCCTTAAATGTTATATTAAAACCGGATATTTCTTTCTTTACTAGATTTTGATTTTCTTCGTTTATACTTTATATGTGAATAACATTTTATAGAAGGCATATACAAGAATATGAAAATTAGATGAACTAATTTTTCTAAAACTATTTGCGGATGTTTTTATTATTCTGGTAATGTTCATAGTTCAAAAATTAATAACTATATTTTCCCAAAAAATCTTTAACGAAAGAAAAACAAAAGTAAACTAAAATAAACCAACCAAGCTTTAATTTAGCTTTTACAAACACACATACCTTTATTTATCTATAATTCGTTTTTGACTATATTCCTCATTTAAATTGTATTTCTATTTTCTTCCCCAAAAAGTTACTTTTGAGAAAAATTAATTAATTGTCCATTTAAAAAACTTTTACTATTAGGTGTAAGGGAAAGCTCTGTCGTTTTTGAACACGTGTACTTTCATGCGCTGTCGATTATTTATTGAAACCGGTTATCATCTGAAACCGGTTTAAATAGTTAGGTTAGAGTATGATTGATGATTTACTCACGTTTTTTCGTATTTTAGTTGGTTTTTCAAACTTGTATAACTGTAACCATGGGTGAATAAAAAGTGCACTTAACACATTGTTTTACGAGTTCCAAAAATGGTGTGAAGCGATGGGGGCAACAAAAAACTTGTCTGACGTATTTGAAGAAGACGCAGTAACAGCTCGAACATGCCAAAGATGGTTTGCGAAATTTCGTTTGGGTGATTTTCTATGAAATATGTTTCGGTGAAAGTTGTACGGTCAAAAAATGATATATATATATATATATAAATTTTACGGATTAAAATTAATAGTCCTCCGTACTAAACTAAATTCTGTCTTTAATTATTATATATTTTTTTTTTTTTTTTACAATTTGTACATCGATTATTGCTTTTATTTATTTTACTTTTTTACAGTTAAAGTACGCAGAAAAAAGCTTATTATAAATTTTATTGTGTAAATCATTCATTTATGAGCAATATATTTTAAAATGTTGTATGTTATACTTTAATCTCTGAAAAAAAAATGTGAGTAACATCTAGAAAATAAATTGTGGTTCTATTAAAGTAGTTCCATATAATCTTTAGAAATTATAGTTCCTCATGTAGTTGAGAATTCTAGAATCCCCTATTAGGTTTAAAGAGCGTTTTCAAATATCATCATGCTCAAAGATATTTAAAATTCTCTGGAAATAAATGCGAACATGAGAGATGCATTTTAGTTTTGGTTTAATGGTTTAATTGGTTTGGTTAACTTTTTTGGCTTAATTAGTTTTTAACTTTAATTTTGGTTGATGTCCGGTATCTAGGAAATCATCGAGAATTTCTCGCAATGCCAAAAGATTCATTATAATCATAATAGTATTAAGAACATTAATTGAACACCTAGATAAATGTGCACGGAGAAAAGAAAAATACCTCCTTCATCTAGAATGAATAAGTGGTCATTTTCTAAATCCCATAACTAGAAATATCGATTTGAGAGCTATGCGCATGAGGGACGTCAATAAACTGAATAGATATTGTAAGTAGACAATTTGTATGTATGACATAGAACTAATTTTTCTAGAGCCACAATTTAGATTCTAGATGCCAGTTACAGAATTTTTTTTTTCTCTGTGTGGACTAGAAATTCTCAACTATATCGTTTATTTATTTAATTTATTTATCTTACACGCATAAATCTGAAATATATATTCCTAAATTAGGGAATTCGAAAAGGACTCCTTAAGGCGCTCTATACAATGTGGTGTTTTCTATACTTAGAGTTGTACTTTAAATATTTTAAATTTATGCATTTTTAAAATTTATCATTTTGACAATTTCATATAAAACGAAAATTTTGTATTATATATATTTAGAGTTAAAAATAGTCCAACTATTTTAGATATCACTCTAATGATTGAATTTTGAAAGAATATTTTTTGTCTTTATTAAGGTCATTAGAATGAAACAGAAACACTGTAAAAAATAAAAATTCTAGATTATATCACAATGTGCGGGTTAAAAAATCGCGACAACCATGTGTGGTAAATTTCAAGATTGTTGTGAATAAATACGTGCTTGAATTTTTAAAGAGGGTGTTGTAAATTTAAAACACGCTGGTTTTTTTTATTTTTTATAGTTTTTGTTTTTTATTATATATATATATATATATACATATATATTAGTTTTTATTTATTTTTTAAATTTATCTATTTATTTTTTTAAGCTATATCTGTTTTAATTTTTAAATATTTTAAAGTTATATTTGTTTTAATTTGTTTCATTTATTTCAACATTTTTAATCTGTCAATATAAGTTTGAAGGTGTTAAGCATTTTTAATAGGAAATATAATATGTATAATAGATTTCAATAAATTCTATTTTACGAAGGAATGTTAGAATTGTAATACAGTAACGATTTCTTTTCAACATAAAAATATTTAACCATAAAAAAAAAAAAAAGTTTTATTAATAACTTATATTGCTAATTGTATTTTAAAAATAATTATGTATCAATTTTTAATCCGCTGAAGAAATATTATATTAGTCAAATCAGAAGCATTATTTAATAAGCACTTCAAATAATTATAAATACTTTAATATTTTTTAGAACGTATGGAATTTAAAATGACAGTTTTCAAGACTTTATTAAACTCTTTTTTTGCAGAATACATATATCTGTAGAATTTTAGAAAATGTATTAATTTTATAAAATAAACAAGTTAAAAAAAGAAAACTTTATTAATACACTATTGTCGAAATTATCGAAATTATCTGAAAAAAGTGAACAAAAATAAATAAATAAATAAATAAAAATATGATTGTGATGATTTAACATAATGTAAAGGAAACTGGATATTTAAAGGAAGAAAAAAAATATTGTAATTAAATGTAGAAAATATTTCAAAAATTTCATATTAAGTATTTATTAAATTTCTTATTTTGAATGCCATAATATTTTTCAGAGTTATAAACTAATACATCTTTTATTTATTTATTTATTTTTCCCAGTAAGTAATAGTAATTTAAACCATTTTAAATATAAATTAGTTTGCAAAAATTCTTGTTTAATAGTTTTATTTCGAGAGGAAATAATTACTACGTTGTAACATTTAGTACTCATAATTCAAAATGGCGTTTCAAGACAGAGAGCTTTTAATTAAGGCTAGATTTCATTAATAAAATGTATACCCTTATAAAACTTATATTGAAACAATTAAAAAAGAGAAGAAATAAAATCAAAATTGAAACAATTATAACTTACGTGTTACTTTAAAGTTTTTGTTGGTCATAATGTGAATTCTAATCACAGCTTCGATCCTCCATTTTTTCGTTCGCCGTTTATCATAGCGGATGGTTAAAATTTTTAGTTTATGTTTGAATCTCATTCGCGTATCTGTGTCACATGACATTTTTGATGTCATAGAAAATGTATGAAAACAGCACGTTCTGCTTGAAATATTTCTACCGCTCGAGTGCTTTATTTTATCACATCACAAGATGAGGGATACTCGTTGTAATTTTACAAAAAAAAAAAAAAAAAAAAAAAAAAAAGTGCAGTTTTAACAAATTTACATTCATGACTGAAAATCATATGTTTTGATTATTCAAAGTTTCGTAAGAGTGCTTTCTCTGTTCTATGTTTTTAAATAAGTATCACTGTTTTCGAAGACATATTACAATTTTTAGTATAAATTTAGAATTTAAGTATTGAAACTTTTTTAAAAAATGATAAAAAATTCAATTATTTTATATTAACTGGAATATGTATAGAGCAATATTTTTATTATTATTTTAATGCTAACATTTTCAAAGTGATTTGAGATAGTTAAATTCATTTAAATTTTCATTTATTTATCACAGTAAGAATTTTTTGAATAATAAACTATTTGCAGTTTGAAGAATAAACTAATTAGTTTATTCTTCAAATATCTCTCGCGTATTTTCGAAAACTTTTCCTCAATGTATTATCCAGGGGATATTTTTGGCGATTAATTTGATTTTCTGAAAATGCCCATTCTTTCATTACATTTTCAATTAAATTAAATTAAAATAAAATAAAATAAAATAAATTCTTAGTATGTCAAAATTTAGTTTTCACTGAAACACACACACACACACACACACACACACACACACACACACACACACACACACACACACACACACACATATATATATATATATATATATATATATTCCTAAAAGGGTAAGAAAATCTCAAATATCTGCACATTACATTTTTGTACACTTTTTCTGAAGCGTTAGTAATAAGAAATATATGTATAAAAAATGTATTTGAAATTATATAAAATAACAGAAAAGTTTAATGTTTTTTCACGTTGAAAATCTACATTTGTCTGCATGCAATATTTTAGAGACATGTAAACATCCTCAAAATATACAAAAATAATAAGCCAATAATACTTTTATAACGAATATCTCATACAATTTTCATGTTTTTACGTACACTTTAAAAGATTTTAATATATGGAAAAGAATCAGAAAAAGGAATAAAAGGAAACTAAATACACGAGAAGAAAAAAATAATATTTATTTAACATCCAGAGACATTAATATTTTAAGATATATATATTTCATTCGTAACCCGTAACCTTCATTCCTAACCAGCATTTACCTTCTAGTATTAGAACAGATCTTTAAATTACTTTAAATTCCTTCTATTCAAGAATTTTAGCCTCAAAATCCAGTGTCTTATTAATAATTCATAGAAGAATAGCAGTATGCTACCATTTTTGCTCAGGACCCCTAGCAGAGAAAATAACGGAAACGTCTAGTCATTTCCATCCAACAGGTTAATGAATCTTTTCTACTAAAATTACTTCATTTTGTTAGAAGTGTGCAGTAGTTTTATGTTTTCTCACAAAAATAAATTGTTTCAAAATGTTTAATACAAAATAATTGTAAACTGTACGTCAAATAAATTTCACCTTTTTTGTTAATTATAACTTAGGTCCTAGTATTAAAACATTTATTAGTTAATTTGGAAACTGACAGATAGTTATAATATTTCATAACTAAGATACATATAATTGTAGAAAATCTAACAATTCATTGATTTTTGTATCTGCCCAATTCATAATTCAGGGCCGAAGGGGTTAAAACGATTTTTCATTTACTCTTGTTTTCTAAGATTGTTTATTTTATTTTATTTTATTTTATTTTATTTTATTTATTTATTTATTTATTTTTAACCAGATGTTACTTTTAGGTAAATTAGAATTTACATCAGTAAAAAAAAAAAAAAAGAACACTTATAAAAATTATGTAAAAGTTCATTAATTTAATAAAGAACATGCCTACAGATTTTCTGTTTGTCTTTAAATTTTATTAAACTTATAAGCAAATGATAAAAATGTAGAACGCAAGCTATTGAATTTAATTTATACGCCAGTGTAATTTTATATATGCGACAATAAAACACGAAATTTACGAAAAAAAAAAAAAAAAAACGCAAACGTAAAAAAAATTGACAAGCGAACAGTAAGCTGAATTTTCATAGCGTGACTGAACCCATATATGAACGCCTGACTGGAAAATGTTGCTGAATATAATGCATATATTACCGTAGGATATGGTTATAAGGTTGAGGTTGAAGTTCAGTTCAGAGTCCTTAATGTCACTATAGAGCTACGCAGAGTAATTTTCGAAGATCGTAAATGTATCTCTATACATTGTCTAAAGATATTACATCAGAATTTTGATCCTTCGCGGAAGGAATACCTACTTTGCTTCGTAAATTCCTAGAGGTTTATTTTTAGGAGAAATACAAGACGTTATTGTCATTATTAATTTACGTTCAACTATCGGAACTGTAACGCCCAGATTATCATCTCATTGCTGAGAGAAACAAAACAAATAAATAAAAAATAAATAAATAAAATAAAAAATAAAAAAAAAAAACCGTAGTGAGATTTTTTTTTTACCAACTTGAAGGTTAATTTGGCATATACTCACAATAAAAAACGTTACTCAAAAAGATACAAATACATTATTCTGGACGATATTATGTCAAATTAAAGGAAAAACCTCATTTGAAGACGTACAAAGACTAGCTTGACAGTTTGCTTCGTGTTTTCTTTGATTTTATACCACTTTTTAATCTCGTTTCAGCTTTAATTTTTGGCTTATATGTAAATTTTTTGAACATTTTATTTGGCGGTAATTTGTTTAGCAAAAAGAAAAAATAATAATAACAATTAGTATCAGACATCAAGAAACTCCATTGTGTCTCTAGTAAAAAATAGTTACATGTCATCTTTATAAATTCTAGTTTCATTTGCTAGGGGTTTCTAAAAACTCCTAATAAAATTCTAGATCGATTTCCTATATTACTGTGGATAAGATTGTTTAAAAATATATTTAAATAAATGCGAACTCAAGAGACGATTTTAGAAAGTATAACCTTAGTTTAGGACCCAAATCTGGGAAATCAAACAAGACATTCTGTGTGAAGTTCATATAAACGGGAAGTTCTCGCAACACAAAGAATTTATAATATTTATAATATTGTTTCACTATATAGAAAAGTGATGACTAGGATATCTCAATCATTTCGTCTACCCAGTTTGTAGGTTTACCTTATATGCATAGCTCGTAAATACATATTTCTAGTTTAGGGAGTCAGAAAATTACTACTTATTTTTTCTAGATGAAAGCTATATATATATGCATATTTTCTCAGTTTAAAGTAAGATATATACATTTTTTTTTATATCCTATATGTATATTACATATAATATAACTAATATAACTTATAACATATAAGATCTTATATATTATATATGTGTTACATCTCTTATCTTATATATAATATATATTATGTTTGATATTTTTCACAAAACATACTAATTCTTAAACATAACATTTGAACGAGTAAACACTAAAATTCTAAGACATAAAAATAATGAAGGACAAAGCTTTCAGTTAAAGTGAAGGAGAAAAAAAGTATATGAAACGATTAATTATGCGGCATTAAATTGATTAATAAAGTTTTGTAAAATTACTCAAGTGTTTAAAAGTATTAAATCAATAATTCGCATAACAGCATACCAAGAAAAAAATTAACTTGGATAGACGAACTATTCAAGAATGTGTGTCTATGCTTTTCTAGATGGTGAAACAACATTATATCTTTTGTTTTGTATGAAATTATAGTTTGAATGCCTATATCTGGGTATTGTTGTTGTTGTTGTCGTGTGCCACTCGGAAATTCCGAGCCCCGGTAGTGGAACTAACCGAATTTTTAAGGCATGAGGGGTGCGTTTTCCGTTATTAGGAGTGCCTCATAGGGAAGAAGTATGACTTTAGCTCCAGAAGCTGATGAAAGATGGCAGCACCAGCCAGACAACAGGAACTCAAATTTTGATCCGGATCAGAGCGAGTTAAGCCCATGTTCCGGTACACCAAGAGGTATAATTTTTGATGGGAACTTGGAGGACATTGCAACCACGACGGAATTTAACGTGCACCAGTCGCCATTAGCGTACACGACGGTCTTCGGCCGGCTCGAGGACCGAACCCGCAATCTTTCGATCACGAACTCGCTGCTCCTACCGACCAGGCTACCGCGGCCCATATCTGGGTATTAAACCAATATTAAGTTTACTAAAACTCGCCTCCAGAGTTCAAATTTATTTGAAGATATTTTTAAATGCTTTGACCGAGATAATATTGGAAAACTGTCTAGAATACTAATTGGTGTTTTTATCAAAGTGAACTGCAATATTTATAAGGATGAAATGAAATTTTGTTTACTAGTGACACATTTTAGTAACTAGATGCCAGTCAGAAAATTTCTTCTCAGTGAAATGAATAAATTTTAAAATGATAAATTCCGAAGTGTTCATAAAATTTAATTACTTTTAACTGGGCAAACCACAATCTTAAATTTTTAGTGTAGAATATTTTTTTTTAAAATAAAATACTCTAATATTTATAATAACATGAGACTTGGCGTTGAAATATTAAAACTTGAATAAATGACTACGTCAGAAACGCCAAAGAAAAATATTGGAAATGCATACAGCTGTTTCGGCAGCTTTAAGCGTGCCGTCTACAGTGCAAAAAGGATACTGAATCTGCAGAAGTGCTCGTATATATAGGAGAGGGGCCGAATTTAGTTCAACCAATAGAATTACGGGAAAGGTGGGGAGAGTGGCCAATAGGAATTTATTAAAGTTAGCTGTGTAAACAGTAGAAAAATTAAGAAAATGTGGACTGAATATAAAATTTCCAACAGTCAGACAAATAGGGAATAGCGAAATCACAATTTACAAGGCTTTTAAAATTTTTATAAATATGAAAAGCTTCAAAGAAATCGAGTTCATGAATGGATTTAGGTCTGCAAATTATTTTAGCTGAATTAAATTTAAAATTATGATTTTCCTCCCAGCACTGTTTAGAAATAGCCGATTTATTGGTTTCTTGTTTGCGGACGTAATTCATATGTTCTTTTAGACGAAATTTAAGACTGCGTTTAGTTTGGCCAATATATGATAAACCACATATGATAATCCTTTATATGATATGATAATATATCATAATATGATGTGATATGGTATTTATATGATAATACTTTTTTTGCACTGAAGACGGCACGCTTAAAGCTGTATGCATTTCCAATATTTTTCTTTGGCGTTTCTGACGTAGTCGTTTATTCGAATTTTAATACTCTAATATTATTCGGACGTCTGCATACATTATAGAATAATGGTTTGAAATTAATAATATAGTCAAAGAAATTTAAGAACAAACTAGATGTATCTGTTAAAAAAAAAAAAAAAGTCTACATGTTTAATATACTGACTTACAAGCTTACTTAGGTACATACAGATTTATTGTTTTCTTTGTTTCTTAATATGTCGTAGGCTGCCATTGTAAAAATGCACAGATCTGGGCTACTTTATTAAACTGCTTAGTTAAAAAAATTAAATCAACACGAATAGTTTTGATTAACAAAAAAATATTAAAAACTATCCATTATTACAAAGAACAAATCTCAGTAGTAGAAAAAAATTCGGAGGCACTATTCTTCGATCAAAAATTATTCATATATTATAATTTTTATATTATTTTAAATCATTTGTTTCTTCAAACCAAGAAAAATAATTGATTCAAATTACTATATTATTCACATAAGAATCAATCGAAATTGACATCATACTATATCGATTTATACACACACACATATGTGTATATATATATATATATATGGAGAGTAAGCTACATTTATTTCATCTTAAATAACTTATGTGCATTATATATATATATATAAGGTAAAATATTTAATTAATATTTAATACTTTGATGGGGCCTTGAGCATAAACTTTTGAAAAATAAATCAGCCGACTGTAAATGCAATATTTACACTTCTCTGAGTTCTGACTGACAGTTCAAAAGAAAAAAAAAACTTTTCTGCACTGTTTAGTCAGTAATATGAAAGAAAAAAATAATTGTTTTTAAGAAGAAAAGTAAACTTGATGTTATTCTCAAGAAACAGTCAAGTATTGGAATGTTTACGGAATTTTTTACCTTTTTGTTTTTTTACCTTTATTACTTCCTTTCTTTCTGTTATTATTTTTTTTTTTATTTATTATTATTCTTTTATTATTCTTTACAAATCTATAACTTTTTAAAAATGATTATTACAAGAGACCAAATTTACACTTAATTCTAAAAAGAATTCGTGGTGTAGATGCAGTTATTTGTTTGTGGAAAAAAAAAATTCTTATTTGTTTGCCCTATGCAGATCGCGGGGTACCAGTAAAAGTTAATTTTTCTGGAATTAAGGAAAATTCAAATATAATTATCATCTCGAACACCTATGTTTATTTTTTTTAATTAAAATCTTTAGAATAGTTTCGTGGAGTGTCAGTTTCTGCTATATTTTATTCCAGGAGAAGCACGCGATAGAACGATTGTTAATTTCTCTGAATATCAGTTTTTATCTTAAAAACATTTAAAACTTTTTTCCATATTGTTCCTGACGTTTATTAGAAAACGAAACATATTCGGTATTTTCCCTTATCGGATTGCAATTAACACCAGTTAACCTTAAAATGAGTGTATCAGCGGTTATCAAATTCATCATCTAAAATACTAACAAATTCCTGAAATCATAAACAAAAATTCTGAATTGAAACCTCCAAAATTACAAAAAACAAGGAAAATCTATCTGGTATAAAAGAGTATAGTTAGAAAAGTTTCTAAGATTTTTATAAAAATTACGCGAGCACTTTTAAAGCAAATAAAGTTATTGCCATTATTTCTCCTGAGTGAATAGTGGATAACCGTTGAACACAAATTTTGTGAACAGACGAAAAATTTAGTTTGAATGGTAAACTCAAAGAGCGCATTCGAAAGTATTTCCCGGTCACTTCCCGAGTTGGGAAATGACGTCATGCGGCAAATTCGGGAAATTAGAACTACCATATAGGAGCCTTACGAAAAATGACCGAGATAGGAACTACTTCCGTACACATCTCATCTTCCCGGGAAACAAATATATAAACAAACATGGCTCCTTAATGGTAGTTCTAATTTCCCGAACTTCCTGCGTGACGTCATTTCCCAACTCGGGATGTGACCGGGAAATACTTTCGAATGCGCCCAAAAAGTCCCTAACTCCAAACTTTTACTTAAATCATTCAAATAAATTCTCAAAAAACCGCGTTTCTGGCATATTTTGTCCTGGCGGAATGAGGGCTAACAAAGATAGCTAATTCTTGGGAAAATGCGTTAAGTCAGATATGTGTCACATCATTTCATAGTACCTTTTTTTTTTTTTTTTTAAATGAAAATCGTTTAAACTATTTCTAGAAAACTAAATTCCTGCCATAGTTTGAAACGGTCGGTGTAACGGTTAACAGTAAGTTCAAAAGCCTCCGTAGATAAGTCATATAAATTTGTTATCTGAAAAACCTTTAAACATAAATTTTTATCAAAATTGTAATATCAATCTACAAAAATAAGTCTGTTCTTTCCCATTCGCGTTTGTAATGATTGATAGATGGCGCTTTTTCAGCTTTTGTTGTTAGTAAATATAATAGCCACGTGTATTTATTTTTGTTCTATATGTGTTACTACTTAATATTCGTGCTATAATTTCTCCGCCATTACATCATGGAAAATTGATTGCTTTTGGAAAAAATATTTCAGTTTATTCAAAGTTCGATCGGAAGTAGATACTTAACTGAAGCTGAACAAATATTAGTTCCAAATCATCTGATTAATTCTTTACTTCCATTAGCCGAAGCAACTGAAATTTTAAATTTGTCATTTGGAAATAACTGGAAGCTTAATTCTGGAATTATCGATTTTTTGGAGTTACACTGTGGCACACAACAGTAAGTGTTATCTTTTTTACCGGATTTATTCATTTTTATTCAATAAATATATGTGAAACTAAACATCGGCAAGCAATGGCGTCTATTCGAAAGCCGAAAGCTATCATGTCAATTGCAATTTCACCTTAGTCCACCGTAAGGCGGGCATTTCATTACAATCGCGGATAGTTTGCATGGGTTATCTGTGAACGTTAATTATGCCTAAGATGCTAATATTTAAATCGATGTGGCATATAATAATCACCAAACGTCGGATAGTTATACAAATACTTTAAGAAGTTGCCTAAAACGGAAACTTCAGCCATTATTTTAATAAAAAACAACATTTTATTGTATTAAAATACCGTTCAAAAGACACCTTAATATTGGTTTATCATTTGATTATAATTTTCTGTCGTACCAAATATTGTTTATTAATAATATGTATATATATATACATATATGCTTATGTATATATATATACATATGCATAGAGTATATATAAATACATCTTAAAAATTTGGAATTAAATAAAAATATATCGGTAAGATTTTTTTTATATTAAAATAACTGTTTTTAATAACATTTCAAATTTACTTTAAGTCATTTTTTTCCTGTTCTATGTAACAAATTTAATATATAATAGGTAGGCATAATCTAAAACACGCATACAGACTCGTATATATGAATGAATTAAAGTGTGCATGTGAGAATATTTGAATTTTTTTATTTTACTTATTCTTAGCTTCTCAAAGATTTAAAATAAAACGTATAATTTTTAGACACGTAAATAAAGCAATATATAGTGATTTAAGAATGAAACACCAGTGTAACTGATCGATATTGATAAAGAAATTATAATTTCTTATAGAATGGAGTAGAAGGCTGATTTTTACCAACTATGTGAAAAATACCAGAACCGGGAATCGAACCACGGGCCTTCCGCTTCACGCGCGGATGCTCTAACCACTGAGCAACCCTAGCTGATAACCAGCTCGGCACTTCTCACATAATTTACGTTGGCAAGGTCACCGAGTCTGCATTAAAGCAGACATTAAAGCACAAAATTTGTCACTTGATATAGCTGCTTTAATGCAGACTCGGTAACCTTGCCAACGTAAATTATGTGAGAAGTGCCGAGCTTGTTATCAGCCAGGGTAGCTTAGTGGTTAGAGCATCCGCGCGTTAAGCGGAAGGGCAGTGGTTCGATTCCCGGCTCTGGTATTTTTCACATAGTTGGTAAAAATCAGCCTTCTACTCCATTCTATAAGAATTTAATTTCCAGGTTGATGGATTAAATTTCTGAATTGAAATTATAATTTAATAAAGTGAACGAAAATTTTCAGAAATATAATTTATATTTAATATATTGTTTATATATTTATAGTAGGATTTCTCTTTTCTTTTCATTAATAGTTTAAATACGTATGAATGTGATTTACAATCTAAAATTAACTGTGTTCATTTCTTTACATTCCCCTGCATTTTATATATTTATCTCTTTACTTAATGAAAATATAATTTGCACACGGCTGTGTTTTTGAAGCATATTTTATATATTTTCACGCTATATATGAATTTAGACATCTCAGTATATTTCCATGATATTCATTCTGTGCAACCATGTTAAGTATGTCACATGAATGGACTTACGCGCCACACATACAGTTCACATGTTCATTCATATATATATGTATATATATATATATATTTTTGTAAATATTTTAATTGTTGAATAAGAGAGAAAGATTAATCCATCCATCCTGACTTTTATAATTATTTACCACTTACCATATAAAAACGAGTACTTGGATAATAAATGTGTACACATCATTTTGTGAGTGTGTAGTAAAGAAAAAAATCAGTTATTCGATCAAGTAGATAATAATTCACCTACTACTACGTCTTGTCAGCTATTATTTTTTCTTTTTTTAAATAACATTCTTTGTTAATAAACTTACAATCTTTTTATTTAATAAAGATAATTTCTTATATTTATGATTAAAAAAAAAATAATAATCTAATATCCTGAAGCTTACAAAATGCTTTTTTTATTTGAAATTTCTCATTGTTTTACTTAATATTTATTTTACTTTAATGAATAAATAAAAAATAGTGAAATAAGCTTAAACTAATTACTCTCATAAAATATATAAAGAGGAAAAACAATTGATACATTGTGTAGAAAAAGCATTTTTAATCTTGTGACAAAAGCCTCTGCTATTTTCAAAAATAAAACAAAAAAAAAAAAAAAAAAATTTAAAGAATTTGCTTCAGTTAATAAATGCCTTATTACTAACATTGCTGAAAAGATAAATCTAATGATAAACATGATTTATCATCTGAACTCTGTATCAGTAAAAATAGAGTTGGTATCACATTTACATGAGTTACGTTTAATTTTATTTTGATTTCCCAGAAGATGTCATTTCTTGCAAATCCAAGACATGTAAAGTTAAAGCAATCATGCATATCGTCCGTAACATAATTAGAAGTCATGAATATTTGATTAGTTATTCAAGAAAGTTATTGTAACATTTCTGTTTCGATTTTCCTAAGTGCATTATTTTATCTACGAGTAAATCCTAATTGAACTGGGATATCTTTTATTTTCTTTATTTTCTTTATTTCTTTCTTTATTTTTTTAAGATACTTGCTATCCATATTATACAGTGATTGTTTTATTCTCCAATCATTTTCTCATTTCTTATTATTTTGAAATGTTTTATAGATTAGGTTTGAAAGTAAATATTGTTTAAAACTCTATCCCAGCATTCATTATTTTATTATGTGTATTTTATTATTTACACTAGAAAGTCATTAAAATGGTTGATTGTTTTTTAAATAATGTATATTTGGAATGGAAAAGAAAATAGTCGTAGAATATTTTTTCTGCTTATAAAATTAGCATTTCTCTGTAAAACGCAAAAAGTGACATAAATAAAAGTGACACAAAAGTGACATAAAAGTGAAAATTCAGTGACCAAAAAAAAAAAAAAAAAAGTTGTTTAAAGCATATTTGAGAAACAATTGCTAATATAATAGTAACATTTTATACACGCACACAAATAATTGGTTGCTTTTTCAATCGTATCTCTGTTTAAAATGCTGTTGTTTGAAAGGAAATTTATTTATTTAAGCACACAAAACATTTTACGACCAACAATTTTCTTAGAAATTTTGTTAAAATTCAAATTGTGATATGTGATTTTCATAAGAAATATTTTATTTTTATTTTATGTTAGAGAAAAACTTCATATCTGGAATACCCTACGGATTTTATTTTCCCGGCACAGCTCATCTGATAAAACATATTCAAAATCATTTGGTTTGATTATCCTAATCCTATGCAGTAATACATTCCATTGCAAAATTATTGAAGCACTAGCAATAATTCCTACTTAGAACGTGCGCCCCTAATACTGTTTTATTAAGTAAATATTTATCAGTCATAATATTAGTCCTATACTGCTTAGAAAAAAAAGTAAATTGATGATACAAATTAGCGATCAAATTAATATATATATATATATATATATATATATGAAAAGTGTGGATGCGTGCTTCATTAATTTTGCTGCCGATTGTATTTAAAACTCTACAATTATAAATTTTGCATAAGATGTTTAAAATCCAGCCACAGTAGTAAAAGATTACTGAAAGTCACTAATTTTTAAATCAATTTTCAACAATTACAATAATTTTAAAAGGGCCATGCTCTCCTTAACCTTTAACTTTCGTTACTCATTTTTGTTTGAATATTACTATATTAATTACAAATATGTACAATAGATACATAACTGATTCTAAATATATAAATGTTTTCAAATATATGTATTTTAACTACAAAAATTTCAAATAATAATCACTGTAATATATAAATAATTTTGTAAGTATGCACTATAAAATGCAAGAAATTACATTTTCGTCTTAAATAAATAAATAAATAATAATAATAAATAAATAATAAAATAATAATAAATGTACGGCTTTTTATTAGGTGAAGGAACTAAGCACGAGTGGATCATCAAAGCAGCAAGGTTTACACACACCTACTTAAAATAATTTATGTGATTTTTACATATGGCTTTCTCTGAAACAGCATTTGTAATATTTCAAAAAAATATAGCAATCTGCCCAAGTAGTGAAAACAGAAATGTTTAAAAATTGATTAAAATAAGAAATAGGAGATGATAAAATTATTGTGTAAAAAATTATTTGGAAAACCAGTCAAACTTAAATAATTAAATTATTTTATAAGAAAAACGAATTACTGTTACATATTGTGCTTTTGGTTTATATTTTCTATTGATTTGTTTGTCAGTAAATTCTACTCTAAAAAGTAAATATTTGAAAATTACATATGAATTTACGTAAGGACGTCTGCACCTAAGCATTTAAGAATGGTTTATTCAACACACTACGTGAAACTCAATTAAAGAAATTCTTTAAAGAATATATAATTATATATATTATTTTCCCTTCGTTTTACATCTACTGAGTGCCGACAATTATTTTCTGTAATTTTCTAATTTGCTTTTATTCTTTTTCGTATCCAAAGAAAAATCTATTTACTGTCGATTACCCAATTATTTTAAACTTTACTACAAATATGCGTGAAATATTTACATAAGCTATTGCATAAAACCTCAAATCAGATTTTAATTGATTTAATATAATTTTTATATACTCAATTATTTTCAGAATTGATGTAAAATTGTTAAAAAGTAACAATTAACAAAACGATGCATCAATTTATGCTGATAAATCAATGTTCATAATTGCAATTTTTATCTAATGGTGATAATGGAAAAAACCACAATATGCTTCAGCTAATGAAATGTGTGACAATTGTAACAAAAAAAGGTTACATAAATATGAAATAAATTGATTGTATTCTGCCATGTTTAAAACCAAGAATGTACTTCATTATACATTGGGAAAATGTTTTAAAACTCTTATCTGTGATAGGCAATTTCATTAACACTAATTAATGTGGTATAAGAATGTTTTTAAATATGTTTCAGATAAAAGATTGAAGTGATAACTTTTTTCGAACAAATTATCAATTGTTAATTTGTATTAACTTTTCAAAACTGAAGGAAAAGAATATTTAGATATGATAAATTATAAATAAATTATACTAGAGTTTATATTATATTATATTACTCATTGAAAAATTATATTAGAACTGGAATGTTGTCCTTATCACAAAATTTACTTTCTTAGACGTATTCACACGGTACAAAATAATAAAGCTATTCGCGCTTATAATTAATTTTGCTTACACTTTTTATTTCCCAATAGTTTGTTAAACATAATTTTTATCTTGTACATTTTTACAAAATTTTGTCTTATACGAAGTTTTCTATATCATAAAAAAAGTGATATCCGCGCAACATTTTAAACGATATATAGCAAGCAGTAACCAAAATAAATTCAGGTAAATGTATATTTAAATATGAAATTTTCTTAAATGACGTTCTTTGATTGGTGAGATAAGCATGCAAATAATTTGGCTACACATTTTTAAAAAGTAGTGAAATCGTGTTCTTGACATAAAACGTTTAAATCTACTAAAATCCAGAGTCTGATGATATTAATAAATTCAATTATTTGCATCATTTGATCTATTTATCTATCTATCAATTTATCTATCTGTATATATATATATATATATATATATATATATACATTGAAATGTAATAAAACATGCACCATTTAAATACGCAATGATCAGTAACGTCATATCAATTTTCAAATAATTAAAACAATAATTATATATTTGAATACATTAAAAATCGGAGTAAAATTGTTGACTATGAATAAAACACAGCAATGGGTGAAAAATAATTCCGGATTGTTTAAATTGATGAACTGTTACAATAGTAAAGAACGACTTGAATAAAATACTGAAGGAACGATCATTATATTTCTTATATATTATCATTATATTTCTTATAGCCAATCTACACTACGACTTTTCTATCGACAATGATTTTCACGTAGATATCTCAATCCAGACAAATTGATGTATATTTTTGTAACAGATGCTGTTTAAGAATTTGTGTTTACAATAAAAGATTATTTTTATAATGCTTATTAATGAATATACTTTTGGTTTTAATACTGGATTATTTAATCATTTATTGACAATTTTTAAAATCGTGTCTTGAGAGTCTTCATATATTGTGCCATATAGGGGAATCTGATTAAACAATACAACTTCTGTTCACTGATTTTTAACTTTATTTTGAATGACAGTTTAAAGGTGAAATAACAGATATTGGTAGGTGTAGATATCACCTAATATCCTCAAAAATTTTGCTTTTCAATCGCACTAAACATATTGTAAAGTAAATAGTTAAAAAAAAATGTTTAAAGAATGTGTCAGTTTGTTTTTGAAAATAGTATTTTCATCTAAATTTAGTGTCGGTTTAAACCTTTATGACCTTTGTCAGTTTAAACCTTTTAAAAATAAATAGTAAAATGTGACATATGCTATTGCAGCCCGTGAATAAAGGTTAAGTGTTGGAACGAAATGTTGGATTCATTTAATGTTATATATTTTCTTAAAGAAAAACAACGAAAAAAAATTACCTTCTTTTGTTGACCAAAAATGTTGCTTTTTATCACTTTGACAATTATGTTACTTATTAAAATTGAACAATTAAATAACTTTCTTTTTTATTTCTATTTGATTTTTTTTTTAATTATTATCATTTTTTTTTTCGGAAAAAAGGATAAATTTATCCTTTTAGGAAACTGATAAATTTATGCAATATGGTTTTAAAATAAGACCTATATAAAATACTTTAATAAATTTTAAAAGATGTTATTTAAAATTCAGTGTCAGGAACACAAATATATGAATACATGCACTTAAAAAAATAATGAGTATTTTTACACATATACTATATATACCCACACACATATACTATACTATACACATATACTATAAGGCATAAATCTCTAATATATACTCCTTAAAACGAAAACACGCATTTATTTCGATAATCAATTTCACGGATTGTATTATCTTCACTTACATACGAATTTCTCTGACATGTATACTTACTTTCACAATATTAAACTAACAATGACAAATTACTGTCTCGAAAACTGTGATTAAGTGAATAATGTAGTGCCAGCTAGAATTTCGGTGGAATGCATTCAAAACATCTCATTCCCTTTTATGCTGATGAATGATACAAATTGAGTTAACAAATTGTAGCTATCTTAAAGTTTTATTTATCAATTTATAATTAAATTATTAACTTCAAAGTCATTATTTTATGAAATTAATTATATTTATAATGAAATAATTTAACTCCATTACTTAAGCTGGATCCCTTAAGCAAAACATGTAATGAAATCTTCATAAATGTTTCTCCAAAACATCTTGTTATTCAAAGCCATTGTATATTATCTGCAGAGTGTTAAATTTCGAAGTTTGGAGGAAAATATTACGGAATAAAACAGTTATTTTAAATTTGATACAGCTGAAGTAATTAGCATTGCTCCATATACAAATGGTCGTATTTTCTCTATCTCTTGTAATATCTGCTATTTTAAACCTATTTTCCTAAATTATATTATGCCATATTTAAATTTTCCAAATGGCATGATTTTATAATAATTTTTCCATCCTCAAATAAACCCATTTTTCTATGTAAAAAGGCCTGTAACTGTGCATACTATATTAGCCAAACTAAGTACAGTCTTAAAACCCATTAAAAAAAAAAAAAAAAAAAAAAAAAAAAAAAAATCATCAGGTATGTGCAGAAACAAGTAACCAACAAATCGGCCATTTCAGGAATCAGAATCGGTCGGAATGAAATATAATTTAAAATTTGATATAGTTAAAATAATTTTCAGGTCTCAACCTACATCTCAGAGAGTTTATTTAAAGGTTTTTTTTTTTTTTCTTTTTCCTTTTTTCTTTTTTCTTTTTTTTATTTTATTTTTTTACATGTATAAGGATCTTTAAACATAATTAATTATGATTTCAACATACCTCTTTACCTGAATGATGGAAATTCTACATTCAATATGCATTTCTTTAATACGTTTTACAACATTTTCTCAATTTTTTCATTATATAGTTTCTTTCTGTTCTCATTTTTTATTGGTTATTCTTCCCCCTCCTCAACATTCCGTTTATTTTGATTGGATGATAAACAGTTCGGTGAATCTGTATGTTTATCTTTTTCTATTTTTTGTTTATTCCGGCAGTTTTCTTTAGTTTCTTTATGGACTAAGGCAGCTAAGTCACAAACTATTGTGATGTCTGTTATATGTACTCTGTTATATACCAAAATTAGCAATGTTTATGTATTTTTATTTCCACTGTATTTTTAGAAAATGTGTTTGTTTTTTTTAAAGACAAAAATTTATTCATCATATAAACTCCTTCTCATATTTATAAGGACACTTGATATTTTGAAATAACTAATATAAAAATAATTGGGAACAAGATTATACTAAATGCACTTAATATGTCTAGTATTTTAAAAACCAAAACTGCTATATATTTTTTTTTTTATATGAAACAAAAATAATAAAATATAATACAAAATATTTTTTTCTCCACGTTTTTCGATGTTAATAATTTTAGGGAAAATCAAGATTTTTTTCGTTTTATTTAACTTGCTAGCGGATAAATTACAGTTGACGTGCGAATTCGTTAACTACTGGGCTAGATTAATTCATATATAAGCCTTCAATTTTTCTGGGACGGACATTACTGATAATTCCTCGAAAAAAAGAACGCTCATGTAGTGGAGTATGATAAATGTGTTTATTAAGTGGAATGATAATTTCAATCCGCCGAATTTCTAATGAAATTCGAAGATCAAAAATTGCTGAAGGAAATATGATATAACGTTGAACTGCTGGTTCGATAAGAAAGATATCTGATGCAAAATCATGGATGTTTTACAGTGATCGAAGACTCATAATTCCTCTTACTATTCTACTCATAATGACTGCTGCTGAATTTGCGCGTAATTTTTAAAGAGAGGTTAACGTCCACATTTAGGCATGTTTAAAATAATTAATAATATGTTAAAATGAATAAAAAACCTGTAATAATCAATCAGCATTTAATGGGGGAAAGAACGACTGTGTTAAAGTTGAATAAAGACAATATTAAATGGTAAAATGTTGCATTTTCGGATGAAAAACATTTTATTCTTGATTAACAAATGGTTTTAACAGTTACTGGCATGATCTGAAGATAGCGAAAGACAGAGCAGATTTTTTAAAGGCAGATATAAATCGGGCATGTTAACGGTGGATCTATGGTGCTCTGGGAGCTGCTTCTACTGAAGGCAGAATGAATTTAGTAATTTTTTCTACTATGATGAACATCAAGGGAATATCCTCAAATTTTAAACGTAGAATTATCAGATTTTTGTTAGATTTTGGGGGGTAACAATATTTTTTTCAACAAGACTTACATTTTTGCTCTAGTTTTAGAGCAATAGGAAATAGTTTGAAGAAAGAAACTTCTGTATTATTGCCTTTCCCATGGCCTAAAAGTTGAAAAAACCTTAACTTATGATATTAGAAAAGTACATGCAAGTGGAAAGCAATTTTAAATAGTTTTAATGTATTAAGAATATCATATATGCTATGCGAAATGGTATTGAAACTGAATATATATAAAAAAAAAAAAAAAGAAATGTATATATATATATACAAGAGAGAATGTATGACTGTTTAACCCTAAAAAGAGATCCCATAATTTTACTTATTGAAATGACACATTTTTAAATTAAATCAAACTGTATATTTAGTTCAAGATTTCCGCGAAAATTTTTTCATTAATTAAAAAAAAATCAAAATCAAAATCAAAAATAAAAGGCATCGTAATGTACAAAAAATAATATATAATACAAAATACCAAAAAAATAAACAGTTAAATTTCTTAAATAATAAGGAAAAAAAAATCACTTTAATCAACTTATTCCTATTCAATCTAAAATAAAACTAGCAAAAGTAATGTTGAAAGACAGCTTTAAAAAAGGGATCTTTTCAATCTAGACACCCAATCGTAACTTAACTGTGAACATACTACTAAAAAAAAATACTTTTTTCCTTATTTCATGATTCATGTTATTTTTTTAAACCTTTTTAATTTATGATTTTTTTTTTCCTGGTAGATGAAAACTGTAAAGCATTTCTCTGAAAACGGTCATTTATGTTTATCTTTAGAATAAAAGCATTTTAAAATGAACAATTTAGATACAATTTTAATATGTTACAGTGCATTAAATGGGGAAAAAACAGGGGAAATATAAAGCTATTGTAGTACTTCCATTAAAGTTAAAACATACATTATTTAGTAATTCTTATTTTTTTCTGTTATTGTTAAAACTGTATATGTTTCATAGTGATCTTCATTTAAAATTATTAATGAAGAGAGTAGTTTTTATTAAGATATATGAGTATAGAACATATTATGCAAAACACATTCAATATTTAATATTTACAAATGACCACAACATGTTTGAGTTTGTGCATTTATAAATGTTAAGTTTAAGGTTATTTAGCGAATATTAGATTTTATTTTATTTGTTGAAACTTTCACAATATACGTACGTATTTGAGTTTTATTTTATTTCAATCTATCATTAAATATTTGAACAGTATAATTTTAGCATATGCCTAATTATTTCTAATAATGATTTTGACTGCATAAACTAAAGTTTTGCGTAATGTTTATAAGAACAATATATGCATTTAATATGCTTGGATACCTTGGAAATTCGATGTTAAAATTGTATTATTCAAGTACTTTTTTGATAACACTTAATACAAATATTAAATGTTATTTTATATTTACAATTTTAATTACATTGTGTTAAAAAAATTGTCACTTTTTCAATATTTCGTTTTATATTCATTTCTAAAATTAAAATTGCTTATACATTTACAAAATTTGTTTACAAAATTTAGCAAAAATGTCGTTTATTATCATATTCTGTCACTTTTCATTATAACTATTTTAAGCAGAACAGAAATTACTTTATATTACTCAATGCAGAAACAAATTTATTATTTTGGAGTTATCAAATTCATTCAAGTTATCCAATTCATTCGAGTTATCCAATTTATTATTTTCGAGTTATCCAATATATTTCGATTAATGTACCATGTGACCCATAACTCTGTAGACATTTAAAAAAAAAAAAAAAAAAAAAAAAAAAAAAAAACTTAAAATTTGAAATAATTGTTAGAACTGAACGCGGTTCGCGAAAAAGTTAATCTCGTAGAGGGAGATTCTTTTGGTAAAGATGAAAAAATATAGTTAAAACATTCATCGATAGAGAGAGTTATACGTGAGAAAACCACTTATTACTTTGTAAAACTATACCTATTTTCATGCGAATGTGTACAAGCATATAACTCCTATTCTTTTTCTTTGCAATCACTACAAATTACAGTTAGCAAACGAGTTACAACACCGCTTACTGCCGCCTAAGTCCGCTTCTCTTAGCTAAGGTAAATTACCTTAAAAAATAATGCTTTATTCACCAAGTCAACGTCGCAATTAAAAATTTATTTGTGCACAAGAAGGAAGGGATACAATCATAAAGCTGTGTAATTTATAAGACTCGGAAATGCATATTCCTCTTTACGCGTCTAAAAGCACCCTTTATAGCAGAAAATTGTAACATTTTTTTTTTCCGTAAAAAAAAAAAAAAAAAAAAAAAAAAAAAACCTTTCACGGGAATAAACTTTCGGAAACCCAGTTCAATTAATTCTGCGAATTGATTTGGTTTTTGTGAATTTTTAAAATATCTACAAACTTGTGGGACACCCGCTATATTAGATGAGAGAAAATATCTTTCAAATAAACAATTTATTAACATTTTCGCGACCGCCATACGTTAGCCTTTTGTAAAGCTGATTGCCGGGGAATACTGAAGTAAAAAAAAAGCTAGTTGCCGCAAACTTTTGATGTTTAAACGTGGAAAAAAGTTTAATGTAATGTTTTGAATGTTACTCTTGAAGCTTGGAATGAAGATTAGTTACGTAATATTAAAACAGAACTATAATATAATCAAAGAATTGATACTGTAATAATACTATCAAAATAATACTAAAGTATTGTTTCCATAAAAATGCTTGAAATGACGTGAATTCACGTCAGCGGTAACCAGGAACGGAATCTGAAAAGAGGTGAATTCACGTCAGCGGTCGCAAATACGTTAATAACTTTTTCGAAGATACTTATGTATACTGTGTTCGTAATTATGAAACAACAAAACGTAATATAATGTTTTACTCAAGTTATATTTCAAAAAACATTTTTGGTTGTAAAATAATAATGTATCTTAACTTGCATGCATACAATGTTTCACTAAAATATTTTCTTTTAAATAATGGATGATATTTTGCTACAAAAAATATTTACAGTGCGTTGCATGAATATAAACGCACCTTAGCTTTAAGAATTAGAATGGTATAGAAGTGTAATAAAAAAATATGAATAGGTGACACTTGACGCAAACTGTAGGTGTATGATTCAAGAAATGAAAATACGAGTCAAAACAATGAAAGACCAATATGTTTTTATAGAAAATAATTTTATTTAATTTATGACAAAAATACATGTTGCATGAATTTAAACGCACATGTAAAAAATAAATAACTGAGTAACAAATACTGTATCTAATACTTTGTAAAGCCCCTGTGGGCTTCTAGAACAGCTAGTAAACGCCTTGGCATTGACTGATATAGTGGCATGAGGTCATCCAAGCTGATTGTCTTCCAAGCTATGAGAATGGCCGATTTTAGTTCATTTGTCGTGTTAAACTGCTTTCCGTTTACGTAAACACGGCGAACCAGAATACCCCATACGTTCTCCATTATGTTTAAATTGTGGATTTTTGAAAGCTAATCTAGAACTTTAATTTTATTATCACGGAACCAATTTTTCACGATATGTGCTGTATGTACAGATGCACAATCTTGCTGAAAAATATAATTTCTTCCAGCTTTCTTGACTGCTTGACGGCGGAGCTTCTATGTGAGCATCTGGACATAATCTACAGAGTTCATAGTGTTTCCCACGAACTCTAATTCGAAAGTCCCTGTGTGAGTGTTCTCACACATATGTCCTTTAAAAGCTTATTTATTTATCCAAATTTAATATATAACAAAAAGGAGGGATTAATATAGATTATATAAAATAAATCTTTTTAAATTTATCTAATTCAAGTAATTAATTATAGAGAATTTCCTGTTTTATTTTTAAATCAAAATTTTCATTTATTTGTTCTTCTATCGTTAAAAACACATTGATCTAGGAATAAAATAAAGCAATTTTTATATTGGGGTTTGTGAAAAATAGTATGTGTATACATTTTCCCCGAATGGATTTAACTATTTTTGATGAAGAAGTGTCTTTTAATTGAAATAATTCAATGTGTCGCGAAAAATGGTCAATCACAGTTAAAACTAAATGTCCATCTATAAAAGGACCAACCAAGTCGACACTAATAGTATGCCCTGGATGTGTTGGAGTATAGGTGGGTTGTAAAGGAGCTGGTGGTGTGTTATGATGTTTATTTTGTAAACATAAAGTACACGAAGCAACAAAATTTAAAGTGTCTGTGTACATACCTTTCCAATAATATCTATTTGATAAAAATTCGTATGTTTTTGTTAACCCAAAGTGAGAAAGGTGTGAAATGGTTAAAACTTTAGATTTTAAAGAATGTGGTACAACAATGAGATATGAAAAAGTATTATTATGCAAATTTTGTTTCTTGTACATTAAAACTTTAGAATCTGGATGGATAAAAAAATTATCATTTTTTGAAAAACCTTTTCTCAAAATTTGTCTGTAAATAATTGACAATTTTGGATCATTCTTTTGCTCAGATATAAATGTATTATTTGAAATTTCCAAAAGGGGATCTTTATTTTGAGTATTACCAGAAACTAGAAAATTGTTGAATTGATTTTGTAATACAGACTGAGTAGAAGTGGAAATTTGATTAATTGAATGTGTGTCATCTTGTACGATAGGAAGAGGTTGAGAACTGAATATTAATTCTGGGTTTGTTTTTAAATTTTGTTGATTATTTGAGAAGTCTGATCTTGATAAATAATCCGCTAAAACATTTGTAGTGCCAGGAATATGTTCAAATTCAAATGAGTATTCTGATAACTCTAACAGCCATTTAGTAGTTAAATCAGCAGGACTATTTGTTTTTCTATATGTTTTTAAAGGAGCACTGTCAGACAAAATGATAAACTTTCTATTGTATAAGTAATATTTGAAAGCAATTACAGATTTATAAATGGCCATTAATTCAAGTTTGATAGCCGGATATCTTTTTTCAGACGGTTTAAGTGATTTAGAGAAAAAGGCGACAGGTAATAATTGATTGTCATATTTCTGCATCAAAACTCCTGCAATAGAAATATTTGATGCATCAGTGTTGAGAAAGAAAGTCTTGTTCCAATCCGGTAATTTTACCATAGGTGAATTTAAAAATATATCTTGAAATTTCTTAAAAATATCCTGATGATGTTTATTCCAAACAAATTTTGTTTTCGGTTTAGTCAATTCAATAAGTGGTTGAATTAATTTAGAAAAATTATGAATAAGAGACTTATAAAAGGTTACAACTCCTATAAAGCGTTTTAATTGTCTTTTTGTTGTAGGTGTAGGGAAAGAGTTTATTTTAATGATATTTGACTCAATTGGAGAAATTGAATTATTCTCTATGTGAAATCCCAAATAATTTACAGCACTCTTATGAAATGTACATTTACTAGGAGCTAAGGTTAAATTATATTTAATTAAAATCCTAAGAATTCTTTCAAGTTTGACACATGTCTCTTCAAAACTATTTGCACCAAATATTAAATCATCCTGATACGCGTAAATTCCATCTATATTAATTTCATCAATTAAAGAATCCATGAGTGCTTGATACTGAGAAGCCGCGTTTTTAAGACCAAAACATAGTCTTTTAAATTTGAAACTGCCAAACATTGATGTGAAAGTAATTTTATCTTGTAAATGTTCCGGTAAATCAATTTGATGATACGCCTGTTGGAAATCAAGACAAGTGAAAAATTTATACGCAGATAGATCAGCTATTATATTTTGAATTTTAGGTAACGGATAAGAAGAACCTTGAATAATAGAATTTAACATTCTTAAATCTAACGCGAGGCGAAATTTCTGTTTACCCGATCCATCTTGTTTTTTCTTTACTAATAAAATTGGGCAAGCCCATTCTGAGCAGTTTCGCTCAATAATCCCAGCCTCTACCAATTGGTTAATTTGATCTCTAGCTTCCTGTTGTAAAGCCTGAGGAATGGGAAAGGGCAAAGTCTTAATTGGATAGTCACTTAAAAACTTTAAATCTGGTACAACCTTGTCAGTATGTCCAAGGGTTTTCATATTTTTAGAAAATGCTGCGAAATTACTTAATAAAATTTGTTTTAATTTTGTTGCATGAGCCCCATTGAGATGTTTAACATCAAAGTCCGTGGGTGTTAAATCTTGTTTTCTCATTTTTAATACATCACTAGAAGGTTGAATATAATTAATAAATTGTGAATCCTCAGAAATTTCAACATTATCATTTTGTCTTGAACCATAGTCTATAATTTGTTCTATTTGTTTAATTGTACCAATATTTGAATGTTTGTTTACATGCATATTTTTATTAGTGTTATTCTTAACATATAACTGAAATTTTACTCTATCATATTTACTATTACAATTTTGTTTCTGAGAATGATGAATATTAACTATTGAATCCAAAAAAATTAATTTGGAAGAACTCTTTTTACTCTGAAATAAATAATCACCCGAAGAAACTTTGGGACAATAAACTGTAATAGAAGATTCTTCTTTGGGTTGTAAAATAAGTTTTTGTCCCGTTTTTACTGAAAGTTTCTTACATTGAGTATGCATATTAAGATTTTCTTCATGGTCGCTATATGTGTTTGTTATGGGAATACTCAGATCTTTAATTTTTAACAAGGACCTCTGCATATCTAATATTACATGATATTGTTGAATAAAATCATAACCCAAAATAACCCTAAATGCAGAACCTTCAGGAATATCTACTATGAAGAATTTTTGTGAAAAAAATTGATTTTGAATTTTGAAAGTGGTTTGTATACAAGATGAAAACTGTACATTCGAGTTCACGGTTTTGATTGTCACATGGGAAGATAAATGCTTATATTTCAAACTATGTTTTAATTTATTAAATGTACTTTCAGCTAACAGACTAACAGAACTACCAGTGTCAAGAAGTGTGTTTACCTTTTGTTTATCTAGCAAAATTTTAATAAGAGGTAACTTTGGAGAATTTACATGGACATTAAAAATGTTCTCCCTTTTATCGTTATTTGTTTGAGTACATTTAGAATCAGAAATTTTCAAGATTTGTTGTGTCTGAGACGCAGTAGAATTCACCAATCTGTCACTAGATAATTTGGGTAGATTAACGTTATTATCAATGTCCAGAGAAAAATTTTGTGCTGATGCTCTATTCAATTCATGAGATGTACTTGCATCAGCTAAACTACATCTCTGTGCTCGTTTAAATTATTTGAATTTTTACTATAATTATTTCTGTCATAATTTTTACCCCTAGTCTGATTTCTTTGCCATCTAAAGCACCTAGTAGCAACATGTCCTCTTTTACTGCACAACTGGCAAATAGGAGAAGAATGATATCTGTTCTTATTTTGATTACCCCTGAAATTTTGTTTACCCCTGAAATTTTGATTTCTACTTTTATATTTATATCTTAATTCACTTTGTCTATTATAGTTTCTTTGCCTATCTTGCACTGGGGATTCGTGTGTATGATTAACCTCATCAGATTTCTGAGCGAATGACAGATTATTCATTCTATCTGTGAGTTCGACTAACTTTTCAGATAGTGTATTTATAACTGGGTTATTTAAACTTAATTGTAATAATGTTTCATTAGCATTAATATCTTGTAATTTCTGTGCTCGGTTGACCGCTTGTTGATACTCAGAGATTCCCTCTTCTTGAATCTTAACTCTGATATTTGAGGGAATGGTTGAAATAAATTTAGTAAACTTAATGGAATTTAAAGCATTAGCATCATTAATCTGAGAATATACCACATCGGCTAAAATATTTAGCCTGTGGGAAAAATTTGTAATAGACTCTTGTGGTAAGAGTATTAAATTGTTAAATTCCACAAGAGCCTGAGTACTGCTCATTGGAGCAAAAAAATTTTTGAATTCATCCTTGATAAATTTTAAATCTGTGGATTTATATTATAAGGGAGATTGAGTCATGAACTTTAATGCAGGGCCGGTTAATTTTCCTTTTAAAATTGCCACTGCCTCTTCTGAATTTAATCTATTTAATTTGGCATATGACTCAATCTGATCAAAAAAAAAATTCAAGTAAGGATGAGTCACCGTCAAAATTCAGAATATTAATATTGATGTTCTTTTTAGTGGCCATCTTAATTATTTATGTTGGGTCAAATAAATACCAACATATCTCAGAAATACTCGAGTAAAAAAAAAAATATATATAATATATTAAATTAAATGAGCACAAAAATTACGCATCTTTCCTTTTGATGCTTACGGCAACTGCATCAGATAAAATACCTCATTAAAAATGTCAAAAAGTATACATATATATCTTAAAATATTCGAAAAAAACAAAATAAATCATAAGGAATTGTAGAAATTTGCAGCAGTAATTGTAATAAATCACTTAAAAAAAATAAATCATAATATGCTCATAAAAGTATTAATCATCATGAAAGAAAAATAAAATCCCAACAAAATACTGTGAAACCCATTAAAAATATATTTATTTCAAAATTGTCCGAGCAAAAAAAAAAAAAAAAAAAAAAAAAAAATTGCGTTAAGATCTATGAGCATAAAATATTATGCATTTTTCTTTATGTTACTCACAGAAAATGCAAATGATAAAATACCTAACCAAAATATTATGTAAACATATTTATATATTTCAAAATGTTCTAAAAATTAAAGTAAATCACTTTAAGCTTTATAAGTATAGAAAAATACCAATTATTATGAAAAACAACAAAACACTTATATATATATACTTATATCAAATGAAATACTTTATTAAAAACTACGAAAAATATATATTTCAAAAATTCAAAAGAATAAGGAAGATTTTTTTTTGTTCAAAGTTTCAATAAAATTTCAAAATAGAATTTCTAAAAAAATTATTTTCCAAAAACTCTCTTCCCTTCTTTATTATATTTATCATTATTATTTCTTACTGGTGAGAAAGGAACAAACTTAATAAAAGCAACAGTTCCATTAGGATATTCAAAATATAAGATAAACTCACAACTTACCACTTCCAGCACATAGATTTGCTAAGAGGCAAAAGAAAGAAATTTATTTTCTAAACAAAATAATATTTATCAATTTCTGCTCATTCACTTTATTCAATTGAGCAGCTGTTTATCCCACATGAATATTTACCCTTGTCTCCAGTCACAAAAAAAATTTCACAAGGAGAAAAAAAAATTGCACTTGCAGAGTCGAAAAAAAAAAACACTTGCGAACACAAGATCTTTGTAGATGTCACAAAACGCACAAAAAAAAATGAAGCGATCATCTTACGTGACGAAAAATCCGCACATTGCACATAATAAACACGAGATGCAGGAGCGAATTTTTTTTTTTTTTTCTAGATGCACGAATTGTATCGCCGCACACATATTCCCGAAGAAAGACCGCACCGATCACGTACACATCCATAAACGAAATATCTCTTGAAGACTAGAGCACACTCGTAAGACTTTTAACTCCACGATATAGACACCCATGAAGAAACACAGCCTTGATCACTGTACACAAACTCTAGCTGGCACACATCCGCAAACCATATAAGATGAAGAGGAGAGGCGCACTCGTAAAATTTTAATCTTCGCTGCACCACCTTTCTTCACAACAAATATCTGCAACTGCAAACGATGATTAATCCAGTTAAGTATCGAGAGTATACATAGCAGTATGCAACTACTTATCCACATTCACTTCGATGATGCAATTTTAATAAAATGTTCGGTCCTTTCCGTCATGGAAAATTTATTATGATTCCGTCGGGTTCCTCCTCCCCCTCCATTTTTGAAGATCGGGGAAGCTGGACAGGCACCATATAATTATGTGCTATTGCCTAGCACAGTCAGGTTCGTCACACACAAAAGCCGGATCGTAGAATCGTTAAAAATATAAAGTAGAAGTCCTTACTTCGAAATAATCAGGACACATCATTTTAGTACTGTGATTTATTAATGCAGCAATATAATATTCAGGTTGCAGTCACCAGTAACTTTACATTTCATTCCTATATTCGTAAGCAGATACAAAAATTCTTACAACATTTGGTAGACCATCAGTAATATTATCAGATTTAGGCAAACAGTTTACATCAACTATTTATAATATTTTTAATGATAAACTTGGCATAAAAATTTTACATTCATCTGTTGCTCATCCTCAAAGTAACTCTATTTCTGAGAGGTTAAATAAATCTATAAAGTACTCAATTAACACTTTAATTTCTGAGGGGCATTCTTTTGAAAATTCACTAGCTATACATAAATCACTTTACAATGGTTCAACACATTCATCCACATTGTTTTCACCTAACCTACTGCATTTTGGTAGGGAACTGTCTTTAATATTTAATACATTTGACCAATTTATAAATCAGCCATTTTTGGATAAAAATGTAGACATATATAAATTATTACACGACTTAGATAACATCTATAGCAAAGCATATTCTAACATTAAAGAAAATCAAGACAAAAGATATCAAAATTTTCAAAAGCATGCAAAACTGAGGCCTGTTGCTGTTCATGATGTTGTATACTTGAAATCAATAGATAAATTTAAACCCAAGTATTCTGGGCCATTTATTGTTGTACAAAAACACTCGCCAGTTTCCTTTTCCATTAAGAGATTACATGCACCTGATAATAAAGCTTTCAGAGTCCATATTGATAGACTCCTTATTGCTCCGCCTCGACGTAATTATTTGTTTACTGAACCCAACTCCAATGTAACACATAATATTGGCAATAATTCTACACATCCTTATAACTTAAGAAATCGCAAATAATTTTTTCACAAACAAGTTTGAATATATTTTGCTTCACAAATGCATTTTCCAATGGCCAAGGGAGTGTATTTGTTTGCTGTGCAGGAACTCGTCATTATTTTTTTTATTATTTTTTTTTTTAGATGGCTGGTCCACTGTTTTTTATATTTTTCTTTTGATGTAAAGACTATTTCTTGCATTGCAGTGTTGATGAATATATATAATATTTATAAATAAGATGCATAAAAAAAAAAAAAAAAAAAAAAAAAAAATGATTCTAATGATAACATAAATGCTTGTAGATCATATTTTGAATTTCTAAATTAGTAATCAAGGTGTTATTTTTTTATTTAAGGTTTACTATATCTATTTTTATTGGGTGAAGGTTAAACAAAAGTAAGATAATTGAAATATATTTAATAGAGATATTTCATTGGAATACAGATTAAGTTCATAGGAAATTAATTATTAATGATAATAGTGCTAACAATATACATACAGCTAAATTTTATAAGTTTCCAATTGATTTTTGGTGTACAACATGTGTTTGGTTTGTTCAATATCCAATCTAAATTTTTATTATTTTGGCACTCCCTCTCATCACTCAAAATTTTGTCAATTTGTTTTCTTTTACTTATTTATTACCCTATCCTAGATATATGTTGTCTCGTTCAAAATTTTCTCCCGGGAGAGCAACATTGGATATGTGATGAGAATCTATATTATTGTTGACATTAATTTTTCAACATTTTTGACACTTAATTAATCGGTTTCGTGAAGTGTCCCTACAGGGGTCTGTGGATTCTGCTGGGGGACGGAGGCCTGTGCCTAACAGTGCAGGTCTTTCAACACGCCCTGTCCCGCTAGGATGTTAGCCTTAAGTTAACATCATTACACTTACTTTTTGTAAGGATTAAGGGAAGATTATTTTTTTTTGACTGCCAATGGCGTCCTTTTTAAAATCTTTCCTGTGTGGTATACACGAAAACTTTTCTGTTCTTTACTTTTATTTATTTTTTTTTTGTACATAATTTTGTTTAACGTTGACCAATATGCGTAACCAAGGTGTTAGACAAATAAATATTACAATAATATGCTGGAACCTTTAGTATTACAACAATATATATGAATATATGTAATTTATATATATATATATTTTCTTTTTCTCTATTTCACTATACATATTAGTGTGAAAATTTAATATTTTGGAATGTAAAAATCTAACGTTAGTAAATGTTGATGTAGCATTATTTGCTATGTTCATCAAAAAGAGACTCTTTCATAAAAAAACATTTCAGCTGAAATTTTTGGTGGCATATAAAAAAAATACTATAAACTATATTGAACTGCAGTTGAAATTATTTATAGAAGCCACAATTTTTGCGCCTGTCATGACAAGGTGTTTCTCTTAAAGTTTTTGGTTATACTGATAGTTTTGAAATATGTGTATTTTGTATTTTTGAATTAGTGTTTATATTTCATATATACTTTGTTTGTTCAATATTAAGCATTCATATAATTTTTACTTATGATGTAATATCATTTTCTTTAAGTGTGCGTCTTTGGTAAGTGCTTTTGAATATTATTGTTTGTATATGCATTTCTATACAGGAGGCGAGGAGGATTTATTTTTGTTTTTTTTTTACTAGTCGAAGGGGAGATATATGTGTGAGTGTTCTCACACATATGTCCTTTAAAAGCTTATTTATTTATCCAAATTTAATATATAACAAAAAGGAGGGATTAATATAGATTATATAAAATAAATCTTTTTAAATTTATCTAATTCAAGTAATTAATTATAGAGAATTTCCTGTTTTATTTTTAAATCAAAATTTTCATTTCTTTGTTCTTCTATCGTTAAAAACACATTGATATAGGAATAAAATAAAGCAATTTTTATATTGGGGTTTGTGAAAAATAGTATGTGTATACATTTTCCCCGAATGGATTAAATCAATTTAGCTATAATTATTTATTTTTGAGAGGGTAATTTAAAATTCGTATCAGCCTACTTCTAACACAAGTAGCTATTAATAAAATAATAACTGTCATTTCAATTTATATTTATCACGCTAGTGTTTACATTAAATCAATTTAGCCGTAATTATTTATTTTCAGAGGGTAATTTAAAAAGTCGTTATCAATCTTTTTCTAGCATATACAGCTATTAATAAAAAAATAATCATTTGATTTCATGTTTATTACCCTTGTATGTTTATGTTAAAAAAAACCTATTATTATTTCAAGAGGGTCATTATAATTCTAAAAATAGATTTATAGGGTTGTTCGATAGTCTGGGCGTCGCCGTCTTTGTTCATTGAGAGTTGAAGGTCATTTGGCATGGCTTCTCAATGTCAAATCGATTTAATATTTGTAACGAACTTTTTATATTCAAAATTTAGTATGAATATCTTAGAAGAACAAAGAAACAGTTTGGCATTCTTTTGGCTGCATTTCAACAATGCCAATCTCCGGGGTTGCGATTTTAAGCTATCTGTGGCTAGCAGATTTAGTGTATCTTTTCGCTTTTGATCAAGTACTAAGTAGACGTAAATTTTTGAGGTCCTCCTCCCTCTCTGTCTAGTTGATGGGGATAGAATTTTTGTATCTGCTTACGAATATAGGAATGAAATGTAAAGTTACTGGTGACTGCAACCTGAATATTATATTGCTGCATTAATAAATCACAGTACTAAAATGATGTGTCCTGATTATTTCGAAGTAAGGACTTCTACTTTATATTTTTAACGATTCTACGATCCGGCTTTTGTGTGTGACGAACCTGACTGTGCTAGGCAATAGCACAGTCCCTTTAAAACCTATGGCTGCCCACACCATGACAGACCCACCTCCAGATTGACGTTTTGAACAGCACATTTTTTCGGTTCTCATATCGTGACAGTACCTATGAAATCCATCAGGGCCATCGAGATTAAACTTTTTTTCATCTGAGAAGATGACGTTTTCCCAATTTAGTCGATTTAAAATCCATTTTCTTGCCCATTCCAACAGCATATCTTAGTTCTCTTGAGTGAGGGATGGTTTCGCCTTCATTTTCTTAAATTTAATGAATGTTGCAGCTTTGATAGTTCTCCATATGGTTGTCCGATGAACACCCAGCTTGTATTTAGCCTTTACCTTCGCTCAGGAAATATTCTTATGCTTTGTAACTTTGCATATTCGACGTTTGTCGTAACTGGCGAGCTTTCCTGTTCGCTTCTTATACGCTTTTTTCCCATAATTTGCTCCTTATTCTTTATATAATTTCGCACAACTCTCTCACTTCTTCCGATTCGGCGCCCAATTTCACGATTGCTAAAACCTTACCGCGCATAAAGTCGATTTTTATCCTCTCGTTTACTGTCAAAGTTTTCCCTCTTGCCATCCTGAACAAAATCCGTAAATTTTGTACTCAAGCATTAAAACTATTTTTAGAGAACTTTAGCAACACGACTATTTGTGATTTAATTTAATTCCGTTGGCTCTGTTAAATTTTAAACACAAAACACAGAGTGCGCTTAATTTCGCGCAACAAACGAAAAACAGTGAAAAATAAGAAAATGCTTAAACATTCATCTACATAAGCTTGCATGAGCCTAAACATATGTGCTCAAAACACCTTATTCAATAGTTAGTCATATGCATAAACTGTAAGTCACATTCCTTCTTTTAAAATTAAAAAAAAATTATTTTTGGTTAGTGAAAAAGGTGCGTTTATATTCATGCAACGCACTGTAGAATGCGTAATACACTACGCGGATTCAATTAATCAATCAATATATAAATAAAGTAATTATAAATGTATTTTTAAAACAAAACAGAAGATAAGAAAATGCTTCCAGTTTTAATACTAGTTTATAGGGATTTTTACGGATATTACATTTGGTAATAATGATTTTTGGAGAATTACGGCTGTGATAGATACTTTTCATAACACACTGCAATAAATGAGTTATTATCATTAAATGTCTAAGGTTTCTGGTTAGAATATTAAACCTGGTAATATTTATAATTTATTTCGAATGTGTTGTTAGTCCCGCCCTTTTTTTACACCAGTATATTTTAAGAGCATTTTACTTCTTATGTAATTGTAATTACATATTGAACAAAATTTTTCTAAAATCTTACTTGTGTGAAAAAAGACCGAGGTTAACAGTACTCCGGAATAAATTAAAAATATTATCAGGTGTGGAGCATATCCTGTAAATGTTTCAAATTTACTTAAATTTCATTATAACTATATTTTTACTTAGTTAATATATATATATATATACATATATTCGCATTGCATATGTTGAGATTAAGTAGTATATTTAATGTTTTTTTTACTTTCTCTTACCCATAAGGTAGAGAAAGTATTGTTTTTGGGTCATATTTTCGAACGCGAGTTTTTGTTACATTCACATGTTCTGAGGTCAGTTACTTTCTCTTACCCATAAGGTAGAGAAAGCATTGTTTTTGGGTCAAATTTTCGAACGCAAGTTTTTGTTATATTTACATGTTCTGAGGTCTACTGAATACGAAAATCATGTTTTTAGCAAATGGTCTGTGTGTATGTCTGTGTGTATGTCTGTGTGTGTGTGTCTATGTGTATGTCCGTGTGTCTGTGAGTCTGTCTGTTATCAGCATATCTCAAAAACAAATTATGGCAGAAAGTTCAAACTTGGTATTCTAAATGTGTATCATATAAGGATGCTACAGTAAGCTTTTCTTTAAGATCAAGCAAATGGTTCGTGTACAGGAAAAATCAAGATAATTCTAATACATTACGGCTATGGGGGAAATTGCAGGTAAGTAGAGTTTAACGTCTATAGACTGCACTAAATCAAATGAAACGAATATATATTTTTTGTAATAGAGATAGTCAACAGGGAAAAAAGTTGTGTATGTAGGAGCCACGCCTCCGCCCCTGGGGGGGGGGAAGTCCCCCCTCGAGGAGAGTAAATTTTCATGATGGGTATCTTTCAAAAAAGCTCGCCAATACCTTTTAAACGAATGGTTGAACCATAAATCTGCGATAATTTAAAATAAAGTTATCGATATTTTTTTCATTAATAACAATACAATATATGAAACATTGAGAATAAATTCAACTTTTTTTGGATATTTAGTGTTATACTACTTCTTCAATAAGGAAATCATCTGCATTATCATGGTAGTTATCGATTTTTTTTTTTTTTTTTTTTTTTTAATATTGAGAATAGAATGGACTTTTTTTTTGGATATTTAGTGTTATACTACTTCTCTAAAATAGAAATCGCCTGCATTTACGTAAAAAATACTTTTTTTTAAATAATAATTTTAATAAATTATTTTTTATAAACGGAATTATTTTTTAACAGCCGAATTAAATTCTATATAAATGTAGGTGCATTAATGAAAGGGGGGGGGGGTTGAGCAGGGCGGCAGCCCCCCCCCCCTCACACAGAACTAATTATAATATAAAAACCTTTCGAAGCCTAATTTGAATTGTTTAAGACAGGTTTACATAACAGTACTCGTTAACTTACCTCTTACTCTGCAACCTGCATTTATAGTATTAAATTTCAGAGTAAGAGAAAGTCGTGTGAGTGACACACTAGATTATTATTATTATTTTTTTTTTTCATAGCTGAAATCCATATTATGATACACGGTTTTCAAATAATTGTGAGAAAAACACACCCATAGTAAAAGAAAAGAAAAAGACAAGAATATATATTAGGGTGGGGCGAAAAACAAAATTTTACCAAATTTCCAAAATTTGACAAAAATGCAACCCAACCGTACAAAAAAATATATCCTAATTTCGTTTGAGTTTATCTGCCGCGCATTTGATTTGAATTTCTCTACGCGATAATGCGATTGTTTTTAATGCGCTGTAAATGATTTTAAGCGTAAGTTGTCCATTTATAGTATGATTAGTTAAAGATAAGGTGATCAAACGAATTTTGTTTATTTGGTGTTGATTTCGAAGGAAGAGTAGATTATCCGTGGACAATTTGGATAATTGAAGTTAAGGCGTTCATTCGTGTTTCATAGGTTGGCATTGATTTCAGAGGATGTGTGAAAAATACCTTGATGGTACTGGAGGTTTTGGATGTTGGAAATATTTAGAATTCAGTCGTATGCCTGTCATTACAGTTAAGATATTTTAAGGTAATCGCAATGAAGAATTACTCTAGTTAAACTATTTAAGTAAATTCCAGAAAATCGTGAGGTGTGTTTTTGCAGAATAGTGAAGTAAACATGCTATCCATTCTAAGTTAGTAATAACCGGTAATCTAATAAATTTAGGAAATTCCCCTGTGAGTTATATTATCATTTATACACATTGGGAGTACGCCGTTTTCTTTGTTATGTCTATGTAAAAAGTAAAATCACTCCTTGCATTGTTTCAGAAACTCTAATAAAAGTGATTATATATATATATATATATATATAGTGACGAGCCCTTGTTTCCCGCAACTGCTGAATCCAAGGCTACGTAGTTTAGTTTTCCTTTGCCGCACCCAGAATCCTAATCAGCTATGACGAGAGTGACGCCACTTCCTGAACGCGCCGCTGCTAATAGCGTTTGAGGATAGAAGTTCAGAGTTGACGGAGTTTTGACGAGGCATACACACTGGACGGGTGTACTGCTTGTTTTTAATAACTTCGTGTTTCATGTTTCGACGTAATTAGAAAGTGAAATAATAAATAATTTATGTCACGAACAGTACTACTTCGACGGACATTACCAAAGTAACATCCTGATTTACCAACATTTTTTATGTAAATATTTGTATATATTAATTTTCTATTAAATTTTAAATGATTAGTAAATAATTCAATTAGTATGTTATTATTTCAAAAGCCCACATAGGCTCGATATTACACACACACACACTCAAATATATATATATAACTTGTTACTATCAATTTTACACATTTTCATGAAGAAACAGGGGAATAAAGAAATAATTTCACAAATGCTTATTTGTATGAAAACTATATTTACAGCATTTTTCAAGCAAAATAAACTTACTTTTGAAAGCAAATTCCATAAAAAACACTCAATGCTATATTAATAGGTATAATTCACATACATTTGTACAAATAAATATTATTAAAAATTAAAACATGGAGAAAATATGCATTTCCTTATGACAATCTTCAGAAACAAATATAAAAGTGTACCTTAAAAGGGAATTTTACAAAAGGATTGGAAGAATGACTGTATCTTAATTTCTTACGAGGAAACAAATTGATTGAATGGTACAAAACCAGTCATCAAAATTATAAAATAGTAATAATAATAATAATAATAATAAAAACAATAATTGCTCAGACAAAGGATTGTGAAAAATGATATAATTAAAAATAATTGATATATTCATTACACAATTCATATTAATATTTTATTCTTATTTTATTATTATTAACTAGGCAATCTTATGTTAATGAAAATTATAGTTTATCAGATTAAGAAATTCTTAAAAAAAGTGGAGAAAATCCATGAAAAATGAGATAATGAGAGAAATGAAGACAATACTTTGAATAAAAAGGCTTTATTTAAGTTATACTAAGGAGAAGTACGATCGAGATGAATCTCATTAACAAATGCATGCAGTGCACAAAGGCTCTTTTTACAATGTGCGCACTTAACAAAACTCATCTCATTACATTTCAAGCATTTGTCAAACATATTTGCATCGAAACAAAAGTCCATGGGTGAAATCCAGGGTTCAGGTTCTTCATCCAAGTATCCACTTTTGTAGAATGCATACTTAATCATGCTCCTGAATCTCGGGGCGCTGAATTGATAAATAGCAAATCCTTGCATTTGTAGAAAATTCTTTCTTTGCCACAGTTGTATCGCGGAATTGGCAATAAGAGTATCAGTGATATATCTAATGAATGCTTTATATGGTCTGAAAAAGTAAACATCCAGTGGTTGTATTAATCCTGTACATCCGCCAGGGATAAGCTGCTTTATTAAATGTCTACCAATAGGACATGTTCCACTTGAAAGAGAATCATCGCGATTTGCACGCCACGAGTCCAGGAGCAACAAGATTTTGTCACGATCAGAGGGAATACTTTTCCAGAAGGCTTCATTGTAAAATCGCTTGAGATCCTCCTTGTTCATGTTTGCTGTTCGACCAGCAAATGAAACAATGTTTGGAGGATCATGTTCTTTAGAATTTGGAAATTTCCCGTTTGGTTCAGCAACAAGAACATACATCGGTCTCATGATCTCTCCATCCATTGAAATTACGGGCATAATCATGTAAGAATGAGTTGCTGCGCTCTGCGACCCAACAACAGTTTGAACTCTTTTTGTTCCTACTTGTCTTAATGTCCGATAAGAATGTAATTCCTTCTCAAATCGACTTTGATCAGTGTTAAAGATATTTTTCGCATCTAATCCTTCATGCTGAATAAGTGACTTCACAGAGATTACGAAATCATTGACTAGCTGATGTGTTTCTCGTTCGTTTTCCTTCCAGTTCTTTCTCACCTTGAGTGTGATCGCTCGACTAACAATATTGTTTTTCTTTTTAAATCGAAGAACCCATGAGGCAGATGCTTTGAAGTTATTAAGATGTAGGTGTTGAGGATACATATTTTCTTTAATCTGCAAGGCCAAAAGACGAAGGTTGAGATCATGAATGACAGCACATTCTTGAACTTTTTCTCTAAATATGCTGAGTACTGCATCATTGACCTTCTTCATCGTTGGCTTGTCTCTAGACTTTCCATACTTATAAAGAATGTTCATGTTTTTAATTCTTCGGAACCGATTCATAACCGTAGTGGCCTTTCTATTAACGTTGCGTAGAATGCCATCATCGTTTTCAGCAAGGAATTTCCAAGCAGCCTCCTTGTAATCATCATCCAAAATATTTCTTTTTTTAACAGGAGATCCTTCATAATCTGAATCTGATGTTGATGCTTGTGATGAATGAAGCACTTCTGGTGTAGTTACAACCAGTCCTTCCTCTTCCTCTTCTTCTTCGATCTCCGTATCCGAATCGTCTTCATCGCCAAAGTTCATTTCCATGTCACTCCCATCATCACCACCAAAGCCAAGCGTTTTTACCTCTTCGATTATTTCTAATCGATTCTCAATGATACCAACGATATGATCAAACAATGCGTTCTCTTCGACATTCATGTCCTTCTCTGCTGAACCATACTTCAGTTTTAGGGCATGAACGACGCTGCGAGCATCCATAACTGCCAGGGGTCGAAGTATCCTGTGTTATTAATTCACTATCCCGTCACTATTCGTAAGCTAACACATTCCTTATATTTTTGTTCCCCAGATTTTCAAGAAAGTTATCAAGAAAGTTATCAAGTTTATATCTTAAGAATAGTGGTGGGAGAGTGATTTTAAATATCGAGCACTTTGACCTCTGTGACTACAGGAAAAAGTAAAATAATTTGTTTTGAAGAGGTCCTGTTCCTCTCCCAGTGGGCCATAGCAGGTAAAATTTGTACAGTACACTCTTCTCAACATCCTCTTTCAAATGACTCCTCTCCTGGCCTGCAACTCCATCCTCCCCAAATGAATGTTTGCTTGTGAGTTATTTTAACCTCATAAAAAATGCATAAAACGTTTTTTGTTAGAGAAAATGTAAAAAATAAAAAAATAATAATAAAGGAAAATATCTAGTATTACTACTGGAATTATTGGTGTTTTATACTAAAAATTAAAGAAATAAAAATAAATTCAAAGAGATGTACTGTAAAATTATCCCATATTTATCAGCTAATTCATATATACAAAACATGTTTAAAATGTATATAACCAATGTATCATGTAAGTCTAATAAGAAACAGATTTACAATTGTAAAAATTTTAAGCAATTTTTACACAATTATGCTGCACTTAAATGAGAATGTTCGGCTGAAAAGGTTAATATTTATAAATTTCGAATCAAAACAATGCTGAGTTTTCTTTTCTTTGTATATTTGATTATAAAATGTATATTCATTATATTTTCCTTAGATGTAAAATTAATTGATAATAAAACCTTTTACTTTTTTTTTAATCGTCAGAATTGATTAATTAACTGTTATCCAAAGAATTATTTATTTTAAGATAAATAATAATGGACAATTATTATTTTTATAAATAACATCTGGCATATAATAATTACTGAATATTTTATGTTTTTCGTTAACCTGTTAGTAGGCGCTAGTTGGTCGATTTGCCGCCCATCCTTCAGTGTTGCCAAATTTTTTTATTCAATAGCCACCAAAAATTTTTAGAAGTGACATTTGATATACAAAAAACGCGAATAAAATCGAAGAAAAGTCGATGACATAACTTCTTAAAATTATTGGTGACAGCTGAATAAAAAACTCCGCAATCTGTAATAGGTGGCGCTGTCTATAGCGACTACTAACGGGTTAATAAATTTAACTTTTATCTTTCATGAGCTTAAAGCAGAGTAATAATATAATAATAATAAAGAAATATTAACATTCAATATGTTATATATTACTTAAAAGAATTAGGATAATTTGCGTTAAAATTCTTTTTATTTATTATTAATATTATTACTGTTATTTCCGATATCAATGAATCAAAATTTATGTGAAAACAATTTAATATTTTTGGATTTTCTGAGATTATTTAAAACTATTTTTAATTTTTTTTTCTTTAAAATAGTTTTTTAAGGCCATTTTTATTCTTCTTTAAATACCAAAAATTCCATTTAATGATTTTCTTTAAACGTAAATGGCTAACACGATTTTTTAAAATAAATTTTATAGCAAAAAAATTATAGTAAAGCTTAAAATATTATAATTTTATAAAATAGTCATAATCGTAATGATACTAGCAATAATAATAGTAATAATATTAATGATAGTAACAATAACAACGATATTAATATTAACAATAACAACAACAACAACAGTAATAATAATAACGGTAATAAAAACAACAAGAACAAAAATAAATAAGTAAATGTATAAACATTTTACAAGTTAAAAATATTTCAGAATATTTAAATTTAATTAAATCATTAAGCTTCAAATGTATTTTTGATTGGAATAATATCAAGGTACATTTAAATAAATTTATCTATAATAATTATTTTGCAAGAAATATATTACAAACTTCTAAAATAATACATGTTTAATAATAAGTAAATATAATGATTTTCTAAAATTAGGATAAATATTTATTACTGTATATATGACTAAAATATGATATTTTACGTACATTATTTATTATGTTACACGAGTTTGTATTCATTATTCAATGCAATCTTTAAAAAACAATTTAATGTGAGTCGATTTATAACATAGTATATGAACTTAACATATTTCGTTTACTAAATTAAATATACAGTAACAAACATTTCACAAGGTAATTGAAAAGGGATTAGTTAAAATACAGGACTTTGTTCTCAGTAATTAATTCAACCGCAAATACATTTCTGATAAGAACGCAATCCTTATTTAATTACACAAAATTATAAGATATATTTTCTCCCAAAAATTTATTCCACACGCATAGACTAATTTCTATTTTATAAACGTTGCATATTTTGATTTTCTTAAGTCTTTTCAAAGTTTATAGGAATGATTAATATTTCCCTTATATATGTAGAAAATTTCTCAGAAGAAATGATTAAATAAATTCCTTTTATTAATGAAAAATTTATGATTTACTACACTAGAAGGTATGTTTTTTTTTTTTTCTTTCTTAATTTTGCAGAACGAGAGTACACTACTGCTTGTATAATAAAATATATTAGTATGTTCATTTGTTTAATCTATGGAATGTTTCTTTTTTTTTTATTTATTTTTTTCTCTGTGTAGAGTGTAGACATTGTAATTTAATATTTTTAGAGTTAAATATTTTTAGAATTACGCGTATTTAAATAAAAAAAAAGCATTTGCATCAAATTAAAAAAAAAAAAAAAAAAAAAAAAAAAAAAAAAAAAAAAAAAAACACGTTTTTAAGATAAGGTAATACATTAGTCGTGCTATTAACATAAATAAATAAGGGTATTTTCTACTAGATGTATAGTTAATTTGCAAGGTTTATTTTAATTAATTAAAAGATAAATAGTGTACTTCATTTTATTTTTTATTTAGGTACATTATATTCTGTACAGGAATATTAATAAATACTTAACACTTATTTGTGATTAATATTATGATATATTATATGTTTTCATCGTCCCATTGATTAAGTATGTTGTTGTTGATATTCCAATTTAAAATCAATTTACAGTTAGCGATGTAAGTTAATTTGCAATTTCTATGCTTTCATAGACTTTCAAATATGAAATTATTGTGAGATAATTTTAAATTAGAAAGTGTCTCGGGTAAAAAAAAAAAAAAAAAAAAAAAAAAAAATACTTTAAATAAGTAACATTTTTAATGTATTTTAAAAGATTTACAGGTGTTTTTAAGAAAATTAGAGTCAGCAGGTTTCCTTCAGGAAATATCCAGGTTTTCAAAGGTTTTTAGAAGTCTATTTCAAGAAGTCCAAAATACCTGCTGTATACATGGATTTTTCTGCAATTTTACTGATATATATATATATATATTTTTTTTTTTAGGTTTTTTTGCTAATTTTATTTATATGGTATCTTTCACAAATTACCTCGTATTGTATTTTAGCATGGTATTTTTTTTATATTTTTGCTTAGGAAATCTATTTAACGATTTTTATTGTCGAATAAATACATTAGAAAAAATAGAAAATGTACAATTTACACTAAGTTTAAATTCTGCAATGTTATACACATTTGTAACGTTTATTCACAAAAAAATTGCTAAGAAATTATTGAGAAATAGTGTAAAAATAAGCTGTTTTTTTTTATAAATATATTTACATGTTAAATATATTTATAAATACTTATCAATTAGAAAGACTTCTACTCTAATGTAATACTAGATTATCTGTCTGATACACTTTAGGGATAAACTATATATATATATAACGTAATGAATGAGGGAAAATATTTAGACTTCTTTTGTTTTAAACTTCTCTCTAAACCTGTGCAATTAAGTCTTCTTTAAAATATTCATGGAAACACCCTCCGGGTATTAAGTTAATCGGGTTTGAGAAATAATAATCTCTTTTAAGCAGGGATTGTTTTGAACAATAATCAATAAAGAATGAACAACATAATTACTGGCTAATATAGTCTATGTTTAATTATTTCTATTGACAAAATTGCATGCCTTGCAAATTTTCTTATGAATGTAATGGAATGGATATTAAATGTTAAAGATTATTTTTTTGGTTTATAACATAACGTGACTGTAAAATTAGTGAGAATTTTACGGAAATATTCCGATATTTTTATGCTTTGGTCTTATATTTGTAAACAGTATTTAAAACCTATTTTCTATAATTGAATAGAATATCTCCTTACATATTGCAATTACCCTTTGCGTAGTACTAGCGCGACGTTAAACCCAACAAACCAACCATCCTTACATTGATATATTATGAAATATGCTAAGTGAATCATATATATTGACACACGTTTTTTTCCCTCTTACAACTTAAGACGTACCAGTATTTGACCTCTTTCTGTATCAGTAGTAGACAAATTTAGTTTTTTTTTTTTTTTTTTTTTTTTTTTTTTTTCAGAACTAAGGAGCTCTGCACCCAGCTCGCTCCGCTCACCAACCCCCGAGGGAGACTTCGCCTCCCCCCAGACTCACTTTAATTATTAACACATGCAGAGCTCTGCCCGCCTATTCTCTGCTTTCTTTCACTGAAAAGTCATATTAATACACTACAAGTCAAAAGCAGAAAATTATGGAAATCCTCATACCAAATGTATATATATTATATATATATATATTATCGAAAAAAAAATCATAATATCTAGACCATTTTGCATTAAAACCGTAGTAGTATATGAACCTTTTTATTTCTTTTTTACAACCTTAGATCCGGACCGCGGTACTTCAGTCGGTAAATCGCCGAGTTCGTAATTGGAAGATTGTGGTTCGGTTCTCGAGCCGGCTAAAGACCGTCGTGTACACTAATGGTGGCTGGTGCACGTAAAATATGTTGTGGCCGCAATATCATCCATGTTCCCATCAAAATTATACCTCTGGGGCCACCGGAGCGGGGTAGCCATCCCCTTCGTATAGTATCAAATCTGTGGTGGCATGTCTCCGGACCATCCGTACGGGTGCATCCCAGACCGTCGCCAATTATCCATAGAGCAGTAATGGTGCGACGTCAAACACATCCTACCTAATTAATTACCTACCTACAACCACGGATCATATTTTAATTTTCCCGGGTAAGAAAATTAATTTTCTAAAAGTAGAGAAAAAAAGTTGATATTTATATTCTTTGTTTTTTACATCCATGGTTCCGGGCCGTGATACCCTATTCTGTAAAGCGCCGAGCACGTAATTGGAAGATTGCCAATTCGATACTTGAGCCGGCCAAAGACCGTCAAGTACACTAATGGTGGCTGGTGTACATAAAATCTGTCGTAGCCACAAAGTCCTCTCTATTCCCATCCACACTATACCTCTGGGAATCACCAAAGCGGGTTGAGAATCCCCTCCGTGAAGGATCAAAATTGTGATGGCATGCCTCCGGAACATCTCTAGGGGTGCGTCCCAGACCGTCGTCAATTACCCATAGCGCAGTACTCGTACGGTGTTAAATCCAACCTACCTACCTACATACGTACAACCATAGATCATTTTTAATTTTCCTGTGTGAAATGACTTCATGAGAGAAGAACAACGTCGCCGGGAGAAACGTTTTTTCAAAATGGCAAATAGAATACCTTTATAAACTTGTCGTTTTTTATTAATAAGATTTTTAATTAAAATGATAGAAATTTCTAAGCAGCTGGAATATTTTCCTTGGAGTATTCGGAACGCATTGATAACTCTTATGACGCAAAGGAACCTGCCCTCCGCTAGAAGATGCTATCGGAGACAAAACATTTTGACACCAGTGACAGTAATTTTTTTTATTATATAAAGAAAATGCAAAACAAAATTAGAACCTATTCCAAGTATAAATACAGTTAACAAAAGGCACTTTTTGCTGAATTAATAAGATTATAAAATAAAAAAGAATATAAATAATTTTTTATTAATAACTTAAAACAGAATCATTACGAAAAATGTAACAAATTGTATGCCTTGATTAAATAATTTTATTTAAAATTTGTCTTAATTTAAAAATTCATTTTAATATCTTCTTGGTTGGCATGTTTAAAAATGTCTAAAAAAGTTTCATATAGTCTTGCTTCAAAAAATGTACAGGAAATCCGTGTACCATTAAAAAAATAAAAATAAATAAAAATAAATATATAAATAAAAAATAAATAAAAAGTATAACTCGACAGTGAAAATTTGAAACAGAAATCCATATTGTTAACATATCGATATATTTGAATATTACCTTGAATACAACGAATACACATTTCGTTAAAATTAATATTTAAACAGTGCCTTTATATAAAATTTCAATTTAAAGTATTATATTAGGAGATATAAAATTTATAATACATAGTACACAAGGTCACAAAGTTTTTCAGTATTAAAAACAATGGAAAATTCAAGTGGTATACACGGTATAAAAGATGATATTAGGATGAAGGCCATTTGTCTACACTAGGGAGCTGGGCTTGAGATCGGATGCCCTCCGTGGGGTTCAATTTAAGGGGTCCTAGCAAGTATTTACTCGAGTTTCTGAGAAAACCACGGTTCTGGGTGGGTGGTGGACGGACGAGATTTAGAATTGAGCACCATTGCCTATTAGATAATCATTATATATGTAATAATCTTGTCTAGTAAGAATTGATCTCCATATATGAAAAAAAAAAAAATAGCTAGGAACTAACATAATAATGTGTTTTGAGTTCTTAGTCGAAGGAGTTTGTAACGAAATTGAAATTCTAACTAAAAATAAATAAAAAAGTAAATAAATAAAACTTGTATCTTGGAAAGAATTTACAGAGGTCTCAATTAAACCGGATCCAATCTTAGGTTTTTCTAGAAGACACTAAAAGAATAATCAGTTCCTTAAAAATGTAAAGAATTTGTTAGACAAGGGAAACAAGACTATCATAAAACATGGAAAACATAAAGAGTGCGTGAATCCCGATTTTTTTTTATAAGAACTGCAGAGTATTTATTGTTAAATTAGTGTAGGTCTTATGTGTGCTATTTGCTTCAAAATATAATTATCCAATTGTGTTGGATGAAGCAGTTATAACTTGGGATTCTGCCAAAAAGTAATGGCTCCACTTTTTTTTTTTAATACAAAATAATCTAAAGCAGAACTAAAACCATTTATATTTGGTATGCTAATAAATTTTTGTTTTAACTGTACGTCGACTAGTTTGACTAATGTATCTGAAAACCTACAAATTTATTTTATTGGGAATTTTGTAAGCTCCTCTAGTGGATCCAGTTACGTTACAATTATTTTCAGATAAACGGTTAACAGTAGTTAAAAGAACTAAAATAAATTAAAATGGTAATTTTGTGAAAAAGAAAATGTTTAAATGGGATAAATTTCCTACAAAATGAAAAGCTGGAAATAAATTTATGCTAAAATTTGGTTTCATGATTTTATTTTAAAGAGACTAGAAATATTCGTTTATTCAATCTTATTCTTCTCGTGTAATTAATTACACTACTTTTAAAATTAATAAAGATAAACAAATTAGCAATATTATCGAATTAGGTGACAATACCGGTAACAATAAAATAACGATCTAAAAAATTATATTCATATACAGTCGGTAACAAAAGTGTCCGAACACTAGCGAAAATTCCTATGTAAAAAAAGTACGCTTAATACAGTTTTGCTAAATAAATCCTTGCCGAATCATGTTCTTACACTGACTAAGATCAGGATTCGACAAGGATTTCTTTAACAAAACCGTATGAAGTGTACCTTTTTTACATAGGAATTTTCGCTAGTGTTCGGACACTTTTGTTACCGACTGTAATTTTAATCCTTCTTTCTTTCTTTCTTTTTTTTTTTTTTTTTTTTTTTTTCTTTTTTAATTTAAAAATTTTATAAACGCTACTTCAGCCCAAGCAGCAACGGATAAACCCGCTAGTTATGCATAATTACAGAAAGAAAATATATAAGTAAACAATTAAATTGTAAAATTTGTTTAGTTTTAGTATTGTTAAACATATTTCAATTCTTATATTATTTTTTATTTTCTATATAAACTGCCAGTATTTCTAATACATAAAAAAAAAATCTGGAGTGACTCCACTCGACTTTCCGAACATTGAGTAACTAACAGTTTTGTAGATAAAATAAAGAAAGAGGAATTGCTAAACAAACAAAAGAGAGAAAACCATAATAGAGTGTTTTTTTCTCCATCTATTACACGTTGTTTTATTTAACGCTACTGAACTTTGAGCCCATAGATCATAATGATAAAGAAATTTTTGTTGTGTCCCTGTAAAAACCTATAAATGCTAGATTCACCAAAATGCTTATAGTTAGTGCAACAGTGATTTATAATACTCATATAAATTTTCAGCTGAATTCAATAAGGCGTTTAGATGCTATCGTACTTTTAAAAATTTAGTCCCATAGGCAATAATGATAAAGAATTTTTCTTTGTGTCCCTGTAAAAAAACTGTAACTGCTAGATTCACCAAAATCTATACAGTTAGTTCAACTGTGATCTATAACATGTGTACAAATTTTTTGCTCGGATTAATAAGGCGTTTAGACGCTAACACATTTTTAAAAATTTGGCCCCATAGGCATAATGATAAAGAATTTTTCTTTGTGTCCCTGTAAAAAAACTATAAGTGCTAGATTCTCCAAAATCTATACAGATTGAGTATTTGTGATCTATAATATGTGTATAAAATTTTTGCTCAATTGAATAAGGCGTTTAGATGCTATCGCACTTTTAAGATTTTGCTCCCATAGGCCATAATGATAAAGAATTTTTCTTTGTGTCCCTGTAAAAAAACTATAAGTGCTAGATTCACCAAAATCTATAGGGTTCGTACTATGGTGACTTACAATATACGTACCAACTTTCAGGTTAATCGAACAAAGCCTTTAGACGCTAGCGTGTTCACAAACATACACACATACACACATACACACATACATACATACATCATCGTAAAAATAGTGAAAACGGACTCAGGGGACCTCAAAACGTATAGAAACATCAAAATCTCGAATTCGGATTTTTGACATGATTACAATACTTTCCTCACTATAGTGTTCGGAAAGTAAAAAGTTTTACATTATCATTTTGTTATTATTATTATTATTATTATTATCTATATATATAAAAGAAGACTTCCTGAGTGAGGGGGTGATCTATCAACGCCCAGACCAAACCCCTGGACCTAGAAGCATGAAATTTTGTGACAATGTTCATTCTATGATGTAGGCATCCACTAAGAAGCGATTTTACAAAATTCGCCCCCCAAGGGGGGGAGGGGGGCAAAACGTGTTTTCACAAAATCCTTCATATCTCAAACAAAAAAACAGATATCCGTAAAATTTTTGCTTTAAAATATAGCTAACACAAATGTCTAAAAATCAATTTCTGGAATTTTCAAAATTCGGTCCCCAAGGGGGGCGGGGGGGCAAAACGTGATTTCACATGCGTAAAAACGTGATTTCGCATAATCCTATATATCTCAAACAAAAAAATAGATATGCGTGAAGTTTTTGCTCTAAAATATAGCTGATGCAAATATCTAAAAACCAATTTCTGGAATTTTAGAAATTCAGCCCCCAGGTGGGGCAGCAGGGGGGGGAGGGGGGGGGCAAAAAATAAAAAGAGAGTTAGATCGTTCAAAATTGGTATATAGAGGTTTTCGATACCTACAAATCGATTTCGGATATGACGTAGGCATCCACTAAGAAGCGATTTTACAAAATTCGCCCCCCAAGGGGGGGGAGGGGGGCAAAACGTGATTTCACAAAATCCTTCATATCTCAAACAAAAAAACAGATATCCGTAAAATTTTTGCTTTAAAATATAGCTAATACAAATGTCAAAAAACCAATTTCTGGAATTTTCAAAATTCGGTCCCCAAGGGGGGCGGGGGGGCAAAACGTGATTTCACATGCGTAAAAACGTGATTTCGCATAATCCTATATATCTCAAACAAAAGAATAGATATGCGTGAAGTTTTTGCTCTAAAATATAGCTGATGCAAATATCTAAAAACCAATTTCTGGAATTTTAGAAATTCAGCCCCCAGGTGGGGGAGCAGGGGGGGAAGAGGGGGGGCAAAAAATAAAAAGAGAGTTAGATCGTTTAAAATTGGTATATAGAGGTTTTCGATACCTACAAATCGATTTCGGATATGACGTAGGCATCCACTAAGAAGCGATTTTACAAAATTCACCCCCAAGGGGGGGAGGGGGGGGCAAAACGTGATTTCACAAAATCCTTCATATCTCAAACAAAAAAACAGATATCCGTAAAATTTTTGCTTTAAAATATAGCTAATACAAATGTCAAAAAACCAATTTCTGGAATTTTCAAAATTCGGTCCCCAAGGGGGGCGGGGGGGATAAACGTGATTTCACATGCGTAAAAACGTGATTTCGCATAATCCTATATATCTCAAACAAAAAAATAGATATGCGCGAAGTTTTTGCTCTAAAATATAGCTGATGCAAATATCTAAAAACCAATTTCTGGAATTTTAGAAATTCAGCCCCCAGGTGGGGCAGCAGGGGGGGGAGGGGGGGGGCAAAAAATAAAAAGAGAGTTAGATCGTTCAAAATTGGTATATAGAGGTTTTCGATACCTACAAATCGATTTCGGATATTTTCGAATTTGTAAAATTATTAGGAGGGGCGGGAAGGGGGGCGGCAAGGGGGGGCTATGGGGCAAAAACAAATAGAAATACAGTTAGGCCGTTCAAAATTGGTACAGTTAGGTTTTAGATGCCTGCAAGTCGAATGGGGATATTTTCGAAAGTGTAAAGTTATTAGGAGGGCCGGGAAAGGGGGAGGGGAGAGGGGGGCAAAAAAATAAAAATAGAGTTAGATCGTTCAAAATTGGTATATAGATGTTTTCGATACTTACAAATCGATTGCGGATACTTTCGAATTTTTAAAATTATTAGGTGGGGCGGGAAGGGGGGCTATGGGCAAAAACAAATAGAAATACAGTTAGGCCGTTCAAAATCGGTACAGATAGATTTTAGAGGCCTGCAAGTCGAATGGGGATTTTTTCGAAAGTGTAAAGTTATTAGGAGGGCCGGGAAGGGGGGGCAGAGGGGCAAAAAAAAAGAAAATAGAGTTAGATCATTCAAAATTGGTACATAGAGGTTTCTCATACCTACAAATCGATTGCGGATATTTTCGAATTTTTAAAATTATTGGGAGGGGGGGGGGAGTAGAGCGGTAAAAAAATAAAAATAGAGATATATCGTTCAAAACTGGTGCATAGAGGTTTTTGATACTTACAAATCGATTGCGGATATTTTCAAATTTGTAAAATTATTAGGATAGACAGGAGGGGGGGCGAAGTGGGAAAATAATAGAAATAAGAGTTAGAGCATTTTGGGAATTTTTTCCGAAGGCAGTGAGAACCCGGTGCGACATTTTTCCTACTCAGATTTTACCTACTCTTTTTTTTCATGTGATAAAAATTAATGCAATTTTGAGAATTCATTATAGTGATTCATTTAAAAATAGGGACCAGCGAAGCGGGCGTTGCCTGCTAGTTACTAGTATATAAGCCCGTCAAAAATGACGGAATGTGAACAATAAATCTTGAAAACAATGTTTAGAACATGAAGATTACCACGTGTTCATTTAAATGTATTTTCAATTTTTGTTTATAAATCAAATGTGTTTCGATATTTTATAATTTTCGTTCTGAAATTAAATAATTCTACCCGATCAATAAATATAAATGACAATAAAAAAACTGCTCGCTGACAAAAAGTATAGGCCCGACAACCACAACAGCAACAACACATCCCAGTGTTCCGTTAAGTGCTCTATTTAATGTCATCATAATAAGAATAATCTGGTGTGTCACTCACACGACTTTCTCTTACCCTGAAATTTAAGGGCGGGGTAAGGGTTTTCACTTTCGAATTTTAAGCCGATATAAGCAATATTCTTAAAGTTATTGTCTTATTAATCTCCTGGCCTTTAACGCTATAACTGTAACAGCTGCGGGCAGTCGGGATAGCAGTGCAGCTGTCAAACAGGTATACAGTTTAGTCATTGCTATTGTCCTGACCCATTATCCAAATTCAGAAATATTTTATTCAGTAAGGGCAGGTAATAAAAGCCATAAAGATATATTTTATAGTTGTATGTATACTATACACTACAATATTTTAACACGTTCAGCGCCCTGTCAGCCATCGGTGGCTGACACTGAACTTTCTGTTTAGGCTGGTGCTTTCCTAACTTTTCTGTCTGACATAAACGTCAGCGTCGACCCAAGCGCTCATGATTATGCGACATTCGCGGACAGCAATCGCATTGCCAGGGCTGAGATTCAAGCTGAGCAGCAGAGCAAAGAAGCCAGAATAAAACAAAGACTTGAGAGAAAAGAGGCTGAAGACATCGACAATGCCGCAGGAAGTCTGTTGTATGGAGCTGGAATCGATGATTCTGTGTAAGTTGGAAAAAAAAAAAATCTTCACTTTTTTAGTTCATAAACTTTAGACGCGTTTTTCTCAAAACTACTTTTTCAAAGTCCGTGTTCACTGCCATTTAAAAACTACTTGACCGATTCATTTCAAACTTTGTACACATTTTTGACATATAAAATACCGCCCCCCAACGTTTACTTATTTTTTTTTTTTTTTTTTTTTTTTTTACATTAAAGGTGTTTCCCACCCACAAAATTGCGGAATTTTTCGTAGAAAATAACAGTTCACACTTTTGATGGCCGCCAAAATTTTTTTAATGAAAAAAAAAAAAAAAATTATCAGAGAACGTTGGGGGGAATATTTGATTATAATTTAACTAATTTTCATGGTTTTTTATTTTCAGATAATTTCCGGCCGAGTTATGGTGAACACCGCAAATTGTTTTTTTTTCCCAAGACGTTCTGGGGGAAGCTCTGTTACCGGCTTATGATTCAATAATTCTGCATTAAAAAATTATACAACATTGTCAAAAGTATGCTCAATAATGTACAAAAGGTTCGAATGAAATTGCTCAATCCATATTTGAGAAAAAAAATCGCAAAAAAGTGTTTTTTTTTTTTTTTTACGCTGAAACCCTTACCCCGCCCTTAATACTATATGTACAGGTTGGAGATTAAAAGGTAAGATAACGAGTACTGTTATGTAAACCTATGTTGAACAATTCAAATTTGGCTTCGGAAGAGTTTTATATGATAATTAGTTCTGGCCCTCCTCAACCCCTCGTTTCATTAATGCACCTACAGAATTTATACAGAATTTAATTCGGTTATTAAAAAATAATTCTCTTTTTAAAAAATTATTTATTAAAATTATTATTTAAAAAAGTTATCTTGTATGATAATACAGACGATTTCCATATTAGATAAGTAGTATAACACTAAATATATATATTAAAAAAAAAAAAAAAAGAAAAAAGAATTTATTCTCAATATTAAAGTAAAAAAAAAAAAAAAAAAAAAAAAAAATTTTGTTAAAATTGAAAAGAATCAATAACTTTATTTTAAATTATCGCAGATCGATGGTTCAACCATTCGTTTTAAACGTGTTGTCGAGCTCTTTTGAAAGATACCCATCATGAAAATTTACTCCCCTCGAGGGGGGGCGGCGAGGCTCCTACATACACAAAAAAAAAAAAAAAAAAAAAAAAAAAAAATCCCTGTTGACTATCTCTATTACAAAAAATATATATTCGTTTTATTTGGTCTAGCGCAGTCTATAGATGTTAAATTCTACTTACCTGCAATTTCCCCCATAGACGTAATGTATTTAAATGCTTTTGAATGCCCCTGTACACGAACCATTTGCTTCATCTCAACGAAATCTTACTGTAGCATCCCTAAATGATACATATTTAGAATACCGAGTTTGGAATTTCTGCTACTATTTGTTCTTGAGATATGCTGATAATAGACACACAGACATCCAGACACACAGACACACAGACACACAGACCATTTGCTAAAAACATGATTTTCGTATTCAGGAGACCTCAAAACATGTAAGTATAACAAAAAACCACGTTTGAAAATTTGACCCTAAAACAATACTTTCTCGACCCTGTGGGTAAGAGAAAGTAAAAAACTATTCACTTCATTTTACCAAAATACTTTTTTTTAAGACTGTCGAAGATCCTGTTTTCAAATACGCAAGCGAAGTGTGACGTCACTGAACTTCCGTGGATGCAAGAAAAAGATTCCCTATGTTAATCGTCCTATGGATTTTTTGTAAAAAATTATTAAAAATCAAAAAAAATTATTTCCCCATTTTAATACCTGTATTTGGGTATAGATATGCTATCGTATCCATGTGTTAGATTGAGTTATTTTTCTGTCAAATGGACAAAATTTTAAGTTTCAAAACTGTGTCATCTTTGGCGTTTTTTGTATTCGGCGATTAAAACATAATACGAAAATATACATGACAGATGTTTATTTTCGTAATATGTATTGTACGAAATATTGTTTCATATAATTCATCGTTCTCTTAATATAAGTTGTTAAAATAACCATGATTTTTGAAAGGAATTAAATATGTTCGCCAAAATAATTTGGCGATATTTCTTTTTCCGCCAAGGATGACAGATATATTAAATCTATTCCGCTGCAACATATGAGTATCTTATATCAGACACTTTATTTAGACATTTGAAAACAAATTTGACTTCAAATTATGATAGAATATTTATCATTTTCCTTTTAATTAGTATATTAGTTGAATATTTATTGTGTAAATATCATCCTTTGAAATGAAATATTTATGTTTTGAATCGAATATGGAAGTTTGCCATTTTTTTTTTCTAGAGTTTTGAAATTTAAAATTTAAATTTTATCAATTTTACAGCAAAAACAACTTAATCTAACGCATGCAGACGATAACTAATACATATCTATACCGAAATATGGGGATTAAAATCGAGAAATACTTTGCCTCAATTTTTAATAATTTTTTACAAAAAATCCAATAGGCGATAAACATAGGAAATCTTTTTTTTTTTGCATCCAGTGACGTCATCACTTTGCTTGCGTATTTTCTAATTAACTATCCAATAATTACAGACACTCCATGCTAACCCAAATTCAACTCTACTCGATACTTCCAACCAGCTATCTCACCCGCAACATCGCCAAAATATCCGGGATCCAGCTAGGGACTTTCTCATTCTCAACCGAACATTTTACCTTGACTCGACATTATCACCTTAGACTACTCTACTTTCAATACTCATTTCAACTGGTGACCTTTACTTGCCCAACCAAACATTCTATCCCAACTATAAATTTACACTAATTTCAAAACTAAAATCAACTGGCGTCATTTACGTACTGAACTCGACGCCAATCATACCTTACAATGTAAACAAACAATGAAGCTTGAAAAAAATATTTAAAGACTTTAATATGCTTTTACAAATATTTTAAGAGTTTTAAGGCTTTAATATGTTTTAGAAATACTTTAAGCGTTTTTTTTTTTTTTTTTTTTTTTTTTTCGTAGAAACAGTCAAAGAGTCGTTCATTCGGAATCCATTTGGAATTTGTATTTTGTGAATGGCAACAGTTTTGGTTTGTTTTTATTTGGTATTCCGTTGCTTACAATCATGAATCATGACGTTACATAATTCTATTTATAGATTCATGTTTATAATAGCCAGTGATCCATTATGTTTAGTTTAGATCTTTAAACATTACAATTGAATAGTTTTTCAAGGTTTTAGTGAAAATAAATAAGAATACGTGCGATACAAAACATATTATATGTATGTTTCCGTAAGTTGAACCAGCTCAGTGAGTTGAATAAACGGGGAAAAAAATGGCTGCCAAAAGTTTCTGTTTTGAAGCGGTACTAACCGGATTCGTTAATGACAGATGAGGATCATTATATATATTAATTATTATTATTATTATTATTATTATACTTAATAAAAAATAAACGAACACAACAAGCAAAATTTTTCTTATACAAAGTATTTTTATTTTGCTTCACAAAAAAAAAAAAAAGAAAAAAAAAAAAATGCTCATTATCACATTATAATGTTAATGATGAAAATGCGAATAATTATTTCTCCATTTTTTACCCAAAAAGCAATTAGAATATTTACGGACATTAAAATTTATCTGTATTCTTAGCACAAGCTTGGAAAGGAAATTTCTGTGAAATAGCATTACCGAAAACACGGAATATGATCGTAAATTGTTATTAATTTATGAACGAAATGGTTTCCTTTTCCTATGAGATTTTTAATAAATTATTTAAAATGATAAAGATAATTGAGAGTTAAAAAAAACCTGATATCTGTGTATCTGTAGAAGATGAAACTATAAATCGATAAATTAACAACAATAAATAAGTGAAGGGCATATTTACAGATAAATAGTTAAAAACGTAAATTTATTTATATTTTCTCTCCCTAACAAACAAGAAAATTTTTTAATGCTAATTTATAATAAATCATAAATATTATTTGCAGTAAAATAATAATAATAATAATAATAGGAATGAGTCTTTAATAATAAAATATTTTATAAATGTAAATAAATAAGCATATCAATAATACGCTGCCTGAATAATGGTTTTTTTTTTTTTTTTTTTTTTTTTTTTTTTTATTTAAATAGCCTATCAAACGTATTTTAAACCATATTTTCTGCAATATTTTGTATATATATATTCTGTTTGTATATATATATATATATTAATACTAAATTTATGTTTTCTAAAACTACAAAAAATTAGTTTAACATTGCATCAGAATCTATCAAAATATACACTTTACCTTATGTACCATCAGTATTTCTATGCAGAAATTTTAATCATATTTTTTTCAGTTCTATTTGTTATCTCATAAGCCATAAACTTTTGTAATAAAATATTGATGAAAAAAAAAAAAAAAAAAAAAAAAAAAAAAACGGAAATCTTTCCTCCCTGGTTTTAAGTAGCTTACTGAATCATTATAGCCCAGCCTAAACCCCTGCACCCAAAAGCACTCTTTCCATTCGTAGACATCCACTAAGAAACTAGTTTAAGATATTCGAGCAAAACGAGGGAGGTGTAATATTTGATTTTCCGTTCATAAAACATATGCAAGAGTAGATAAATTACACACAGACTCAACTCAGCCATAGCTATTCTATTGGAGATTGGGTCAATAATTTTAATGCGAATGTTGATTTTGGAGTCTTGACCTCCACTAAAACGAGCTTTTACGATATTTCTTTTACGATATTTGTCGGGAGAAAAATACGTTCCAACCACAACTTGGCTCGAAATTATATCAAGATGAAGAAGTTACACAAGGGAGGACTAAACACGAACGCAAAAACGCCGATTTGGGCGATTTTCTATTTTTTTTTTTTTTTAATATTTTAAATGGAAACTTCAAAATCAAATTTGAAATGAAATTTTTGAAAAATTCGGACTTTCAAGTAGATTTCTGTCAAACATCGCACATGATGTTTGAAAATGGATGTGCGTTTTTTACAGCATATTTCGAAAAACACATTTTCCCTGTTTCGCTATTTTAGATTTTGGTAAAGGGGTTATTTTAAAGTGCGATTTATTTGTGTACCCAAATTACACTATAAAGGAGTTTTGGGAAATCTCCTATCATCCCTCTTTTTGAGCTGATGGAGGGGGGCATAAACACGTGAATCAATACTATCTCATGAAGGTGATTTTTTGGTGTGCAGGTTGGTAGAAGTTACACAATAAATACGAAAGAGGGATATAACGAAATAAACCATTTTCTCCCATTTGAGGAGGGAAGTGCAAAACATAAGTTTCTAAGCATATTTCTATTCCTTTTTATCTCAGAAATACGATTTTTTGCGCGCAGTTTGGTTGCGTGTACACAGTACATGCTACTGAGAGCATCGCACTGAAGCGCGTAAATGAGTAGAAGATTTTGCATATGAATTAAAAAGCACTGTATTATACCTGTGTAGTAGATTTAGCATGACGAATGGTGCATCACGGGGAGGCCTGCTACTCTACACCCCCTCCCCCCTCCCCCCCCCAAAAAATAAACCTTGGTTATATGATTGTTTATGAAATGATTTGATATTTACAGTTAATATACACAAATACAAGTCCTACGTGCAAACATATTTACAATTTGTCTATTTTTTAGCTTTATGGAATTTTTTGGAAGCACGTAACACACTTTTGGTAGAAGCACAAACCAACATTGCAGGTTTTGCATATGAAACTAGTTTTGTGCGTTTTTTTTTTTTTTTTTTTTTTTTTTTTAATAAACAACCAACCCTCCCTCGGAGCATCTGATAGCTTGACGTCATTCCCTCAAAATAGAGGAAAACAGAGCACAGCTGTCTTCTCTCATTATTGTTTTCGGTTGCATAATATGAACAGCGCTAGTGTCGCAGTGTTCCAGGAAATGGAACACCTTATTTTATTCAACGATTCCTCGTATGTTCCCTGTATAAAAAATTAAAAATAGTATAGAATAAATAATTTAGTGTACAGCCAACGATATAACATAGAAATCTTTTTTCAAGCAATCTTTTTTGTATTATAAAAAAAATATACAAAATTTCTTGTAAATACGAGGATTTAAAATAACGCGTCCCAGCTAAATATCATGGATTGCCTTGTGTAGTGGTGCCATCTATGGATGAGAAGGAAAGTTCAAAGTAAAAAATTAATTTAATTTTTATGCATTTGCAATTGAATTTAACGGTTAGAGAAGCTAGAGAAGTTAGGTGTTCCGTGTAGTGGAATACTGAACGGCAAAGGGTTAAGCTGGTAACTGTCACAACCAGAAATAGACAATCGAAGTTCTACAAAAATTACTTTTATTATATAGAATAACTTCAATTTTAATTTAAACTATAAAATTAAAATCATGCTTTCACTGGCATATATGTATAGCATGTAAGTAATTAGCATTTAAAAAATATTTCTTTAAGAGCCTCTCTTAATTGCAGGAATTAAATATTTATTTTAATAAAACTTCGATAAACAAGTAATACATTACACCAAACATTAAAGCCTTGTTGATTATCTCGATACGTTAGATATATTATATTTGTTATCCTTCCTATTAAATTCCTGATATTACATAAACAAATGAATGTCATGCATATTTTGATAACAAGTACACGTTATCTTTTCAGTCTTTCGGCTGACATTTAGCAGCACAGTTGCTAAACGAGATTCAATATTATTAACATCATTCAAAACATTTATTTCGAGTTTTTCGAGAAAATGCTCTCAAACATTTTCATCGTAAAACAAAATTTCCCCTAAAAAAAGTTCATGAAATATTTTTTAAAAGGCATATCATTCGAAAATTATGTTTCAAATTGTGTAAAGAAATTTTTGAAGCACCTGTTACGTTTATATTCTTAGAAAAAAAATTCTCTTGTAAAGTCGGTAACAAAGTTATTGAAGCGTTAGCATTTAATCCTAGTTAAAAGATGTGCACTTGTGGAGTCATGATCTTAGTCTTATCTTGTTTACGAAAAAAAATAATAAAAATAAGTTTATGATAAAAATTAGTTAAGTTTATGATAAAAATTAGCGATCAAACTAAAAAATAAATTAAAATGAAATAAAATGAACATAGGGGTGTGTGTTTCAATAATTTTGCTACCGATGATTACTATGCTCATATCGCTCAGCAGTGTAGGGAAAATCTTTCTAAACAGAGCTGTTAAAATGTTATCTGGTTAATGAATCATTAATGTACACAAAAGCTGAGGATTTTAACAAATGGAGGTTAAGTTCAACAAAGGCACCACATGCTATTCTTTTGCAGTCTCGTGCATTACGATTGCAAAACAGGACGAATAATCTCATGCCTCTAAATCCCAGCGTAAAAGCAGTAATGTCCCAGTTCCAAAATATTTTATGCATAAAAGTCTAAATTTTGGCAAATGGAGCAATCACCTCAAAAACTGTATAGCAAACTCCTTATGGCAACTGTAATTAAATATGTTTACATGTTCATGTCAACTTACAGTGCGCTTCAGATTTTGTAGTATTGTATGGCTATCTGCATCTATTTTATTTTCATGAATGCGTGAGTTGGCTAACATTAACTGTGGCCAAACATTTAAAATTTTAAAGTTATATATATATATATATACAAACGAACCTCGTTAACGCGAATCTTACAGGAAACAAGAAATTTTCATGTTATCAGTAGTTCATGTTACTATTCTTCATATAACTAATAGCATGTATAGTAACTAATCTTCATATTACTAAACTAATCTTAAGTTTGTCATTTCATGTTAAAAGTAATTTACGTTAACATGCATCATCTGTATGTATGTATATGTTACCGTGAAAGACCGAAATTGGAGAATGTCGACTTTCACCGGTGAATGTCAACAAACACCAAATACGTCGGTGAAAGATCGAATATTTCATTACATTCTTGTACATTCGGACCCTCACCGGTGTATGTCGACAATCAAAGATATGCTCTGGTGGAGGTCGAAAAGAGAGGAGCAGACAATGAGGCGACTGGCTGTTTCCCGCCAAATCCTTTGTTCTGCTTGGAGTCAGTCAGCTTTGTCAGTCTTATGCAAGGTTTGATTGTGAGAGCAACGTTTTCTTAATTTTTTTTCCGATACCCTAATTTATACAGAATGGATACTGCAGTGAATCGTGATCTTTTTCTTGAAAAGTTAAATGCATTAATTGCGGGTAAACGAGAAGACAATTGTTTTTATTTTTCTCAAGAAAAGTACTCTAAAATACTTTCTGAAGTGGTTTCTGCTAAAACTAAGTGCAACACACCTTTGGATTACAGACGATTAAAACGTTTTGACGTTTTAAAAATTAATGATAAAGAGAAGTTAATTGTACCATTAAAACCAGGAGAAACGAATATAAAGTATTATGTTACAAATGAGGAATTGTTCAGTATACTATATGAAACTCACACCAGAATAGGCCACGGAGGAAGAACACGTATGCTTAAAGAGTTGCAAAATAAATACAAAAATATTACATATGAAGTTGTAATGTTGTATTTAAATTTATGCAAACAGTGTCAAATGAAACACAGTGCACCTAGGAAAGGTATTGTTGTGAAACCAATGATCAGTTCTGAGTTAAACTCAAGATGTCAAGTTGATCTGATAGATCTGCAGTCAAACAGAGATGGCGAATATAAGTTCATAATGGTGTATCAAGATAATTTAACTAAGTTTGTCCAGCTACGACCTTTGAAAACTAAGAGGGCGGAAGAAGTAGCGTATCACGTTCTTCCAATATTTTTAACATTTGGTGCTCCAGCAATATTGCAATCAGATAATGGTAGAGAATTCAGTAATCAAGTTATATCCGAAATATGCGCTATGTGGAAAGATGTTAAGATAGTTCATGGAAAGCCTCGGCATATTCAAACACAAGGCTCAGTTGAAAGGGCCAATCAGGATATAGAGAATATGCTAACTGCATGGATGAACGATAACCATACAAATAAATGGTCAGAAGGTTTACCCTTTGTCCAATTTGCCAAGAACACTACATACCACGAAGGAATACGCCAAAGTCCTTATGAAGCCATGTTTGGCATTAAAGCGAAAAGAGGCATAGCATCGTCTGTTTTGCCTAGCGAACAAATCGCAAATATCGAAACCGAAGAACAATTTGAAGAAATTGCCAATACTTTTGAAACCGAAGAACAGCTTGAAGAAACTGGTAATACTTCTGAAAAAAAATTGAGTGGTGGTCATACCGAAATACATATTCCAAAGAAAAATACTGAAGAGGACTTGCAATCTACCACGTCTTCACATCAAGTTCTGACTGAAAAACACGAGTTAATTTCTATAAAAAGAGCGGCCGCGAAATATAATCTTCTACTGCAAGCAACAAAAATGTTACGAACCTCACAAAAACAATTTCCTCTTGCTCAAATTGGTGATACTGTACGAATACAAGTCCCTGATGTCCACCGTGTTCGTACAGATAACCGAAATGTGTTAGCGGTTGTTGTTGGAATAGAAGACTCCGACTTCTATGAACTTGCAAATGAAAATGGTACCCTCAAGCAGCTTTACACACGTAATCAGTTCGTAATTTGTAAAGAAAAGTTACTTTCCATTGATGAGATTCATTTTCAAGAAATTTCGCTGAGAGAAGCAGCTGCAGCTAATTCGAGAAGCGGTGGGCAAGGCTATAAACGCTGTCATTGCAAAAAGAAGTGTTCCACAAATAAATGCAGTTGTAAAAGCAAGGGCCTCTTGTGCAATTCAAAGTGTCATAATAGTTTCAGTTGTTACGATAAATAAGATTTGAATCACATAATTTAGTAAGTTTTTTATTACTATTATTTTATTTTCTCATTTAGAACGTACTGTATAATTAAGTAAGTTTTTAACTTCTATTATTTTCCTTTATCATTTTGAATGTACTGTATAATTAAGTAAGTTTTTAACTTCTATTATTTTCCTTTCTCATTTTGAATGTACTGTGTGTTTTCAGTTCTTAGTCATTCCTCTCAGAAAGAGAGGCGAAAAATTTATCGCGACTGAATTACGGGGAAGAAAATATACATCTCGGACCTGTTCAACATTCACCATTAGTGCATGGTGAATGTCGACATTTACTGGTGTAAGTCAGAAATAAGGGTATTTAGCAAATATTTCGGACATACACCAAGCAACTATGTGTTTGGTGACATTCACCGGTGAAAGTCGACATTCTCCAGATTTCGGTGTTTCACCGTAACACACACACACACATATATATATATATATATATGTATATATATGTATATATAGGGAGTTTAAACACGGCACTGAATCTTTACGTATATAAATTTCGAAAAATTAAAACATGGGAATGTTTTTAAACCACTTTGTAGCCGAAAAATCGGTTATGAATATAAATATTTGCATATTGATAAAATTTAGTAAAAATCATTTTTTTTTTTTTTTTTTTTTTTTTTTTTACGTTATATTTATAAGGGACGTAGTCTGTAAATAATGAAATTGGAGAATGTTTAATAAAATAATGTAACCTTTAATTAACTTTTGGGATTGTAAACGGTATTTTTATGTATTTATAAAAGTAATTAAAATGATTTTAAAATAAATACTTCCTAAATGTATTATTAAAAATTATATTTAGACATATATTTATTAAACTCTTACTATCATAAATTAAAAGATAGATTAATTATAACATAAATAACTCATTTTTTGCATTAAAAATTTTATTAAAATATTCGATTCAAGAACATAAAAATAAGGAAGAAATGGCATACATATTTCTAATATAAATAACACTTATAAATTTGTATTAAAAAAAAAATACACATACATAAATAACTGATTGTGCCAAAAAAAAAAAAAAAAAAAAAAAAAAAAAACCTCTCCAAACTTTAACGGGATTAAAAAAGAAGTATATGACAGTTTGACAGGTTTTCTTGAAAAAATCAATAAGACGAGTATCAATATTTACCTTTAGGGATTTTTTAGCTCAAAATATAGCTTGAAGTAAACATGTCAGGTGATTCTGTAAACAAATCACTCTATATTTTCAAATATAATGATAATTAAGCGATTTTTCTAAAACTATGATGCTTAAATTTTTGTAAAGTTGTATTATTGCATTCCGATACAAATACATACACATATATATATATATATATATATAAAACTGAAAAAAAAAACATAAAAATAATCTAATAAATAATATATTTAAAATATAATAACATATAAGATATTAATATTTAAAAGAAAAATAATTTTTAAAAAGAAAATTAAATTGTACGCTATCTAGTCATATCAAAATAATTGAATTAATAATAATAATAGATTTTTTTTCTGTCATATTTCAAATAAAAATAATAAAGGTCATATTTATTATACTTTATTATTATTATTATTTATTTATTTATTTACTTATTAATGGTATAAAAAGTATATTTACTGGTATAAAAAGTAAGTTTTTTCTTGCTATAATTACATTCTTTACACACCCTGAACTCGAAAATTAGCTTTAAAGAGTTCAATCTATTTGTGTATACCTGTGTTGTCTATTCTCACAAGAAATGTATTTATGTATTTTTAAAGCATATACTTAGAATATTCTAAACAAAATTGTAATAAATAATGTAATTTCAGTAAAAACTGAATAGCTGCATCTAAAAAAAATCTGTAAAATGAATAAAATAATTAAAATAATAATTACAATAAGAAAAAGAAAGAAAGAAATTAAGGAGGTGTTTAGTTCAGAAATTCGGCAATTGGTTACCAACATTGTTTGTTGCCAGTTGAATTAATTTTTATGCACTTAAAAATTACTTGTAGAAGAAATGTTTACGAAACTGCGTACTGAGTACTGAATAAATTAAAAATTTAAATATGAAATAAATTATTAGAGTGATCTACAAGTAACTGACCAGGGGCCAGAAATTGACTATATAAGAACGGGCAATAAAACTCGCCTATATTATTCTATGTAAAAACTTGTTACTATAATAATTTATTACCTGAATTCTTTTTTTTTTTTTTTTTTTTTTTTTTCTTTCACAATTACAAAAATCATAATCGTTAAATTACTACTCATTTTCTTGTAAAGAAAATCTTCATTTGGAAATAATTCATTCGTAAGTATTTATTTAAATAGTAAAGTATTTATTCGTAAAGTATTTATTTGGAAGTCAGTTGATGTTTATTATTTATTTACTGTAACATCTTAATATATATAAATCTCGTGTCACAATGTTTGTCCTCAATGGACTCCTAAACCACTTAACCGATTATAATAAAATTCGCACACCATGTGCAGTTCGATCCAACTTGAGAGATAGGATAGTTTAAATCTCAAATTATAGTCGCAATTTTAATTTATTGCTAATTATTTGTCTGTTATTTTTTGACAGTCACAATTATCTGTTAACTCCAAATGATTCTAACAGATGTCGATACATTTCGACTGGGTTGAAATGAAAGCTGAAATATATTTGGTGCTGCCATCTACACAAAGAATCTTCAACTTTTTAACCTATTAATAAATTTCGTATAATTCAATTATTTCCACTTTTTAAATTTTTGGTGTTAGCATAGCCGGCCACGTGTTACTTAGACTGAAGTGTAAATTGAATTCATATTATAATGAAGATAATACAGTGAAATTAATCCTGTTTTTTACTTATTTGTGCTTCATTGATCAAAACTTTATAATTTAATCTGTATATATATATAAATTACGTGTCACGATGTTTGTCCGGGGTAAACTCCTAAACTAAGGAACTGATTTTGATGAAATTTTGCACACTGTGTGCAGTTTGATCCAACTTGAGAGATAGGATAGTTTTTATCTCAATTTATTGTCACAATATTGTTTTATTGCAATTATTTGTTAATTATAGACCTTTATTAAAGTTGCTCCAAAATATCTGTGAGTTCCATTAATTTAATTGTTGCCAAAAAAAAAAAAAAAAAAAAAAAAAAAAATACGAGTTCATTTTCTTTCGACATAAAAATAAATACATTTAATCAAACGTGAACGTTAAAAAATTATAAAAAGTTAAATTATGCATCTCACGAAAATTGACGTCATAATCAATTTAAAGATTTTATACACATTGATAAAGTGCTAATGTAGTTCTATCATAGATATAGTAATATATATAGATCTCTCATCCCCATGTTATCGTAGAAAGATTTTTGATGCCGAAAAAAGATAAAAAATAAAAGCTTTGGAAACAGCCATTAAGTGGTATTGAAAAAAAAAAAAAAAAAGAAAAAGAAAAGAAAGAAAGAAATATGAATTTGAAACTGTATCTGGAGTCTTCCATTCCCCTTTAGCAAATAAATTATTCATAAATTTTATTTGCTAAAATATTAGTATGTATTCCCGTGTGTATTCACTCGGGGAAAGACGGCCATATTTTGGTAAAAACGTCGTCTTTTCCCAAATGAAAAGGAATAACTTTTTTCTCCCCAATGATCACTCTATTCTATATATGCTATACTATATCTATGAGTTCTATACGCAAGCGAAGTGTGACTCACTGACCGTCTGTGCAGCCAAGAAAAAGATTTCCTATGTTAATTGCCCACTGGATTTTTTGTAAGAAATTATTAAAAATCGAGGAAATTTATTTCCCGATTTTAATCCTTATATTTGGGTATAGATATGTATTAGTTATCGCGGGTGTTAGATTGAATTATTTTGCTGTCAAATTGACAAAATTTTAATTTTAAATTTTTAAACTCTGTCGCCCTTGGCTTTTTTTTATTATTATTATTATTTGGCGATCAAAAGCGTAACACGAAAATATACATGCCAGATGTATGCATTGTACGAAATGTAATATGTATTATTCATTGTACGTATGTATGACATGTAATATGTATTGTACGAAATATTGTTTCATATTATTCATTACTCTTTTAATATAAGTTGTTAAAATAACCATGATTTTTGAAAGGAATTAAATATTTTCGCCAGATAATTTGGCGATATTCTTTTTTTTTCGCCAAGGATGACAGAAATGAAATCTATTCCGCTGCAAAATATTAGTATCTTACATCAGATATTTTATTTAGACATTTGAAAACAAATTTGACTTCAAACTATGATAGAATATTTATCATTTTCCTTTTAATTTGTATATTATTAGTATATTAAAATTTAAAAGCATGGTATATAAAAAGTTTTTTTTTTTTTTTTTTTTTAAATCTTATAATTATTCTTATCTTAATCCTCAATGTTTCCCATCTTTATTGACTTGAATTTACTATTAAAATTTTAACATACTCAAAAACTTCTCATCACTTCGTTAAAATACACTAAACTTTTCCAAAATCTTTTTGTATTTAAAATGATACATGTATTTACTTTAAATGTCCAATATTTCATAAGATTTCCAATTTTAAAGTTTTAAAATATTTATCAAATTTACTTATTTTTCTGGTTTAGCCTTATTGTTTTCCCTTTTATAACTACAGCTGTTGCCCTCTTTAAAATATTTAAAATGATGAGGTCATTTAATAGTAAAATTATCCATTATAGCATATATTATATTTCACTCCTCCATAAAAATTGATTTTAAAATCGTCTGTTTCTTTTATACTTTTATTTTAATAGAATTTTAATAGAATTTAATTTATATATTAGTCATTTTAGCAATTTTATCCAAAGTAGCATTAGAAATAATATATATCACTTCTCCATTAAAATTTATAGGACCCTACAATAAAATTAATTTGTGCTTAATATCAACACTACGAAAATTTTTATCAATCGCTTCCAAATTTTGACCTAAGTTTCAAATCTCAACCCTGTGGGTTTTTACATCGGCTACAACGTTTTCGTCTTTGTTCGTAAATAATAATTTAACTGTACTAAATAGTTTACAGCCGTATAATTCAACGTATAACTTAGTCACAGCAACGCGTGGCCGGGTCTGCTAGTATCTTATATAATTACATTGAAGTGTAATTTAAATATATATTTTATCAGTATTTTATATTAATTTAACAAATTTTTAAATTGCAAGTATTAAATGTGAAATAGTAACATGACTATAGTCATTTGATAGATTAATTAGTGAATAAAAGCAAATTCTCCTTTTGAAACTATCTGTAAATAATATAAATTATAGAAAAGAGAACCAAAAAATTGTTCTCAACTTTAAAACCTCATCTATTGATTAGTACTTAGAGAATTCCCCAAATTTATGTCAATTATTATATTAAAAAATATGGTAAAAATTTAAGCTAAATTGTCAATTGCTGATCTGTTCACCTTATTTTTTTTTTCTTTTTCTTTGTACAGAGGCTGTTCGCACATTTTTTAGACGATTTTGATGGAGTGTACTGAAGCAATTTCACTCATATTTCGTGTTTTATTTGTTCAGTTTGATAGCCCTTGTTCTTAACTAACATTCTACATCATAATTTCTATGATAATAATGCTTTTTATAATATCGGAAGAGGTATATTTTTCTACTCCTCTTGAACGGCTTTCCAAAGTCCACAAAGCGTTGTAGGTCGGTGTTTGGATAATATTGATTTTAAGAGTCGAAAAACACAAAAATTCAACAATGATACATCAGAAGATTTAGCAGGAATGTCAGTGAAGGGTATGGTTTTAATTCCCGTTTTTTGTTCCATTTTTTTCTACAAAAGAAATTGCGGATTGTGATGTGTGGCTGCTTGTTTTGTCTTGATACAGTTCAACGGATTGATAGTATTGTGGATAAAGATCTGGATTTTCATTTTTAAAATTTGGAATTAAAATATGTTCTTGAGAGTATTTAGAGTTGATTTTGACATTTTTGTCACATTTTTTTGCTTTTATCTTGCGCTTGTATGAAAAATCAGTGGCAATCATAAATCCTTTAGAAAAACTTTTTTTTGATGCTTTGAGCCATGTAGCAATTTTTTTTTTCTCCACTTTTGTGATAATAAATTGACGTTTTTTTTTTTTTTTTTTTTTTATCGCAACCACTTAAATAGACCCAAGATTCATCTGTTGTTGCAACATTTTTCCATTTTTCTCCTGATAAATGCTTTTCATAAAGATTTCACTAAAAACTATCTTTGGAAAGAGCGGAAACCTATCCTTCCATCCACTGCCATTTTAAAAGCGCATTTTTGCATCTAAACAAAAATCCTAAATATCAGAAGATAAATAAAACTTCCAAAAATATAACTGTTGTGAAAATAAAATTATCCATGCAAACGATTTTTTCTTACTGCGAAATAAAATCGTCTAAAAAATGTGCGAACACCCTCTGTAATCGTACATAGTATAACTAACTTACTTGTTATAGAATTTATTTAAGTTTATCTGTTTAATTTTTACTTGAATGAAAAATCAACATCTATACCTATCTATTTATCTATCTATATCTGTATCATCTCTCTCTCTCTCTCTCTCTCTCTCTCTCTCTCTCTCTCTTTCTATATAGATTACAATAAGATAGTAATGAAATAATTGTCTAAATCTTTTGTATATTTTGCCATATACTTGATTATTGTAATATATATATATATATATATATATATATATATATATATATCGATATTTTTTAAATCTTATTTAACAATCTATTTGTTTCTTCCTTCCTACCTTCCATTCTTCCTTTCTTTTTTTACTTTCTCTTATTACTTTCTCTTACCCATAAGGTAGAGAAAGTATTGTTTTAGGGTCAAATTTTCGAACGCGTGATTTTGTTATATTAAACGTTTTGAGGTCCGCTGATTACGAAAATCATGTTTTTAGCAAATGGTCTGTGTGTATGCCTGTGTGTCTGTCCGTATGTCTGTGTGTCTGTGTGTCTGTCTGTTATCAGCATATCTCAAAAACAAAAGAAAGTTCAAACTTGGTATTCTAAATGTTTATCATATAGGGATGCTACAGTAAGCTTTTCGTTAAGATCAATCTAATGGTTTGTGTACAGGGACGATCAAGATAATTCTAATACATTACGTCTATGGGGGAAATTGCAGGAAAGTAGAGTTTAACGTCTATAGACTGCACTAAACCAAATGAAACGAATATGTATATTTTATAATAGAGATAGTTAACTGGGAATTTTTTTTTGTGTATGTAGGAGCCTTGCCTCCACCTTGGGGGGGAATTCCCCCCTCGAGGGGAGTAAATTTTCATGATGGGTATCTTTCAAAAGATCGCGCCAATACCTTTAAAATGATTGGTTGAACCATCGATCTGCGATAATTTAAAACAAAGTTATCGATTTTTTTCACTTTTAACGAAAAAAAAAAAAAATCGTACTTTTTTTTTTTTTATAATTTTGAGACTAAAATGGACTTTTCTTTGGATATTTGCTGTTATACTGCTTCTCTAATATGGAAATCGTCTGCATTACCATGAAAGATAATTTTTTTAAATAATAATTTTAATAAATTATTTTTTAAAAAACAGACTTATTTTTTAATAACCGAATTAAATTCTATATAAATGTAGGTGCATTAATGAAACGGGGGTTTAGGGGGGCGGTAGCCCCCCTCACTCAACTAATTATCATATAAAACTCTTCAGAAGCCTAATATGAATTGTTTAACATAGGTTTACATAACAGTACTCGTTATCTTACCTATTAATCTGCAACCTGTATTTATTGTATTAAATTTCAGGGTAAGAGAAAGTCGTGTGAGTGACACACCAGATTATTATTATTTTTTTTGTTGTTGTTGTTGTTTTAATGTTAAAATTATATAGAAAATAGTAATACTTTTTTTAAAATTATTATTAATAATATAAATATGTTAACCAATAAAGCAGAGAATGATTCATATAATATGTTTTTTTATTGCAAATATTTTTCAGTGGTAGAATATATGTATATTTAAATACACCAACAGAAGTGCCAGGCGTAATATATATTATGTTCTTTCGATGAAATTATTATGCATTTTCTATTACGAGACATTTAAAATTTTTATTTTATTTAAGTGACTTTATAAATGTATAAACACCAGTATACCTACGCAAGCACCTACAAGCTCCATACTAAACAAAGATTAATAAAAATATTACATTTTATAATGTGTTCCTTACAAAGAAGTGGGCGGCATCGACTAATTTTAACATTGCTGTAAATTCTGTAAAAGGAACGTGAACAAATAAAATAAAACAAATATTTAAACAAATAAATCCATGCATTAAAACTCTATGTTATTATTATTTTGTTTTTCACATACTTTATGATATATAGTACATATATATTGTACTTTAATTCTTTTGGCATGGTATTCGAGACGTTCTGACGTAAATACTAATGGTAAAAGAAGGATTTTTCATGACTATAGTATGTGAATTTTACTGAAGAATTATTGATAATTTTCAGAATTAAATACCATTTTTCATTACAATCTCACGTATATCCAATATACATATAATTAAGGTTACAGGGAGTTAATGTAAGAACGTCTTTGCATAGTTCAACTTGATTTCTCTTGCGATAATTCTTAAAATTCTGAAACTTTTTAAGCATTGATTACACATAATTGAATAATAATAATAATAATAATAATAATAATAAGACAGCTTTTTATAATTTAAGAGTGTGTTTGTGGTTACCTTTATCTCGTCGTTTCGGATAACTGTAACCTGTCTATTATACCTATATACAGTTCATTGAAAAGTATAATGCAAGTGGCGCTTAGGAATGGTGAAAATTACGATAAATGTGTCCCTTTCTGCATATTTATATAATCTAACGAAACGTTACGAAACTGTTAACTCCTTCATACTTCTCCAGTCAGTATATTATATTTTGAACAATTTATCATCGCAATAAGACTGTAAAATATATCAGGATGTTAGGTTTTTTTCAAAAATAAAAACATAACCGGCAAAAAATAATAATAAATTATAAGTGATACACATGGAAAACTTGAGACACATGAAAACTCCCAAGCAGCATTTTCCTTAACTTTCTAGCGGGCGCGCGTATATGAGAGATACACTAGCGGTGAATCTCGTTGTATATCTTAAAGTCAGAGAGCATTTGGAACACTTATCTTTGACTATTCACACAGTATATATTGACCTATTTTTTGAAAACTTTTGAACCTCGAGACAATGATATGAAGCTGCATATTTGCTATTTGTATTTGAAAAATACGCGCGACCGTACATGTAATATTTTGTTATATTCGATTCTTTTTTTCGCTATTTAAAATGATTCTTTGTTTTAAACATTATTATTTTAACTATTTTTAAAATTAATTAACTTTTAACTTTACACTTTTTATTAAAAAATGACAAAACATCTACTATATTCTTTATTTTATTTTCAAATAATTTCGATGTTTCTTTGATTACTCTATATTAATTTTGTGCTTTCAGTTAAATTCTTTGAGTTATTATTTTTTTATGAATAAAAGTTCCAATTGAAAGTTCTTATTAATCTTTAGATTGTTATGGTATAATTAAAATATTCAGATACTTTAAAATACATATTCTACAGTAGTGTATGTGAAAAATACGCGCGACCTTTCGTGTTCGTATAAGCAGCGCGCCCGCTGGAAGTTTAACAACCATATTCGAAAGGAAAATGTAACCACGTTAAAAAATTAGAACTTTTATGGAATAGAAAAAACAAAATTGTAAATTATATCTAAAAAATTACGATAAAAACAGATTCCCATTTCTAAAATCTGTTTAAAAATTGATCTATACATATTTTTCTCACTAAGTATTTTTTCTTACTAGTTAAAAAAATGTTAAACATATAACTTTACTAGAAACAGTCTGTTGGAGAGGGAAATAAAGGAACTTAAAAAAAAAAAAAATCACTTTTTCATTATTACTTTGCTTCCAAAAACAGAAACAAAATATATATTGGTTAATGCGTCCTAATTCAACCTATCAGTCGAGTTATCAGTCAGTATCTGCGCTTAAAAATAAGGTAATCTTCAACGTCTCGAACACCAAAGAGAAAAATCTGAAAAGAAGACAGCTGTTTAGTTAGCATTTAGCGTGCCATCTTCAGTTCCTGGGTTTTAATAATCCAGCACCATGTCTTCTTTTAATATAATGTTACTCTTACACTATTTGGAAATTTAAGAATTACTGTTTTAAAAGAAAACTATACTTTAATGCAAGATATAATTTATAATCGTTATAGGGGTTCCCCAAATAACCTCCTGGTGTAATATTCTAGCTAATACTATATTTACTTTTCTGAAAAAAAAGAAAAAATATTAAAAAAAAAAGAAATATAATGATATTGATAATGAAATATAGAGATATATTGATGATGTGACTGTGTTTAGTCGTAACTGCAATGTTAATCCTGCCTTGAAATTTTATCCTGAGTATTTAAAACTGAATTTAACTGAATTAATAGAAATCAGTGCTAATTATTTGGTTTTGGCTATTGGTATTTTTGATAATACTATAAATACTAAAATTTATGATCAAACGAAATATTATAATTTTCATGTTATTAAAAAGCAAGATTGGAACTCTAACATACATACTGTCGGCAGAAAAATTATCCTGTCACTAGCAAAAATTCCTATACAAAAAAGTACTCTTAATACTATTTGTTAATAAATTCTTGTCGAATAATGTTCTTAAACTAACTAAGAACATGACTTGAGAAGGATTTATTTAACAAAGCAGTAGCTTACTACTGCTTTGTTAAATAAATCCTTGTCAAGTTATGTTATTTTTAGTACGTATAGTAACGTATTTTAGTATGTATAGTATGTATATGTTATTTAGTATAGTATATTTATATGTAGTTTAGTATGTATAGTTTTTAGTAGTATGTTTAGTATATTTTTTCATGTTATTTTTCGTATTTTTTACATAGGAATTTTTTCTAGTGCTCGGATACTTTTGCTGCCGACTGTATTTCTATTATGCATAATATTAGTGTTAATTACATATTGAGAATTCAAAAAAAATCTGCAGTAACCACTATGATAAAATTAAAAATATTAATGAAATATATGAACTAGATATAAAAGCAGACTATCCTTTGGATTTTTTTCTGTAGCTATAAATTACAGTCGGCAGCAAAAATATTCGAAAGCTAGCAATAATTCCTGTGTAAAAAAAGTACACTTAATACTATTTTATTAAATAAATCCTTGTCGAATAATTTTCTTAGTCAATTTAGGAACATGATTCGACATGGATTTATTTAACAAAACAATATTAAATGTACTTTTTATATAGGAATAATTGCTAGCATTCGAATAATTTTGCTGCCGACTGTAAAAAATTATCATTCGTAAATAAAAATTTGGCTTTAACTTTCAAAGTTAATTTTTCAGTAGGTACTTTAATTTGCTTGTTTCCTAAATAATATTGATGTAAAAAATTAGTACATTTAAAGTATCAATATTTTCATGTATAAACGAAATTTAATATACTGTTCGCCTACAGATGGTTATCCTGCTGTACTTTGACCCTTATATAGCAAAAATAGTTCAGTGCATGTTTTTAGAAAATAGTTAATTTCGTTGTGTATAACTTTGTAGTACCATATGTACTGCTAGAAGATTTTACGGGTTTTCCTTAAGCCCTTATTCATTTGCTTAGTTAATTGCTTAGCTTAGAAATACAGTGTAACGCGAAACTAAATAAAAATCTGGTGTATACTTAATATTTAACCTTTAAAACTTCTTCTCACACTATAAAATTAAAAACAGGATAACCAGTTTCGAAATGACGTGACCTTTCTTCACCAGGTGCGAAAAAAAAACAAGAAAAAAAAAACACGTGCTGCAATTACTGCCTTGGAGGCAAAATAAAGTGGTAAAATCGGTTAAACCAGACAATATTGTCTGAAGTCAACATCGCTTGCTAATTTTTGAAAACTAATAATTAATTTATTTGTTTTTATGTCAATATATATATACATATATCTATATATACACACACATATTATTGTATGTATGTACGTATTTATATTAATTATGTAAGCACTTGAAATATTATCAATTACTTGGAAGTTGTATAAATCGCATAAATATAATTTATGTGAAACAATTTATCGTATTTTACTTTTAATCAATTTTAAGGAAAAAAAAAATTGAAAATACAAACTAAAACATTTACGATTTTAAATATGTGAAGATCTTTACGTCAAAATATTGTATCAAGATTGTTACACCCAATTACAAAGCACTCCGCCAAAACATTTACAAAGTAAGCATCGAACTGTCAATGGATAGTATGTTCATACGATTGTCAGCCATCTGGGTATACGTGTCATATAAAATATTTATCTCATACTAGATTATTTGTGACCAAAAAGAAATCAATCCACTTATAGTATTTCGTCGTCAATCGTTTAAGAACTTAAAAGTTGACAGTACTGTAAGAGAACAGTTTTGTTGCGCTGCTCATATTTTATACGATTTAGCCTTAATGTGTAAAACTTCATTTCATGCTATTTGTAATGCGATCAACAGATAATTTTTTTTCTGTTTTTTCACACTGGTTATTCTGGGGATAATTTCTTTTTAAGAATTTATCTGTGTATTTGCCATTCCACCCGCATTTTATCATGTATATCAGAGGCACTTCCAACTTTCCGAACCTGGATTAAATTTTAAATTTAATGATCAGTGTCATTTTGAGAATTTTCTTTTTACGTAAAACGTACACTTTAATGAGTAAATTTAGTGAGATTTTTTCTAAAATTACACAAATAAGGCATAAAATAATAGTCCTGTTTCTTTGTATGCATTCATGTCTATTACTGCATATAATGAAATAGTATAATTATTTTACCACTAAAAAGTACAATTAGAAAAAATTGGAAAAAGAAATAAATTCTTTTACATTTAAAGATATTATATCTTAATTATAAAATAGTAGATACATTACAATAGTTAATTTTAATTTAATGAAAAAAAAAAAAAAAAAAATAGAATGCACTTTAAAGAAAAGACGGAAATAATGCTTAATCTTATGTTTCTGTGGAGATTTCTCGTCAGAGAAATTAAGAAAAGAAAAAAAAAGTAAAATACTTTAATTTTGACCATTGCCTTAGAAGACAAGAAAGAAAAATCATGCAGTATGCATTGACTATTAAAACTCCTTACGTTATCACACAACAGACAGAAGGACTGAAAAACATGCAGATGAACTAATTGATTTTAAAATTAATCTTAGGCATTTTGGAAAGTGTTAAAAAGGCTTAACGCAAAAGAAAATGCAGCCGTTAGATTATAATTACAGCTTTTAATATCTCTCTGAATATTTTACTGTAGCCCTGTAAATCTGAAAGTTGATCATGTCATATTCTATACAAAACAATATTTTAGTACATTAATAATATATGTCAATGTTTTTATGATTTTTAAAGAAGAAAGTTTTTTTTTAAATATAACTTTTAAAAAAATTCTTTTCTAAAACGAAATACATTGGCATTTTTTTTTGGTGTTGTTGCTGTTGTCCCTGTAAACAAACTAGTTGTGCAGGGCCTATTAAAGACATTTTAAATAGGGAACATTCCATAGGGAACTTGAGTGTATCATTTTTTTAAAATTCTCAAAATATTCACGGATGATAGGAGCCGGAGACAAACAGACAGAAAGGTAGACAATCGGACAGACAGATGAACAAATTGAAATCATATTCCCACTAAAATTATAAGAAAGATTTTAAACGAATCTTATAAACAAAAGTGCAATTTCAGCAAATTTTTATTAATATCTCTTAATGTAACTGATTATTTTTGTGTAGCCCAGTAAATCTAATGCTAACCATACTATATTACATAGAAGGCACTCTTTTGTGCATACGAATAATATATTTCAAATGCATTAAGCTTTGTGTAAAATAAAATTATTAAACTTTGGTTTATAAAAATAACTCCCATACAACACAATGCTTTCGAATACTTTCAAGTGCCCCTGTACACAACCCAATACTAAATGTACCCTATTTTACATAGGAAACATCCCATAGGGAATTGAATAACATATTAAAATTTCATTAAAGTTTCTATGCATTAAAGGTACTAAAATATGGTTCATAGAAACTCCTCTCATAAAACACAATGCTTTTGAATAATTTTGGATGTCCCTGTAAACAAACCAGAAGAGGTATTCACTCCATTTTTAATAGGAAACATCCGATAGTAAACTTAAATAAAATATATCGGTTTAAAGAAATTCCATAAATATTTACGGAAATTAGAGCGCAGTAGAAAGGACAGAGAGACAGACAGACGGACAGAAGAACAGTAAGACAGATACGCGGATTGAAATTATATTCACACTAAAAAATGATAGAAAGTTTCAAAAACGCGTAATGTAAACGAAAGTAAAATTTTAGCAATTTTTTATTTACAGCTCTTAATATAACTGAATATTTTTGTGTCACCCTGTAAATCTATTGATAACCATGATATATTCTATGCAAAGCATTCTTTTGTGCATATAACTAACATATTTCAATTTCCTAAAGCTTCGTGGAAAGTAAAGTTATTAAAATTTGATTTATAGAAATATTTCACAAAGAACGCAATGCTTTAGAATACTTTTGAATGTGATTGTATATAAAACAGTGATGGTATTTAATTCATTTAATATAGGAAACATCCAATAGTGAACTTGAATAACATATTTCAATTTCATGAAGATATTGTACAGTAAAGGTATCAAAATATGGTTTATAGAAATACCTCTCATAGAACACTATTCTTTAAAATACTTTCGGGTGTCCCTGTACACAAACCCGTACAGGTATAAACTCCATTTTCAATAGGGACCGTCCGATAGTGAACTTGAATAACATATATCAGTTTCAAAAAATTCCATAATTATTTACGCGATTAGATCACGGGCAGACAGACAGGCAGACAGACGGACAGATACACAAATTGATATCATATCCGCACTTAGAAAAAGGTTAGAAAATGTTAAAGTCGCTTTATGTAAACGAAAGTAGAATTATAGCAATTTTTTATTAATAGCTCTGAATATAACAGAATTTATTTATTTTACCCTGTAAATCTACTGCTAATCATCTATTGATAACCATGATATATTCTATGCAAAGCATTCTTTTGTGCACGAAAATAAATTATTTTAATTTCCTAAACCTTTGTGGAAAGTATAGTTATTAAAACTTGATTTATAGAAATATCTCTCATAGAACGCAATGCTTTAAAATATTATTGAGTGTCCTTGTATATAAAACATTGATGGTATTTAATCCATATTAAACGGGAAAAATTCCATAGTGATCTGGAATAACATATTTCAATTTCATTAAGATATGTGTACAGTAAAGGTATGAAAAAATGATTTATAGAAATACCTCTCATAGAACACAATGCTTTAAAATTCTTTCGTGTGTCCTTGTATACGAACCATTAAAAGTATAAACTTCATTTTCAAAAGGGAACATCCGATAGCGAACTTGAATAACTTATATCAGTTTCAAGAAATTCCACAAATATTTACGGGAGTTAGAGCGGTCAGACAGACAGACAAACCAAAGTCATTAACACTTTTCAACGTTGTTGGGAAGTGTTAAAAATGTCAGAATGTGTTAAAAACTCTTAATGGAAACGAAAGTAAAATTTTAGCAAATATTTATTAATAGCTTTTTATAAAACTGTATATATTTGTGTCACCCCGTAAATCTAATGCTAATCATGCTATATTCTATGCAAAGCATTTGTTCTTATAAATAACATATTTCAATTTCATAAATCTTCGTCCAAAGTAAAGTTATTAAAATTTAGTTTATAGAAAATATCTCTCATAAAATGCAATGCTTTGGAATAAATGTGTGTGTCCCTGTACACAAATCCGTTGGTATTTACTCCATTTTATACAGGAAACTTCCGATAGTGAATTTGAATGACATATTTCAATTTCTTTAACATTTGTGTACAGTAAGGGTATGAAAGTATGATTTACAGAAATGCCTTTCATAGAACACAATGCTTTGAAATATTTTCGGGGGTCCCTGTACACAAACCAGTAGTGGTATAAACTTCATTTTCAACCGGTAACATCAGATAGTGAACGTGTATAACATATTTCAATTTAATTAAGATTTTTGTACAGTAAGGGTATGAAAATATGGTTTATAGAAATGCCTCTCATAGAACACAATGCTTTGAAATATTTTCGGGGGTCCCTGTACACTATCCAGCAGAGGTATAAACTCCATTTTCAATAGGGAACATCCGATGGTGAACTTGAATAACATACATCAGTTTCAATATTTTTTTTAAATATTTACGGGAGTTGGAGCGCAGACAGACAGATATACAAACCGAAGTCATTCACACTTTTCAACCTTGTTGGAAAGTGTTAAAAATAGTTTCTACATTTATAACTTCATATAATTTTTATTTACACTTATTAGAAAGCCTCAATATTCAGAATAAACAATTAAATTTCAAAAGTTTTATAATATCAGCTTTATAAATCCTTTAAATAAATATATATATCTAATATTATTTAAACTTTAATTATTTATAAAGTTATAAAGATTCATCGAAAATTTAGAAATTTATAATTCATCTTCCTCAATACATAAGCATGCATTTGTTAAATAAAATTGAAATTATCGGAAAAGCTATTTCAAAATCTCTTTTAATTACGAAAATATGTTCTTCTAATTCCTATAGAATTAGAGTTCATAGAATGTAGAAATAAATTTCCATGAATTATAATTCATTACATTTCATAGAATTGTAATCTGGATATTTGTCAGAGCTTAAATATAAGACTGAATAATTCCACTAGAGTTTCTTTTATTAGTGTTTCTGATAAAATTCAATATTATAAACAATATGGAATTAAAATTCCGTAAATCACCTATTCCTGAATTTCGCAAAGTTTACAGAAGTCCTTTGATTCATTTACAATCTTCTACTATTAAAATGTTAATACATAATCTTCACTGAATAATCCTCATAATTATTTTCGTAACAACGAGTCTTTGCAGAATTTGTATCCATTTAGAAACTATCTACAAAGTTGCATCAATATTTACTCATTTTTTAGAGATTTATACATTTATTAGAAATCATGGTTCATCTCTTATAAAACGATATTAAATTGAAATAAATATAAAGCTAATAAAAGTATTTGCATTGTATATTTCTATGCACAAACATTAAAAAGAAAGATAGTTTGAAAGATAATTCTAATGTATAATACGCTTCTATTTGTTCATGAAATACTTAAAATGATTAACGCTAGCACTATTTCTGACAAAAAAAGAATAAATAAATAAAAGTAAATAAATATATATATATATATATATATATAATAAATAAATAAATAAATGACATGTAGTTACTTTTAATGCGATGCTTATAGAAGGAGAGCAGAATTTAAAATATTGAAAATTAATACATATATCTATATTTATATACCCTTATTTATCTCTCTCTCCGTATATGTATATACATATCAAGGAACGCGGTTGCGTTCCGCCCATCTAAGCCAAAATAAAGCAGCTAAACCAAGCTAAAACAAACACACGCCAAGCTAAGACAAACATTAAGAGAAAAACAAAAGAAATTTACAAAGTAGGAAGTCAATGGTGAACGCTACAAGTGTATATTATGTCGACATAGCATCTCGGACTTTTCGACTACCTGTATCTCAACTCCTTGATCCCCAAGACCTATGCTTTTTTGCACAGACCTTAAGCATACCCTTAAGACAAAGCATGCGAATTTGCATGTCGCTCCGAATTAAGGGGACTGAGTTATATTACTTTGAAAACCCGAAATTTCGCAGTTAAATTCTTTCTTAATAGTACAGAACATTGTGACAATACATTTTTAATGCTTTTAGTCAACTGTTTCGGGTTCCTGCTGCCAACGGCAGTGTTACCAGTACACATCTTGCAATCGCTTTGTAACTAACTTACCGAATAGCAAGACATTTGAAACTTTCAGGATAGCTCAGAACACGGTAACAATGCATTTTTACCAATTTGAAAATTAGGTTGAGGACAAATATTCTCGAATTTAAAAATTTGTCTTCAGATGTCCTCAAATTAAAGCATAATTTAAATGTGTCCTCAAAGGGCCTTTCAATTTGAGGACTCTGCGATGATTTGTCCTCAAATTGGGTTTTAAAAAAATTTTCGCCTTAGGTAAACCTAGTATCAATTTGAGTTTCACCAGAAAACGCAGCTTAAATAACAGATGACAACATATAAATCACAGCACAAAAGATACCGTAGTCATAACATACAGAAATAAACTACAATTCAATGGTAGAGACTTAGTCAAGTAGAACTTGTATTCCGTAAATTCTTAGCGAGAAACTCACCTCAGTGGTCGGAACGGGACCCCTTTTATAGCTTGATTTTAATCCTGAATTTTACAGTAATTTCCATAATAATCGAGTTACAGCTTGGACAATGAGTCTATCGATAATAAAGGTTTTTTTCACCGAGGTCGTCAAAATAGTTGTCAAGGTGCGATAAAGTATCCGAATTCTTCGCCAAGTCCATTACGTGCCCTGGTAAAGTGTGTTTTTAACGGAGAAGGATCTTTTTTAACGCGGAAACAAGCTAGAAATGCGAAAAATTGACATTTTATAACGTGGCTAAAGCTCTTAGAAAGAAATCACATAAAAATAACTAGAATTATTTAGAAATCTGTAATGCTATATTTACATCTATGCATAACACGCACGGTTTTCATTGATCTATTACACAAATATATTCATTATTCATACGTATTATATTTATAAAAGCACATACAACTGCAAAAAGAAGGGATATCTCATAAAAGACAATACTATTGTAAAAGTCCCCCCGCGTAGCAAAAACACTTACTTTTCTTAAGCAGCCGAAAAAAGGATTGCTATCAAATTTCGCTGCCGCTATTGAATCCCGGGTACTCAAAGCCTAGCTTAATAAAGATCTGCCAATAACACTGCATGCATCTTTCTAACAAATCCTAATCTCTTCGAACATTCTTTGTTACCTGTGTTAGTTTTTTCGCTACGTTACAAAGTTATAATTTAAAGTATTTTTACGGCCGGGTGTGTCCCCTATGTAGAAGTTTTAATTAATAAAAAAATTAGTTAGTAAAGATTAAAAAAATATTATGCACCCCGCCTTAAAAAAAAAAAAAAAAAAAAAAAAAAAAAAATCTTTAAATTATAACTTTATAATGCAGCGAAAAGCTAACACAGATAACAAAGAATGTTGAAAGAGATTAGGATTTATTAGAAAGATACATGCAGTGCTATTGACATATCTTCATTAAGCTAGGCATTGAGTACCCGGGATTCAATAGCGGCGCTGAAATTTGATAGCAGTTAATTTTTTGGCACGCTTAAGAAAGGTAAGAGTTTTTGCTGGACTTTTACAATAGTATTTTTTTATGATATGTATATATATATATATATATATATATATACACTCCAATTTCTTCATTGGTTGAATAGTAACAGCTCTGTTCTTTGATGGTATGTTTTCTTTATTTTTCTCGAATAAATATTTTCTCTTGAGTTCGCTAGTTTTCTTCCCTTCGTAGTTCTGAAGATCAAAGGTAACTGTCACAGGTTCAATCAAGCTCACTTCCATCACATGAAAGAAGTAAACTTCTTTTTTTTTTTTTTTTTTTTTTTTCTCGTGCATTTGAAAAATCATATATTTTTATCATCTTGAATGAATTCATCTCACCCCTCACTCTGCATTGATCTATTACTTTTAAATTCATCTTCAACTACTTTTATTTTATTACGATTAACAATTCCTGAAAGTAAAATTTTATTTTCGAGGAAATATTTTGCACATGGTATTCATGTTAAATACCTATTTATATAAACCACATGATTTAAAATTTTTGCCGTATTAGCAGCTAGGAGTTTTGTTTATATCAATCTAGATCGAAAATGAAAACTCCCTTAGCATTTTTTTTTTCTGCTCATAAAATTACGAAGTGATTGTTAAAATTCTTCATTCATGCATTTTTCCAAAGGTTTTTTTTTTTTTTTTTTGTTAAATTTTATTTATTTATTTATTTATTGAACTGGCATAATTTTTGCTTCTTATGAAAGGTTACTTTTTGACATATTTTTTTTATCAGTTTCTAAACTTTGAATTTAAATTTACTATTATACTAGAGAATGTGGTAAACGCCACTAAAAATTGTCATTCACTATCAGTTTCTAACGAAGAAATTAAAAACGTTTTCTTGGGAAACAAAAAAAGAAAATGCAAACTAATAATGGGCTCTTCCCACCTGACGTCAGAGGTCACATGATAGATGAAAAACAAATAGCAGACGAAGTCTTGTTTATCTAGAGCGATTGCTAAAATAACATATTTTCTATTCTTATTTTTGATCAATCGTATTTAATCTGTGTTATTTTTTATACATCATCATTTTTAATCCATTCTATATCATTATTCATCATCTTTCGTTTACTGTATACATTTACAATCATCATTTAGTTTATACCTGTTATTGATGTTCATGAAGACCATGTTTAAATACTCTGATTTTTGGTACTTAAATCAGTGACAGTGCAATATCGTACTACGTAAATCCATTTAGACCAGTAACTAAGTTAATTAACTTGTTGTAACATCTTTATGCAATTCAATTAAATGAAAACATTTTATAATACGTAAACATTCCACAAGAACAAGCTATTATTTATTGCTAGATCAGTTAATGTTACAGTTACACTACAATATACAAAAATCGATTCTTATAAGTAAAAATAAATAAACACATAAAATGTTTTTTTTTTAAATTATTAAATTTACAAATACAACTATTCTACTGTTTACAAATGCACAATATTACTTTTATTTTATTTTATATTAAATATTAAAATTTTTGTTCTTAAGAACAATATTTAATTGAATTCGATTCTCAGAATTCGTTTATTCGTTTTCCTCTATCACGTGATTGAGCAGACGATGCTGGGAAGAGCCCATTATCGTTAAACTAATAGGAACAATAATAGGAAATAAAATTTTAAAGAAATAATTGTCAATTACAAGACATTTATGTGAAGTAAAACTACTGTTATTTAGCTTTAGTTATTTCCATAATACAAGGAATATAATTAAGATACAATTAAAAAACTGTGAATTTTTAGAAATAAAGGAGAAATGATTTCCATTTTTTATTGTTCCATATATATATATATATATTAAACTCATGGTAGTTTTCAAAATAATTTAAAATCAGTTTAAAAACATTAAAACGGAAAGCGTCAAATTGAAATAAAATTAAAGCTACTTTGACTATTACTGCTTGTGCATTTTACACCATTTGGAACTGAGGTCCACATACGTGGATTTGTATCATTATACAGTTCTTAAAAATGATGCAAACAAATAAAAACTAGTTGGCATAGGTGGACTCTGCTCAGTTCCCCATCATATTTATGTTCTCAGAAATTTCTAGTGCGAGACATATTATAATCATGTTAAAAGAAATGAATTTGACCAAAGCTTGATACAGTGACAGAATGAAATCCCCGCCTAATAGGCTATCCACCGTTCCCTTGGATATAATTATCTTATTCTAATTTATTAATTTATTTTATCAGGGTCAATTCTGTTGTTTAGTTTTCATGCTACTATTTCCGATGCAATAAACCTCAAAATTCATATTTATATGAAAAATTTACAATTTCGCTATGTTGATAAAATCGTAAATTACGAATAATTTACGAAAATTTCCTAGTAGAATATTTGTATTCAATCATGTTCAAACAAATATCATAAACTTAATTTTGAAGTTGTCTAATGTATTTAGGATCCTCAAAATGGAAGTTTATGATCAATTTTGCCTTATTCTGACATGTTAAGTAAATCGTAAATTCCAAATAACTTACGAATTTTTTTTAATTGGAAAAATCATAGTCTATGATATTCATGCCAGTATCCTAAATAATATTTCGAAAGTGGTTTGACATCTTTACGCTGAAAATATCTCTAAAAATTGATGTTTATGTGAAATTTTGCCCTATACTGCCATGTTAAGAAATTCGTAAATTTCCAGTAACTTGCGAAATTTTCAAAGTAGCATATTTATAGTTACTGATGTTCATTCCGGCATCAAAACTGATATTTTAAAACTGGTCTGACATTTTTACAGTAAAAAGTTTTCATTTAATGGACGTTTAAGTGAATTTTTGTCCTATTCTCCCATGTTAAGAAAATCGTAAATTTCTAATAACTTACGAAGTTTTTAAAATCGAATGTTGCAAATGAATAGGGTTCTTGCCAGTGTCGTAATATTTTAAAGTAATATTTTAAAGCTGATCTGACCTCTCTGCGACAATTTGTTCTTTAGATATCGTGTACACAGACTAACAAACTAACGGACTGACCCACTAACAGACTAACACACTAACCCACTAACCCACTAACACACTAACAGACACCCTACAGACAGACACCATAGAAATTTTGTCATTTTCGGATTCCTCACACCTGAAAACGTGTAGAAAAGTCAAAAAACCGAGGTCGAAAATTTTCACGATTACCTAAGTTCCCCATACCTATAGTATGATGGGGAACTAATTAAATGGATTTAAAACAGTTTATAGTCTACAATTCAGCAGATTGCATTGCTTTTAAATCTCTGTGTAATATAATTATAGAAATTACTAAATTTTTGACACTTGTTGTCTACGCAATTTTTCAAAACCATAGAAAACAAACGTGGATTTAGTAAATAAATATAGTTTTATTCTTCCATCCATTAATATTTTTGTAAAGGGAAAAGTATTCGCCCTTTCATATCTGAAGTCAGAATTGTAAAATGCGAAACAGTTTAGGTTTTATGGAACAAAGAATAAAGGTCGACGTACGTGGACCTCAGGTATGAAAGAGATCTTAATTTTTATTGCTAGCATTTTTACAATAACAATTATCACTTAAATTTCATAAACCTTTACACCATTATCTTTAACAAAACATAATTTTAATATTTTCTTTCTTCACTTTGTTGTGCTTGGTTACTTGTGGGGTTCTCTGATAAAGATTCCAAGCTCAAGTCCTACATATATACGCCTCTTGTCGGTAATGCAGTTAATAGGAATCCAGCGCTTTGGACAGGATTGACTGTTAGAGTAGACTTCCGGAAAAAAACAATGCTAGTTCATAGGCGACTACTTGTGTCTGCATATTACCTGCTCTAAAGACCTGTGTTTCACTGCCGAGTTTGCTTAATGCTTACAATGAATCTATGCAGTAAGCCTGGAAAACAAATCCTTTTTTGCCTTTCAGGTGCAGGTGAGAATAAGACGAAATAGCGTTTCCTTTATCACGTATACTTGTTATGTACATATTATCTGATATTTATTATTAGATATATTATTATTTTATATTTATTAGATATCTGATATATTTATATCTGATATATTTATTAGATATCTGATATATTTATATCTGATATATTTATTAGATATCTGATATTATTATTATTTATTACTTTATTATTATCATTATATTTTTTAAAATTTGGTTGAACTTTTAAATTTGTTTTTCTTTTTAAGAGTATACTGAAATCGTCAACTTTTCGAAACCTGTTAGGCTTTTCTTATTTTCTTATATCACTATAAAACGGCATTTCTGCTGCTCCCACCCACTGACGAGGAAGAAGATATGGTGCTTGCGCATGAATTGTTGTTTATAAATATTACTGAATTATTTTATTATTATTATTACTATTATTCATAAATACCTTAATAGGTTTGATCGTTCAGTGTACGGGCGATACTTCTGTTAACGGTTTTTGCAAACTAACACCAGTATTTTTTCAAAGTATTTATTTCGAATAAATTTCGATGAAATAACTTGTTTATTGAAAGGTTAAATAAGATAATTACCGTGCAATAATAGTGGTGAGAACTGAAATATGACAAAAAAAAAAAAAAAAAAAAAAAAAAAAAGAACCTATTAAGGAGTTAACATTTTTAAATTCATTGTTTATCACGCACACATATTTAAAATTATATGTATATATGTGAGTGTGTGTGCGTGCGTGGAGCGTGTTTGAAAATTCTATCGTAAATTGAGAGGAGTGATAAAAATCAACACGAGCACGAAATCCAACCATAAATCATTTGGACCCGGAAAATTTTGAGAGGGTAGAAATCGCGAAAAATGCAGGCAGATTTCAACGTTAGGCTGGAGCGATAAAAGTGCAATACTAACTACAAATATATTTATTTGATTAATTATTAGAACAGTTGTTGGAATTAACATCCAATTGCACAGTCTACAATGACTTAAAATAGGTTCCCGGAAGTACACGAAGACATAACGGAAAATCTTGTAAACATCATATCTGGCGTTTATTAGCATGTCCGAGTATCGTTTGTACGTCATTGTAGTCTGTGCAATGACTTCAACGTACGCCATTTCTAACAACACTTGTAGTAATTAATCAAATAAATAATTTCGTAGTTATTATTGTACTTTACATCTTGTTTAATGTTTCAATATGACGTCGAAACCTGCTCTCTCAACGTGATTTGCGACCCCATGTTCCATGATAAGTTTTCCTCTTCTTGTTACTTTGTGTCACAGCTCTCAATTTGCCAGCCAGATTTTGGAAGACCCTGTATATATATATATATATATATATATATATTTGCATGCCTGTTTCTATGTGTTTGTGTTTAATGCCTTTTTTTTCTGGCAGTTAAGGAGCAATCGAAACCTGTGAAAAATTTATATGTGAAAAATATCGAAAATCAAAACCTGTGAAAAATATACTTTAGCTGAGAAGTCTTCCGGTTTCAAAATGAACCTATTTTGATAGTTAGCTTTGTCTTATTAAATTCCAAAATATAATTCAGTATCCTCCCCCCCCCCCTTCTTCAAATAACAAATAATCTATATATAAATATATATATATATATATATATATATATATAAAGAGAGAGAGAGAGAGAGAGAGAGAGAGAGAGAGCGAGAGAGAAAAGAATTATGAAGGAAATTGTGGAATGCATAGCATACAAAATATTTTTAGAACTGATCGCAGGCATCTTAAATATGAATTATTATTTTTATTTTATACCCCATTTTATACTAAATTTTCTTTCTCGTTTTTTTTTTCTTTACTTTTTTTTCTCTTTATTTATGAATCATTTAAGATTAAATATAGAAAGTAACCAAAACTATTACTGTTACGACTTATGTTCTATGACATCTTACGTTTTATTTATGATTTTATATAGTGTTTTCTGCTACTTTTCACACACTCAATGTAATTAATATATTAAGTAATATTAACTCATGTAATGCACCTCAATATGCAGTGTTATTAATATATTTAATAATATTAATTCACGTATCATGTTAACCAAAGCTAAGAGAGCCAACCTTTCAAACACCAGATACAAGCCTATACATGTTCTACCAAAAATTAGCGAAAATTAGTACCATGTCAATAATTTTAATGTTTAAATTGTCCTTTGCATAGAATTATGAAATTTCGCTGTGCACTTGTACTTTTAATTTTTGGTAGCTTCAAGTGCAAAGTATTTATTTAAAGACTTTTTATAATTTCCCGTTTTTGTGATTAACATTAAATTCACTTCATTTTTCTGCAGGGTTTTGTACGTGTTCATTAACAGAAAACCCTTGAATTCATTCAAATAGTTTTAAATACATTTTTTTTTTCATAAATAAGTAAATAAATAAAATATTTCTTTTATTTTAATTTTATTCTCAAATTCTGGTGGCAGTCTAATTTATTGTAGCGCAATTGTCTTGTGCTTGAAAAGATTAAACAAATAATTAAACTGTTAAGAGAAGTTTGTTCAACTTTCCTAGTTTTTAATATTTTATATCTAAAAAAAAAAAATAATCGTTTCCCATACGATTAACTATAAGCTCCTAACCTTGCATTTTTTTTTTTTTTTTTTTTTTAAACAAAAAATTCTGTAATTATTCCGGGATACGTTGGAACATCTTAAAGAGAACTTTGGATTACATAGGTCGATGGTTAATGGTTTTCTTGAAGGTGATATGTTTTTCACATGTATTTTCGGATGTTGATTATGGAAAAAGTATTCAAAAATTCCCATCACGTACAGTTTTGACAATTTTAGTTTTCATAAAATTTCATGCTATTTCCTATGTGATAATTTCCATATTCCAAAATTATCGGAAATATACAATATTCGAAATTATGTTACTAAAATTTCAAATATTGAATATGTTATACATTCGAAGTTTCTGGAGTGGAATGTTATTATTTAACAAAGTTCTTACCAATATAAAATGACTGGTACAAGTTATTTAAGATAATTAATTCTAGTTATGTTTTCATCGTCTAAAACACTCACACACTAATTAATAATTTAAATAACTTACAGATAGACACTACATTAAAAATTGAGATTCCTGGATTCCTCATAATTTAAAACATGTAAATTTATATATTACAAAAAATGCTTTTTTTTTTTTTTTTTTTTTTTTTTAACGAAAGCGACTGTTTCATCTAGTGAACATTTTACAATATATTGAAGGATTAACTTACAGTTTTTTTTCCTCTGCTTTTGAGTAAATTATGTGCTGTTCGCGATTTCACTTCACCTGTTGTTCAATGTTTTATTGTTAAAAACATAATCCGTATGTTACTTGAAATGAATTACTCTACCATATAAATATAATATACAATAATGGAGCTTTATTATTACTATTATTATTATTATTATTTATTGTGCATTAACAACAAAAATAAAAGCTAGATTTGAATAACTTGTGGTAGGTTGATTGGTGCATCCTATCCACAAACATGTGGAACAAATTGCCCCAAACAATCAGTTTCAAAAGGTGTAGTATATTGTTTTTATTTTTTATAAAAGCTAAACAAAATCCAAACAGAGGGTGTTTGATGAAATTAAAGATTGTCCAAAAATATGACGTAAGTTCTATTCGCTGCTCTATTTAAAATTAAAATAGTTTAAATATAATGAAATAGCAGACTTATAAATATTACATAGCAGTTCTCACGTAAAATGAGTTCACTATCACTATAAGAGGAATTTTAATTATACGATTTCTAGGACTGCTAGGATATCTTAATTATGGAAAATGAAAAACAAAATATATATAATATCAAAGTAATTGGTCCAATGCGCCCCAATTCATTTACCATCTTTCTTAATATTTTTAATCACATCTTTTCTTTAAAAAGTTTTTTTTTTTTTTTTTTTTTACTTTTTGTGTTATAAACTTACATTTTATAAATAAATAAATAAACTTTGTGTAGGCTACATTCAATTCAATATTATAAAATTATACATTAAACCAAAGATAATTAAATTCATTAATATCAGTTTTATTGCTGTGTTTTGAAGTTTTGTATTTGCCACTCTATATCAGTAATTGTTTCCTCCCTCTTTGGAAGAAATAATCTTGAATTCTTTTATAAATTCCAACTAACATCACCCCTCCCTATTTTTAAAGAAACTAAGTAACTATTTATTTTGTGCCTCACACCAAACACTGATTAATGTTATAACTTTGAAGTCTTTGTGTGTATGTGCTTATGTGTGTATGTCTGTGGCATATTTGCGTCCAAACGAATAAATAATACGGAATTTACTTTTTTGAATAGCAGTGTCATAATTGTTTTTAAGGATGTTCGATTAAAATATTTTAAAAATATTATTTTTAATTTTTAAAGTGTTTTTTATTTCATACTATTTTACGTCGACAATTCAAAATCTTAACGGGGACAATCTTCGAAATTCCTAATCATGTTGGATAAAGTTTGTTACATAGAGATCGTAGGTGTCACATTAAAATCCAGAATTTTAAACTAAATTTTTTGAAGTTAAAAATTGACATTAAATAGACGTAGTGAGTTCCTAACCAAAAGATCTCTAAATTTGTTTGGAAATTTGAGAAACTTTAAATATTTTGTAAAATTACTTAGGAAAATATAATGTTTCCAGTCCATGTTGCATTGGAAATTTTACACAAATGCCAAGATTGTATTTTATTTTGGAGCACTGTTAGTATCTACCCTTTCTTCAGACCATTCTTAGAGAAAATTTCTTAAATATGTAATGGTGATTAAATAGGAATAAAAATACCATTTAAAAGATAGTATGAAAAAAAGACGGGATCAAATAATGCTGCGGGATAAATTAAAATGTTGTCATGTCTCTTTTTAATTCAAGAAATGTCAATTTTTAGCCTTTAATGTTAGATTATAAGCCATGTTTCATTTTTTAGAGCTTACTGAACTTCATTTATTTATATATTTATTTATTTATTCTTAAATATTTAATCAATTTTGACAAAAAAAAGAGGTTGGCTAAAAATATTGATTAATGATTCATAATCCAATCACTAAATTATTGATATGATATTATATGATAAACCAATCACTAAATTTGACTCGAAATTAAAGATTTTGAAGAAGAAAAAAAAACTCAATTTTATTCAAAAACAGCTATTTTTCTTTTATTTTCTCCCTCTCGCTCTCTCTCTCTCTCATTTTTTTTTTCTTTTATTTTTAAGATTGAAAATGACAGCCATTTTGTGTTAATATATAGTACAAAAACGAATTTTTTTTAAATTGATAAAATTATTAATAATAAATTATCGAAGATATGTTTAATTCCCTTTTCAATTATATAATTAAAATCTATCATTTAATTAAATAATTTAATATAAAAAATCTGCATATTATTAGAATACTTTTTTAATTCTAAATACGATGTTAATTTTATTAGCTTAAAATTAAACCCTCTTTTCAAAGAAATCAAAACAGTCAGCAAATTTAGTTAGTTAGTTATTTAAAATTTAATTTTCAACAAACAGGAATGTCTATTCATTTGTTTGCTTAATTTACATAATGTTAACATTTGTAAATACTTAGATAAATGGGGAACATAAGCAAAAAATTTACTTAGTAATTTACTAAGTAATTACTTATATCATACGTGAAAATTCTTGAGGACTAGATTTAAACAGCGTTGATTTTCGATTTGGTAAAATTAGTCAAACAATTCTTAATCCAATTAATTTAAATCTCAGAGTACACATGGAATGAAAGGATTGAAGAGTACTGAATAAATATGTTTCATACTACGGTTTTAACCTCTGAATGTTAAGGTTTGCAATTTAACTACTTCTAATATAACGATTTAAATATTTGTCTTTATATATAGACAATATTTAGTTATATCCTATGATACTTTTCTAAAAATCAATTTATTTAATAATTAGTAGTCTGAAAATGTTGAACACACACACACACACACACACACACATATATATATATATATTTATATTTTAAAAAAAAATCATGTTGACTTGTATTTTGATATATACTTTTTTTGAATTGTTACTCAATATAACATAAATATTCTGTAATAGATATTTAATTTATACAAAAAAAAAAAAAAAAAAATTACAGGAACATATAAATTGCTTTGAATGTCAATCACATCATTTTAAATAAGAAATTGTTCACTTAAAATTTAACGAAGGAACTGGTGACTTGGAAAGTCTTTATAAAAAAGAGACTGCGTCTGAACTCATAATGGGCAATCACACGCAATGTGTTATTAATTATTATATATTATTAGCATTAGTAATATTCGTGTGGTTGACTGAACATACTATGCAGTCCTGTGTCTTTTACTATTAATGCTTTTGAAGGAAAAAAAAATAGTTATAATAATGACCGGCACAATAAAGTTCAATGCGAATGTCGAATTTCAGAGAGAGCAATAATATTGCACGATCTATAAAAGCAATTCGAGTTATTAAATGGTAAAAAAATGGGGCAACCCCCATTTCGTCGATAAGAAATTCCCTATCCTCCAGTTTTTCTCACTCAATCTTCCCTCTTGAGCGATTTAGGGATTTGTCCTATAACGAATAGGGAAAACAAGCGGAAAGGAAATTCCAGTTCGACGAAATGGCGGGTACTAGTTACGTTTCAAAATGCTTGTATTTAGTTACTTTAAAGAATTTTTTACTTTATCGGTTTAAACTAAGACTCCTATATGATAAGAGCTGGCGCAGTGTCCACCATTTTCTATCCCGTCTGGGAAAGTGTTGGCGGTAGAAAAAGCTAGGTTACCTGATTAGCGTTGTTATCGCCTTTAAACTTCTATACAGATCAAGTAAGCTAGAACTTCTTATCAGGAAACAAACATATTGGCAATTTTAAGAACATCGCCAACATCCTCAAAACTGCAACCCTTCACGTTAAAAGAAATGTAATATTAAAGTTAATTTTTAAAGAATTTAAAACAATAACATAAAAAAACAGTACATTCATATTAAATTTGTCAAACAAAATTGAAAATAAAATGAAATAATTTGAAAATAAGGGAACCTTACGCTACAAAGTTGTGCTTCTGCTCCGGGTATCCACGAGTTATATCTGCAATTTATAATCCACTTTTTCCTTCTTTCTGGATTAGAAGAAAATATAAACAGGCGATGCCCTTTTCTGGAGTTATTCGTGCAATTTCTTGCAGAAAAACCACCAATAATAAATAGTCAGCCGGTCTTGTGGGATAGAAAATGGCGGATGCGTCAACCTGTCTATGTAGGAGTTTTAGTTTAAACACGTACTATGTGCATAAGCTCAGTAAAAACCAGCAAGTAAAAAATCACATAAATGCTGCTAACAAAAAAAAAAAAAAAATATTTTTATTTGTTTATTTATTTGTTTACTTTTATAATAAATATTATTACTTAATTTATCAATTCATAATCAAAAATTTGCTATCATGATAATTTCTGAAATATTGAATTAATTTAATCAAGTTTAGACTAATAATTCAAAGTAAAAGTTAATAATTAAAACAACCGAAAAAAAAAAGTTTAATGAACATTTTCTGGTAATTCTCATTTTGCTTGATGATGTAATACTTGAAATTTCACTGAATTTAAAAATGAGTTCGCCAGATGACAACCGAAAGAAATTCTACTGTTTATTCTGTTTTACGGAAGTTTTAATATATATATATATATAAATAAATAAGCAAAATTACCAAGGAAAAATGAAAATTAATCCCAAAACACATGATGGCCTTCTTTAGGGGATCTCCCCCATGTAAGTAATGAAATACGAGGTTTCTGACGAAACGTTGGCTATCCAGCCCCCAACTTCTCATAGATCGAAACAAGACAATACAGTAAAAGAAATTACTTAATATAAAGCAAAAAAATCAATTAAATTCATAAATAATGTATCAAATTAAATACATCAAAATAAAATACAAGTATATAAGTAATACAATAATATAAATAAATACAATAACATAAATAAATACATACATAATTGGACAAACTTGAAAAGTCAGTAGAATGAGGAAAATTGAAATTCCCCCCCCCCCCCCCCTTCCGCCCATCTTAAACACAGAGCCTGTTTCAGCTGGAACGGCCACTTACCAGCTCTTAAATGTCGCCCGAAAGGGAAAAAAAAAAAAAAGAACCTTAAATAAGATTGTATTCAAGAAGACTGAAATGCTTATTGAGTAGAAAAACTGGATAGCGTTGACAATTATTATTATTATTATTATTATTATTATTATTTTTTTTTTTTTTTTTTGAGATTTTCCAGAGCTAAATTCAGGTCTAAATGGTTATTGCAAATCATTTTAATTCTGTTAATTTGAGTGAACATAATACTTTTTAAAACTCTATGACGTATACAGGAGAACCAATTCGTTAAATTACGAAGTTTAAAGTTAAAATCTTGCCTTTTATCATAAATTCCAATAAACCAGTTTTTATCTACTTCTTTTTTTTTTATTTTTTTTTTATCTAGGAAGGAATTTTTGTCCTCAGAGTCAGTACGATTTAAGATAAGGTCGGAGGGATAGATTTCAGCTGCATATTTCGCAAACTTTTTACCGTTTATTGCTATTACGTCATCAATATATCTATAAAACTTAATATCTTTACATTTTCTTTCAAACATTAAAAAAAAAAAAAAAAAAAAAAAAAAAGTATTAGCGAAGGCACTAGAGTAGCTGGTTTCCATTGAGATACCGTGAATTTGTAAAAAATAATCTACAGCTTTAAACAAAACATTTTCGAAGATACAAAATTTATTAAGGTTAATCCAGTAAACTTTTTCTATTACATGACGAAATTCCTCGTAGATTTTTTCAAAAGTTTCCAGAACCAAGTAATGTGGGATACTACCAAAATTTTTTTCAAAATCAAATGTATTAATTGTAAATATATCTTCTGGGTTTTCTTTAAAATATTTTAATATTATGTAATTGTATTTTTAATGTTACGGCAATTATCGCCCGACTCTAAATTATTCAGGATATTATTGAGCAAATAAAAAAAGTTTTTTTCTGGCCTTGTATTTATAACTAAAATTATCGCAAGTAACGTAACGAAATTTAATGGGATTTTTATGAAATTTAACGTTAAGAAAGAGGTATGGAAAATTAAAACTTTTTCTATTTATATTGAGTTCTTTATTAAAAGCCATGATTCTTTTTCTTATAATTGAGGGGAAATAATTTAATTTTTTTTGTAAGAGCAATTACCAGAATATTCTTTTGTAAGTAACATTAAAAAAAAAAAAAACTTAAAAAAAATGGCAAAACTATTTCCAGCTTATAGATATATTGATGATGTAATAGCAATAAACTGTAAAAATTTTGCAAAATATGCTGCTGAAATCTATCCCTCCGACCATATCTTAAACCATACTGACTCAGAAGACAAAATTTCTTTCCTGGATTAAAAAAAAAAAAAAAACTAGATAAAAAAATGGTTTCTTGGAATTTATGATAAAATATGATATTTTAACTTTAAAGTTCGTAATTTAACGAAGTGGTTCTCCTGTATAAGTCATAAAGTTTAAAATATATATATATTATGTTCACCCAAATTGACAGAATTAAAATGATTTGCAATAACCGTTTAGACCTCAATTTAGTTCTGTAAAACCTCAGAAATGTATTAACTGTCAACCGCTATCCTGTTTTCTACTCAATAAACATTTGAATCTTCTTGAATAAGGAAAGGGCATGTTTACAAACAAACGCTCCTTTAATCCATCTTTTCCACTCACGAGTGGCAAAAGGACAATCCGTATTGGTGGAAATACCAATGTTTTGCCCTCAGTAGAGTGTTTTGCCCTGAGCGTGACGCCAGCTGCGCTTTCCTTATACAATCTTACTTTTTTTTTTGTCCATTTAGGGCGACATTTAAGAGCTGGTAATCATCCTACCGGCTGAAACGGTTCTCCTGAAGAAGGCACTCATGTGTTTTGGGATTAATTTCCATTTATCCTTGGTAATTTTAATTATTTATTATAGTTTTATATTTATTTTCGCTGCATTTCCGCTTAGGTTTATAAATACTCTGTTCTAGTTATATATTTAAAAATCCAAATTTTATTCAATCTTATATTTAAAATTTATCTTATATGAATATAAATGTAGTCATATTAACTTTTGTGCTTGCATTTATTATTTAAGTAAATAGTAATAATATTAATAACAAACTAAGTCTTATCTTATAAGTAACTAGACTTGATGCTGAACAGAAATATCAATAATTACACAACCTCAAAAACGCCAAAGTAAAAATTGTTAAGCGCACTTAACAATTTTTACATTGGCGTTTTTAACGTCATGCAAATATTGATATTTAAGTCTTTTCCTATTAAAAAATTTGTTCCCATCAAAAATTATATCTCTGGGGTCACCGAAACGGGAGAGCGATACCTTCAGTGTAGGATCAAAATCGTGATGGCATGTCTCCGGAACTCCTCCAGGAGTGTGTCCCAGACCGTCGCCAATTGCCCATCTGCGCAGAACTAGTGCGACGTAAAACCCAACCATGCAACCATCCTATTAAAAAATTTAATAATCATACCTGCTTAGACCATTTTGGCAAATAAAGATTGGATTTGATTTGGGAATAAGGGCGATTGACTGTTGTAGGTCCTAGGCCTGAGGGGGAGTGCCCTCCGTGGGGTCTTTCTAAGGGGTCCTAGCCCATATTTACGCAAGTTTCGGAGATAACCACGGAAAACTCCAAACGGCTCGGCCGACCAGCGCGACCTGGGATCGAACCCGGCAACTCACGTCTACCAGCTTTGAGCGCAGAACCGCTCGGCCGCTATTTGGCAAATAAGAAAAAATACTTAAGTGTTATTGACACCTGTTTTTTTTTTTTTTTTTTACATTCTAATTTCTAACTCTGGGTGTAGCCTATTTAGTTCCCAATCTTTTCTGCGTCTTAGTTTCTAACTTTTTTGAGGAATATTGCCTTCAAACAAGACACTTCTTCCAGATGTTTAACATTCTTAAATGCACTTGAAACATTTTAGTGTCGGTGAAACTTTTAGGAATAAAAAAAAATGTCAGCGAAATGGGGGTAACCTTCGCTGTCGGTGAAACGGAGGTTGAACCGATAATGATGATATTCTCTTTTTTGGGATATTTGTCAACGAAAGGGAGTGGGAAATTTCAGTGTCGGCGAAACAGTGGTATAACCAAAAAATTGATAACCGGATAATACCAATTGAGATTTAAATTTTAAGGAAATAATAACAATGATTTTTAGGAAGTTAAATTAGACATTTTTTTGTAAAATGTATTAATGTTTTTAACGATTGTTATTAAATTAGCATGTTTAAGTGTACTTAAAATTCAGTCACGAGTAACTGGGGAAATAATCTTAAGTGCCAATGAGTAATACGGCTTCATACATATATATATATATATATATATATTTCAACTCTTCAGCATTTGCATGTGCCTGCTTATGAGCAACTAAACTTTACTGGTATGCTTTTTTACGAATATAGTCCGTCAAGAATGTTGTGTATTTTTTATGATTTCAAATTTTCTGCTATACATGAAAAGTTGTTTTGTTCGTATACTCGGCTTTCTGTGAGTGATTTGAATACGCTTGACATTCATTGAATTTATTTTTTAAAAATACCTTTCAGAATACAAGGAGGGGCAAGGAGGTATTAGCTGATTTTGTGGAAAAATATGAATCCATAGCCAGTGCATCTGGCATTTTGTAGCCTATGACACTAATATGAACGCTTATGTGCTTCAGAAGATCTATACAAAAAAAAAATTACGAAATATTGTTTATTTTCAAGGACAACCGGATAATTTGCCCTGTATACATAAGTTATTTACAGACCAGATAAAACATCACAATAAATGTTTCTGTGTTTAAAAGTTCGTTTCGTGCAATTGATTGCAAAAAATTAATGGTGGTGTGTAACTTTGGTCGAATTGCATATTTGTAATCATTAAGCTAGTACAACAAATAGATTGTGGAATGAACAGCCAGGATAGAACAGATTGTCACTATGCCTGTATTGGTTCATATCCATCTGTGTAATGTGTTAGATCAGATAAGTGTGAGAAAGCGCAATTTTTTGAGACCTTCTGTAGGTGAGTGGTCTTCAAACTGCATTTGCTCAAAACAGCTCTGCAAACAACTATGAACCACAACCACACAAGTAAACTTACTTCTATTTGTATCTTTTGGCGATAACACGCTCTAGAATCGAATTGAAAATTCTTGATCTCGGCATTTGCCCAATGTAGAGCTTCGAAAATTCGTGTACCCTCTTTTCAGAGATCAATTGCAATGGGTGGCTGTCAAACTGCAATCGCACACAACAGTCTCTGAACATTAATGGCCCAAAGAAAATTTATTTCTATTTATACCTTTTGGCGATAATAATCTTTAGAATCGCATGGAAAATTCTTGATATCTGCTTTCGTTCAATGTCGAGTTACGAAAATTCGTGTACCCTAATCCAGCATTTTTTTTTTTTTTTTTTTCAAATTTGATCACCAAGTCGCAGTGTTCGTCGACAAGACGGAAGTGAATGAACTGATGATTTTTTTTTTTTTTCACTTTTAATAAAAAACTAATTTGAGTGCAACAGGACAATTAATACAGGAGTAACAACGTGTTATAAAATAACAAACAAAAAAAAAAAAAAATCAAGTGAAAAATTGAAAGGAATTGTTTAGGATAGAGCTTTATAATTTTAATTTTAGGTAGATTCCTTATAGGAAATCTACCTATTGCAATGGTCCTCATGACACGACTTCTAGAAAATTTCTTCCTATCTTCACCGATCATGATCTCTCGAAACCCAAACCATCCTCCGTTCAAAAGTTTATATATATATATATATATGTATAACACTTTTTCCCATGTTAAGTTGTGAACACGATAACTGTAGTAAGTTTTATTTAAATTTAACGAGCTCGGGATATGTTGTCAGGATAATAAAAATATCGGTCGATTTCGTATATGGGGTATCCAGCTCAGATGGTGTGAAAATGGTGGGGAGGGGGAATTTTTTATTTGCCCATAATTCCTTTAATATATAAAATAGGAAAAAAACTCAAGCGAATAACCGCCTTACCCTAAAGATCAATTTTTGCTTTTAAACTTTTTCGATAGCTTCAATTGCTTAAAAGTTACAAATTAAAAAGTGATTTTTCGTCAATTGTCATGATACCGACATTTTATATAACTTTAATTGTTTAAATTTATAATCTGATGCTTACGTCACGTGCAGAGGACAGTAAAAAAGATCACTGAATATATAGGGCCGCGGTAGCCCAGTCGGTAGAGCGCCGGCCTCCTAATTGGAAGATTGCGGTTTCGGTACCCGAACAGGCCAAAGACCGTCGTGTACACTAATGGTGGCTGATGCACGTAAAATATGTCGTGGCTGCAATGCCCTCCTTGTTCCCGTCAAAAATTATAGCTCTGTGGGTCAACGAAGTGGAAGCGCCATAACTTCCGTGGAGGATAAAAATTGTGATGGCATGTCTCCGGACCATCTCTATTGGTGTGTCCCAGATCGTCTTCAATTGCCCATCTGCGCAGCACTAGTGCGACGTAAAACCCAACCATCCATCCATCCATCCATCCACTGAAAATATAAAAACCATGGTAACCGCTTTAATTAATCATTTAAAAGTATAAAATTAAAATAATACGTTAGTCTTAGTAAAACTATCGTTTGTGGTGAATAGTTTAGATCGCCGGTTCAGGCAAGAATTTCAAATTTACGATTGAAATTGAGAGTAATACGTTACAGCTTTCTTTCATTTTTTATCTTGTGGAAACGTTGGTCTGTGAAGAAACATGAGGTTTTCTCGTAGGAAGAAAATATAATGACGCTGTATCTGCCATTCTCCATCGCCAAACTCGCGATATTTTGTTATCAAATAACGAATTTCGTCTTCAACTATCAAAATTTGCCGCCAAATCCCAAATTCCATTGCTAAGTCGAAGGTTTTGCCTCCGAATTGTATATCTTTATGGCTTTTATTTGATGAATGATTGTGAGGTTGGACTAAGATAAATAAATAAATAAACATTTACCCAAGCAGCACCGAAACGTTCTCTGAACGTTCAAAAATTGTTCTGCAAACACGTTCTAAGAACATTCACTTTGAAAGTGTTATAGAAGTCTATTTGTCCATCTTGAAGCCGTACAATAGTACGGTACAATGAACGTGTAACTATCACCACCGGTGTTATAGAAACGTTCTGAAAACGTTCTATGTATAACGTTCTAAACGTTTTTAAAACGTTTTCAAAACGTTATACACATTTTCAGAACGTTCTAGAAAACGTACTGTAAACGTTCTGAAATAGTGTAAAAAAAAAAAAAAAAAACGGTGACGTCACTATAAAAAAACACCACACTACGGGCGTTTAAAAGTAAAAAGTACATAGCTGATGACGAATAATGATACAACACATGAACAGGGATATAAACTACTTCTTTTCTTTTTATTCAAATAATGTTTCAGAAAATTTAACATACTTACTATTCCTTTAATTTCATCGTATATGCATCAAAGATTCTATATTCTATGATAGTTTTCTCAAAAAAGTGCCATAACGTCTCTAATCCCTTAAAATTTTTTTTAAGTTTTTGCATTAAAAAAAAAAAAAAAAAAAAAAAAAAATCGTTTTTTTTCCCCTGATCTGAAGATAATGAAGTTATAGTATTAATTACAAAACTTTGAATAAACACCATAAAATGCAAGAACTCGCAAGAATTTTGTTTCGGGCTAAAAGAAGACACAACCCTTCATCAGACGAACAAAATAAGCGCGAGAGCTGCAAACAAGCACGTTGAGTTTGTTGAATACGTTGCCGCTTTGTTTGTATCAGCTGCGAGCTATTGCATTTTATGGTGTTTATTAAAGTTTCGTAATTAATACTATAACGCCATTATCTTCAGACTAGGGGGGGAAATGATTTTTTTTTTTTTAAATGGAAAAATTTAAAGAATTTTTTAAGGGATATAGAGACGTTATGACACTTTTTGGGAATTACTGTCATAGAATATGGAATTTTTCAGGCATGTACGTTGAAATTAAAGGAATAGTAAGTGTGTTAAAATTTCTCAAACAATATTTGAATTTAAAAAAAAAGTAATTCATATCCCTGTTTCTGTGTTGTATCATTCTTCATGTGCTATGCACAACTAAACCCTTGAATGAATTATTTTGCTTGTTTTAATCCTTGTGATGCCGAATGCATCATCCTGTGAGTAATGTTTGTTTTTTATAGTCGTTTTCTGTGTGATTCTCTGATTTCTTGAATTAATAGTTTACTTCACTTTATTCTTCATTTTTAACTTCAATTAATTTCTTGTACGATAGGATGTCCGCTGGCAATTTACTATTATAGCTGCTAACGAACGAAATCGTACATTGGTGCTCAACGGTGAAAAAGGTCACCCCTGAGGAGTTTTTTTTTTTTTTTTTTTTTTTCCACCGTTCTAAGGTTTTCCTTAAAAAAAAAAAAAAAAAAATGTTTAAAATGATGTCTTAATTTTTTTTTCTCATTGCCTGTTTGTATCTTTTTGATTTGAGTTTCATGTCTACGCACCGGCAAAATTATTAAAATTGCAAGTAACAATCTAGGAATAAATGATGATTAGATTGAAGTTAAATAAAATAAAAATCAATAAACAAAAATAAATGTTTCAATAAATCACAATCAGTCTCCACAGGTTATTTAAATTTGTTGTAATTTCCTTCTCATTGTTCTATGTGGTTTCAGTGATCTTATATCTGTTGCTTGGTTTTAACTACACTGTAAACGTAAATGTCTTAAATTCAGTTTAAAAAGTGTCTTAAATGGATGGTCATTTTTTAAGCGAAAAAAAATGTCTTACATTTTAAGACACCTTTTTGCATCAGAAATTAAGATATTGCAAGTGTCTTAAAACGCCGCCATGGTTTAGGCTTAAAAACACCGCCATGTTAGGCTTAAAAATACTACCATTTTTAAGGCTTTTTAATAAATATATAAATAAATAAATGTGGCGTGCGATTATGTTTTCTGTTAAAAATAATTTTAGAATTGTTTAGAGCATTAATGAAATATTTATATGAAAAAAGAAAGAAATAAAGTCCCATTTTCCGGCGTTGGGATTCGAACTCATACTGTTTAAGGAAACCGAAACCTCGAGCCAAGCATCGTCGGAGGGAAGCATTTACCAATCACGCTACCGTCGCATACAGCAAAATGTCTTTTTATGATATAATATATTGCAGTATTCGTGAAACTAATCGCAGTGTTATGTTTTATTTCTATTTTTTTTGCCATAAAACTATGATAGCATGGTATCTTAAACTTAATAAATATTATTATCTTAAATTTCATATTTAGAGGACCAGAATGTTTTAATAATGCATAACAAGTATGTGAAGGTTTCATCCCTCGATGATAACGATTTCTTTCCTTAAAGTGATATTTAAATAAAAACGAACTGTAATCATGAATACAGGAAAATTTGTAGTTTTACATTTAGATGTAGGTGAATTTGTGAAAGAAAAAAGTTTTTAAATGAATAATAATAAGAAGACAGAAAGAAAAAAATATATGCCCAAATTATTCATGATTGTTCACTTATAAATTTGCTTTCTTCTCTACAAATTACTTGTCTTAACACTTTTTTTTTTTAATATAAGAAACCTTTAAAGACAAAGATTCTTTATTCTTTTTTAACAAAATAAGCTTTGTGTCTAAATATGTTGTTTATGAATTGTGCTAATGATAATAGCATGCAAATATCATTCACATCCCTACAGTATTATTCCATAAAAATATAATTTCATAAAGCTACCATAATTTAAGTAGTTTAACTGCTTATTACATAAAATAATAATATATTTATTGAATGTGGAAAGAAGTAAGATAAGCATATTTTCTTAAAGTAGATTCCATATGAAAAAATTTCTAAGTAATGCAAGTGTCTGAATTTCTAAAGTGTCTGAAAATTCAAACGCGTTTTGTTGTCTGAAAATTCGCGTATTTACGTGTTTCAGACATTTTTGTGTCTGAATTGATATTTCAGACATATTTCTGTCTTAAATTAAAATATCTATAACGTCTAAGGTACATTTTAAGATATTTACGTGTCTTAAATGTCATTTCAGTTGTTTTTATGTCTTACTTTAAGACCCTTTTATTTGCAGTGTACGATTAAAAATTCATCTATACACACAAAAAAAAATTATATATATATATATATATATATTAAAAAAAATTATATATATATATATAATTTTTTTTTAAATACAGGGTGCAAAGATAGTCACGAAAATGCCTTTATCTCCGCAACTATTGGTCGCAAACATATAATTTCAGTTACAAAATGTTTTAAAAAATATGAGCATTTGTGGTATGACATGCTTAAATTTAAAATATCTATTTTTTCAAAATTACATAAACTAACTTTTTATATAATCCCAGATTCTTATAGTCATATTTAGAAAAACTGACACACATTCTAACAAGAAGTTTCATTTCTATTCTCCCAAATGAAAGATATTTAAAGTTTAGATTTTCTAACATATTTCGGCCTTCAATAAGGGATCGGTTTAAAAATCCTATTTGGAATTTGTTTGCATTTTCCCGGGCTTTATTAAAGAATTTTTCCTTGACCTTTTTAATAAAGCCCGAGAAAATGCGAAATAATCCTAAATTTTGAAACTAACTATCTTAGACAATTTTGGGTGCACAAAAATGAAACTTTTCGTGTTATATTTTTTAGGTTGGAAGTGAACTTTTACTATTAGCGTCCTGAAAATTGTATAAAAATTATCAGTTTTTGTGATTTTTAATAAATTGATTTTTTAAATTTAAACATGTCATATAATGAATGCTTACATTTTTTTTTAAATACTTTTTGTTTTTGGAGGACGTCTGAGACCAATTGTTGCGCAAATAAAGGCCTGCTCTCGACTTTGCACCCTCTATATTCTAAACATTTCTGGGTACTACTTTGTAAGTCCATGGATAGTTTATAAATATATTTGAATGCTAAAGTTCATAGAAAGTTTTAATATTCCAACATAAAAAATATTTTCGAAAATTAATGTACCAATACACCGCTAAAATAATGTATAATTGAGTTCAGAATATTTTGTTAATTTATAAGAATAATAAATTAAACCAAAAAATTAAAAATTAGTATGAAGGAAAAAATTTTAACAATTTCCAAATACTTAAATATATATATATATATATATATGACGTTTGCAGGTATTAGCAGGTATTATTTGCAGGTTTGCTTAAAATGACGTTTGCAGGTATTTAAATTTATTCTACCTGGCAATGTAATTGGTATTCATAAATTTTTTAAATTTCTTTAAATTGAGTCAACGCATTTTTTACTCATTTGATGTAATTATGCTATCATGGTATATTAAATTATTTATTTACTTATTAAATATGTTATTTATTGTTTGTTAATAATAAATATAATAAATAGTATAATAATAACAAATACATATATATATATAAATACGTAATAATTTATTTGTTTTCTTTTTTTCTCAGTTGTTTTTATGTTTTCTTTATTTTACTAAATCTGGATAAATATAACTCACAAGAGTTGTGCTTTAAAATTGATAACGTTTTCCTATTCCCTTTTTTATATTATGTTAGATATAAGTAAAATGAAAGAAAGCCATCCTCGCCCAATCTTTGTCTATGATTATGCCAAGAAACAATTTTTACTTATTGGATGCCATTATTCTCTGGTTCAGAAGATTGGTATAAGAAAAAAAGAAAAAAAAATTAAAGATAGAAAACATATAGAAATAGCTTTTGGATAAATACATTATAAATAAAACTAATGTTCTTATATATATATATATATATATATATATATATATATATAACATATATTTCACAACAATTTTATCGTGTTGTATCCATTAATATAAATTTTCATGATATACCTAGATGAGTGGCAAAATAATGTGTTTTTTTCCGATTTAGATATTTTGTCAAATATCTAGAGAAATCTTGATAAAGTGCATGGAACTTCATGGGTATAAAAAAAACATGTAATTCCACATATATTTATGTAAAGGTTTTGTCCGGAAAGGAAAAAAAAGTGCTGAAAAAATATTTATAAAAATTTACACTTGAAATTCGCTGTAGCTGTTGCATTTATTATTGTATGTGGCTTCTTTAATTTATGTGTATTAATAGTTGTGTCAGTATCACGTTCATTCATTGAGATATAATTTTTTTTTTTTTTTTAAACCTTATATAAAATATGTCAAACATTTTTTGCTTATATAATATAAAGGGTTTTCAGATCAATTTAATGCCATTTTTAGAAAGCTAGACATAGTACATCAGACATAACAGAATATAAAAATATTAATATATGATGTAATATGAGTATTTTTACAAAAAAAAAATAAAAAATAAAAATGTAGCTTTGCATGCACAAATGGTGACAAAGTTTCTTTCAAAGTGGTTTTATCCATATTTTAATTTAATTAACTTACAGTGTTTTCCCAAGGATTTATTAAAAATAAAAATATGCATTACATACGTATGCGTTTGGTTGTCTTGCTTAGTGCTTAAATTTCAAATAATTCTATTGACGATATCATTTTGATTTTTCACAATGTTTGCTTGAGGTTTTTTTTTTTTTTTTTTTTGCCTTTCCCACAGCGACACTATACATTTGACTAAAAAAAGTTTTTGTTAAATCTTGTGCAAGCGCAGCTAAATATCTTTTACTAAAAGTGCTCATATTTCTGCATAAATTTAATATTCTTACTCTCAGATTACAGAATGTTTTGTCTGAAGTACTATGTCAAGTTTTCTAAAAATGACTTATAATAAATTAAAAACCTTGCTTATTATAAATAAAAAACATTCGAAAGTCTTTAATTTCGTTTAAGAAATTTTTAATATGCCTGTGAATTTCCGTGAGGGTGAATTTCCGTGAGGGTGAATTATTACTGTTAATTAAAAGAAGCGTCATAAAAACATGCTAAAGCTACAATAAATTTCAAGAATTATTAATTACAAGATGCTGCCAAATATGTATATATATTAATTTATTACCAGTTCTTTTCTTATCTTTTGGATAATTTTTTAAAAACCTATGTGATATATCATGTTATTTACACCCACAAAGTATCAATCAAAAGTTTCTCAATATTTCCCACAAAATGCTTAAATTCGAAAGTGTCGCTTTTTTTTCTTTTGTCCATCATCTTCAGTATACCTATATAAAGATGCAAAATAATTATTCTGTGGATTATATATGTGCTTATACTTGTGTATATTGAGACTGGCTTTACCTGAATTAATATTTGATTATTAATCATAAAATAGACAGATTCATTAATAACATACAATACAATATACTTTTAATAAATATATGGCATTGCAGTTCTTAGATACGGTACAACGTACGTCTACAATGTGCATATTTAATATTTATGAGTTTTGTACGCTATACACAAAAAATGATAAATTTGGAGCAATAGCTTGAGCTTTTCAAAAAAAAATATATCTTAATAATGAGAAATACATACGAAAATAAAACTTTAAAAGATTAAATTTAAGCAATATTGTGCATTATGTTTTTGCATAATTACCAATATTACATAATGTTTTTACGTAACCAGATATCAAAAAAGATTATGCTAACCAGAGTGTTGTTTTTAACATTAATGTTCAGGTTCACTTATCTATGTTTTTGTAGATCTATAATTCAGATGAAATAAAAATATAAAGCTACGCAGACTTATATTTTATTTTTTATTTATTTTCATTCGTTTAACCCTTTCAAGGGCTTTGGAATACATTATATCACCTCTAATTTTAATTTCCAGCTGTAAAAACTTATCCATGAAATTTTTTAAAAAGTTTTACTTTAATAATATAGAGGAAAACCTCCATTTTTTTTCTTAGATCTTATATTTGTTTGTAAGTACTGGTAGCAGTTAATTTTAAATGGTCGAAATTATCTTGTCCCTCAAAAGGTTATGTGAGAATAACTTTTACACATTTAACATAAATATATTTGGTTACAATAAGAAATATTATTATAAATATATTTATTAACTATATGTTGATATATGTTAAATATTGAATGTAGCAGACATATTTTTGTAATTAATTAATTAGAGGGGTATAATAAAAATGCTTTAAAGATTAAATTAAAATATATGTATGCAAACATTCAGAAAGACTACCATATTTGTCTACCATAGTTGACTTAAGTAAATTATTACAGTAAAATTCACGTCTGAAAAAGATGCATTATATCTCAAAATGGAATATGACTAATTAAATTTAGAAAGTAAAATTTAAAATTTTAAGAAAATGTTTAAAATGCTTCCTGATAAATAAATTTTAATTTTTCCTCCTGCTTTACATTATTGAATTGTAACAATGAATTCTATTTGAGTATTACTTAATGGATTCATTGACAAGTTTATATATATATATATATATATATGTTTTAATGTTACGAATTTGAATACATTCCAATGTTCAATATAAAACTTACTTTAAAAAATTAACTTATCTTGAAAATTAGAACTTGTTGTAAATTTAAGCATTCTAAAATAAAATGTATTTAAATATATATATATATATATATATATATATATATATATATATATATAAACACTTATCAACATTACTATCCATTTACTAAAACCTAAATGGAACTTTCTGTTAGAATTTAAAAATAGAAAAAAAAAAAAAAAAATATTTATCGGGCAGCATTTTAAACATTCTCATAAAATTTCAATTTTTAAATTTTGCTTTCTAAATTAAAGAAGTTTCCAAGAAATTGTAACATATTTGATATTTTTATACTTCAATGCATATATATGAGAAATATTATAACTAACACAGTAATTTACAAAAAAGATGTGTTAGGAATTAAAAATAATTTTTTTTTAAATTACGGACTTAAGAGTTATAAAATGTTGCATATGTTTTGTAATATAACGATACCAAGCATATTGATATTTCTCGAAAACTGTTTAAGTTTGGAAATTAAAATTCGAAATGTTAAATTCTAAAAAAAAATGCTTAAAATGCTTCCTGATTACTAAGTTTTATTTTATTTTTTTCCTCTCATTTTACATCATAAAATTTTGTTTAGAATATAAAATTTAATGATGTGAAATAGATAAAATTTAAATAATTGAATTTTACTTTCTAAACTTAAATAGTTTCCGCGAAATTTTGATATACTTAATATTGTTATATTTCATAACATATGTATACCAAATTTTATAACTGTAACACAGTAATTTACAAAAAGATTTATGTAGAAATTAAAATTCATTTTTTAAATTATTATTCTCTAAAATTTTAAATCTGGAGTATTTTTTTTTTCTTTTTAGGCATTAATTTCCAGCAGACGTTTAATAATTGAGGATTTAGTTGCTCAAATCTTACCTTGCATGTACATGTCAAACGAACAAATCTGAAGCTTACAAGTAAAGTAACTTAAGTTAACTGTGCTGTGAACTGATTATCTCTGATGTGTCTGTGCCTTGGCGTTTGACATTGCACATACAGCGAGAATGAAACAAATGCAATCCACAGATGTCTATATATCATCTGCCCTTCCGTTCTTACATCCGCAAGAATCATGTTTCAAAGTTCAACCTTTGAAACAGAAATTTATTAAGCATTTATAGCTGTAGAAAATATATAGTCAATATTTTAAGAGAAAATGGAGCTGTGTTAAACAATTATTTATATTTTTATAAAGTATTGTAAAAACTTATGAGATCATTTTATTTTTCAATTTTGAAATATCGAATTAAACGGAAAAGCATATTTTGCTGTAGTGTAGATATATTTCAGTATCGAACAAAATATTCAGTGAAAGGGTTAGAAATAGCACACAATTTTATTTTTTCTCTATACATAAAAAAAAAAAAAAAAAAAAAAAAAAAACGCAATGGATGCATGGAAATTTTCGATTTAGGGTTTTAACACATCTTGAGACGATGAGACGTCCTTAATAGGAATCGACAATTTTTAGAAGTTGTTTGCACATCTTAATAAAATTTTGTGGAAATTATGTCTGAGGAATCAGTGGACAGAATTTAACCTAACTTGATATTTTGTTGGACTTTGATTTAAACTGGCCCTGATTAATGTTTGGAATATATGACCCAATAGGTGCTCAGCTACTATGTAATCTCACCCCCCCCCCATGTAACGGAGGGCTATATCTCAAATTCTATTGAATATAACTGCACAAAACTTGATACGTGAGATAGATATTATGTTAAACTATGCTGATCTAATTTGAGTATATATCGATTAAGAGGTAGGCACTATTATGCTGCAATTCAGTCCCGTTTAGGGAAAGGCAATATCTCAGTTTTTTTTTTTTTTTTTTTTTTTTAATTAAATATTCATTAAAATGAGTATGGAAAAAATATATATTATAAAAAAACTATTATAATTCAGTTTGGGTGTATATCGGCCGATATAGTACTCTTTATTATGCAATTTTTCCAGATAGCTATACATCAGCATTTGTTAGTGAAATTTACAACAAATTTAATATATAAAATTTTAATTTTGAGACACAGTGTAGTGTGATGGCTAGGGCGTATTTCTTTTAAAATAGTTTAATTAAAAGAGGATGGCTACATAAAATTTTCATGGTGACATAAAATTTTCATCTATTAAGAAAGTAAGTTTTGAAATGTATATTAAATAATTTTCTTTTATTAAAATTTATTAAATAAAATTTGAGTTAAAAAAAAAACAGAGTAATGATTTAACAACATTATCAATATTGATAATTTATCAGTAACGTTCAAACTTAAATAGAATAATAAATAAAAGATAATAAAAATTTAAAATTATGCTTAAAAAAAAAAAAAAAAAAAAAAAAAAAACTCATTTCTGTAACTTCCCGATTAGTATTATAGTATTAGTGACCGCGAGGTTCTACTCTTGAAGCTTGTAGACGGGAAGTGCTGTGTTCAATTCCTGGTCACGCTCGTCGACCTAGGTTTTCGGAGTTTTCCGTGATTTCCTTCGAAACTCGCGTAAATATGGGTTAGGCATTCTCAGAATCACACCATCCAGACCTAGGACCCTCGTGTAGTTATATTGTCTTAATCCTAACACCAACATTCAATGAATATTAGAAAATCAAAACTGAATCTGGGCATTTTGTCATATTCGTAATAATCGCACTGAAACAGATCGTTTTATGACGGTGTTACATTTAAACGTTTTGCATAGAACTGAAATTGTACGTTTTATGGAAGGCACAACGCACACTTTTTTAGAACGTTCTGAATAATACAATTTTTGAACGTCTAATGGAACGTTCTTTTGACACGAAGTCCTTAGACGTCCAAAGAACGTTTCGGTGCTACTTGGGTACTGACCAATAAATCTATCCTAAAATTTTAAGTAGAATGTATAAAATCCTTTTGTAGTTGAAAAATTAAATTTCTTGAAAACAGAATAGCGACGTAAATGATGCAATGTGTGGGAACAAAGTCATTGGCTAAATATATGTGTTGATGCATATGTAATATTTCTTTACTTTTGTAACATTAACATAAAGGAACCTTTGCCTTTAAGATTGCTGAAAAAGGATTTTTTTTTTCATTATTCTATGGCAATGTTTATATAATTAGTAGATCAAAATTTTGCTTTAATTTAATAACAGTATATATTTCAATATAAAGTAAAATGAACACAATATATCAGCAGCAGCTTTAAAAGAATGCATTTTTCAAGAAGGAAAAAATTCGATAACTTTTATGCATAGGTTTCAAATGGTTTAAATTTTTAGCTAAAATTATGCTGTTAGATTATATACATGCATATACACACAAACACATACGAGTGTATATATATATATATATAATAAAAAAAAAAAAAAAATAACACACTATTAGTTTGAAAATGTTATGTTTAATAATATTTTTATTTTGTCTAAAAGAAATAATATATGAGAAATATAAAATATGAATAAAATTTATTATTATATTTTTTGTAAAGGCGTAGTTTCCTATTTATTTGTAAATTTCAAACATATAAGAAAACAAAAATACTAAAATTCGTGCTTTTAACAAAAAAGACATTTATTTTTAATTGATAAAAAATTCGACAGACAAATCCACTTCATTTTTTTTAAATACAACATTTAAACAATTTTTTCAAAGAAACTTTATTTTTTAATAACTATTTGGATGGTGTTTTTTCTACGAAAATGATTTAACCTTTAAGAAAAAAAAAATACATTTAAATTATTTTTAAAAGATTGTAAATATTTTAATGAGAAATAGATAAAAAAAAAAAATAAATAAATAAATAAATAAAAAATATGTTACGAAACAAAACATTTTTTCTTGTTTAAATTCACTCGCAGAAATTCAGTTTTCAGTATTTATTTATTTATTTATTTAATACTTAAAATATTTCTCAGAAGTAATTGTATATTATATATATATATATATATATATATATATTTTTCAAATGAATGAGATTCAAAGAATTCAGTTTTTTATGCATAAGTTGACTGTAATTTATTTTTGAAAATTTCACTCCTTTTATATATATATATATATATATATACGAAAACATGCGTTAAAATTCTGAAGCTTTTTTTTTTCTTTTAATTGTTAATATTATTATTATTACTATTATTTTACAAATATTTTGCTCATAATTTTAGTTATTTTTATTTTCCTAATAATACAAAAACTCATTCATCTATGTATAAAAAATATTTGTTAATAATTTTTATTTAATTTTTAATGTTTTATAAATTAAATTTTCTATAGTAATGTAATATCTTTTATGGATATTTTTAAACGCATATTTGTAAAAATTGCATTAAAAAGTAATTTAGATAATGTACATTCATTTATGCAATATACAATCTCTATTTTTATTTTCACTAATTTAAAATTTTCCACTTAAAGAACATTAACAACAATAATAATAATCAAATTACTTATTTGGAAATGTTTTTGGATATGGTCCATGGCTAATGGCGCAATACAGTCTATATTAACTATCATAAGTAATAAATTCTTGAAAAGAAGTCATAATTATATCGAACTGGGTGTTTTATTACTCTGAAAACGAAATGTCTGCATACATACATACATATATATATATATGTGTGTGTGTGTGTAGTACGTAACATAAATTTTCATGTAAAAATTATAATAATATTAATGAACTTTTATTAAATAAAATTGCACATACTTTTTACTTTTTTTTTTTTTTTTTTTTAAATACTTTTGGCTATAAGATAATTGCTTCGCGAACATTATATGAAATTAAAAAAAAAAAAAAAAATCAAGTAAGTACTTTTTTTTTTATGCAAGCAGTAAAAATTTTCTTTAAATTAAATTTTAATATTCTCTGAATGTACGTAAAATCATTTAAATAAGAGAGCAGACAATTGGCTTAAAAATTCTATCACAACAAATCAACGACTGTTATTATGCATGGCAATAACTAGATTTGATAAATCGTTTAGATTAGTGAATTTATAATACAAAGAACCTATATTAGGAGTAATTTTAAACTTAATAAAATAGTCATAATTATGTAATTTACAACTCAATAAAAAATTTTGACATGTTTTAGAGACTCAAATTCTATATTGTAATGCATTTTCTGTTTCTACCATTAAATTTATATTGCATTTTAAAAATATATTTTTAATATTTAATAGAGCAAACACACTTTTCTAAAAATATACATAAAAGTAAAATAAAAAATCTGGAGTGACTCCACTCGACTTTCCGAACATTGAGTAATTAATAGTTTTGTAGATAAAGTAAAGAAAGAGGAGTTGTTAAACAAACAAAATAAATACAACCATAATAGAGTGTTTGAGTATTTTTCTCCATATAGTACACGATGTTTTATTTAACGCTACTAAACTTTGAGCCCATAGGTCATAATGAAAATTAATTTTTCGTTGCGTCCCTGTAAAAACCTATAAATGCTAGATTCACCAAAATGTTTATAGTTAGTGCAACAGTGATTTATAATATTCATATAAATTTTCAGCTCAATTGAATAAGGCGTTTAGATGCTATCGCACTTTTAAACATTTGGTCCCATAGGCCATAATGATAAAAAAAAAAATTCTTTGTATCCCTGTAAAAAAACTCTAAGTGCTAGATTCACCAAAATCTATACAGTTGGTGCAACGGTGACCTATAACATGTGTAAAAATTTTTTGCTCATATTAATAAGGCGTTTATACGCTATCACACTTTTAAAAATTTGGCCCCATAGGCCATAATGATAAAGAATTTTTCTTTGTGTCCCTGTAAAAAAAAAAATATATGTGCTAGATTCACCAAAATCAATAGCTTTCGTACTATGGGGACTTACAATATACGTGCCAACTTTCAGCTAATTCGAAAAAAGCGTTTAGACGCTAGCGTGTTCACTCACATACATATACACATACATACACACATACATACACACACACATACATACATCATCGCAAAAATAGGGGAAACGGACTCGGGGGACCTCGAAACGTATGAAAACATCAAAATCTCGAATTCGGATTTTTCACATGATTACAATACTTTCCTCACTATAGTGTTCGGAAAGTAAAAATAGCGTTGAAAGACTTCCATCTGTTGGTGAAATTTTTTTCTGCCATGCCAAGATAGTAAATTCTGCATTTGCATTGACTAGAAATTCAACAAATGACCGAAGTCTCAAACACTTAAAATATTTTATTAATTTTAAATGTTTACAAATGTTCAAATGTTATTTAATTTTAGACTTAAATCTTGGTTCTCTTAAACAAGTGTATTTGTTAACGGTTTGTATATATATATAATTGTTATTTTCGAAATGATAAATTTGAAAAGAAAACTAAGAAAAATCAAAAACCTCGAACAGTAAATTAAATTTAAACAATAATAACATTCATGAATCTAATTACAGTTTAACTAAAATTTTATCATGTATTTAACGTTCACTATTAAATATTTATTTTTATTTATTTATTTATTTATTTATTTAATTTATGCATTAACATTTTAACTGAAAACAATCAACATACTTCAATCTTAAAGCGTATGTTACACTATAACCAAGCTACTGCAAAAAATTCATTATTCATTATTATTATTATTATTATTATTATTATTATTTTATTTTATTTTATTTTATTTTATTTTATTTAAATTTTTAAATTTTTATGGAATAAAAAAAAGGGTATTGCATAACGAGAAATCTTTAGAAAGTAAATATATTTATGTTAGTTTTGGATTTAAAATAGAATAGAATAACATAAAAAAATATCTTTATCTTTCGAAAAAAAAATGCTTTATTGAAATAAATGCTTAAATAAATGGAAATTATTATGATGTGGCTACCACAGTACTTTCTTCTATATAATTTTACTCATGTTCTTGCAGTGCAAATTATGGTAAATATAGACGATCTTTATCTGACAGAATTAGTACACTAAATTCCGAAAGAAAATCAATTTGTGCCAACATCAGAAAAAAATGCGATTATTTTTCCTAAGTTTTTTTTAATAAATGAAAAAATCGATAACTTTATTTTAATTTATCACAGATCTATATTACAGATATCCGATTTAAATTTATTGACGAGATCTTTCGCAAGGTACGCATATTGAAAATTTACACCTCTCGGAGGTACTTCCCTCCCAAGGGGAAAAGCGATGCTCATACCTACATGCACAAACTTTTCCCCCCTAGTTTATTACTACAATTGAGAATAATTCATATTAATATTACAGTCACACGTTAAAAATATCTTCCATTATGTATATTTATACGGAATTTTGTCCTATATTATTATGCTAAAAAATTAGACAAATATGGTATCACAGCTCCAAATGTTGAGCGATTCATCCCCAAATCTAATCAGCAATAGTTTATGTCATGGTCCACTTAAGTACCAAGTTTCGTTAAATTTCGTTTATTGGTTTGTGAGATACAGCGACTAGAATATTTGTGATACACATACATATATATACATACATACAGACATTTTCTAAAATCATTTATATCGTCTCAAATTGTATAAATCCATCAATAACTGTATTTCAGAAATTTTCACAAATGCAATATTTTCTTCTTAAATATGTAGAAGAAACAAAAAATTTGAAGCAACCGAAAAAAATATAAATAATATTTTTCATAGGAAAGGCTAATTAATTAACCCATTCACTCTCCATAATAGAAAATATTCGTTCTTATTATCTACTAAATTTGTCTCCTTCATCTTATCTGTCTTTAATATTAAATTTTTCGATATCATAAAAGCTATTTAATGTACTATTATCAAGCGATTAATTACAACTTCAGATGCGTTTTATCATTTGTTCTGTAGGAAATAGCGTCTTATTTATTCGATGCAGTCACAGCCTTTATTGAGGCATAAGAAATTGTAATTAGTTAAACGTATATTTTTCGGTATAAGTATTTTTTAATACTATGGCATAATAGATAAAACAACAGTGCATATATTCGACAAATGAACTTTTACAGCATATATATTAAAAAAAATAAAAAAAAGGAATACGCAGAATTAAATTTGCTTTATATAAAACAAATATTTTATTTACTTAAAAATATTTTGTGTTTTAATATTGTGTTCGTAAAGCTATTATAATTATTATTATTATTCATGATTAATGAGTAAAATTTAAACGTTTATGCAATTGTTTTTATTGCTACAGCCTGTTTATAAACATCCTGTTAAGATAGAAAAATAAAAATCATGTTTATGCAATTCATTATGAAACAAAGATTCAAACTTAAAATTTTACATTGAATACAGTCGAACCTACCTAACGTGAATCTCAAAGGGCATAAACAATTTGTTCATGTTATCAGCATTTTATGCTACCAGTAACTAATCTTCATATAACTAAAGTAATCTTCATTTTAACGAGGTCTGTGGAAACAGCTCATGTTAAAAGTAATTAAGGTTAAGAGTGTTCACGTTAACGAGGTTCGACTGTATTTTTAAAGCACTATCGGAATAGATTTTGAAGCAAATGTACAAAATTTTCTTTATTTCAATAAACACCGATAAAGAAATTAAACAAAGTAAATACTTTATTAGGGCAAAAATAACGTATGTGCTAAAAATTATTTTTATATGTATTGCGCTTAAATAATTGCACTCCATATTATTAATGAAACATTCAAAGTATCACAAACATCATAATGTAAAACAATTCTACTCTCTTAAAATCTTTCAATTAATGAATCAACAGTTTTTAATTAAACTCTACCTAACAAACTTCATTATTATATTTTTAAATGGTTTTAATTAAAAAATTGCAACTCAAAACGAATTACACTGAACCATTTTTAAGGTAATCTACTTACAGATTTGTTTTGTTTACTTTCAGAGAGTTTGAAATAATTCTTCTTCCGTAATTAATGTTTTCTATTAAATTTCCCGGGATGTAAAATTAGCAAATTATTCTTGATGCAGAACATTTAATTATGAACATATGTTTTTGTTATTTCTGAAATATAAATATATAAAGAACGAATTTAATTAAAGGTGAAAAAAAATAAAAATATATATATTTATTCTTATACAATTAAGAGGGCAGCATTTTGTTTTCCTATCTCGCATTGGTTACTTTGTATAATCTGTTATATTCTTATTGAAAAATTACATAATAAAATATATGTATATATATATATAGGAAATTTGTAATCCAATTATCATTTATGTCATTAAAAGGCTGATAGCTAGCCAATGTTGCCAGATCTAGCTGATTTTTTATTGAATAATCAACAATATTTTTCAGATGTGATATTTGTTGTACATAATACACTATCAATCTTAAAATTGATTAGGCAAAAGTCACAATTAAAAATTATTGGTGAATATTGAATAAAACACTGTACAACAGTGTATCTTATTTTTTAGATTTTTTTTTTTTTTTAATTGGTATTTTTTTCTTCTTTGCGTATGCCGTCATTTCTTCTTACTAACGAGAGAATCTTCAATGTCACGACAGGTACCACTGATTGCACTACTTTAATTGGGCATTTTTTTCTTCTTTGCATATGCCATCATTTCTTCTTACTAATAAGAGGATCTTCAGAATAATGACAGGTACCGATGTTTGCAGAATAACACGAGTAACATTTTCCTTTTAGTCTGTTTTTTTTTCTTTTAAATTAAAGAAATTATCTATTAAAAACCTCTCGTAAATAAAGGTACTCAATGTGACAACCTTATATTCATTGTTTCTTCAGTCTGTGACATGACAGTCACCATGGAAAAAAAATGTCATTTCTCGTGTAAAATAATAATAATAATAAACAACATTTTGTCATTGACTTTATACAGTAAGTGAAAAAAGTTCTTATACATATATATATACATATATATAATCTTTACTTATATTATTATGAGCGTGACATTGAGTGTACTAACTTTAAATTACTACGTTACATAGATGATATAATTATATTATATTTGGATAAACATCACACCAATCTAGACTTACCTATTAATTATCCTGATAATTTGTCTCTTAGTAGTACTGATTTGGAATCTAGTGTTATTAATTTCTTAGATTTAAAAATTATTTTTAATAGTAATAGACAATTAGAATTTGACTTATATGATAAAAAGAAAGATTTCCCCTTTAAGGTAAATTTTTTTACTAACTATAAAACATGTTTACATAAATCTGTATTTGTCAATATTCTTCTTAATTTTAAACTACGGATAAAATATTTAGTGTCTGATAAACATCAAAAAGTACAATTTCGTTTCTTTAAAAATTTAGCATTAATTAATGGCTATCCCAAACAATTAATTAAAAAATTCTTTTAATTTTTTTTTCTTTCTCCTCATAATTTTCATACCATTTTAAATTTAGGTCTAATAATTAGGTATTATTATATTGATAGTATGTATCTACATTAACTTACAAACTTTGTGGCAATTTAAAATCGTAGGTAGCCACACTCTTCAATTATTCACATTAATTATCTGAATACCAAGAAATAGAAGTTTTTGTCTTCTTTTCCTGGCAATTTTATACAGACAACATATGTATTTTATTTATCTTTTTCTTTTAATATCTATTTCTTTTATTTTTTATTTTTCCATTATTTTCATTTCATTACTGTAGATGGCAGCACTAATCATGTTACAAAATTTAGGAATAATCTGATTATTTTTAGGACTTCAATCCTTATTTCCTGAATAACGTTGTGAATCCTATTTTTTACTCCATGATCACTGCAATTTTGTTCTGATTAACTGTGTGTTTAACCGTTAACTGACTGTTAAATTTTTACATGTGTTAGATCATTCAAGCGTCAGTTTATTTTATATTTTATAAAGTAATTTTGTATTTTTATTTTTATCGCCATTTAAAAAAAAAAAAATTATATTGATATTTTTATTTCAAATGGTTTTGGAACTTCATCCTCAGGTAATCGTTTTATTTTGATCTTCGCTTTTTATGTTTTTTCTATGGGTGTTTCTACATGTATAGGTTATTCAAGTGTCAGTTTCTTTTATATTTTATAAAGTAATTTGTATTTTTATTTTAATCTCCAATTTTTTTTTAATTTTTATATTTTTATTTTAAATGGTTTTGGATCATCATTCTTAGGTAATCGTTTTATTTCGATCTTCGTTTTTTTTTTTTTTTTTTTTTTTTTTTCTATGGGTGTTTCGGGCCTGTGAACAAAGAAATTATTGGCTTTTGCTTTCTTTGTTACAGAAAAACATTCATTTTTTAGCATATTTGCATTCTACCAGGCCCTTGAAAACGTTAGAATGCAAATTATGCTTTATTCTTCTTCCAATTTCCAATATTCATTTCAATTTTTATTTAATTCTGTTGTGGTTTGATTTGGGTGATCTTCGCTTATGATCCAAATAATTGGTTTAATGCTGAAGTGAATCGTCTTTAAATTTTATGCACTGATATTTTTGTATTACTATATATATATATATATATATAGTCTTGATGAAGAATTTGAATTTTCTGTTAAATTATACCAAAAAATTTTGGCAGCGCCAAATTATGCTAAAAAAAAGGTAAGGTGATATTAAAAATAATTGTAGAATAATGAAGCCAAAGCATTAGAAATACAATACCAAAAAGAAGCAAAAGAGTTAGAAATTCAGATGCAGATAATAGAAATGAGCGTGACAAAACTGCCAAAGAGTTAGAAATGCTGCGTTGAATACGGATTTAGGAAACGGAAAATAGCAAACTAATTGAAACTGAACATATATATATATTCAGTTTCAATTAGTTTGCTATTTTCCGTTTCCTAAATCCGTATTCAACGCAGCATTTCTAACTCTTTGGCAGTTTTGGAGATTTTAAAACTATTACACACAAATTTAATCCAAATAAAATCAACGTTAGCTTATATCTCACTATATTTGAGCGGCATTCTTAAAAGTGTTTTCTAGAAGAAGAAGATTGGGTTTCAAATTTATTTCAAAAATTATCTGTGGATATTGTTCGGGTAATAGTACGCAAGCCAGAAAAATTTATTATATTAAATATTATATCATTAATTATATTAAATAACAAGTAATAATTCGATTCTAGTTAAGCTCAGAAGCTTTTAGAATGGTGTTAAAGAAATATTAATGTAGACCAGATTCTTTATATAAGGGCTAAGTTATTGAATTCAGAACATATTTATACTGTTGGCTAATTGGTCTAGATGTTGAAAAAAATAAAAATAAAAGTTACTGAAAACTCTATTCATTTTGTGTATCTAACATAAGCTCAAAATGGTGACAAGTTGCTAATAAGTTGTCTAACGTTAAGGAAGATTACGGACTTATTATTTTATTTAAACAGGAAATATATTACTTATTATGTATTTCGATGTGAAATTAAATATAGGGATATCTATAATATTGTTCTGCTTTTGTTTTTTTTAATGCAGTATCTCTATAATGCAGTATCTCTAAAATGTAATAAGTAAAGCTGTAATCAGGCTAGTGTTGGGAATCCCACGCGACTGGTGTTGTCCACTTTGGATTTATCAAGCCTCGTAGTGAATATATATATATATATGTCTTTATAAATTTTTTTTTACCAAGCTAGGCACAACAACGTCAAAACTATTTAATTTGTCTACGTATTTTAATCTATTTCTTTTATTAATTTATTAAATTAAATCATATTGTATTATTTATATTTATTTCAAATTTTTCACTAGCACTGATTAAAGAATTTGAGAGGTTCCGAAACAGCCCTCTTCTATTGGTAGTAATTATGAGAAAATCTTTAATTTCCGCATGAGGATTTATTAGTTTAATAAAAGGGTGTTATTCACAATCTCGATGTTTGAACTTTAACTGTTTTAAATATTTTCTGTCTTTAAAAGTAAAAAAAAAAAAAAAAAAAAAAAAAGTGCAAGAGAATACTTTTAAAATGCGGTAAAAAGTTTCGCGTTTTCTGCTCCAGATATAAAATTTCTATATGTTGCGTTTGAATTCGGTTCCTACTTTAAGATTGTCAGTAAAAGAACTTTTGCGCATTTAGGTACATTGTCCTTACGTTATAATAATAATAATAACAAGAATTATTTTTTTATTATAGAAGAGAGCTTTTATCTTACAATCAATCACCATGAACAAAACTATGAATCTAAAAATAAAAACACACGCATAGATGCATTTTACCTACTGCTAAACGTGTTCCCATCAAAAATTATACCTCTGGGGGTTACCGAAGCGGGAGAGCCATCCCTTCCGTGGAGGATCAAAATTGTGATGGCATGTCTCCGGACCACCTCTAGGGGTGTGTCCCAGACCGTCGCCAATTGCCCATCTGCGCAGCATTAGTGCGACGTAAAACCCAATCACCAATCACCTACTGCTAAACAAATTGCTTCAAACAAACGCATACTAACTTTTAGCATAGCGTTACTATATATTGTCACTGTCAATCTATATGAAATATTCGTTTGCGGTAAACAAACTGAGCAGACGTATTAACAGTCTACGAGTATTGCCTACAACAACTTATTGAAATACTATGCAAATCGCTTTTTTGCAAATTTTAATTGCAATAGATTCCCGCTCGGTAACGCCTGCGACGCCCTCTTACAGTTTCAATATCTGAAACAACCTGTTCGCTTCCCATGTTATGATATTTCTAAATTCTAACTGTAGTAAAGTCTAGCTCGGTTAGCGCCTGCGGCGCCTTATACTCGTTTTAGAACTTACAACAGCTTGCTCATTCATCTTGCAAATAGATTTGGAAATTTTAACTGTAGCGAATTTCCGCTGTATTGTGACTACTCTTTACGTTTCATGATTTGAAAAAGACTGTTCGCTCAGCGTGTAAAGGAGTATTGAAAATTCTGATCGTGGCAAATCCCCAACCCGGTAGGGCACACGGTCTCCTAATTGACTCCCAAATAATTTAATCATTATTGGAGATATTGGATTATTACAATATCAAAGCGCCATCTAGCGACAGTGATTTGCAACGTGTACTCTTCAATTCCAATAAAAAACTAGTTGGCATAGGTGGCGAGCAGCGCGCGCACAAGTTGAAGGATACACGCGCTGCGCGCGCGTATTCCTTCCCATATACTTCGTGCTCCCTAAACAACTAGTTGACATAGGTGGACTCTGCTCAGTTTCCATTATATTTATGTTCTCATGAATTTCTAGTGGGAGACATATTATAATCATGTTAAAAGGAATGAATTTGACCAAAGCTTGATACAGTGACAGAATGAAATCCCCGCCTAATAGGCTATCCACCGTTCTCTTCGATATATTTATATTTTTTCTAATCTATTAATTCATTTTATCCGGGTCGATTCCTTTGTTTAGTTTTCATGCTACTATTTCCAATGCAATAATCCTCAAAATTCATATTTATATGAAAAATTTGCAATTTCGCTATGTTGATAAAATCGTAAATTACGATTAATTTACGAAATTTTCCTATTAGAATATTTCCATTCAATCATGTTCAAACACATATCATAAATGTAATTTTGAAGTTGTCTAATGTATTTATGATACTCAAAATGGAAGTTTATGCTCAATTTTGCCTTTCTCTGACATGTTAAGTAAATTGTAAATTCCAAATAAATTACGAAATTTTTAAATTGGAAAAATCATAGTCTATGATATCCATGCCAGTATCCTAAATAATATTTCGAAAGTGGTTTGACATCTTTACGATGAAAATATCCCTCAAGTTTGACGTTTATGTGAAATTTTGCTCTATTCTGCCATGTTAAGAAATTCGTAAATTTCCAATAACTTACGAAATTTTTATATTGGAAAATTCATAGTCATTAATATTCATGCAGTGTACTAAATAATATTTCAAAAGTAGTCTGACATCTTTACGATGAAAATATCGCTCCAATTTGAAGTTTATGTGAAATTTTGCCCTATGCTGTCATGTTAAGAAATTCGTAAATTTCCAAAAACTTGCGAAATTTTCAAAGTAGCTTATTTATAGTTACTGATGTTCATTCCGGCATCAAAACTGATATTTTAAAACTGGTCTGACATTTTTACAGTAAAAAGTTTCCTTTTAATGCACGTTAAAGTGAATTTTTGTCTTATTCTCCCAGGTTAAGAAAATAGTAAATTTCTAATAACTTACGAAGTTTTTAAATTCGAATGTTGCAAATTAATAAGATTCTTGCCAATGTCGAAAGTAATATTTTAAAACTGATCTGACCTCTCTGCGATCATTTGCTCGTGAGATATCGTGTAAACAGCCTAACAAACTAATGGACTAACGGACTAACACACTAAAGGACTGACACACTAACAGACATCCTACAGACAGACACCATACAAATTTTGTCATTTTCGGATTCCTCACACCTGAAAACGTATAAAAAAAAGTCAAAAAACCTAGGACGAAATTTTTCACGATTACCTAAGTTCCCCATACCTATAGTATGATGGGGAACTAAAAAACAATAATAATAATAAATAATTAATTAATTAAAATTGTATATTACTTATGAAATTATGTTAATTAAAATCTGAGATGCAAAAGTAATACAAAGATTTTTATAAAAAGATTTGTGTCTGACTTATCCGTGGTTTTCTCCGAAACTTCTGTAAATCCAGGCTATATGCTGTTAAAAATTCTTAGTATTAAATGTGAGCGGAAATCCGAATTCAAACTCTGTAAAATACAAAAAAATAAAAAATGAAAATCTTGGTTTTCCTTATTTTTCTCTGAAAATTTCGTACAGAATTTGACGGCTTATATCACTTTAATAGTGCGCAATAGAATTACTTTAAAATATCTTTCGAATGATATATTAAGCATATAATATTAATGAGTGTTTTTGATTTATTTAAGACTCATAATGGCTAACCTATCAAGGGCGATTTGCGATTTCTATTGAAAATTCGAAATTCAAAATTCAAAATTTGTTTTTTCTATTTCCTGTAGCTTGTCGTATGGTCCAAAATTAATTATTCCTGACCGGAAGACTAGTCAACCAATATGTCTGGCGCTGAAGAATTGAAAAAGAAAATAATGAAGTGTTGCCACATAAATTGTACACTTTAGTTTACTTTAAAAAATCTTATTGCCATGTTGAAATGCTGTTAGCACTTCCGGATTCGAAAAAATCGCCCCTTTCATTTGACACAGAATTTTTAAAGATTGCACAAACATTTTAAATTTATTTGGACATTTAACGCTCTTTAGTCTCTGAATTAACTCATTTAGTGACATAAGTTGGCATTTTAATCATCATCTCTTGCAACTAATTAAAATTTTTTAATTTTGTTTACACTAACCAGTCGGGAAGGTTACTGAGCTGTATGTAAATTTTTGTACTTCTCCGTTCAATAGGGGATAATCGCATCGATGCTCAGACAGACAGACAGACAGGCATCTTCTTTTATTGTTACAGATTCTAGCCGCCTTCGGCGACCAGCTGGTTCGCGATCCTTGAAATGTCCAACTTTACGAAACTCCCGCTCGGTGGCGTCTGTGTCGCCTTTATTCCGTTTCAGGTCTTACAACATCTTAGTGGCATATAGTGAAAACAGCTTTATTGAAAAATTTAATCTCAGTAAATTCGCCCTCGGTAGCGCCTGCTTCACTCTCTTCCAGTTTCAATATCTGAAACAGCCTGTTCGATCACCATGTTATGATCTTTTAAATTTATGTTTTAAGCAATGTCCCGCTCGAGGGCGTCTGCGGCGCCTTATCCCCGTTTTAGAACTTACAACACCTTCCTCGCTCATTAGAATTTAAAATATTGAAAATTTAAAATATTACAGCGCCATCTGCGGAAGAAATTTCTGTAATCTACTGTTCATGTCCAAATCAACAAACCTTTCAAATGGTGTATTACGTATGAAATTATTTTAATTAGTAGCTGAGATACAAAAGAAAACCTAATCAGGACACCTTAAAACGTGTAAATCGGGTGAAATCTCGAATTCCACATTCGATAATATAAAAGTACTTTAAAATATCTTTCGAATGATGTATTCAAAATAATTTAATCGTAATTAGAATTTGAAAAATTGAAAATTGAAAATATTATAGCGCCATCTGGTGGTAAAAAATTCTGTAATTTACTGTTCGATTCGAAATCAACAAACCATTCAAGTGATGTATTACTTTAAAAAATTATTTTAATTAGTAGCTGAGATACAAAAGAAAACCTTATTATGAAACCTCAAAACGTGTAAATGATGTGAAATCTCGAATCCTACTTTTGATAATATAAAAATACTTCAAAATGTTTTTCGAATGATGTATTAAAAATAATCATAATTAGAATTTGAAATACGCGTATTAGATTATTAGAATAAAATTTAATTTGGTATTAAATGTAAATTAAAATGTAATTTTTTTGTTTATTCTCCGAAATCGATGAAATTTGAACTGCAACTTTGTGTTGTGATGTTAATGGTGTATAGTAGGTTTTGTGCACGGGAGAGAAAAATTGAAGAAATTTGCAATTTTCAATTTTTTATCGCAGTCAAAAAACACGTGATCCCTCAGTAAAAGATTCTTTTCTTTCGCCCCACTTTCGAGATATCGTTTTCCAATTCTTCTATCTCTATGAATGGAAATTGCCGTCGTAACCAAAATACCGACAGTTGTTCGAAAGGGAAACGCAAGAATTTCAGAAACGTGGATTCAGAATGTCATCAAAAACTGCAGGGATGAAGAAAATTATATATATATATATATATATATATATATATATATATATATATGTAACGGATTCCGTTTTTGAAATAATCTTTCAATCTTTTGAAATCTGATTCGTATTATCGAGGTCTATATACAAAAAAAAAAAAAAAAAAAAAAAAAAAAAAGAAAAGAAAAAGAAAAGAAAAGAAAAAGAGAAAAATATTTATCTGTAAAAGAATTTGAGTTACAAAAATTTTTGTGAAAAAATCGATGTTTTATAAAATCAAAAAAAATGGATCGCTAATACGTATTTAAAAAAAAAAAAATACGTAAAAATTAATCTTTCGCACAGGGCGATTCAATTTATTTATTCATTTTTTATTTATTTTGCGTTTTAAAGTTATATATATATATATATATATATATATATATATATATATATATATATATATATATATATATACATAGATAGATAGATAAATGTATTTATTTATTTATTTTATTTATTTATTTTTTATTGTGAGCACGAAAATATATTGAAACAAATGTTATGGTTTCTTTAATGATATTATTTAATATTCGAAACGTTGGAGGGAATGTTTATATTAGAAGAGAATTTTTGTGAAAAATAAGATAGTTCTAGCAAAGAAAATTAATAAGAAGTAGTTTAATAATAATAATAATAATAAAAAAATATTTCACAGTGATTCAAAGAAAAAAAAAAAAAAAGAGACAACAAGACGAAACAAAACTAGGAAAAAACAAGAAAATGTCAAAGGAAAAAAAAAAAAATCACATAAATAAAAAATTACTGCCAGAAATGACTTCTTTTTCGTTTTCCCGTTTCTCTGTTTGAGATGCACTTGTTTCCTCTAAAAAATATTCTTGAGGAAAACCTTTAGTTAGGGAAATTTTATAAAACTTGTAGTTTTTAATGACAAAGTATATTTGACAATGAAAGAAAAAATTGTTTAAATAATGCGTTTTTTTTTTTTTTTTTTTTTTTTTTTTTTCAAATAAGGGTATTTTTCGTTGAAGAATCATTCATCTCAAAGCATTTCTAAATTTTTATCCTTGTCTAACAAATGCATTTAAGAGAAAGGATTATTTTTCTTCCATTCTATTATATTTAAAATAACAGCTTGATAAGAATAAAATAATGTAAAATAAGTAATGAAATAATTCACAGGACAAGTGGAAAATGTTAACATATTATTAAAATTTACAAATAAATAAATAAATAAATACATTTTTATATATTAAGAAAATCTATGCAAAAAAAAATATTCTGGAACCAAGATACAATTTGTTTAAAATGAAATGTTTAAACTATAAATGTTCTTCACACAACATAAATAAAAAAATCACTACAGATTTCCAAATGAAGTTCCATGTCTTCTTTAAAAGTTCTACCACAGAGTTATAGAGTTAACGAAAGACTGGAAGTGAGGGAAAAAAAAACTGATAGGATGATGAACAATGCAACCAGCCAAAATATTAGCTGCATGCAAAAACAAATCAGAAGGGGACGCAACCTAGAATCACGAGACAAGGGAAACAAACACACGCGAATAAATTTGGAAAATGTATTTTTTTAAATAATTTTTTCTTTCTACCCACAATTCTTTATTTTATTTTATTTTTCTTTACAAAAATAAAATAAATTATTTAATGAACTAAACAAACTTGTCCAATATGTAGGCAAAGACTTTCATTAAAAAATTTATCACGATTGAGATAGATCGCTAAATTTTCCAGGGAATCTAACTCTAAAACGCAATTGGCAATTCAGAAAATTTTGACTTGAAGAAAAAAAATAAAACAATTTTCAGATTCTCAGATATAATTCGTCATAGAAGATGTAAAAATTTCTTACTTAGTGACATACCGAGAATACTCACGTAAACGACATTAAAAATTTATTTAAGTTTGACAGATGTAAGACAAATGGTAATTATTTTTGGGGATGTAATGGATACCCAACGTATGAAGCTCAGAAACAGGAGATCCGGTTTAAGGGAATTGATGTTTATTAAAATGTTTAAATGTAACACGAGTAATAAAACATTTTAAAACTTTGGCTAATTTAAAACGCATTGCTGAATCGAAATACATGAAGGTCTACTGAACTTTTCTAGAGCTTTATCATTAATAGACGGACTAAAACCTTCTTTACCAGCAACATACTTTGTATAATATTCTTTTTATTACTATTCTTTTAAGATATGAAGTGTCAGACGTCATTTTATACGCACGGTACTAATAACTGTAAATGAGTCAACTTTCGGTTTATCGTATGAGAGTAGGAAGAGGGTTGCAAACAGAAAAATGTTACATATACACATAAGTGTTAAAAGATGAATCACACGCAGTAATTAAAACATCAAGTAAGGGAAATTGATTCTAATTCTCTAACTCAAAGGTAAACTGAATATAGATATCAGTACAAATCGCAGTTTGAAGTATGGTAGAAATGACAAAAGGATTTTCAATAAGGATGAAAGTGTCATCCACATACCACATTAAATTTAACACCTTTAATATTTTTTTTTCTCATAATAATTAAATATCGGCAAAAACAGAAGATAAAGGATTACACATACTTGAAACACAGACAGAACTCCAAAACTATTTTTTAGTCTCTACTTGGAGGCCTCCACCGACGATTTAGTAATAAATATTTGTTTTGTTCATTTATATATCATCTAAAATGGTAAAATAAATTTTAACAAATATTTACGAAATCAATTTCGAAAGCAGGGAATGAATTCTACACATTTTCTATGATATTTTGAACCCTTAATCTTCAGCTGCAAGTTTGCCATAAAGTATGCCTAAATTTTTTTTACTGTAATAGAATTGTGGTTTTAAATGTCCTGGGGAAAACGGTTACTTAAAGCTTTGGAAAAATAAAAGTGACAAAGTACAAATAAAGTACCATGTTTTTTAGGGAAAGAATATCTATTCTATTCTGTATTGAATTGTGAAAAATAGTCTTACTTAAATGTTGATTTGTTTTATTTTCATACAAAAAGGTAACACAATCAGTAAATGTAGTAAAACTAGGAGGCTCTGTTCCCTACTCGTTCCGATCACGAACCCCCGAATGAGGCTTCACTGCCTCCCTAATTTGCTTCGACTGGCTCTAAACGCCTATTTTAAGCATTGTCTTTTGATAAATAGAAATGTCATCAATAGATAACACTAGATAAAACAGAAAAATATTATAAAATTCTCCATATTTGATATCACATTGAAATACACAATATTTATTATTCTATCGTTTACAATATGTAAAAAATCTGTTTTAAGATTCCCCAACTTAATAATAATTTGCGGTTATTTTAGGCGGAATCATAGGCTAGACAGCTAGACATACAATATAAACAACGTCGGCAGTATTTTTATTTAATTTATTTATTTATTTATTTTTTCGCATGAGTATTATAAGTGAGAATTTCCTTTAAATATTAAAAATAGAATTTTTAAGAGCAGAGATTTTATATTCGATGCATTTTTTTTTTTTTTTTTTTTCTTTTGCGTATTGTATCATTTAAATTCTGTAAACTTGGAAAAATATTTATTTCGAAATTCTCTCTGAAGGTGATGTAAAATTTCATCTGAAAAAAAAAAATAATAAAAAATAAATAAATAAATAAAAATAAGTAATTAATTAATTAATGCTGCATTTTAGGTAACGTCAAGTAGTGAATCGTATTGAGCAATTCTCAAAGTTGAAATTTATTGAATGAATATAATGGTTATTTTTCTTTAATTTTTACTTTTTGAACCTACATATGTAAGAAAAGTATTGTAATCAAGATAAAAATTTATCTTTGGGTGTATGTGTACGATTGTTATTATGCTGTACTGTTATTTTGGTACTGTTAATTAGGTGTATCTGTACGTTTTGCTGTCTCCTGATTTTAGTTTTGTTATTTTAGTTCCCCATCATACTATAGGTATGGGGAACTTAGGTAATCGTGAAAAATTTCGACCTCGGTTTTTTTTTTTATTTATTATTATTTTTTATACGTTTTCAGGTGTGAGGAATCCGAAAATGACAAAATTTGTATGGTGTCTGTTAGTGTGTCAGTGTGTCAGTCCGTTAGTGTTTTAGACTGTTAACACGATATCTCACGAACAAATAATCGCAGAGAGGTGAGATCAGTTTTAAAATATTACTTTCGATACTGGCAAGAACACTATTAATTTGCAATATTCGAATTAAAAAACTTCGTAATTTATGAGAAATTCACGATTTTCTTAACATGGGAGAATAGGACAAAATTTCACTTAAACGTGCATTAAATGGAAACATTTTGCATTAAAAATGTCGGACCAATTTTAAAATATCAGTTTTGATGCCGGAATGAACATCAGTAACTATAAATATGCTACATTAAAAATTTCGCAAGTTAGTGGAAATTTACGAATTTCTTAACATGGCAGTATAGGGCAAAATTTCACATAAACGTCAATTTTGAGAGATATTTTCATCGCAAGGATGTCAGACTACTTTTGAAATATTATTTAGAACACTGGCATGAATATTAATGACTTTCCAATATTAATGAATTTTCCAATATAAAAATTTCGTAAGTTATTGGAAACTTACGAATTTCTTTACATGACAGAATAGAGCAAAATTTCACATAAACGTCAATCTTGAGGGATATTTTCATCGCAAAGATGTCAAAGCACTTTTTAAATATTATTTTGGATACTGGTATGAATATCATAGAATATGATTTTTCCAATTTAAAAAATTCGTAAGTTATTCGGAATTTACGATTTACTTAAAATGGCAGAATAAGGAAAAATTGAGCGTGAACTTCCATTTTGAGGATCATAAATACATTAGCTTCAAAATTACATTTATGATTAATGTTTAAACATGATTGAATATAAATATTCTAATAGGAAAATTTCGTAAATTATTCGTAATTTACGATTTTATCAACATAGCGAAATTGTAAATTTTTCATATAAATATGAATTTTGAGGATTATTGCACTGGAAATAGTAGCATGAAAACTGAACAACAGCAGAATTGACCTTGACAAAATAAATTAATAGATTAGAATAAGATAAATATATCGAAGCGAACGGTGGATAGCCTATTAGGCGGGGATTTCATTCTGTCACTGTATCAAGCTTTTGTCAAATTCATTTCTTTTAACATGATTATAATATGTCTCCCACTAGAAATTTATGAGAATATAAATATGATGGGGAACTGAGCAGAGTCCGCCTATGCCAACTAGTTTATGTATGTGAACATGATATCGTCTAAACACTTTAATCGACTGAGCTGAAACTCGGTATGTATATTAAAGATTAAGCAAAAAAATAAATATCTGTATTATTTATGTAGAAATTAAAATAAAGAGTGATAAAATATTTCATTATTATAAAGTTTGGAAATTAAAAAGGACTTTTAGAATAAGGACAATTATATATGAGAAAGATCATAAGCAATTAAGTCCTTGGATATTGATAATTCATGCAGTTATAAAATTTAGCTCTTTTTTTTCTGCTCTTCCAATTTAATTGAAATTTTTGAATAAGTTTTATCGCTTGCATCTTCAACTTATCATTTTTAGTTTTGTAGAAAAGCTATTTAATTATTGCATTATCATTTGTGATGTTGGGGGAGAATTTTTTTTTCCTATGAGCGCTAAAAATGGGTTCGTCTCGTAGGTGTCAATGAATGTTAGTGTCTGGATTTTTCTTAATTTTTGAAATCCAGTAGGATTTATAAAAACGCTACCTCGGCAAAAATTACGTTTCAGAAATTCAAACACAGTGATCCCCCCCCCTCCACACACACGTACAAACACACAGAAAAAATGCTGAAACCGTTTTTGATTTTTACGAAGTGTAAAACATGAAAATTTCACAAATAATTTTCATTCTGAGAAATTTACGACAAAAATGTGAGTTTATTAATGTATAATAGCATTTACAGAAGAGGTATATCTGTCATTCGAAATTACTGAGAACTATTAAAAAACCTTTTTCAATGTATTCTTTATTGTATCTTTTTATTTTTTATTTTTTTAATTTACATATTCATACCAGAATTATATTAATAGTAATTGTCGCAGTAATGAGATATGTATTTTAAGTGCATTACGTAAAAGTAATCGTAGCAGAAAAAAAAAAAAAAAGTCTTCTAAATTCAATTAAGAATAGGTTTCTCGGTATTTCTTAAAGAGATTTAAACTTAATTCCTCTCAAATAAACTTAACATTTTCTAGTATATTTTTGGATTTAAACGTCTATTTAATTGCACTGAATTGAATGTAAGTAGTGCGTTCTCTGGGGATTTATTTTAGGAAACAAATATATATATTTTTTAATTGTGCATTACATTTTAAATACTTTTAAAATTGTACAGTTAAAACTTTATCTTTTTTTTAACTTCCTCCTACTTACAGAATAAAAAGAGGCACAATAAACTTAATTAAAGCTTTATCCTTTTTATATTTGTTCCTTTATTGATATATTTATATTAATGGACATTTACAAAGAAAATTCTCTTAAAGAATCAAAACGAAATAGTAATAGAATATTTATAGTTCTTTAAAATTACTTTGCAGAGTTAATTAATATTAAACAGCGAAGAAAGAGTATTAATGAAATTAAATTAATTAATGAATATTGTAGATTAAGTGTTTTATGATCATAAATAAGATGCATTATAGGATGCTCCAAACTGTAAAAGCTTTTTTTTTTTTTACTTTCTTATGCAATGTATAAGGAAGTATTGTAATCCTGATTTGCGAAATGGATTTTATATCTCGCATAGCTCAAAAACGAATTATCGTAGAATGTTCCAAGCGTATATATGTGGCTGCTATGTCTAATTGTACACCTGCAAGTTTTGTTTAAATACAAGCTCTCGTTTTAGAGATATCAGTGTCTTTACATGATTTTTCGTGGCGTCTGTATGTGTGTATGTATGTATGTGTACATGTTTCTCACGTGACTCCAAAACGGTTGTACGTAGAACGTTGCCAAATTGGTATATAGATTTGCTATAAAACATCTAGTTGTGCACCTCCCTTTTTGGTCTTTATGTGACATTCCATTTTGGAGATAATTAAAAAAAATATGTTCTAAGCATATATAAGTGGCTGCTGTGTCTAATTGTACACCTGCAAGTTTCGCCTTAATACAAGCTCTCGTTTTAGAGATATCAGTTTCTTTTCACGATTTTTCGTGGCGTTTGTATGTGTGTGTGTCTATGTATGTATGTGAGCATGTATCTCACATAACGCAAAAACGGTTGTACGTAGAACGTTGCCAAATTGGTATATAGATTTGCTATAACACATCTAGTTGTGCACCTCCCTTTTTGGTCTTTCTGTGACATTCCATTTTGGAGATGTTTAAGGAAATTATACTCATAATGGCCAAATATACAATGGTTTTGGCCATTATATATGACCTACCATCATAGAAATTTCAAAATAAGCTTATGATACTATTCTGTAAATTGTCGACATTTTTGCGTGTAGAAATAAATTTACAAAGATATAAACAGGTTCTAGTCGACGAATGCATTTTATTTAATGAATATTCTGCCCATAAGTATAGAGCTCGTAATGATAATTTTATGAAAGTTACCAAATATTTTTGAGTGTAGAAAGTAATTTATTTAAGACATAAACAGGTTCTAGTTGATGAATGTACTTTAATGAACAATCAGCACGTAGATAGAGCATGTAATATTATTGACATAAAAGTTGCCGAAATTTTTTTTTGTAGAAAGTGATTCTTAATATGAGAGCTGTTTCTAATAGACGAATGTACTTTGTATTTTATTTTATTTATTTTATTTTAGTTTTTATTTTTTATTTTTTATTTTTATTTATTTATTTTATTTTATTTTTTATTTTTTATTTTTTATTTTTATTTATTTATTTTATTTTATTTTTTATTTTTTATTTTTTATTTTTATTTATTTATTTTATTTTATTTTATTTTATTTATTTATTTATTTATTTATTTATTTATTTTTTTTTTGGGGGGGGGTCTTGTTTGCCATTTAAGGAATTTTCGAAGAATTTGGTTTAGCGCTATAAACCAATGAATCTCTCAAGAAAATTCCACAATTCTCTTCTTAATGAAGTTAGAGCTTCCAAACTTTGGCAACGCTTAACTACAAATTTTCGCCAAATTCGATGCAAAATCACCAAATTTGATGCCAAGACCAAAATTAGCGTTGGCTGTAAACTTTGCGACTTAGTGAGATTAGCTATGAAATTTAGCAGCAAACATTGTTTCAGGATATCCAGAATTAGCTAATCCTTCCTCAATTTTAACTGAATTAAACCTCTAATCTTCGGTAAAGATAACAAAAGTATGTCATCTATACTTGAAAGAATTTCATTATACTAAGCTATGTATTTGCCAATGAGAAATTCTGTAATAGACTATTCCTGAAAATACTAGTATATTTGTTTGGCAGTATATAGAATCAAGACTTTTGTGGTTAAAATAGCAATTTTTCTGTTTTTTTTTTTTTTTTTTTTTTTTTTTTTTTTTTTTCGTTAGAACATGCATGATTATTTTAGAGTCAGTTTCCTCACACAAAAATGTCAATGTTTTACTAACAATATGTATATTCCAATGGCTGTATAAGAAAGTCATTTAGTGTCCATATCCGATTTTTTAATTATACAAACAAGAATATTTTTTGTCGTATTATTACGCAAGTCTGCAAAAGTAATGTTGCTGAAAATTGATTTGGTAATTTTAGCTGATACGTATGATTATTTAGTATGTCGGAACCAAAAATAAAGTCAGTTTTTTTTTTTTTTTTTTTTTTTTTTTTTTCTGTCACGTACAATATTTTTTGCCAATACAGGGTGTATGCAGACACAATTTCCTTGTTTCCGGTAGTTTCTAGTATTTTGACATAATAAATAATAATTAATCATGGAATTAATTAATCATGGAATAATAATTAATCATGGAATCATTCTATACAAGTTACCATATAATTTTATTGGAAGAAGAGACACGGAAGAAATTGTGTTTGTAGGTACCTGAATGGAAAAAAAATTCTATACGCAATACTGAAAACCTAGTTTTGATTCCTTCAATTTCGGTTTTAGCACACCAAAAAACATAAAAATCAGTCAAACATAGCAAATGAAATTTTTAGAATAGACAAGTGTTATTTTTGTTTTTGACATGGGAAACTGATTCGCAAATGTAGTATGAAGACGGTTTATGAAGTATTAATTTTAATAAGATATTTTGTGTATTTTTATGAATGTGAATCTGAAGATTGCAGCATGATCATTTATATATATATAGAATGCATCTAAAATGAACAGTAAAAGGCCTAGAATTTAGAGCCTCCATTCACAAAAACGAAAAAAGAATAATTTTACATATTATAATTTAATTTACTACTTATAAACAAAACATACAATGCTGCTAATGTTGCGTGTACAAGTTACCAAATGCAGATTAATAATAATACAAAAAAATAAAAAATAGAAAAAGCACACACACGTCTGGATTTAAGTTCTAAATTTATAAAAATAAAATAAAATAAAACAAAATAAAATAAAATAAATAAAAATTAAAAAATTTTGGAATTTTTAAAAGTTTAAAAGTATAAGTAATTAAATAATTTACTTATAAAACCACATTTAAAACAGATACTTGTAATATAATTTTGGTCCCATTTAATTTTTTTTTTCCTATCCATGACACGACACCAACCAACCAACCAACTTGTAATATAATCTTGTAAAAAACTAATTGTTGAAAATATAATATATATATATATATGTTGATAAAAATTCCACACACTTAATATATTTTAAATAATAAATTAAATATTTATAATTAAAATCTGCATAACAAACTTAAACCAGTGTTCTATAAATGGAACAATAAATTAAAAATTCATTTAAAAATTAAATGTCATGAATACTGACATGAATACTGACATGTATTATAATCAGATATAATACAAAGATGACTTGATTTTTTTGAAATATAAATTACAGTTCAACCATAAAAGGGGAAATGTGCAGAAATTTATAAAATCACCTATTTTTCTATTTTTCTCAGTTTAAAAATTGACATAATTTAGAAAAATAAGCAAATGCTTCTAAAAATGGGCTGGCATGTTTAAAATAGCACACATTATTCAAATAAAATACAATATAATAATATTAAAATATAATAACATTACATTAAAAATATTATATATAATAATATTAAATTAATAATATTAAATATAATAGTCTTAAATTACATAAATAAATTGATCGTTTTAATGATGGAGTTCTTTAAATTAAAGCATTAGAAGGCAAAATATGTAAAAAAACTAATCTAAATTACACCCTGATCTGAATGCGGCTTGTAATAGGTTAATTATTATTTTCCTAGATATATCAATTAAAATAAAATAAAATAAATAACTGAAATCGAAGTAGAGGAAATCGTTTTTTAAATAATATTTTTATAGAATTGTTTTCTTCATTTTTTTTTTTTTTTTTTTTTTTTTGAGAGCTTGAAATAAGCCTTTTACCATTTTCTTTTTTTATTTATTTATTAAATTTTCCTGAACGTAAAATTAGCAATTTATTCGCGGAACAAAACATTTAATTAGGAAAATACGTTTGTGTTACTTCTAAAATATAATTACACAAAAAGAAAAACTATTTTAAAATGAAATAAATAATTCATTCCTCTCTAAACTGTGCGTCATTTTTTTTTTTTTTTTGTCTGTTTGGTTGTTTCACGCAATCTAATTATTTTTAAAGAAAAGTTATATAATAAAGTACAGAAAATATAGAAGTTTTGTAATACAATTATTATTTATATATTAGAAAGTATATAAATATATAAATATATATATATATATATATATATATATATATATATATACAAATACGTATTAATATATCTAAAGTTTACTGTGTATTGCTTGCAGCATATATGTTGCAGCAAAAATAAGTGTATCTTGTTCGATAATTTCTATTCCCTTAATTAATAAATTTATGGAAAAATTTTTGCTATAATAAATGTACATTATTTGCAAACTTGAAAATAGTTTCTAAAAATTAAATTTGCAAATATTAATTTAATTTCCTGTTTATAAATTTAAACATACATTGCAAAAAATAGCACGTGCAGAAGTTACCACATACGCTAAAATTCACACAAACGAAAAAATAACACATAAAGATACAAGTTGTATGAATGTAAATTCTAATTTTAGAAAACAAATGTTATGTTTTATTAAAGGTTAAAAATACATGTAATTAAATAAATTCCTTATAGTATTAAATACATAAGAAAAAAAAATCATTGATGGTTGTAACACAAACTTGTAAAACATTAACTGTATAACGTATTTTTTAAATGAATTATCTAATTATGTGAATTATGATGTAGCATTTATATTCATTATCTTATCTATATTTCTCATTCTTATTTTCCATATTAGATATACTTCTGGAGCCGTAAATTACAGTTAGCATTATTATTCTGACGTTTTACCAACAAATGATGTACTATAAAAATTAGCGGTGATTCTTGCAGTTTTCTCACCATATGATGTGACGGTGAATGGACATAAAACACAATACATTCGATTTATCGTATAATCTACGGAGTAATAAGAAGTATACGGCAAAATCTTACCAAAAATATAAATATACGATAAATATTGTATAAAAAAATTTATGGCGAAGGGTCGGAAATGAGTTTTACAGTTTTTTCGTCGTAAATATGGTTTCATTTTTTTTACAGTGTACGGAGCATTGAAATAAATGTTTATTTTATTTTTAATATTCACGGAAATACGATCTTCATATTATTATTGTTAGAGAATCTTTCATCTTAGATTTTTTGTTACAGTATGACACTGTGCATTTTCTAAATCCTAAATTTATCATGCATGTATTTTTAGGAGAACCCCTATATATCTATCTATCTATCTATCTATCTATCTATCTATCTATCTATATATATATATATATATATATATATATATATATATATATATTGTTAGGTATTGAATATAAATTTGCCTCACTAGGGGGCGCCAGAGGTACCGTTGAGATGACATTCGAAGATTATTTTTGTTTTTCTCCCGGAACTTTAGTTTTAGTTTTATTTTAGAATGTAGAGCAATAAGTCATGAAACAGCAGTTGCTCTAGGGCACTTTTTGGCCTGATTTTAATATTCATGGAGCTACAGTTTAAGAATTAGAAAAAGTGGCTCATAGATCAGATTAGTTTTATTTTAAATCAATTTTTCTCAAAGTACAATTTTAGAAACAGTATTGCTAAGAAATAGAATGAAATGGATGTTCTAAACTACGAAATGAATATATTTTTTGTAAATAGTGTTTTTTCTTCATGTAAATATTTCGATTAATAAACTTTTTGTTTTCTCGTCTTAAAGAAGAAGCTGTTTTTTCTAGAGAAACATTATTAGTCTTCAAAGTTATCGTCGAAGAATTATACAGGTTAGAAGATTTTAATATATCATTTTAAAGATTATTACCTGAAATTAAGATGATTTGAAAATATTAAATAATTATTCTGATTAAATGAAAGATCCTGCAATCCATATTTTACAAAGGGTCGAGAAGACTCGTCTGAAGCCGTTCAGAAGAATGGCGTTTTATAACATAATTGTATGGCGTCCGCCATAGCACGTATTGTTTATAATTAACTGAAAGGAAAAGAATTATTTTCATTTGAAAAAAAAAATGGTTTAAAGATTATATTATTATTACATGAAATGTTTTTCAAAAGGAGTCAAACTATTTAGAATATTCCTTTTTCAAAGTAAATAAAATTAAAAGTGTCTGATTGATTGAAATAAAACAAGATTTTTTATTTGTTCTATTATTTGTACATTTAAAATGTAAACGTATCAAGGTAAAAATAAATTAGTTATTTTTTTATTATAGAAATAAAATAAAACTAGAATAAAGAAAGCAATTTAGTATTGAGTTGACCTTGAAAAAGAAACATTTGATAAAGAAAAAATAAAAAGTATTTTTTCATGGTAAATATTAGATGATGTCAAAAACTCATTGCAGTGAATGTTTATTGTTTTATTTTTTATTTCGCAATGATAATGAAATAAAGTATTATTTTAGAATTTATGAAAGAAAACAGAGTGTGCAAATAATAGAAGCTTCCATTTTAATTTGTTCTTGGATTAGATTTTGTGATTGTTTAATTCAATAAATTTTTACAGTTAATAAATGAATAAAAATTATTATTCAGTTGAAAATAAATATTGCTATAAGAGTAAAATAAAAAATACTAAAATGTTATTTTTTTTTGTTTATATTTTATGAAAAGAAAAATTGTTCTCGAAATAGAATATTTTCCAAGTTGTTCTTAAAATAAAATCTTCTTGGTTAATAGAAATGTGAAGGTTTTTACATTTAAATAAAAGGCATAAATAACGAATAATTGGTTAATTAACATAAAACTGTTTTGTTCTTGTTAAAAAATCAGAAATGGAAAAAATAAAAAGACAAAAGCACCATTACGCTCTTCCTTTATTAAAACTTTAAATATTTTAAAAACAGAACTAGTGAAAGTAGATCTTGAGAGGGGTATACTTTTAGATAATTTTAATAAATTAGAGGGTTTAATGACAGAATTAAAGACATTCGATACTGAGATATTAAATATTATATCCGAATATAGTTAATGCGATGAAGCTTTGATTGTAAAAGAATCGGAAGAAAGCGAAGCTTACTGTGATGAATTTATCACAGTTAAAAGACTAATTAATGAAAAATTAAATTCAAATGTAAATTTTAATTACACAGGCCAAAATAAAATGGAAAACGAAATATATTTGAAAACAAAGTGATATAAATTACCAAAATTAGCTATCAAGAAATTTGATTCAAAATTGATAAATTATTTGGCCTTTTGGGCCCAATTTAAGAAAATTCATGAAGATGAGGCATTAGACAACGCTGATAAGTTTCAGTACATTTTACAGTGCGTAGAACCAGGAACTCGAGCCAGAGAATTACTCGAAAGTTACCCCGTAACATCGGAAAATTATTTAAAGGCAGTAAAGGCCTTTGAAGAACGCTATGGGGATAAAGATATCTTAATCGAAGTTTATGTTCGGGAATTTTTGAAATTAATTACAACTAATGTAAAGACTAGGGGAAATAGCAAAAATTTGTGTAATTTAGTGGCCTAGATAGAAGCGCACTTGAGATCGCTGGAAAGCATGGGTGTAAACATTGATCAGAACTCTGCGTGGCTGTACCCAATGGTAGAATCCTGTTTACCCGAAGATATTATTAGAACGTTTCAAAGACTTAATGTTGGTGCCAGGGGAGATTATACAGAGTTAGATGATAAGGAAACCACAGAGAAATCGAACTTGTCACTATTGCTGAATTTTTTGAAAAGGGAAGTGGCAGGTGAAGAAAGGTTAAAATTAGCCAGGTCGGGTTTTGAAATTAATTCACCCAGGGAAAATGTTAAAAGTAAATTCCACAAGAGAGATAACAGGGTCCCCACTGCTGCAGGCTTATTCGCTGTAAAAGAATTAAGCTGTATATTTTGCGGTAAAATGCATGAGAGTAAAGACTGCATAACAGCCAGATCGCTCTCCCTTGACGAAAAGAAAAATAAAGTAAAAGAAAAAAAATGCTGTTTGAAGTGCTTACGTTTTGGACACCGGGCAAAAACATGCAAGATTTTTATTAAGTGCCAAGTTTGTTTAAAACCACACACAGAGTTATTTTGTCCAGAGATAAGGAAAGGGGGTGAAAATAATAAAAGCAAACCTCCCGAAGTAATACAGAACACTGTCGCCAGACAATGGTCCCAGGAAGTAGCCCTTATGACGTTAGAAATAAATATAAAAGGGGAAAAAGGCCAAAAAAAGGTGCGTTGTCTTATGGACAGTGGTTCTCAGAAAAGTTACATCTTAAAGAAAACAGCAAAAGAGCTCAAGCTCAAACCAATTGGTACAGAAATAATTGCCCATACAGTTTTTGGAGGTGTACAGATAGAAGCTAAACAGCATAATATATTTAGAGTCACCGTAGGTGCATCGAATAATCGTTTCAGTTCCATACATGAGCTCGATCTTTTAGACCAAGAAAAAATTTGTGGAGAAATTCCTCGAATTCCAAAGGGAAATCTGTGCAGAGAACTCAAGAAAAATAAGCTGTGGTTGTCCGATATCGGTCCTGGTAGTACAGAAATAGAAATCTCGTACGGGAGTGACGTTTACGGTCAACTGTTAACGGGTAGAGTCTAGAAATTAGAAAATGGACTCACGGCGATAGAAAACAAACTTGGGTGGACAGTTTGTGGAAAAACAGGGCTTTCATCTCAGGGTTGCTTGGATAGCGGTACAGCGGTATTAATGACAAATCTGTACATTGATTGGAATGTTACAGACTTGTGGCGACTGGAAACGATAGGAATCAACGACCCTGCGCAAACCTTGTCCAAAAGAGAAGAAGAAGAGCAAGCCTACGATATGTTTCTTAGACAACTCACCAGAAATGAAGATGGTCGTTATCGAGTGGGTCTTCCATGGATTTGCAACAATGTCAATATTCCCTCAAGTAGAAATGAAGCAGAAAGAAGGTTATTCAGTACTACCCGAAGATTAAAGAAATTAAATAAATTTGAGGATTATGATCTAGTTTTCAAGGAATGGCAAAGAGAAAATGTCATACAGGAAGTCCCTCAGAGAGAACTGAAAGAAGTTAGTGAACACTACTTATGCCACCATCCAGTTATCCAGCATGATAATTCTACCACCTCCATCAGACCACTTTTTGATGCATCATGCAAAGTCGGAAGAGCACCGACACTGAAAGATTCTCTCTTTAAAGGACCAAATTTATTAGAAGAGATTCCTGCAATATTGTTAAGATTCAGAGAAAAGGCAATCGCGGTTGTATCCGACATTAGAAGAGCCCTCCTTCAGATCGAAATAAAAGAGGAAGATCGGCATTTTTTAAGGTTCCTGTGGTGGAAGAAGACGAATGAAATAAATGTCTATCAGCATAATAGATTGGTGTTTGGTATTACTTCCAGTCCATTTTTACTTGCCGCAGTTATCAGACCTCATTTGAATGGGTGTTCAGAAGAACTTAAGGCAATTGCTCAGAAACTTCAGAAGTCATTCTATGTAGAGAACTGCGTCACATATGTAAACAACGCGTCCAAATAGGAAGAATTTAAATCTAAGACAACAGAAGTTATGGCTGAAGCTAAAATGGACCTACGATTGTGGCAATTCTGTCCTGTAAAAGAAATAGCAAAGTTGTTTTTAGAAAATGAAAAGGAAGACTTCTCAACTCCAATTACAGTTTTAGGAATCAAATGGGACAGAACCGATTATAGCTTGATGGTCTGCAATAAATTTGACTTAGAAATAGTGAATCCATCAAAACGTCAAACTCTATCCATAACTCAAGGAATCTTCGATCCCATCGGTTTTCTAGCTCCAGCATTGTTACCAGCCAAGATAATAATTCAAGAATCTTGGTCCAGCAAATCAGCATGGGGCACTCCACTTCCAGAGAAAATTCAAAGAGACTTTCAGGAATGGTACAGCGAATTAAAACAGCTAACAGAATTGAAGATCCCGAGAAGAATAGGTTATGGAAATAAAGAAGATTGGTCCCTACATATTTTCTGCGATGCAAGTCAAAGTGCCTATGCGACAGTTTTATACGGTGCGAAGAAGAAAAAAGAGTTTCAATTCAATTTTTGGGAGCAAAATCACGGTTGGCTCCAAAAAAAGGCTCTAATGATTCCTCGTCTTGAGCTGCTCGCCTGTGTGTTGGGATCCAGACCATCAAAGTATGTCATAGAAGCTTTGGACCTCCCTACAGTGCCAACTTATTTTTGGACTGATTCTTCAACAGTTTTGGCTTGGATTAAAAGAAATGACTAGTGGGATACCTTTGTGGGCAATAGAATCAGAGAAATATGCCAATTCACGAACCCTCACCTAACTATTTAGTTCCAGGAAGTCAAAATCCGGCAGACCTGCCTTCCCTTGGTTGTAGTCCTAAATACCTTCCTGAATCGGGATGGTGGGAAGACCTTAATGGCTAGAAGATGAAAAAAATAACTGGCCCCAAACGAAGATTGTCCCTCATGAAGTCTTAGTTATGTCGGAAAAAAAAAGAAAATTGCAGTGTCATTATTTTCGAGTTCAAATGTAGATCCATTTATGCATTATGAAAGAATTTCAAAATTTAGTAAGCTTGTAAATATTATTTGTTGGATAAGAAGATTTGCAACAAAATGTAGAAATAGAAATCATATTTTCCCAGCTGAACTTTCGGCAGAAGAAAAGGAAGAGGCGGAAAAATTTCTCTGGTCACGCATACAGTTAGAAAGTTTTGGTGACGTCCGAGAAACAATAAAAGAACTTGTTGTTATGAAAGATCAAGACAGTATTCTAAGAGTCAAAACAAAGTTGTTAGATCGAGAAGACACTTTTTCTTTCAAGTATCCTATATTGTTGCCATCAAAACATCATGTTGTAAGGTGTCTAATTAGAGACTGCCACTGGAAGAATTGCCATGCTGGACTTCAGACAGTTGGTTCGATCTTACGTGAACATTACTGGATTATTTCTGCAAAGCGTAACATCCGAAGTGAATTGATAACATGCACAAAGTTTAAAATTTTTTCTCCTCCCATCCATTTACCTTTTGACAGAGTCAGAGACTCAAAAGTTTTTGAAGTTGTTGGCATCGAATTATGTGGCCCTTTTTTCCTGAAAAATAAATCCAAAGTATGGATAGTCATTTTTACCTGAGCAGTATATCGAGCCATACACTTGGAATTAGTGACAAATCTTTCAACAGAGGGATTCATACAAGCGCTAAGAAGATTTTTAGCCCGAAGAGGAAGAATTTCGACATCTACAGTGACAATGGAACTAACTTTCGCTGTGCCAACAATCTCTTTAAATCTCTTGACTGGAATCAAATTCAAAAGACGGATGACATAGCTCCAATAAAATGGAACTTCATCCCCCCAACCTTGGTGGGGCGGATGGTGGGAGCGTCTCATTAGAAGTGTAAAAAACCTCCTACTGAGAACTCTAGGAAAATCTTCCCTCAACTATGAAAATCTCTCTACTATCTTGTGCGAAGTTGAAGCCATAATGAACAGTCGACCGTTAACATACGTATCAGAAGAACCAGACAAGTTCATTCCTTTGATACCTTCCTGTTTTATGCAAGACATTCAAGAAATTGGTGTACCAGATATGGATGCCATTGATGACAAAAAACTGAGAGCGCGATACAAGCACTGCCAAAGTGTTCGAAAGAAACTAAAAAGTAGATTTCGAAAAGAGTATCCAGCGCAGTTGGTGCAACGAAATAGAGAGAGATGCAAACCTGTTAAACAAGGGGACATTGTGCTAGTAGAAATCAGCAGTGTGAAAAGAATACAGTGGCCAATAGGAAGAGTAGTGAAAATTTTTCCCAGCCGAGATGGCCGTGCCAGGGTTGTGGAAGTGAAAATACATTCTGGGACATTGATTAGACTACATCAAAAACTCTACCCATTGGAGATATCAGATGCTGAGGATCCAGTGGTACAAGGAGTAAAAGAGACAATAAACTGATAGTGGTCAAAAACTATAAAAAAAAAAAAAAATCCAAACACAATCACAATTGTTTAAAATTGCATTGAACTTTAAAATATTTTATTTTATTTTTTATTTTTTTATTTTATTCATTAGTTTGTAAATTTAATTTTTACTATTGGTAGTTTATAGCTTTAATTTTTCTTAGTATGTAGTTTTATAAGTTTGAATTTTCTTAATTAATTGTTTAATTTTTTAGCTCTCACCTAAAAAATTAAAGGTGGCAGTATGTAAGGTATTGGATATAAATTTGCCTCACTAGAGGGCGCCAGAGGTCCCGTTGAGATGAGATTCGAAGAACATTTTTGTTTTTCTCCCGGGACTTTAGTTTTAGTTTTGTTTTAGAATGGAGAGCAACAAGCAATGAAATAGCAGTTGCTCTCGGGTCTTTTTTGGCCTAATTTTATTATTCATTGAGCTCTATTTTAAGAATTAGAAAAAGTGGCTCATAGATTAGATTAGTTTTATTTTAAATCCATTTTTCTCAAAGTATAATTTTAGAAACAGTATTGCTAAGAAATAGAATGAAATGTATGTTCTAAACTACGAAATAAATTAATTTTTTGTAAATAGTGTTTTTTCTTCATGTAAATATTTTATTTAATGAACTGTTTGTTTTCTCGTCTTAAAGAAAAAGCTGTTTTTTCTAGAGAAACAAGCGCATATTATTAGTCTTCAAATTTATCGCCGAAGAATTTTACAGGTAAGAAGATTTTAATATATCATTTTAAAGATTATTACCTGAAATTAAGATGATTTGAAATTATTAATTAATTATTCTTATTAAATGAAAGATCCTGCAATCCATATTTTACAAAGGTCAAGAAGAGTCGTTTGAAGCCGTTCAGAAGAATGGCGTTTTATAACACACACACACATATATATTAGGGTGGTTCGAAAAAAACTTTTTTTTAAATTTCAGATCGCTATAGTGCACAAAAGTTGCCATTGGTATAGACATGAAAAAAGCACTAATTATTATTTTTTATTAATTTGTCTTCCGGTCGCGCAATGCCATCGAAGTTAGCAAAAAAATGTGAAAAACCTTAATTTTCCATAATTTTTTTAAGCACGCCAGATAATTTTAATTGCGTTCCTATCCCATGAATTAGCTACTAAAAGTATGTAAAATCAATATATATGCACTTATTATACATTTGTTTCATATATTCCGGTCGCGCAACATAGTACAAAATGAGGAAAATTAGTAGTTTTTGCAAAATTTTAAAGTTTGACTATTTAGTACATTTTAATCATACGACTTTTAGAGATGCTATAGTTTAATTCTATTACAATAATATATTTAAAATCCAAGCATATAAGATAAACGTGGCTATAAGATAGACGTGGCGTACGTGACGAATTCCAGCGATGAGCGCGCAGCGCAGCCAGTCGCAGCCATTATCGTTTCCCGCTATTTCCTTCAGTCTGCTCATGCCGCTAGCTCAAATCAGTACTAGATTGTGGTGTACTTAAGTCCTTATTTTTCTGTCTACTTTTGCGTTCAGTGTTTGTACTTGAATACGGCAGTTATTGAAAGAATGGTCGTGCCGAAGAAAGTTGGTACAGGTACAATAACTATAAAAGATATTAAGTGCCCTATTTTTGGTCGCCCACGAGACTTGTTACACAACAAGCTTCCTACTCATGAAGATGTCCTTCGCTGCTGCTTTCAACAGAGATTCAACCTAGCTGTGACAATAAACAACAAGAGTGTATCTTTTCAAGAGAAGCCTCAACAGTGGCAAAGAAAATTATCGGTTTATATGACAAAGCCTCGATCCCAACAGTTACGGAGTACAGAGTCATCCAGCTAATTAGTTCTTACTACGAATCATACAGTAAACTCAGTAAGTCGTTTCATCATGACAAAGATAAAACAGCATTCAAACTTAAACTTGACAATTTCAAGAAGAAAGGATGCTCTCTTTTTTGATATCGCTGCGTGTAAATGTGTAATTGTTGCTAATGACTGTTCATGTAAGAAATCTCCAGATACATGAGTATGTCCTCTAAGTGTGAACTGCATTTGTGAAAGAAGAAATAAAATTCCACCTTTGGAATTAAGGTTTATGTACATGCACATTTACACGCCACGACATCAAAAAGAGAGCATCCTTTCTCATTGAAATTGTCAAGTTTATGTTTGAATGCTGGTTTATCTTTGTCACGATGAAACGGCTTTTTGAGTTTACTGTATGATTCGTAGTAAGAAATAATTAGCTAGATGACTCTGTACTCCGTAACAGTTGGGATCGAGGCTTTGTCATATAAACCTATAATTTTCTTTGCTACTGTTGAGACTACTCTTGAAAAAGATACACTCTTGTTGTGTATTGTCACAGCTAGGTTGAATCTCTGTTGAAAGCAGCAGCGAAGGACATTTTCATGAGTAGGAAGCTTGTTGTGCAACAAGTCTCATGGGCGATCAAAAATAGGGCACTCAAAATCTTTTATAGTTATTGTACCTATACCAACTTTCATTGGTACATCCATTGTAACAATAACTGGCGTAATCAAGTACAAACACTGAACGCAAAAGTAGAATACGAACTTAAGCACAACACTATCTAGTACTGACTAGAGCTAGCTGAAGCAGACTGAAGAAAATAGCGGGAAACGATAATGGCTGCGAATGGCTGCGCTGCGCGCGCATCGCTGGCATTCGTCACGTACGCCACGTCTATCTTATATGCTTGGATTTTAAATATATTATTGTAATAGAATTAAACTATAGCATCTCTAAAAGTCGTATGATTAAAATGTACTAAATAGTCAAACTTTAAAATTTTGCAAAAACTACTAATTTTCCTCATTTTGTACTATGTTGCGCGACCGGAAGATATGAAACAAATGTATAATATGTGCATATATATTGATTTTACATACTTTTAGTAGCTAATTCATGGGATAGGAACGCAATTAAAATTATCTGGCGTGCTTAAAAAAATTATGGAAAATTAAGGTTTTTCACATTTTTTTGCTAACTTCGATGGCATTGCGCGACCGGAAGACAAATTAATAAAAAAATAATAATTAGTGCTTTTTTCATGTCTATACCAATGGCAACTTTTGTGCACTATAGCGATCTGAAATTTAAAAAAAAAGTTTTTTTCGAACCACCCTAATATATATATATTACTATTCCGCAAAATACTTTGGAAGAAATAAAAAAATATTAAACGCAAATTTATATATTTAAAGAAAATAAAATACAGAATGCAAATTTTGGCTAATAAAAAACATCTATTTGTAGACGTTTCAGATCAGTTGTTTATTTGGAACTATCCCAATTACAGGAAAGACATATGTACGATATTGAATTTTTATCTTATTTTAAACACGTAAAGTAATGTATATAAATTACATCATATAAAAAATACAAGGTAATTTAAACAACTATTTTTACATGTAGTTTTTTTTTTTTTTTTTTTTTTCGTATGTGTTTATATTAAAATTCTTCCTCAAATATTAAAAAGCATTAATATAAAAAGTTAAATTATTTTCTGAAGCTCTTTCAAAACATATTTTCTTTCATTTTATTATTTAATTCCTAAATGTATGTTATCCCATTAAAGAAACGCTTAAGGCTACACTTTCAACTCAAAATCTACTTTAAGCAAGCATTTTTTTAAGAAAGCATTTTTAACAATGAATATAAAAGAAAAATGCTCATAGTGTGCAATATAATTCATTTTCAACTTATACATTTTCCTTAAAATACCATCTCGACATAAAAGAATTCTTTAACTTTTATATTTGGTATTAAAAAAAATATACTGTATTATTCATAAATAAACAAACAAATAAAAAAGTTACTTCCAATTAGTTCTCTTCTCTGAATTTGTTTGTGTTGGTAAAAATTACTAGATCATTGAAACTTTAAAGCATAAAAACCATTCTTTCCTTGCCTTTTTAAAGAAATTTAAAGAAATACGAGAAATAAGTTTTTAAAATATTCACAGATGCTTTTGTAAATATAAAAGTCCAATTGTTCCTCTCAAAACAGAAAGAAAGTTTATTTATTTATTTATTTTTTGTGATCTGTAGAAAGTAAAATTTCAAATTCAGTTAAAAAAGGAAAAGAAAGTTACTTAGACTTTTAGTACTTAAAATTTTTCAGAGGGTTTGATTTGTCGAAATTTATATCTAAAGTATAAGGATTTAAGTTAGTTTAATTTGTTATGCTATTGATTTCAATCGTACGTAAGTCATATATATATATATATATATATATATATATATATAGGTTGGGTGGTGTTGTAGGGCTGGATGGTTGGGGGGGGGGGGGGGGTTGTGAAATTAAAAAAATAATAATAATAATAATAATAATGCAGGGCGTGTTGCATTTGCTTTGTATTACTATGCAAACTTTCTTTTTCCATTAAAATTTCGGTTTCTTCTTTTTTGAGTTGTCAACTGTTCTTGGGGATCTAATCATGCTGTTGAACACATTGTGATCAATAAGTGAATTCCGTTGTTGCTTCGTGGTTATTCGTCTGCTTTCAAATTTTGCATTTTTAAATCCATATGGCTGCTATTCTGGTCTAGGCAGGCTGGGGGAGTGTTGCCGGCGTGAAACTAATTTAACTCCACAGGCAAGTCACAAGTCTTGCTGCCTGCATGCTTTCTTCCTTTCTTGGATTTCTTGAATTATTGTTTCATATATTTCGATATAGATTATGGTTTTAAGTTGAGATTTGTTGTTTTGGTTTATTGATTCGTTTGTTTTGCAGGCTGTTAATTGATGAATATGGATTCTTTAAATTTGTGTATTTCATCCCCTGAGAATTTTTTTTTTCATTTTTCTGAACTTCTCAAAGAAATTTTTAAACTTATTGGTGATTGGTGTTTCACTGATCTTGTGTCTGTTGCTTGGCTTCTACTATGCTTAATAGATCATAATTATATATATATATATATATATATATACACACAGTTAAGCCTCGTTAACGTGAGCCTTAAGGGGAAAAATTGTTCATGTTATATGTAGTCCTACCGATTGTGTTCCTCAAGGTGTGAGGAATCTCAAGACACTTTATTCAAGCATGCCAATACCTATATCAAAATACCAAATTATTAATTCATTCGGAAGAAGTAGAAACCAACCAAGGAGTTAGACAAGGCTGTGGTGTGTCCCCAACCCTCTAATGCATCTACTTGTCTGAACAATGTCCAAGCAAAAGGATTTAACGCGCTCATTTCTGTGTGAAAGTCATTGAGTATTTCAACCAAGCCCAATCATTTTCACATATACTTGTTCCTGAATCTCCCCAAACCCTCCGATACCGGCCGAAATGGGCTAGAGCCGTCTCTAAAGAGTTCTATTTCGAAAGCTATTTTAATTACGCACTTACGTTTGATTAAGCATAATTTAACGCATAAAAGTTTTTAAAAGTGTAGTATCATGTAAAAACTTTAAATGAGCACTCCCTTTAAGAAATATTAATATTTTGTAAGTAGCTAGTTATAAACCTAAATTAACAAAAATACTCATAAAAATCATTTTTCTAGATATATATGTCGTTTTATTCATTGATAACACATCTGAAAAGCTATGCATTTACTTCATAATCAAATACAAATGATGAAATTTATAAAAACACTATAAGCATAAACAATTTGTCAAAATTATTAAGTTTAAAAATATGCAAACATGCATTTGTTTTTCTTACTTTTAAAAGAAAAATATTCTACACTAAAATTAGAAACTGTCTTACGGTCGTATTCGACAATCATTCCCAGCAAAAATATTTATAATTTTGCAGCAGCGTAGACTGCTGCAAAAGTTACCGAATATAGTTAAAAGTACGAATTGCAAGTACACAAATTGTGCTTTAAAGCATCTATTTTCATATAATTAATAATTGATAAAATAATTTGCATATCTGCAAAACAGTGCACTAAAGAATTTAGGTAAATGGCAGACTTTTTTTTTTTTTTTTTTTTAATATTTGAACGTTAATTATACAAACGTATGGAATATTTATGGTGCTTATTTAATGACTATAACACTTTCATCAGAAAAGTTTATTTCCATATATTCAAATAAAAACAGTTTTTTTTTTTTTTTTTACTATGAATTAAAAAAAAAAAAAAAAAACACGTTATAGGATAAAACATGCTAATAATAATAATAATAATAACAACTAATAAAAATTTAAGAAAATCAGTTATTTTTAGTTAAGAAAAGATATAGTAATAACTTATGGAGAATTCTTATATATATATATATATATTAACTAAGGTAAATCTCGATGCTTAATTAAATGAAAATCTTTTAACAAAAATCACCTAAAAAAAGAAAAAAATTCTTAATTACATAGAAATAAATTATCAGTCGTGTCGTTTCATTTTAAATTATCGGTAACTATGCTTTCCGTAAAATAAAACAAATATCCTACCGTAAACGATAAATATATACGAGTATGTATTGTGAACACGGTTGATTATAGAAATATATATGAAAATTATTAAAATTTCTTCTTCTCCCAGTAGAAAGAACCCCCCCCCCCCTCAAATTAAATAATAAACAAGGTGAAAAAATGATTTAAAGATATTTAAATTCATAATTTATTTTATTCTTCTAATAAAAAAAATAAAATAAAATTGAATTATAATTTCTAAGTGTTACATTTTTATAAAGGTGCATAGTAATATTTGAAATATTACAAAAAAAAAAAAAAAAAAAAAAAAAAAAAAAAGAAAAGAAAAAAAAAAAAAAAGGTCTATGACATTTTTTTTTTTCAAACCTAATGACAGAAAATTCAGACAAATATGCAAAAACATATTACAAAGTTTCAAAAAGTAGTAATTTTACAGTAAATTTGTATACCAAGAATTATTCGAAAATAAACACTTTTTTTTTTTTTTTTTTTTTTTTTTTTTATATCTACATTTTTTCAATATTCTTGCAAATTTTAAAACAAATCGAATTGTTAATGTTGTGCGGTTTATATATATTAAAAGTACAAAATAAATAATTATAAATCATGCAGAAACTCACGCAAACACTTTCAAGTAAACACATACATCAATTTATCTCCATAGATATGTACAGAGTGTTACCAAATTCGAATGAGAATTTCTAAAGGGAGATACTAGACATACAGAATAAAATAATTCCTCAAATTGTAGTGAAACAAACCTGGTTCATTGTCCAAATTACGTTAAGGTAGAGCGGTGAAATGAATACGCGAATGTAGAGCACTACAGTCAGAAATAAATGAACTTCTTATTTACAAATTTCATTTCGTATGCCAAAAATAAAAGTCATAAGCGTTTATCCACTAATCCCCAGTGTCACATACCGTTGTTTTAACGTTGTTACAACTAATTTTTCATTGTTCAGACTTATTTGCAACGCTATAACCACGTTATGTGCTACCTGGAATGGGCATTGCATGATTTACGGGCGGCAAACTTCTTTTAAAAACAATATTCCAAGTAACACGAACGAAAAATATGTGGATATTTATTTGATTTAAGGACGTTCAAGTTGTACACCAGAACAGTGGATATACCAACTTCAATATCCAAGGAGACGTTCTCCGCACCTCACCACGTAAAATAACAACGATCGCCGTCTCAGAAATACGTAATTATAAAAAAAAAAAAAAAAAAAAAAAAAATCCTGACGAAATACAGAGAAATATGATGACCAGATGTCTTCTTTTCTAGATGACAATCCCTTTTTGTGAGCCGTTTCTCTGAGTTTGAAAAAAAATTTCAGAGGAAAATTATTAATTTTAAATATTAGCTTTTTGAACCTTATTTGCAAATAATATAAATCTATAGTTCTATTTAGGGAATCCTAATAATTGTACACGTTTTTACTTTATAAAGGTACTCTAATGTGGTCACCATTTAAATAATCCATGTTTTTACACGCATGAAACAGAAAAAATAGTATTAAAATGATTTGCCAATTCCCTATCGAAAAGTGCACAATCGGTTACAGATGAATTGTATATTCTTAACGGAATCGTATGAAATTACTGTATGCCGAAACTGCCGATTCTTTTACAGCTTTCCTTTACACTCCGTACATTTACGGTTAATAGCTTTCGAAATGTTTCAAAATTTTCCGCTACGTTTTTTTTTTTTCTTTTTCTCCCACAAACATATCTCTATTTACAAGAGAAAGCGTAGTCAAAACACAAAAGACGCATGTGTGGTCGCCTCAAAATTACCACAGCGTCATTTTTATTTCCCTCTCCATTTTTTTTTTTTTTTTTAGTGCTAGAGGCCTATTTCAGTCGGCACAGTTGTCGAATTTTTATAATACACTCTTTATTAGTGCTAAGGGCCTATTTCAGTCGGTTTATTGAATGGGGATTTATTGAATGAAGTTCCCCAAGGCCCAACTTTGACATGAGTCCCCCCCCAGGCCCAACTTTGACATGAGTCCCCCCCCCCAAGGTACAACTTTGACATGAGTCCCCCCAAGGCCCAGCGTTGTCGAATTTTTATACCTCAGTCTTAATAGTGCTAAGGGCCAATTTCAGTCGGTTTATTGAATGGGGATTTATTGAATGAAGTCCCCCCAAGGCCCAACTTTGACATGAGTCCCCCCCCGGACCAACTTTGACATGAGTCCCCCCTCAAGGTACAACTTTGACATGAGTCCCCCCAAGGCCCAGCGTTGTCGAATTTTTATACGTCACTCTTAATAGTGCTAAGGGCCTATTTCAGTCGGTTTATTGAATGGGGATTCATTGAATGAAGTCCCCCCAAGGCACAACTTTGACATGAGACCCCCCCAGGCCCAACTTTGACATGAGTCCCCCCAAGGTACAACTTTGACATGAGTCCCCCCAAGGCCCAGCGTTGTGGAATTTTTATACGTCACTCTTAATAGTGCTAAGGGCCTATTTCAGTCGATTTATTGAATGGAGATTTATTGAATGAAGTCCCTCCAAGGCACAACTTTGACATGAGTCTCCCCCCAGGCCCAACTTTGTCATGAGTCCCCCCCAAGGTACAACTTTGACATGAGTCCCCCCAAGGCCCAGCGTTGTCGAATTTTTATACGTCACTCTTAATAGTGCTAAGGGCCTATTTCAGTCGGTTTATTGAATGGCGATTTATTGAATGAAGTCCCCCCCAAGGTACAACTTTGACATGAGTCCCCCCAAGGCCCAGCGTTGTCGAATTTTTATACGTCACTCTTAATAGTGCTAAGGGCCTATTTCAGTCGGTTTATTGAATGGGGATTTATTGAATGAAGTCCCCCCAAGGCACAACTTTGACATGAGTCCCCCTCAGGCCCAACTTTGACATGAGTCCCCCCAAGGTACAACTTTGACATGAGTCCCCCCAAGGCCCAGCGTTGTCAAATTTTTATACGTCACTCTTAATAGTGCTAAGGGCCTATTTCAGTCGGTTTATTGAATGCGGATTTATTGAATGAAGTCCCTCCCAAGGCCCAACTTTGACATGAGTCCCCCCCAGGCCCAACTTTGACATGAGTCCCCCCCAAGGTACAACTTTGACATGAGTCCCCCCCAAGGCCCAGCGTTGTCGAATTTTTATACGTCACTCTTAATAGTGCTAAGGGCCTATTTCAGTCGGTTTATTGAATGGGGATTTATTGAATGAAGTCCCCCCAAGGCACAACTTTGACATGAGTCCCCCCAGGCCCAATTTTGACATGAGTCCCCCCAAGGTACAACTTTGACATGAGTCCCCCCAAGGCCCAACTTTGACATGAGTCCCCCCCCAGGCCCAACTTTGACATGAGTCTCCCACAAGGTACAACTTTGACATGAGTCCCCCCCCAAGGCACACCTTTGACATGAGACCCCCCCAAGGCACACCTCCCCCTCTTTGGGAAAAAGAGGAAAAACGTTGTTTTGCGGCTATAAGACAGTTTGGACTTCCAACGTTATTTGTTACAGTATCTGCAGCTGAAACACATTGGTTTGATTTAATGGAAACTTTATCATGGAATTTAGATCGTCACGAATTAACTAAAGAAGAATTTGTCGATATTACCAAGTTTAGCAGTAGTCCTCTGGCACTAAATTAAAATCTGTCAATGTCAGATTTTCATGTTTTAAATAATGAAATAATGTCGTGTCTGTATAATTTTTTTTTTGTCAAATGTGTAATACTGGTTAGGTAAAAATGACTGTGTAGGAATTCTTCGCGATAATCTGTGCTAACACTGCATTCTGGACAAACTCCTCAAATGAGGCTAAGAACAATTCGAAGTATTACAACGCAGGTGCTTAAAAGTTTTTTTTTTTTTTTTTTTTTTTTTTCCACGAAAAATTTTAGGTTTCGCATTAATATATGATTGAACAATCACATTTTAATTGGTATTAACTAATATTTATTTACAAATTAAACTTTATAACTAAATAAGGAATGTTACAAATTTTATCGAATATATTTATTAAGGATGAAAAGATCATTTAATTAAAGTCTTATTAATACAACCAACTTTTATATAAAGTTATATAAAATTCCAAAAATATTTGCAATGTCTGAAAAAAATAGATTTCATTAATATTGTCTTAAGATAAGTGTTAAAATACATTTCAAAAAACGGCTGCACTGTTTTCATAGAAAATGTTTTATAATTCCTTTAATTATGAAACATATATTTACATGTTTTATTATTATTATTATTATATATACATACATATATATATATATATATATATACATGATTTATTATTATTATTATACATCTATATATATTTAGACTGAAGTTGAAAAAAAAATCTTTTTTATGTATAACTTCCGTATTGAATCATTCTTTTCTTAATTGTTATCGCTATATTTATTATTATTATTATTATTATTATTATTATATTGTTGTTTATTAAAATTATTATTATCGTTACAGAAAATTTATTTTGAAATATTCTATTTACAACAAAATGTCTAGATTGAATCTTCGCAGCCTGTAATATAACGGGAAATTCACTTAAGAAACAAAATGATTGATTACACTATCAAACTGAGCTTATAAACTTAGTGAAAGAATATAATGTAATCCTATTAAACATGTAAAATAAAATAAAAATAAATAAAAGTATTTGTGTTATGAGACTCGTCTTTTCTCTAAGGATTAAATATTTGTCCGAGGTATTTTGATAAATGTAAAAATGTCCATTCATTATAATTTGTAATTCTTCTTTTATTAAGTAACATAATTTCCCAAAATCTGAATTCTTTAATTAAATTACACAAGTTGTTCTACTAGCTTTTGTAAGAAAATCTATAACCTGATACTTGTCAAAATAAAATAATACTGTAGACACGTAGACAGTAATAAAGGGAATAATTCGTCTTTTAAAATTCATAAAAAAACATTTTTAATTTGATTAAAATAAAAATAAAAAATGTATAAGTGAAATAAAGTGCCTGATGATAACTTTTATTATTAAAATTTGATTTTGAAAAAAAAAAAAAAAAAAAAAAAAAAAAAAAAAAAATGTATTTTTAAGATCTTTTTTGTGATTTCTGGGTTTATTATACTCCAGACATTTTATTTTATCTGCACTTACCTAAGTAATGGAGATTGTGATGTATTGTGGACATATTTTTACTGATTAAAAAACAGTTTCTGTTTGATAAATATATTTCAAAGTATTCTATAGAATTCTTTTTTAATCTTAATCTATTCTACATCTATACTATTATATAAAGAGCAAAAATTTGTATGTTTGTGGAGGGTAATCTCTGAAACTACTGAACCGATTTAAAAACTTCTTTCACTGACCAAAAGCTACTCTATCTCTGATTGTTATAGGCTATATTTAATTTTGATAAAATAAATTTTAGTTTAAAGTCTGAGAATTTTAATTAAAATCCCCGTAAAAGCCAAAATAGAAACGGGAATAATGAAATATTAAAAAAAAAAAAAAAAAAAAAAAAAAAATAGCTGCTGCCAACATAAAAGACACATTTAGTACATGTTCATTTTGTTTTTAAAATATCTTGACATGAAAAGAAAAGAAATGTATTTGCGCGTGAATTAATTTGAAATTCATATAAAGCTTTGTGAAATGTTAAACTTACACGTTAAATCTAACGTCGTAATACGCAAGCGAAGTGATGACGTCACTGGCCGTTCGTGGATGCAAGAAAAAGTTTTCTTATGTTCAAAGCCCATCGGATTTTTTGTTAAATTTTATTAAAAATCAAGGAATATTATTTCCCGATTTCAATCTCCATATTTGGGTATAGATATTTATTATTTATCTTGTGCATCCGTTAGATCAAGTTGATTTTGTTGTAAAATTGATAAAATTTGAATTTTAAATTTTAAAACTCTAGAAAAAGAAATGGCAAACTTTCATATTCGATTGAAAACATAAACATTTACTTTCAAAAGAATGATATTTACGCAATAAATATCCAAATAATATACTAATTAAGAGAAAAATGATAAATATTGTATCATAATTTGAATTCAAATTTCTTTTCAAATGTCTAAATAAAGCATCTGATATAAGATACTGATATGTTGCAGAAAAATAGATTCGATATCTGTTATCCTTGGCAGAAAACCAAATATTGCCAAATAAATAATTTAATTCCTTTCAAAAATCATGGTTGTTTTAACAACTTATATTAAGAGAGTAATGAATAAAATGAAACAATATTTCGTACGATTACATATTACGGAAATATACATCTGACATACATATTTTCGTATTACGTTTTTGATCGACAAATACAAAAACGTCAAGGACAACAGAGTTTTGAAATTTTAAATTAAAATTTTGTCAATTTGACAGCAAAATAACTCAATCTAACACTTGCACATCATAACTAATACATATCTATACCCAAATATAGGGATTAAAATCGGGAAATAATTTTCCTCGATTTTTAATAATTTTTTACAGAAATACCAATGGGCGATTAACATAGAAAATCATTTTCTTGCAACCGCGGAAGGAGTCTTATCCACGAACGGTCAGTGGCGTCACACTTCGCTTGCGTATAGCTTTAAAAATATTTTTTTTCTAATGATGTAATTTATTTAATACTTAGAATTAATATTTAATCAGATAAGTGTAAACAAAATTGGATTTAAAATAAATAAATAAATAACTTACCTGAAGCATTAAATGTTTTTTCAACATTAAATACTAAAAAGTATAATTTATAATAAAGTTTATACACCTTATTAAAATACGCAAGCGAAGTGATGACATCACTGACTGTCCGTGGGGCCAAGAAAAAGATTCCCTATGTAAATCGTCCATTGGATTTTTTGTAAAAATGTATTAAAAATCAAGGAAAATTATTTCCCAATTTTAATACCCAAATTTAGGTATAGATATGTTTTAGTTATTTTGGGCATGTATTAGATTAAATTGTTTTGCTGTCAAATTGACAAAATTTTACTTTTAAATTTCAAAACTGTAGAAAAAAAATGACAAATTTCCATTTTCGAATGTAAACATAAACATTTCATTTCAAAGGGTGATATTAGCGAAATAAATATCCAACTAATATGCTGATTAAAATGGAAATGATAAATATTCTATTGTAATTTGAAGTCAAATTTGTTTCTAAATGTCTAAATAAAGTATCTGATATAAAATACTAATATGTTACAGCGGAATAGATTTTATATGTCAACCTTGGCGAGGAAAGATGATCTCTAAATTATCTAACGAATATATTTAATTATTTTCAAAAATCATGGTTATTTTAACAGCGTATATTAAGAGAGAATATGAAACTATATGAAACTATATGAAACTCCAATATGAAACTATATTTCGTACAATACATATTACGAAAATATACATCTGGTATGTATATTTTCGTATTACGTTTTGGATCGTCGAACACTAAACAAGTAACCCGGGAGCCAAAGACGTCCGAGTTTTGAAATTTAAAATTAAAATTTTATCAATTTGACAGCAAAATAACTTAATCTAGCGCATGCACACAAAAACTAATACATGTCTATAAGACTTAAATATGGGGATTAAAATCGGGAAAATTTTTCTTTGATTTTTATTATTTTTTTACAAAAATTCCAAATGACGGTTAACGTAGGAAAACATTTTCTTAGTCCCCCAGATGGTTAGTGACGTCACACTTCGCTTGCGTATAACCATGATTTTTGTAGGGAAATTAATATTGCGCGATTTAAGTAAGCGATTCTTTTTTCTCCAAAGACGAGATATCAAATCTGGTCCGAAAACTTCATAATAGCGGTAACGCAAGTGAATATTGCTGGTGCAGGGAAAATCATTTCTTTAATAATTCCTTCTCGAGCATTTCTAAAAATTAATAATTCCAGTAAAGTAAATAATTTTCCAGTAAAGTAAGCAGTTCTGTATTTATTTGAAAGCAATTGTCGACATTCTAAGTGCTAACGCTTAAACGTAATTATACTTTTTTCAGTTATATGACTGTCCAACAGTTAGCGTATTTGGCGATTTTGAATTGAATATTTAGTGGCTGTGGCCGCAATTAACATTAAACGTTTGAACCAGTGACTTTCACTGATGAACCAATGAATTAAAAATCTCTGAAAGGCTAACTCTTTGAATCATATTCCATTAAGGAATCAAGGAGACTTTGCTCATTCAATTTTATTGTCTGCTTTGCCAGTCACTATATTTAAATGATTTTTTTAATTGAATAATTGAGAAGTTTAAATTTATTTGGTGACCACTTTCAGCAACAAACAGTTATGACAAGTAGCGCAATACATATAGCGCATACAGCCATTAGTGAAATGCAAATAACATTTAATTATTTGAGTTTCATTATGTTGATTAGAAACGTGTTTAATCTGTCTACACTGACCCTAAGTGCTATAGGCTATAATAAATTTTGGTAAAATAAATTTTTTATTCAAATTCCAAATATTTTAATAGGAAAAAAAAAGCATAGATTTGATATTTGTTGTCCTTGGCGACTTTTAGTATCTGGCGATCGAAAACGGAATATGAAAACCGCCATATTTTCGTTTGATGTATATTTTCGTATTAAATATCAGATCTATATTTTTGTAGTATATATTGCACTAAATTTTTTTCATGTTATTGAATGCTCAATTATTATACATTATTAAAATAATATTATAGTTTTAAAAAATTATAGAACACGCTTTTATAGAAATGTGAACTAAAAAGCACAAAATATCTATCTTAGTATTAAAATTCGGGGTAAGAGAAAATCGTGTGAGTGACACACCGTAATATTTACATACATTTAAATCTTTAATTAAAATAACTTAGAATTAACAAAAACCATTTTTAAAAAATCACCCCTGACGGGGATCGAACGCTGGACTTTTCGGTTCGTAGCGCGGCGCCTTACCTCTACGCCCAATCGTTCACGTAGGAAGTTTTTTTTTTTACAATATAAATTTTTTGTTTCAAATTTCCCAATTATAATTTGTGCACCAATTTAAATGTTAACGCTGAAAAATATTTAAAAATGTACTTTATAGTTAACGTTCAACATTCAGCAGAAGAAAATTAAAGCCAGAGTTAATTTTTTTTTCACTATTTACTTTTAAATACTGTTTAATATATATTTTTAAAGAAACTAATCGGGGCAGATTTGATAATGTCCCTGCCGGAAAAAAAAAAAAAAAAAAAAAAAAGTTCGCCTTGTCAACTGGCAAACATATTTAATTCCTGTCAAAATCATGGTTATTTTAATAACGTCCATTAAAACAGCAATCGATAATATGAAACAGTATTTCGTACAATATGTATTATAAAAATATACATTTGGAATGTATATATTTTTGTATTACATTTTTAATCTCCAAATGAAATATCGCCAAAAACGACAGATATCTAATTTAAGACAAACAATCGCTAAAATGCATATTATTTCTCGCCGCTTATTTTTAGTTATGTGACATTCACGTAATTTGACGCATTTCACCATTCACACACATGGTTAAACCAGTGAACATTTGGTAGTTGCGACCGCAATTAACATTGAATGTTTGAACCAGCGGGTGTTACTGATTAACCAGTGAATTAAAATTGGTTGACAAGCTCACTCTTTGAAATACTGATGTTCCATTGTGGAATCAATGAGACTTTACCTATTAAATTTTATTGCCCGGTTCGCTCCCTTATTTCAGCGATTTAACTGGATAATTGAAAGTTTACATTTATTTAGCGAGCATTATCAGCAATTAACAATTATGGCAAGTAGCGCAATATGCAGCCGCTAGGGAAATGCAAAAAACATTTGATTATTCGAGCTTCATTATATTGATTAGAAACATGGTTCATTTAAAATAAATTAAATATGTATTCGCGTATTGGAAATCTTATTTTGTATAGAACTTCCTTGGCAATATTTAAAATTTAGCACCGCGATAGCTAGGACGTATCACGCCAAGGTCTTTACACTATTGCAATAAACTTTTAAATTCATCTTTAAAATCACAAAAAATATAATGATCGCTATGGAGAATCATTATTAAAACAGTAACCATATTGCTTTGCGGATGTTAAATTTAAGAAAAAAAAACATAAGCTATTTATTTAATAAAAATTATTATTTTAAGAACAAATAAATAATAATAATTAAAGCTATTATGACGCTAGTTTTATATTAAAAAAAGAAAAAAAAATCATGCTATAGGTTTCATTTTTCAATACATTTTATTCGCATGAGTAAAGAAATGTTTCTTTTTATGTAAAAAATGAATGAATAAAAAAATAAACATTGAGTAAAAATTGTCAACATTTAATTTTATTATCATCAGCTTGAAAATTTAATTTAAATAAATATTATTTTTAAAAAATGAGAAAAATTGCATGAAACGTAATTTTTAGGTTCTAATAGGAATATCGAAAATATATATTTCAAATATGCACGTATTTCTTTTCACCGAAAAGAGTTTCTAAACTAAACGTGCCATAGTTTATACTGTATGTCAAACACAGACAAGGACATTATTTCTTCTATTAATATAGATACGTTTTCGAAAATTGAAGTTTAGCACTGAAATATCTCAAATGTTCCTCGCTAATGGCTTTACTTACGCAATAGAGATAGTCATCTTGGTACATCTTTAAAAAGGAAGAAAAAAAAAAAAGATATAAATAGCATTAAAAATAAACATAAGAATTAATGTATAAATAAGTAAAATGTCGTCATGGAGGTATCTATTTACGTACATATTAATTTTTTATTCATACAATTTAAATTTTTCTATCTTTTGAAATTTCTTCTTTTTAGGAAATTTTCTTAAGAATATGCCTAAAAGAAAGTCACAAGTTTATAAACAGTTATTAATTTCCTCTCACAAACACGTAAAATGATATATTTGTTGATTTTCTCTATATCGATCCATTTTTAGCTAAAATTTGTTCATACGTGCGAAGCCGGACGGGTCAGCTAGTTATTATATATAGAGGAAACAATGTTTGTATGTGGAGGGTAAAATCTCAAATTACTGAACCGATTTAAAAACATCTTTTACTGCTCAAAAGTTGCACTATCCCTGAGTGCTATAGGCTAAATTTAAAATTTATAAAATAAGTTTTTTAGTTCAAAATATCAGTATTTTAATTAAAATTTCATAAAATCCATGAAAAAGTAATATATATATATATACATATATATACTAGCAGGCTTCGCCCGCTTCGCTGGACCCTATTTTTAAATGAATCACTATAATTACTGAATTCTCAAAATTGCATTAAATTTTATCACATGAAAAAAAAAATCGAAACAAAATCTGATTAGGAAAAATGTCGCACAGGGTTCTCACTGCCTTCGGAAAAAATTTCCAAAATGCTCTAACTCTTCTTTCTGTTATTTCCCGTCTATCCTAATAATTTTACAAATTCGAAAATATCCGCAATCGATTTGTAAATATCGAAAACCTCTATGCACCAGTTTTGAACGATCTATTTCCATTTTTATTTTTTTACGGATATCTGTTTTTTTGTTTGAGATATGAAGGATTTTTTGAATTCACGTTTTGCCCTCTCCCCACTTGGGGGGGGGGGCGAATTTTTTCAATTTTTTTTTCTAAACCATCCCTGATCTATAGGGGAAAAAACAAAAAAAGAATGATCGAAATCGGTCAAGCCGTTTACGATTTTATTAAGGACATTCAGACAAACATTCATTTATATATATATAGATATATATATATATACCAAAACTAAACAAATTTTTACATGTTCATTTTATTTTAAAATAATTTGACATAAAGTATTTCTCTTTCTAATGATATCATACTTTTAATATTAAACATCAATATTTAAACTTTTGTTACATTTGTTAGTTAGTATATTATATCAAAAAAAAAAAAAAAAAAAAAAAAAAAAAAAAAAAAAATGCTTCAGGTGAGTATATATATATATATATATATATATATATTAATCTAATTCCGTTTACACTTTTTTAACAGTATATATGTATTTATCTTTATCCTATACTATTAAGCGAGCAAGATTTATATATATATTTCACTGTTCTCTATAACGGTAGCTCGGACAGTCATGTGATTCGACACAAAGGTGCCACCTGAGTGCACCCCCATTGTGCACCTCGAAGCCCGATTATTAATATTTTTATTAATTTTCTTTTAATTATTTAAAATATTGAATTAATAACCTCATGACAGCGTTAAAAAATATCAATTTAATTTTTATCCATCATTTAATTGCTTCCAAACAAATTTCCGAGTTTTTTTTTCGCGAAAAGAAAACAAATACAATTACTTAAATGTGAACAATAAAATAGTATAAAAATTAAATTAATTAAGCATCTCTCACAAAAATTGATGTCATTATTACTTTAAAAAAATTATACACATTGATAAAGTGCTAATATTGTTTACGATGCTAATATATGTATTATTATTATTATTATTATTATAATATTAGTAGATAATTTTATAAAAAAAAATACAGTTTTAATAATAATAATAATAATAATAATAAATATATCAGCAAGTAGTATTAGAAAAAGAAAATCCATCGCTAATATGGCGACAAAAATTCAATAGCCGCCAAGGGAGATATATAATAAAGTTTTGTTGCATGATAATATTTACTTATTTATTCATTTTTATATACCAATCACTACGCTAATTTAACATTCAAATAAATGATCTGCTGTGTATGACTGCACTTGCACGCTCTCGGGCAGAAATATTTGTAAAATTCAAATTAATATTTTGATGAATAAATATAAATAAAATATTTTTAATAGGAAATATATATAAACATAGAAACATTAGTTGTCTAAAATATTGCAGAAATAGTCTCATAGCATGTTGTTACAAGGAATTAAGTATTTTTCCCGCATCAATTGTACTATTGCAATGAAAGTAGTTTTAAAGGCAGTAAATATAAAATGGTAGTTTATTCACTTTCAGTGATAGTCAGCCTTGGCGACAAACTTGGCGACCAAATTTGGTAAAATTTAGTAGTTTAGGGTTGCCGAAGTTTTGAATTTTTCCGACACACGGTAACACAGATCTCGAGCTTTCCATGGGATTCTCGATGGAATCATGGACAAGCACCGTCGCCAAAAGTTATAAATTGGAGTGAGTAGATATCTGCGACAGAGTAGGTAGTCACTACGATTCAGAGTTTTTCAGACACTTATTCTGAGTGATTGCAGTCTAGGGATTGAGCTCTAAGCGACTGGGCATTTTTCGTGAGCTAGCGAAAATTTCTGCTCTGGAGTATTTGATGTTATTTGCTTTACTCCTGTGGAACAAGTCACTATTTTTTTTAATGCTCCAGATCATTCATCGAACATTGACTTTTACTGTACGAGTAACAGTTTCAACTGTTTCCAGAATTTTCGAAGAATTAACATTACTATTGGACTGTTTTCGTGAATATTCGTTTTATTAATTTAAGAGGGAGCAGCCCCCGCTCATCGCCCTTGGAGCGATGTTGAGCGATTCAATGTCGAAAAAAAGGGGGTTATTCAAAACCAAAAGAAAAGAAGATAGTAAATACAAAGTTTCGCCAGGCTTGTAGCCCAAGACCGACAAAGGGCGAAATACGTTAAAATAAGATTATGTGCCGAGATTTCTCCGCACGTGACAATGGACACTGGTTGAACATTAAATTTAATTGAAGAACTGGTTGATCTATGTTGATTAAGGTCCATAGAGTTCGTTTAAAGTTCATATGGAAGGCTTTGAAAAATTGTAGAATATGAATGCTAAAGAACAATTACATGTTGCCTGGCAGAGCCCCACGCAACAAGGGGCAACAGATACAGAATATCGTTTTAGTAATAGTTTTGTTATACAGATTCGAGAATTTCAAAAAGTATTTAATATGCCAAGGAGGTTCCATACTGAAGCTGTGACAAAAATAATCGCCAATCGAAATATATTTGTTTAAACGTTTCAATTATTCAGCTAAAAAACAAAATCATTTAATTATAATGAGCAGAGAAGCGGGCAAAGCCTGCTAGTGTATATCTTATACTATTAAGTGAGCAATATGTGTATATTTCACTGATCTCGAAAACGGTAGCTCGGACAGTCACGAGATTTAACACAAAGATGACCCCCGAAGGATCGATGTGCACATCGAAGTCAGATTTTCGAATTTTTGATTAGTTTTTTCTTAATTAATTAAAATGTGAAAATAATAACCTTCTAATTTCTGATAAATAAGACATTTAAATTTTAACATTTTATCCATGATTTAATTGTTGCCAAATTTTTTTTTTCGACAAAATAATAATAATTAAAAAAAAAAAAACCGTACATTCATTTAAAATAAGGAAAATAAATCAGAAATATTAGAAAATAAATTAGAAATATCAGTCGCATCGTTACAAATAAGATACCAAATGAAAGGGAATTTTTTTGTAAATCCGATGCATTAAACAGCTTATCAATCGGATGATTATTTTTTTCTTAATTAATTAAAATGTGAAAATAATAACCTTCTAATTTCTGATAAATAAGCCATTTAAAGGCCATCCATTATGGAAGTGTATTTCAGGTTGTGCCGTGTATTATTGCTATAGGGTTATATTTAAGTGCATCATTTGGTCTGTAAATAATCTTTAAAAGATATACATGACTGCAAATATTTCAGCTATAACATTATTTTTAATTGTTAATGGACGTGCTTTACTATAATATTTTATCATGTCCTAGAAAATTGCTCAGAAACTGAAATGAATTCCTCATAGACACATGGTAAATAGTATATATATTAAAGCTGAATAATCACCGCTTGTTTTTTGTATATTTGCACGTTTTGAGGCTTCCTGATTACCGAAGTCAAATCTTTAACATTTGATCTTCGTCTGTGTCTCTTAGAGTAACTTAAAACGAATAATTTTAGGAGATCCAAGTTAATATAATTTTGTTTCTGGGGAAGATTGATCAAGGTTGATAACTTTCAGGGAATGTTGCGTGAGAAAATTGTTTGAATAATTTTAAGTGAACTTTTAATTTTAATTACAGATTTAAACTCTATATAAATGTATGTGCAGTAATGAAACAGGGGGTTTAACAGAACTCAGAACTAATTTTCATATGAAATTATTCCGAAGACTAAATTTAATTGTTTTGACATAGGTTTACAAATCAGTTCTCATTATTTTACACCTTAATCTCCAACTTCTTTTTATAGTATTAAATTTCAGTGTAAGAGAACGTCGTGTGAGTGACACCCTAGATTATATTTTATATATCTTTCTAAAGAGACTAAAAATTCAAATTTGTAAAATTTTTGATTTCAAGATTTCTAGGGATTAATCCGTTTTGAATATCTTTAAACGTATTTGAACAGTTGATAGAATATGATACATGCGTGTTTGTTCTTCTGTGAGGCGTCAAAATTTTATGGTGATGGGAACAGCGTTTAATAAAACACTGGGCATAATGCGATAAAATAAAATATTTAGTTGTACTTTTATATAAATTGATGCTATTTAGATTTTTGCAAGTATCGCTTATCACGCCAGGTAACGGTAGGATGTAGTTGGCTTTATCTCAGCTTCTAGGTTAAAATTGCATAGAATGTGATGTGTAAAGACACCATCATGATAAGTAACGAATTACTCTAAAGAACACAAAATTGAAAAAAAAAAAAAAGGAAGATCAGTTTATTTAACATAAAATATTTGAATTTCAAATTATATGTATAAATATATATATATATATATATATATATATATATATATATATATATATATATATATATATATATATATATATATATATATATATTAAATTAATGTTTGTCATATATAATAATGGTAGATTTCGATTTATAATTTGAAATATATTTACTCTCTAAAATTTCTGGAGGGAAATCTCACTTAAAAAAGTGACCACTATTTTGACACCAATTAAATAGAGAAAATGCCATTATCGCTCTTGAAAACGTGACATTTTTCCTTTTTTCTCGACGGAGTGATATGCAGTCACTCTGTTACAAAGAGTGGAGTCGTCCGTAACAGAGTTGAGTATTGCTAGATCAAGCTTCTTATAAGTGAAAAATTTCTGTTAACCATATTTCGAATGAAACATGAAAAACAGTTTCTGGTCGATCTCATGCATGAGATTTGGTTACAGAACATATTGAATTTTATACTTGAAAATATAAAAGAAAACAATTTTGGTGAAATATATTTTAGTAAATATATTTATTTTTATGCGATTCGTAAAATCGAAAGATTATTAGTAAAGAATCGAAATGCGTAAGAAAGATATCGGAATTCGTAATACAAAGCATGTAATTTTATTCAGAAATGTATAAAGTATAAAAAAAAAATATCAATGGAGATATTTAATGCATAATGCCTTAAAAATCTGTAGGAATTTATATTTTTATTAAATTCATTGATACTTTACACGAGTGAAGTATTCAGAAAAATGGCTAACATATTATACTAATAATTAAAATCATCAGCATGATTGATATTCTTGAAGAAATGAGTTTTTCAAGAATCTCTGTAGATTTGTTTGTAAATACTTAACTATACTTTTAAGCATGCACACTCAAGTATTTTTCTACTAAGATACTTTAAAAATAACTATTTGCCTAAAAGAATTTCTTTCAAGTACATATTTTGATTTTCAAATTGACCTAATGTTGGAAATATAAAATAGTTCTAGCTGTAATTTTAAATGTTCGTTAGAATCCTGTAATTTTATATTCTTGGTAAATGAAGTAAAAATTTAAAAATATGACTAATCTTTTAAGTGAATGATTTATCACAGTAAATTAAGCGACTTCAGTATGGGACCAGTGGTTCAGTGGTACGATACTCGACTGACATAGGGACGGCAGTCGAGTACAGTTTACTCTGTGCCTCGTTTGATTCCCGACAAATCCAAACTATATTCCTTACAATATTCCTTCCTATATTCCTTCTGGACTAGAATAAATCCCAAATATATATATATATATCCTCTAGTGTATCCATTTTTTTTTATAGAAAAAATAATTAATCAAACTCAATAACTCGTAATATTCCCACTCTTAGCGCAGAGTGAAAATCTCTCGTTTCCGAAAATGTACATGTCACTCTTTAGAGACTGGCTCCATATTGGCACGTTCAAAGACTAATATGCCACTCTTTTCGAGTTAGATATCACTCTTCATATTTTAGAAAGTAGAATATATATATATATATATATATATATATATATATATATATATATATATATATATATGGCCTATCTTTTAAATTTTAACAAGAATCACATTACACGTTTCATCCCCTAATAGCGCTAAATTTAGAGGTAAAATAGTAATAACTACTAAACTTCTGCAAAATTTTCGCTTTTTTTTTTTTTTTTTTTTTTTTTTTTACCTTTAAAAGTTTCATACCGATTTCATCATCCAATTAAACCTTTAATTCATCAGAAGCCTAATTATTATTAGTTTATTGTGGGATGAAACGCTTATGATAGTTAAGACAAGTCATACAAAGAAAAGTTTCGAAATAAATATCCTGTTTGACGAACCAATTTTCATATTTCCCCAGGCAAGACAGATTTAATAAAGGACCCCTATCGCAACTTTTAAATTTTTGCCGCCATGTTGGCGAGATTTCTTTTTCTTTTATTTTTACTTCCATTACCCTACTACCGTAGGTATTGGGCGTATTGTATTCGGTGCGAAAATGCGATGTCGAGATTTCACCTGATGTACACGTTTTAAGGTCCCCTGAGTCAAAAAATGTTTTTTTTGGCATTTGGTCAGTGCGTGAGTGTGTGTATGTATGTATGACGTGTGTGCATGCGTTTATCATGTCTCCGAAACTAATAAAGATAGAATTACAAAACATTAAGACAGATCTGGTGTACAGATGCATTTTCCAAATTTTTGTGAAAATTGAAAAACCGGAGTGGGACATCGGAAACCGTAAATGGGACAGTAAGTTCGTATCTCATCAACGGCTCTTAGGATTTTCTACAAATTTGCTATATGGACACTCTACTAGGTGTCCTTTCGAATGATATAGTTGGTTAGTTCAGAAAGAATGAGAGGCGTCCTGTATAAATAGCTCAATTTCAGGTTTTGCAGGAGCATTCCTTTAAAATCATCTGTACGGATTTTGTTTCAAACTCGACGTATTATCTCACTTTTAAATATCCTTTTATATCTAATTATTGTTTTTCGGACAATAATTTAATTTTGTTAGAATTTGGTATCTCTAAAACGGCTCTAACGTTTTTCTTGAAAATTGTTATATAAATTCATTCCATTCTCATGTATTACGCGGTTATTATAGGAAGATTAGCAGTCACCCTGCTTAGTTAGGTCAGTTCTAGATCCCGAAAACTGGAATTTCAAAAAATAAATGTACCATTTTTTTCTTTTTCTTTTTTACATCGCTATATGTAAGCTTCAATCCATGTCTTTACATGTGTATAAAGTTTCTCTTACCGGAAAAAAATTTAGGTTCCTACTACTTATTGAGGTCATTTTATGTCTTCTTATCAATTTATCTCCAAAAAATTAACGTAGTATTGTAAAGTCTCTTACAACGGGTTAACGGAGATGACAAATAAATAAAACAGTTTTATTTTTTAACACCATTAAATTTTTTGAGTGCCAGTCTATTGGTTCATTCACTCGATTTAGTTTTTTGTATAAAGCAACTGCTTTTTTAATTAAAAAAAATTCATTAAAAAAAATTAGTACCTATTTTGATTATACTTTTTTCTATTGCGTTTTTCAGTCAATTTATGAAAAGTTCATATTTTGTTTATATGTTTAAAGTAGTGCTGGGTTTAAAATGACGCTTGAAAAGATTGTAAAGATGTAACTTAAAAAAAAAAAAAAAATCTATAAAATGATCTTATCAGACGAATGTCGTCTTTTTTTTTTTTTTTTTTTTTATTATATTAAATTATACCACTGAAATGAGTACGTGTGCTTAAATATTACTTGTTAGTATTATTTTTTCCCTCGTGTATTGTATTGTCACTATCGTATTGTTTCTGCAAAAAGAAATTGTAACTGGACAATGTTAGAGAAATATTATATAGATAATAATAATTAACGAAACAAAAAATGCTATTTTTTTAGTGTATTTCAAATATCAAATAATTTTAATTAAACATTACTTAAAATCTCAAAACCTCAAAATGACTTATTTCCTTTAGAAATCACTATTGTTTAAAATTCTTAGTCTAATGACTCATAATTATAATGATGTGAAAAGAAATCAATTTTTGCAGGCAAACTCTGTTTTACTTAATTAATTGTCAAACAGGTTGCTAAATATTTATAAGATGAACGAGATAAAATCAGAAAATCGTTTTTTACATAAGAAATTCGTCCGTACGTGTTTACAATTTTAGAGTCATTTATTCTTTTATCATTCGTTTAATAAATGTTTACTGTCTCAGAACGTCAAAAACACTTTAATAGCTTTAAGTTTTTACCTTTATATCTATCTATCTATCTATCTATCTATCTCTCTCTCTCTATATATATACTAGCTGACCCGACAAACGTTGTTTTGTCATACAAATTATTTCTAGAGAATATTTTGCTAGAAAAAAATAACTATCTTATTGTAAATTTGTAAGGATGTGGTATATAAGTGAAACAGGTATGGAGCGCTGTGAACGGTGACTGTGAATTCCGATTATAACGTAAAAGACATAATTACCGACATTTTCGCTACTTGCTTCTTGCTACTTGGTACTTTCTACATGCTACTTGTTATTTAAAACCACCGCTGAATGTCGAATAGCACAAAATTTTATTTCATACGGCAAATATTTCAATTTATGAGAGAAACTCTGATAGCAACGAATTTCACATGAAAATTCCGTCTTTTTTGAATAAGCTGTAACAATCTTGGCCGATTTGATGAAAATTTTTATCAAAAAGTTATTAGAATATCTAACATCATTACATGAACATTTATCACAATTCAATCAATCGATGCATGTGAGTATGTGTATAGTATGAGCGAAGTGAAATGTAGAGTTCGTATTAAATAAAAACTTAAACTCGTTTTAATTAAAGGTGAAAAAGTTGAAACTCAATTTATTTTATAACAGGTATATTTTTTAAATCTACAAAAACTTAATTTATCGTAATGCCATTGGATGTACAATATTTTTGGTTAATCCTTGAGGAGTATACACAAACAAATTCGAAGGTTTTCCAACTCTGGAACACGCAACATATAATTGGCCGTGAGAAAAGCACGAATTTTCTAAATCTAAGCCACAAATTGGGACCCCTTTGGTGACTTTAAATATTTTAAGCCATTATGGCGATCTCAATTGTGGAACTAAAGATCTTGGCGAGAAGCGTTCGAGCTACTTCCGTGCCAAATTTCAAATTTTGCGAAAGGGATCCGATACTAAAGGTGTTCCATACAAAAAATAAATAAATAAAATATCAGTGACATACACACGCACAAAAGTATGGGACACCTTTGGTAACTTTAATATTTTAAGCCATTTTTGCGATGAATTGAAATGGCTACCTCAATTGTGGAACTAAAGATCTTGGCGAGAAGCGTACGAGCTACTTCGGTGCCAAATTTCAAATTTTGCCAAAGGGATCCGATACTAAAGGTGTTCCATTCAAAAAATAAATAAATAAAATATAATAAATTAGCTACACAAATAAATTTGTAGGTTAGGGTGGTTGTTAATCAACGCGCGTGTAAATTTGATAGAAAATTATATAAAATACTCACTCCAATTCCGCACTAAAATGTGTAGTTTTTTATGCACACTTCAAAACTATTTAAACACTAATTACATCTTGATGTAATATTTCAATTATGACACAATTTTTTATATAACAATAATAACACGAAATCACAAAATATTTTCCTGAATTTGATTGCAGAACCAACTGTCGGGACAAACTGGAATTACAACAGAATATACGTAAGCGAAGTGTGACGTCACTGACCGTCTGTGGATGCAAGAAGAAGATTTCCTATGATAGTCTCCCATTGGATTTTTTATAAAAAAATATTAAAAATCGAGGAAAATTATTTCTCGATTTTAAACCCCGTATTTGGGTATAGATATGTATTAGTTATCGTATGCATGTATTAGATTGAGTTATTTTGCTCTCAAATTGACAAAATTTTAATTTTAAATTTCAAAACTCTGTCTTCCTTGGCGTTTTTTGTATTTGGCGATCAAAAACGTAATACGAAAATATAAATGCCAGATGTATATTTTCGTAATATGTATTGTACGAAATTGTTTCATATTATTCATTACTCTCTTAATATAATTTGTTGAAATAACCATTATTTTTGAAAGAAATTAAATATGTTCGCTAGATGATATGGCGATATTTTTTTCCGCCAAGGATGACAGATTTTTGAGATTAAAAATTCAAATTTTATCAATTTTACAGCAAAAACAACTCAATATAACGCATGCACATGATAACTAATACATATCTATACCCAAATATGTGGATTAAAATCGGTAAATAATTTTCCTCGATTTTTAATAATTTAAAATCCAATGGGCGATTACCATAGGAAATATTTTTCTTGTATCCACGGACGGCCAGTGACGTCATCACTTCGCTTGCATATTATTGAATATTCGACACTACGATCGTAGCGTAGTCTGCTGGATCCAATGTGAAACATTTCAAAATCAACAACAATTTATAAGTGATAAATTAATTAAATAAACAATTTAAATTGCACTGAATTGTAAATCTAAACCATTCTCGAATCCACCTGAAGACACACAAAAAATTTCATTAAACTTGGTCCAGTCGTTTAGGAGGAGTTCAGTGACATACACACGCACAAAAGAAATATATATATATAAAGATAAATACAAAGGCACAGCTTTAGTATAGACCTCCCCCCCACTTGTCGACTTTAAATATTTTTGGCCATTTTTGCGATGAATTAACATGGCTATCTCAATTGCGTAACTGACGATCTTGGTGAGAAACGTCCGTAATACTTCGGTGCCAAAATTTCAAATTTTTCCAAACTAAAGCTGTTCCATACAAAAAAAAAAAAAAAAAAAGAAAAACTGTTTTATGATATATACAAAATAAAAATAAAAAATTCTAATAAATTCGAAATTATTACTATTTACAATTAAGTTGAATACATAAAGGAACCTTTATAAGTTACATATAAAGTATCAATTAAAACATTTTTTTTTTTTTTTTTTTTTACTGTAGAAAAGAAAAGTACTACTAAATTAAATAAAAAATTTAAGCTAACACCAAGTATCTCTATGAAAATATTTATTTACACGCGAATATTTTCATGGTATATTAATTTTTACTTTCCGAACACTATAGTGAGGAAAGTATTGTAATCATGTCAAAAATCCGAATTCGAGATTTTGATGTTTCTATACGTTTTGAGGTACCTTGAGTCTGTTTTCACTATTTTTACGATGGTGTATGTATGTATGTGTGTATGTGTGTATGTGTGTATGTCTGTGGGTGATCACGCTAGCGTCTAAACGCTTCGTTCGATTAACCTGAAAGTTGGTACGCATATTGTAAGTCACCATAGTACGAACCCTATAGATTTTGGTGAATCTAGCACTTATAGTTTTTTTACAGGGACACAAAGAAAAATTCTTTATCATTATGGCCTATGGGAGCAAAATCTTAAAAGTGCGATAGCATCTAAACGCCTTATTCAATTAAGCAAAAATTTTATACACATATTATAGATCACAAATACTCAATCTGTATAGATTTTGGAGAATCTAGCACTTATAGTTTTTTTACAGGGACACAAAGAAAAATTCTTTATCATTATGCCTATGGGGCCAAATTTTTAAAAATGTGATAGTGTCTAAACGCCTTATTAATCCGAGCAAAAAAATTGTACACATGTTATAGATCACAGTTGAACTAACTGTATAGATTTTGGTGAATCTAGCACTTACAGTTTTTTTACAGGGACACAAAGAAAAATTCTTTATCATTATGGCCTATGGGACTAAATTTTTAAAAGTACGATAGCATCTAAACGCCTTATTGAATTCAGCTGAAAATTTATATGAGTATTATAAATCACTGTTGCACTAACTATAAGCATTTTGGTGAATCTAACATTTATAGGTTTTTACAGGGACACAACGAAAATTTCTTTGTCATTATGATCTATGGGCTCAAAGTTCAGTAGCGTTAAATAAAACAACGCGTAATAGATGGAGAAAAATACTCAAACACTCTATTATGGTTTTCTCTCTTTTGTTTGTTTAACAACTACTCTTTCTTTACTTTATCTACAAAACTGTTAATTACTTAATGTTCGGAAAGTCGAGTGGAGTCACTCCAGATTTTTTTTCTAATTTTTATTGTTTATCACGCGAAATAAAAAATATTTTTTTTTCCGGAAAAAAATAAATAAACGTAAATTTTGTTTATTTTGGCATCAAATATATTTTTCTTTTTAATCATTTTAAAGTTAAAATGGAGTTTTTATTTAATATCTCTTGATCCAATTATCCGATTGAACTGAATTGTAAATCTAAACCATTCTCGAATCCACCTGAAGACACACAAAAAATTTCATTAAACTCGGTAGAGCCGTTTAGGAGGAGTTCAGTGACATACACACGCACAAAAGAAATATATATATAAAGATATATATATATATATATATATATATATAATATTTTTGAGTGTTGAGAAATTTCGCATACATGTATAAACATGCTTCAAAAAACATTTTATGTCTTTTAAAAAGAAAAAAGAGCTGCTTTGATGTATGCCATCACAAAAGTGGATTTGGTGTACAAAAGTGGTCTTTTTTGTAGCTAAAAAATAGACTTCATATTTTTCCCAAAAGGATATATTTCTTTTTTTAACATTTTAAAATTTTACTGTTGTTGTATTTAAAAGTCCAATCTCAAACGACAGAGGTTATCAGACGTTACTTTCAACCAGAATGAAATCAGCAGCAAGTTTTATAGCTTAAAGTATAGAATGTAAAACGCCTTTATTTTATTTTATTTTATTTATTTATTTATTTATAATTTTTTTATTGAAACGAAACATAAAGAAATCGTTTATTATATTGCTGTTTTATAAATTATATATATATATATATATATATATATATATATTTCTTTTTTGTTAATTATTATTTCCTTTTGTATTGTTTTTGAGCAAGACATTTTAAAATAACTTTATGTTTTAGACATAAATCAAATAGATATACTTATATAATATAAGTATTTAAAACTTGTGTATGCAGTTTCAATATATATAAATATATACAAAATGTTAGCATAGAATATACGTTAAATATCCTTGCGTTTTCTTAAAGACGGGGTGAATTTCTAATTTCTAGTTAACTATATTATATACTTTACAACAAATTTTCTTATAGTTTGAGATGTGTAATAAATCGATACATAAATGCATACATCGATATATAAATTTATATACACTCCTATTTAAAATTTAGAAAGATTTGCAAACGATCAGATTTTTTTCAAATTCAAAACTTATGTCTCAATGAAATGTTTTCAAACATTGAATATTTAAAGACTGGGTCTTCCTCATGTTTTTCAGTGAAGATTGGGTTAAGACAACAATTAGGGGGCCAGCAACTAATTGAGCAAAATTAATAATGTTTGTGATCACCCTGTATCGTTAAGTAAACGAAATGAGCTGTAAGTTTAGAATATGCTAACATGGACCCAGTTCAATTTGTGGATGAATTTGTGTGATGATAGCATGTTAAATACAGGAGATATAAGCATTTATAAAAAAAATCAACATGTTTTTTATTTATATTATAGTACAGAGTTTTTTAAGAAAATGGTTTTCACTTTCAGATAAGTTGAAAAAAAGCACTTTTAAAACAATATACTGCAATCAGAATGCAAATATCTTAAATATATCATGAAATATGAACATTTGTATGAAAAACGTTTTTACTGCGCATGTGCGAAAGGTAAAACATTTTTTTATTGCATAGGTTGAAAGCTAGTATTGGGCAAATTTTATCAAAAGTGCATTTGAATAGAATAAAAATTAAGTGAATTGTACGAAAAAGAACGAGCTAGATTTTAGATATTTTCCAAAATTTGAAATTTCTTAAGGGTTTTTCAAATGACGTGTAGTGAATTTGTAGATCCAATTATTTCAACCACTTTCCAAAGGTTGTTTTTGGTAAAAAACGACAATCTCACAAATCATAGCAAATAAACAAAAATATGTTAGAGTTACAAACTTATAAGGGATTTTTCACAAAAAAGTACTTTTTCATTTTGGAAAAAAAAAAAAAAAAATCTTTATATATTTACGGTCTAATGTTTTCTTTCTACTCCGAATGTTTAAAAATAATTTGTAGAGAACTATTCTAAATATTTGACAAAGCGTTTGAATACAAAAATGTCCAAAATTTATTCGTAAATAGTACATTATTCTGACATTATAATGAAAAGGATAAATATTGATATATATGACGGTTTTAATTACCATACACTTTGATAAATTTTATTATTATTTGCAATAATTTCATTTAATTATTATACAAACAGCTGTTACACATGGTAATTAACAAAAAAGAAAATCCTCGGAAAGATTAATTTCTCGCAAAATTAGGATTACTAAATGTAAAATTTTGGAGTATACACGAGAATTATTTTTACAATATTTATCACAAGATGCTTATCATCCAAATAACATTTATTTAAATTAAATTTAAAGATTTTATGAATACAGAAAAAATAAATTATCCTATATATGCAGGATGAGAATTTTAACGGAATTACTCAGAAATTCAAATGAAGATATATTACATAAATATTATCTAAAAATAAATTAAGTGTAAAGCTTCAGATCATAAATTAATGCCAAGGGAGATTAAATATCGATTTATTTATAATATTAAAGAATTGGACACTTAATAAACGTGTGTCACACATGAAATGAAATATATTGTGATAAATTCTCTTAAGTATAAAGTGGATCTTAAAGACGTGACATTTTTTTTTCTTTACTGAGCAAAGTGTTTATTTTGCTATGAACTTTATGAAAGTAATGCAAATTGATGTTCTTTTCACATTCAAATGTAATATATATATATATATATATATATATATATCTTTAAAATAACAATTTTCATAAAAGGAGACATGTCTATCACATTCCAATACTTGATATTTATGACAAGTTCTTTCCTCAAAGTAATTATTCTGGACTAATTTCCTGAGAACATACGTTTACTAATAACGTTTGACAAGTGAAGAAAATGAAATGTTACGTGCATGTACTTAAGGGGAAAAATTCAAATAATAAAAGCGAGAAAATTATAAAGATGAGTTTATAAAATATTATGCATACAATTATCGATATATATATATATATATATATATATATATATATATATATATATAAATAATATGAAAAATTTCCCCCCTCAATTCTTTGGGAGATTGATGCACGTTTATCCTAGTAAACAAGTGGGCTAACTAAATAATATAATAACAAATTAATTATAATATGTTCTTTTAGTGAATGAGTCAATGAACACGCAGAAAAGTTTTAGATTAACATTATATAGAGCATGTGCTACCTTGTCCCTAGCGCACAGTGAATAACCGTGCAAGACGAGATAACTCGCCGTCGAGGTGGACTTGTTAATTCATTAATGTTACGTAAAAAAAAGTATTGACTCATTTCTAGAACAAAGGATCATCATGTATATGGTTATATCGTATATCAAGAAATCGCTAATTCTTGTAATCATACATTTTACATTCTTTCCGAATGCGATTCGAGACCACGCCATCAGAAAATCATTTACTTGTTTAGTTGGATGTTTGTGATCATTCTTTTCCCAATAAAACTTATTTAAACAGATTAAGTTACAATATTACTTAATATGTATATTATTTATTTATTTATATTTAATAGTAAATTTTTATTTATAGTTTATGAATTGTCCTTAGTGTGGATTTTATAGGCGTATGAAATGGAAATCTATATGCATTATTTACTGCTATATTAGATCATTTATTATCGTTCCTTTATAGAAATAAAGTTTCTAAAATCAAAGTATAAGTTAAATTTAAATTTTTCTTAAATATTTTATATTACTGTAGCAATACATATAGTTCAGGTACTAATTAGTGCACATTCAAATTTTATGTATTTTGTGTTTCATGCACACCGAAGTAATAGCATAAAGTGATGAATTTCGGTTATATTTCTATATATGCGATGCATGTGTGATAGTAATTACTGCACTGACGAATTTTATTTATTTTGTGTTTCATGCACACGAAAATTAAAGTTTTTTTTTCCTCCATGTACATTAAGTAAACACATTTTTATGTTCATATACAGCAGAGGAGCGTTACCCTATTTTTATTCGTTTAATTTGGATTTAATAACTTGTACATAGTCAGTACGTGCTTCATAGTTATTTTTATAGCTACCGATAACATATTTATTATATATATATACATATATATATGTATATATATATATATATATATAAATATATATATATATATATATATATATATATATATATATATATATATATATATATATATATATATATATATATATATATATATATATATATATATCCAAACATTTGCAGGGACTACCTTACTAGGTTCATGTTACAGATGCTGTCAATCAAATCTTATAAACATATTCGATTCACTTCTGACACATTTCGGATATGATTCTATTGTCGAACATAACACAAGAAGGAAATAATTCCTTTTAACCCTATAAGCGTTAAACCCGTCTTTTTCCGGCATGTATAGTCAAAATAAAAAGCTGGTGTAGCTAAATTTTTAAATATATGTTGCTTAAAAGAAAATAATAATAATAATAACATTAATACACAAGTGTAATATGCAGTATTATATTCTCATATTTATACTGTGCTGCATAGTATTTATTTATGTATCATTAAACATATATACCGAAAAACGGCTAACGCTGAAAGGATTTTAATCATGTTCAAGGGCCAAAATCAGAGTGGCTGAATAAAATCTTGCAAGTAAATTATAATCATCTAAATTAGAATTTTTAGAACAGTTTTTTTAATGATGTGCAATTACTGATATTACACTAAGCTGGTAAAATACTTCTTTTTCTTTTTTTTTTTCTTTTCTTTCTTCTCTTTTACTTTTTTTTTCTTCTCATTACTGTACATAATTAAAAGTATAATGAGCAATTTTTACTTTCTCTTGCATGTTTAATTGGGGAGCAAACATTAAAACCGTGTTTTCTCAAAAAAAAAAAAAAAAAAAAAAAAAAAAAAAAAATTAGTGATTGCACTGAACTTAACATAAAAACAGTATGTCTACATATTTTTCTGATATCTAGGAATTCATCTAAACAAACGATAATTAGGTTTTAAGTTTAGTTAATTTTTTAGTTTTGGAGAGAACCTGGTTTAAATGTTTGCTACTCAATTGTAGAGTAAGTACTCCTTTTATGTCGAGCTTTTTACGCTGTCTTTACATGTTTTAACAGTTGATCTGTGTATCTTCTACCATAATAACCCAAGAACATCCACTAGCAGGATGTCCAAATTTATTTATTTATTTTTATTTTATTTTTTAATTTTCTTCTTATTATTGTACAGAATTAAAAGTATAACGAGCAATTTTTACTTTCTCTTGCATGTTTAATTGAGGAGCAAACATTAAAACCGTGATTTCTCAAAAAAAAAAAAAAAAAAAAAAAAAGTTAGTGATTGTTCTGAACTTAACATAAAAATAGTATGTTTACATATTTTTCTGGTATTTAGGAATTCATCTAAACAAACGATAATTAGGTTTAAGTTTAGTTAATTTATTAATTTTGGAGAAAACCTGGTTTAAATGTTTGCTACTCAATTGTAGAGTAAGTACGCCTTATATGTCGAGCTTTTTATGCTGTCTTTACATGTTTCAACAGTTGATCTGTGTGTCTGCTAACATAATAACCCAAGAACAAACACTAGCAGGATATCCAAATTTAACTACATCAGTATACAAAATTTGTATCATATGAGGGTGCCATTCAAACTTTTTTATTATAATCGGCAAAATAGTGCATATACAGGTACATCCAGAAAAATACTCATACTTTTCGGTATGAAGGAAAGTTCTGGTAGGAGCTGTGTTACACATTTAGACTGCACTAAAAAATTAGTTAAACGTATCTTTTATGAATAAAAGCATAATTTGATTAGAATATACTATGAAAATCATTCACTATTTGTTTATAGGAGTACACAAACTACTTACGATACAGTCGGCATCAAAATATTTGAACTACTAGCAATAATTACTACTTTAAAGATGGGCACTAATACTGTTTTATTAAGTAAATATTTGCGGAGTCATGATCTTAGTCTTATACTCTATATGAAAAAGTTAGTTGTTGATAAAAATTAGCGATCAAACTGTTATACATGGAAAGTGTTAATATGTGTGTCAATAATTTTGCTGCTGATTGTATATTATCACTATACGAAATTGCTGGAAGTGCATTTCAAGTAGTCATGGATTTTGTATGCCATTCTATATTTAAATAGACAATATATAGGGCTATAAAAGATTACATTAGTAAAACGTTCTCTAATAAACGTAACTGAGGCAATTGATTTATGAAATTTTACCAAGTTCAGCAAAACTGTCTAGGAATGAAGAATACATTTCAATACTCTTAGATTTGTCAATTTACTTGTTTTAATTCCAAATGTCATCATATATCTTTTTCTATAAATACGAATTTTGCAGTGTCCCGATAGGAAATTCAAATTTGATATTTTGAGCATCATATAAAGTAGTAATCTGAAATATTTGACTAAGATTTGTAACTTTCTGAGAATAGTGAGTTCAACGAAAACATTACACATGTAATGAGGTCTTTTTAATATTAGTTTTGATGTTTATACATAACTTGTAGTATTAATAAATTTTAAATTTGGAATTAAAAATATTATTCCTCAGAATATACTATAAAACTTTTTTTTCTTTTTTACTTATATAAAATTACTATGTTAAACTAAGTAAAATCGTCTATAAATTGAATATTAAAATATGTTGAAATAATTTACTGCTTAATAAGGACATATATTTCCTTAATAAATATTATGTTTATAATATGAAACACTTGTATAATTCTACTTAAAACATCTAGATTTATAATTCCGAAATATCTCTTTTGTATAAATAATACTGTTAGCGATGCATATTTAATACTCTCGTATTAAAAGGGGATTATAATTTAAGAAGCGTGACTCAATGTTATAACGAATAAAATATTCTCAAAGAGAGTTTAATTCATCATTCATAAACATATAATACAGAATAATATTGCCATTTAATATTATGTTGAATCGTAACTATTAATAGGAATCTTCTTTAGTTCTAGCAACACAAATATATATTAACAGTATTTAAGTATACATTACTCATTTCTAATAGAGATACTTTCTTTCTTTCTTTTTTATCAATGTCTATTGTGTTTAGTTTGAACCACTGCTTAGTTTAAGGTAAAATGTATAGCGAAATCAGATTTTAATTTGCATATATGTTATTGTTTTAAACAGAAAAATAATTTACACTATATGCGATCTAGTACTAAATACCATCATATCCAAATTACAATTGGTATTCTAATCAGGCACAAATATAAACTATATGGTATAATAGTGGCCAGACTAAGAAATCGCACTCGATGCTTTGGCATAATTCACCTGTGATCTTTAACTGAATGATACTATCAAAATCGGATAGCTATGCAAATTTAATTTTTCATAATCAATTTAGAATTAGGAAATTTAAAATTTCTTCTTTAAATACTTGTATTGGGTATTATAAAATATTTAAAAGAAAAAAAAAATGCTTGTTTGTAATTTTAATTGCCTAAAATGAAATCACCATTTTTTTCAGTTATAGGTAAGGTAACTATACGATAGATGTCCATAATTTTTAAAATTTAGAATAAAAAATTTTAGAATGCAAGTACAAGAAATATTTATTCATATTTAAAATTCTAATACATAAACTTATCATATTTTGGCAAAAAAATATTTAAATATTTAGAACAAAAAGTAGGGAACTTAATCTGAAATTAAAATGGCAGCTGGTCATCGAACCTTCAAGACGAGGAGAGATTGTCATCCTATACACGAAAAAAAAAAAAAAAAAAAAAAAAAAAAAAAACTGGAGTTAAACTAGCACACATTTTATATAGTTAATCATGAAAAACATAGAGCAATTTGTAAAGATGCAATTATATCTAGGAAAATTCGAATAACCATAATTTCAATGCTTATTTTTTGTAAAAATTTACCATACTTTTGGCAAAGATCTTGATACTTTGTAAATGTTTCATTGAATTATTTCAGGTCCATTTTGCATTTTATCCAGTCATTCATTCTGGTTGTGTCACTTCAACCAACTTTACCTACAACAAACACATTAATCCTCATTAAGTTCTATTCCCTCGGAATCTACAGAATCTGATAATTTTAAATGTATTTCATATTTTTCTCTGCTACAAATGTCGTGTTTTTTTTTTTTTTTTTTCTTTTTTTTTTTTTTTTTTTTTTTTTTTTTTTTTTTTTGACTTTTTATAAAATTTAAGTTCCAGATGTTTTTGAATAGTTTCTGATGATGATGCCTCAAGCATAACTACCCATTTGATATTAAACGTGTCACAAATTCAATTTGTAAATTTTCACTCTCTTTCTGTTATGGTTAAATAAGGAACTGTTACAATATCATAAATTACTTTTATTGGTGATATTACACCATGGGTTTATGATGTTTTGAAGGTGTCCATTTCTTATTGATTACATGTTGCTCTCTCTCCTGAAATTTAAGGACATATTTCCACAAAATTCAAAGCGAGACTCTGTCACGCAATGTTTTAGGTTTAGAAATAACTATTTGAATATATGCACCTTAAAAAAGAAAAAAAAATGCAACGTACATATTGAAAAAGATTCAGATACCTAACTTAACAAAAACATTTAACCACTAAATTAAATAAGCTTTAAAATTACTTTTTTATAATCCAAAAACACAGTTGCATGTCACAATATAATTAACTCATTCAACTATTTCCTGTATGCAAAGTTTATGTTGCAATCTACATTGGTGTTAAAGAAATATTTAGACTGGTCATCTCTCCTATATAGCTATCTATACTAGAGTTATCCTCTTAATAGCTACGTTTACCATGAATTTACAATCATAATAAATAACTTTAGATGCCTAATATATAAGTATAAGAGAAGAGATTTAACATTTGCCCAGAATTTAAAATCTATGATTACAATTAAAATTATAAGAAATAATCTGAAAGAGAAGATATTACATAATATATCTTCCTATATTTTCACAGCATAATACAAGCTTTATGTTCATTTATATTAGTAGACAGCATTGTCAAGAACTCGCTACGGTAATCAAGGTCTACGAATATTTCGCCCCGTACTCAACTTCATTATAATTCTACTTGACTATAAGTATTTTCATTTTTATTGACTAAAGTGTTACTGTATAAGAATATACGATTTTAAAAATAGTATATATTTGATATGATTTCACTTTTGATTTCCTATTCAGTAGCAATCTGTGAATAATATTAGACATATTAAAATGGTCAAATCTGAAATGAGTGACCGTGGGGGGAGGGGGAAGGGGAAGACTGTCGAAAATCTTAAGCTTAACTGAATATATTTAAAAGGGACATAAAATAACATTTTACTAATTTCAAATTTTTTTAAGAGACATGTAGCAGAATAAAGTCTTATTTTAATTAAATAAATATTTATTAAAGTATTATCTTTATTTCTATAATTTTTACTAATACGCTTATTTTCGAGCTGTGAAATCCGTTACTTAAAGAATATTCAATGAAAAAAAGATCTAGTTATTTTTTATTTAACACTTTCTTTGCTATTATATTTCTTATCTCCTTGGAATCTTTAATTTTATTAAAAATATACAATATACATAATGAACCTTTAGTTAAAATATTAATATAAGGAGATAATGTTTAAGAATAATATTTGTAAAAATATAACAATTATTATTATTATTATTTTAAATTATCTCTAATTATTTTAGCATATCTCACTATTAAAAAATAAAAAATCGAAAACAATTAAAAAAGAATATAATAACATTTATTTTTGGATTTTGAAACTCATTCTAAATGTTCAAAAGATATGTCATTACTATTATAAAAAATATTAAATCAGTATGATAAAAAAGTATTATTTAAAAAATATTCCACAAAATGCAATTTGTAATTAGTCTAAAATTGCTTTTTAAACCCAAAGTCAATAAGTTTTATCGTCATTCAACAATAATCTTTTTTAGTATTTTTGTTTAGTCTTTGATATCAAACAGGAAGTGAATAAAAAATCAATGCTGAAGATTTTACTTAATTAATATTCAAAAATTTTAAGAAGTTAATCAGTTAAAATGTTTAGTTCCTCTAAATGGAAAGCTGAGATTAGAGAAAACATTCTTTTTTTAATGTGTTTTCAAAGATATATTTCATTTTTTTAATGTGTTTTCCTGAAATTCATTAAGGAGAATTAATGAACTTTCTCTAAATAATATATTTTTTTTCAAAATATATTTTTCATTGAAAGAGGAACAAAAGTTAAAATTATATAAATGTTTGACTGTGAAAAGCAATTTTGAAATGTTCTGATTTTTTCAATATTTGTATTAATTTCCTACATTTTATGAAAATATTGTTTATAAAATAAAATGTATTGCTGATATTCATTAATGAAACGTAAATATCATGAAATTTTATTTCTTTTTATTGTCTATATACTATATTAATATAAATTTAGCAGTAGTTTAAATATATCTATTCAATACCCACTTATATGCATTTTAATGATTAAGCAAAACGAAAATTGGTTTTGAATATTATATATATATATATATATATATATATGCATTTGCGTTATATATTTTTTATTTATTTACGTTCAAAAAATAATTTGGATACATAAATATTTAAAACTTTATATTCTTGCGTGGTTTGAGTCCAATTTCGCACGTGATGGCTCCGATCCTGCAACATTTTGACCGGATATATTTTATTTTATAAAGTAAAAGAAAAAAAATAGAATTTAATCATTTTTTTAATTAAAATTGATTCAGTCTAATTTATGTTTAAATTATTTTGTTTACATTTACGTTGGGACAATTTGATGCCAAATATTATTTAAATAATTTAAAGCAAAATAAAGCATTGAAACACAAATGGAAACACAATAAAAGCAGCAACGCTTTAGGGAAATATATACATTCAGCAATAAAGATAACCATCGTTTTATGTATAACTGACCTAAATTTGACGTGACAAGAATACCTTTTATATTTCCCCTTTTTATAATCCTCGTAATGCATATTTTAGATTGAAAGTTATAAATAAATATATCGTTTTAAAATCATATGTTATAAATTAAAACTAATATCTTTGATTTATTGAAACTTTCATTTAAACCAAATTTAAATTAAAATTTAGGAATGACAAATTGAGCAATGTAATAATAAATTATTAGGATTTTACTTTATTTATTCTTAAAAGTTTACTTAAATAAACAAAAGAAAAATTAAGGTGCATAAAATTATTTTCAAAATCGAATTAACATACAGAATTATTAAAAGTCTTATAAATATGTTTATGCATTTTATTCACTATTCTAATGATTCAGCTGTATAATTAAAACAATTCTGTGACCGTACATGACATTTAAACGTTCCTAAATGTATAAAAGTTTTCGTATGGTTTGTTAAGCAATACAAAAGCTATTAAAATGACAAAACGCTGTTAAATAAGTGATCGTATTAAGGGAGAACAAGTGTCGTTTTCAACAACAACTTACAAAACATATCATTAGGAATCTGGAATCAATTCTTGAACACGCCTTTTGGGTTTTGTGATAAGAGGATTGGGAATTATTTTTCTTGTTAGAATGAAGTTTGTGTTCTCATTTGGATCGATAGAAAACAAACAGATCTTTAAATGTTAATTTTATTTTTTGCTGCAATAATGGAAATGCCTCAATTGTCAATAAAACGTGAGTGAAAAAAAAAAGATTTTAAATGAATTATTATTATTATCATTATTGCAAGAATAATTAAGTTTCAATAGAAAAACTTTGAATGATTAATTTTCTAAGAATACCTTATAAAACTCCCTAAATAATTTCGAAAATTTACGTAATATAATTTTAAAACAAGAAAAACACATGAACGTATAGAACAACGATGGAAAAAAAATGAAAAAAAATAATATTTTCCTGGAATTATATTAATATGGCAGAGAATTAATAAACTATAATTGAATGTATGGTTTGCAATACATTATTAAAAAAAAAAAAAAAAAAAAAAAAAAAAAAAGCACCACAGAGCCAGCATTTACAAGTACTAAGTACAAAATTTTGAATAATCACCATGATATGCAAGAACACGCAGCAATTATAACCCTTCGTCGGGTTATAAAATGAGACACGAGTGCTGCAAACAAAACGATAGCGCAAATCACCGCATTGAGAAAAGCACTCATCATAGTTGAAAAAAAATTAACTATCTGGCTCGAATATAAATCTGTATATATATATAAAAATTGAGGTGTGTGTCCCTATATTTCACTTTGCAGCTAAAACTACATATCGTAGACGAAAAGTGTTTGTATGTAGCAATAGGTACAAGGCTCCCATCGTGCACTATGGTGGTTGCAAGTCGATACCTCTAAGGGTGTTGCAGATACAGGGGTTGAAAGATGTGAACTCTAAAAATGTGTGATTATCATTGGTCGGAAATGATCTGGATCGTTCTAGAAATTTCTGGAATGATCTAGAAAGTCTTAAAATTTGAGCCAACTAAGAATGTTCCAGAAAATTCTAAATTGATCTAGAACATTCTAGAATGATCAAGAAAGTTCTAGAATGATCTAGAACATTCTAAAATGATCAAAAAAGCTCTAAAGTATATACAAATGTTGTAGACGATCAAAAATATTTTTATTGATCGGAAATGATCTGGATCGTTCTAGAAATTTCTGGAATGATCTAGAAAGTCTTAAAATTTGAGCCAACCAAGAATGTTCTAGAAAATTCTAAATTGATCTAGAACATTCTAGAATGATTAAGAAAGCTCTGGAATGATCTAGAATATTCTAAAATGATCGAAAAAGCTCCAAAGTATATATTAATGTTTTAGACGATCAAAAATATTTTAGAAATTTCTGGAAATCTCTAAAATGTATGTCAATATTTTAATTGGTCGAAATTATTCTGGATCATTCTCGATACTTTTCAAATTTTCTAAAAAATTCAAAAGTTGAAATTTGTAGAACAATCCAGAAAATTTAGTAATTAGTGGGGATAATTTTCGCGACTATATAAGACGAAAAGTCAAGCCCGTGCTTTAGTCGATTTTTTACAAGAATTGCGTAACAAAAGAAAACTTATAAGTAGTGTGATTGTAAATAACAGTGAGTAATAATTTTTACAGTGAAGAATTAAATCTTATTAAGTTTAGTGTTCTTTTTTAGTGCAGTGTGAAAAATATCATTAACGATGCCAAAACGTAAGAGCGTATTCTCGCGTTCTCGAATTGTATCGAAGAGGCAAAAGATGTCGCGAAGAAATGAAACCACGGAAGAAAGAGAACAGCGTCTATCATTACTTCGGGAAAATTATTATCTCAGGCGAAATAACCAGACTGAAGAGCAGTTTAATGATTCTAGAGAGACAGATAAATCAGAAAAAGATTACAAAGAAAAAGAGAAACAAATGAACAGACAGATGCTAGAAGAATACAAAATACAATAAAAATGCGTAACCTTCGACTAAATGATCAAATGGAAGCTCAAGCGTCAGGAACAACCGTAAATGCTATTCTTGAAAAACGTCGGGGAGGATATAGTCTTGAATATGAAGCGTTTTATTATAATCCCACTAGAAATTATAATCAACATCCAAGTGTAGTAATCGGTAAAATGAATGTAGTTTGTAAATTTTGTAAAGCTAAAAAATTCAAAGGAGAAACACCGAGTACATGCTGTTCGAATGGTAAAATTAAATTACCAGACTTGAAATCTCTGCCACCGGAATTCCTAGAATTTATGAAAGGAGAAACACATAATTCTAAAGAATTTTTAAAAAATATTAGGCGTTACAATGCATGCTTTCAAATGACTTCATTTGGAGCAACTGCAGTAATCGAAGAACCAGGATTCAATCCAGTGTTTAAAATACAGGGACAAGTATATCATAAAATTGGATCATTATTGTCTTTCCCAAATGATACTCCGAAATTTTTACAAGTTTATTTTGTAGGAAATGAAGAACACGAACTGGACCAAAGGCTTTCAACTTTTACAGGATTACATCGAGATATAATTCTTTATTTACAGCTCTTTCTTCATAAAAATAATGAATTAATAAAGATATTTAAAACAGCAATGGAAAAAATGGTTTCAGATAGTTATAAAATAATCATTCGAGCAGATAAAAGGCCAATTGGTGAACACGAAAGACGATTTAATGCACCTCAAGTAAATGAAATAGCTGTAGTCATGGTGGACATTGAAAGTAGCTATAGAGACATTGTGGTACAACGAAGAAGTAATAAGTTGGAACGTATCGCTGAAACACATCACATGTATGACGCCTTGCAGTATCCATTAATATTTTGTCACGGTGAAGATGGTTACCATTTTAATATTTATCATATTAATCCAGAAACAAATAGACCAACAAACAAAAAAGTTTCTTCTAAGGAATTTTATGCATATCGGATAATGGAGAGAGAAAATAAATACAATCATATACTCAACTGTCGGCAGTTGTTTTTACAGTTTATTGTTGATATGCAAGCAAAAATTGAAGCAGAGAGACTGTTATTTATCCGCCAAAATCAAAATAAATTACGATCGGATGAATATATTCATTTACGGGATGCAGTAGCCAATGATGGAGATATAGAAAATTTGGGACGATTAGTAATTTTGCCCTCTACGTTCACTGGTAGCCCTAGGCATATGCTTGAATATGCACAAGACGCAATGACGTATGTAAGGAAATATGGTCGTCCTGATTTATTTATAACGTTTACGTGTAATTCTTCATGGAAAGAAATTCAAGATGAATTACAGTATGGACAAAAGCCACATGACAGACATGATATAATTGCGCGCGTGTTTAAACAGAAACAAGTAAAATTTATTAATACTATTGTGAAGAGTTCTATTTTTGGAAATGTTATCAGTTGGATGTTCTCCATTGAGTGGCAAAAAAAAAGGATTGCCACACTCACACAATTTAATTTGGCTGAAAGAAAAAATTCACTCAAATCAGATCGATGACGTTATCAAAGCAGAATTTCCAAATCCGGATGAAGATCCTGTTCTGTATAGAATAATCGTGAAAGACATGATACATGGGCCTTGCGGAGCGCTTAATGTGCAATCACCCTGTATGAAAGATAATAAATGTTCAAAACGATATCCAAGATCATTTTTGAGTGAGACGCAAACAGGAGATGATGCATACCCGAAATATCGACGTCGACCACCGAGTGAAGGAGGATTTACAGCAAAAATCAGAGTACGAGGCGAAGAAATTGAAATTGATAATCGATGGGTTGTCCCTTATAATCCTTTATTATCAAAAATGTTTGATGCTCATATTAATGTAGAATATTGCAGTTCTGTCAAGTCAATTAAGTATGTGTGTAAATATATTAACAAAGGAAGCGTAATGGCTGTTTTTGGAATTACTGATGAAAATCGAAACGATGAAATTTTAAGATATCAAATGGGACGGTATATAAATAGTAACGAAGCAGTTTGGCGTATATTAGGGTTTTCGATTCATGACAGAGATCCAGCTGTTTTTCACTTAGCAGTTCACCTTGAAAATGGAAAATGAGTATATTTTACTAATCAAACAGCACAAAAAGTTGCAAACCAACCTGTTAATACAACCTTGACGGCATTTTTCGAATTGTGTCTCAATGATCCCTTTGTTTAGACTCTTTTTTATGGAGATATTCCCAGTTATTACACGTGGGACTCATCACGAAGAGTATTTAATCGACGAAAGAGAGGAGTTCCGGTTGAAGGATTTGAGGGTGTATTTAAAGATAATGCTATCGGTCGAGTATATACGGTACACCCAAAAAATGCTGAGTGCTTTTATTTACGTTTACTACTCCATGAAGTACGTGGACCAACTTCCTTTGAAGATCTTCGAACGGTAGATGGTTACATTTGCGAGACATATCGTGAAGCCTGTCAGCGTCGTGGCTTATTAGAAAATGACAATCAATGGGAACAGGCAATGAAAGAGGCTGCAGAAACAGCAACAGCAAATCAATTACGTGAACTCTTTGCTATAATTATAACAACATGTAATCCTTCAAATCCGAATAGACTATGGATGAAATATCGTGATAGTATGAGTGATGATATTCTAGCAAGAGTGCGTAGAGACAATCAAGATATGAATATTGGTTTCAACGATAATATTTATAATGAAGCTTTAATAATTTTAGAAGATCGATGTTTCGCAATGTGCAATCAAAATTTAGTTGCTCTTGGGGTGCAATCTCCTGAAAGAGGCGGATCAAGCGTGTTTAATTCAGAATTAACAAAAGGACTTAATTATAATGTAGAATAATTGCAACGTTATATCAATGAAAATAAACCAAAATTAATACAAACTCAACGAATAGTATACAACACAATAATAAGTCGTATTGACACAAGTACAGGAGGGATTATCTTTTTAGATGCACCAGGAGGTACAGGAAAAACTTTCCTTATCAATTTAATCCTAGCTACAATCCGAGTAAAAAATGAAATCGCATTAGCATTGGCATCTTCTGGAATCGCCGCGACATCAATGGAAGGTGGAAAAACAGCCCATTCTGCATTTAATTTGCCATTAAATGTAGCTGATCAAGAATTCCCAGACTGTAATGTCACAAAATCTTCTGTACGTGGCCAAATTTTAATACGGTGCAAAATTATAATATGGGATGAGTGCACAATGGCTCGTCGAAAATCACTTGAAGCACTGGATAGAACACTACAAGATCTTCGGAAGAATACAAAACTAATGGGCGGAGTTTTATTGCTACTATCTGGAGATTTCCGACAAACATTACCAGTTATACCAAAATCAACACCAGCTGACGAAATAAATGCGTGTTTAAAACGATCAATTTTTTGGAATAATGTTGAAAAGTTATCACTAACCGAAAATATGCGAGCACTAATAACTGGAGATCCAAAAGCACAAGAGTTTGCCGACAATCTTCTCAAAATTGGAAATGGCACCTACCCACTAGATCTACAGTCTGGTAAAATAATTTTATCAGAAGAGTTGTGTCATGTAGTAGATACCGAAGAACAACTTATAGAAAAAATTTATCCATCAATAGAACAAAATTACTTGAATAAAACATGGTTGTATGAACGAGCAATTTTGGCTACAAAAAATAGTGTAGTAAAACAAATAAATGAAAGAGTACAGGATATGATACCGGGAGAGGAAAAAATCTATAAATCAATAGATTCAATGATGAATCAAGATGAAAATTTGAACTTTCCGATAGAGTTCTTAAATTCATTAGAGCCACCTTGTATGCCTTCTCATGAATTGAAGCTAAAAGTTGGATCACCAGTCATATTAATGCGAAATCTTAATGCGCCAAAATTATGTAATGGTACAAGATTATGTGTAAAACAAATTTTGAACAACATCATTGAGGCAGAAATTCTAACTGGCAAAGAAAAAGGAAACTTGGTTTTTATACCAAGAATTCCATTAATTGCGAATGACTTACCATTTTGTTTTAAAAGATTACAATTTCCACTAAGATTAGCTTATAGTATAACTATCAATAAGGCCCAAGGTCAGACGTTCCGATTTTGTGGGGTTAATTTAAAAGAATCCTGTTTTTCACATGGCCAACTCTATGTAGCTTTTTCACGCGTGGGACAGAAAGATAATTTATTTGTTTATGCACCAGAACACAAAACAGTAAACGTAGTGTATAAGAATGTATTTCAGTAGAAATGTTTAGTATATAAATTGATTTAAGATAATTTAAGATATTAATGTATACTTAGTCATAAGATATTTATGTATAATTTATGTATAGACAAAAAAAAAATCAATAAGTTAATCAATTAAAAAAAAAAAAATGTGTCTTTTATATAACAAATTGTCAAGTAAGTATTGATGGATTATTAATAACAAATAACTGTGCTATTAAAAATGACCCAGCGAAGCGGGTATTCACAGCTAGTTTTAATATAAACGTATTTTTAGTTCTAATTGTTATTTTCTCTACACGTGACAAAAATAAGACTTTAATATCACGGCAATTTTCATTCAGGATTAATTAATAAAATGTCATAAATACGTTTTAAGGCAATTTTTTTAATTAATCCCAAACACTGTTTATTGAAGTTTATGATTTCCATTCTTTATTTAAATATATATATGAGCAGCAATCAATCAAACCGTGTTTTCTCCTTTGGATACAATTTAGCAGAAAACACAAAAAACGAGTAAATATATATATATATATATATATATATATATATATATTTAAACTGCAATTATCATTTGTTTAGATGTATTACTGGTTTCTAGGAAGATATGTAGACATTACGTTACTTAATGAATTTAAAATTAATTAGAAAAATGCATTTGAAATTTGGAGAAATCATGTTTTGAACGAAAACCCGAGGAAGAAACCTGTTTTGAATGTTTCCAGTGTGGGTTAAGCACTTTTTGAATGAAAAAAGTATAAGCCAACGTAGAATGAAGAAAATAAACAAACATAAAAACTGGTACGTGTGCTGGTCACATGACCATTTGAACAGCTCAGATTGGCTGGCAGGAGGAATCACCATTCGAATAGAGATAGGCTCTGGATGAAGCACTTTTTTTTTAAAACTTCATAAACCTTTGGACAGCCCCTACCAGTTTGGTCTCGGCAAAGCTTAAAGGGTTTGGTGTGCTGTATGATTGAAACCTCAATTTTCTAAGTAAGTTTATAATGGGTTAAAATTAGTTTTAATTAACAGTAACAGTATATTTTCGTACTATTTTATGTTGAGATTAAACAAAAATCACTAACTTTCTTTTTTTTTTTTTTTTTTTTTTTTTTTGAGAAAACGCGGTTTGATTATCTCCTCCTCATATATGTATATATATATAAACTAGTGGTTCGGCAGATCAGGAGCCTCAACGTCCTATTTACATCAGACATTATTCAATATGTCATTTCTATTTATTACTTATTATATAATCGTATATATTGATTCGATCGACTTTTTACCATAATCAGATACATTTCTGAGGGGGCTGCCGCCCTCCTCAATCCCCCGCTGTACCTCTATTTGTATATCTTATAAAGTGTTACGGAATTGTAAATAATTGCATTTATTTTTGTATAAATTCTTTCAAAAAGTTTTAGTAAAGTTAATAAAATGCTAACTTTGAGCATTTCTAGTCGTTTTAAAGTTAAAATAGCCTAATTTTCCCTTAAAAACACTTTAAAAAGCTCCAATAATGGAAGAAATGGATTTGGCGTCAAATTTGGCGACTGTTTTTCTCCTTGGCGAGAAAATCCTTATTAGGGATATACCAAATGTGGAAGCTCTAATCTCATTTATGAGATACGAGAATTTTCCAGAACAGTCTGTGTTCGATAGAAAAGTATAAAAGGAGCATTTTTTCGCCAAGGCGGTCAGTCTCAGATCTGTGTCAGAATGCTTGCTTTGCTTTGAGCTCTTTGGATGAGACTTTCCTTATGTGTTATTGCTAAACAATTTGTACTGTTGTTTTGCTGTTAACGCTGTGATATAAGCTGTGTTTACTGGTTGAATTGAAGCTGATACTGGGCTTATAGACCTGTATTTTTCTGGAACTTTATGTGAATATATCACTGAATTTTTGCAAGTTTCGCCTTTCATTCTAGGACATCTTATAGATCCCCCAAGTATGCAACAATATGTATTCTTAATAAACAACGGTCTTGTATTATTTCCCTGAAATTCATAAATACCAAATTTCATACAACAAAAATTACATAGCATATCGGAAATATTTTGCGTAACCTTTAAACTAATTTCCAATTCATTGCCCACAATTATCAACAGGAAAACATGATTTTAAAATTCTAATAAAATTTCATTATATTTGATGGGGTGTAACCATGTTAAAATAAACTTTTAAGAAATATCGACTATAGACCGTAATAGTACGAAATTATTTTATGTATCCCGGAAAAGTAGCCACAGTCATTATAAACGCCAATAATAAGAATAAACCTAATTAATTATAACTCATTAATTTTTCAAACTAATTTGACATCATTTGGATGATTACAGTTGATACTCGAAATTATTTTGTGTGGTCCCATAAATTATTTAGTCTATACATAACCTTTTTTAAGAGTAAACATAATTTTAAGCATCTTTATAATGTATGTTAATTTTATTAAGTTCAATTCAGCATAAACTCATTAAAGTGCGCGCTTAAATAAAAGTTTGTCCATAGGCTCTAATGTTACGAAATTCTTTCTTATGTCTCTGTAAACAAACCATAAACATTGTATATGTTACGGGCAATGTAAATAATTGGGCATTGTTTATAATGCCCGGGCAATTTAAAAAGTGCCCAAAAGGATATGACAAAATGATAAATTATGTTGCAAATATTACATTGCCCGGTCATTATGTATAATGCTAAAAGTAAAGTGGGCAATTTAAAAATCATTTTTAATCATATTTCTTATAAAAAATAACAAATTTTTACGTGCCTAACTGACAAAGTAACAAACAAAAAATAACAAATAAAATTTCACATGCTGACAAACAAACCGGTGGCGATGAAATAAGTACAAACAAAACTTAAGTCCAAATAAAAATAATGTATTAGATATGTACGTACTTACAAATTTATATTTACACAAAATGTCAATATGTAGCAATACATAGAGGGTCTATTTATTAGAGCAGCTTCCACTTTGGTGACATTTCGAGTTACATAGCTTTTTTTCTTTACGACACTTGCACTTGTCGGATTTACAGCCACCTTTACAGCCACATCGACTATAGCCTTGGCCCCCTGTCTTGGATGACAATCTTGAACATTCTCTTAGTGAAATCTCTGTCTGTGGAATATCTTCGCCATATATAAACTTCTCATTACATATTGTAAGTTGGTTCCTGGCATAAAGTTGATTTAGAATTCCGTGTTTCGTGCCTAATTTATACAGATTAGCATCTGTTACTTCAAGAACAAATGCCAAAATATTTCTTCCATCGGTGCGACCTCTGTCTACATCTGGGACTCGAACTCTGTGTCACCTTTTTTAGCATCAGGGTATTTTGAGTTAGAAGTTTGAACCATTTTTTCAGCTTGTTTTTTTAGATTGCTTGCTGAAATCTGCCTAATTTTTAATATGTCGGCTTTCCTTTTTTTCACATAGGGTTCTTCCGGGGAATCTTCATGCCCAAAAGATTCTTGAAATTCTTTATTATGTAAATCAGGGCTTGGTTTAGCTAGCAAAGTTGAAGTTTGAACATAACTATCAAGAGAAAGTAGTTCCTCCTCATCATGTTGACTTGGCCCTGGTAGTTCCGGTAACACATGTGACTCAGGTTGATTTTGCAGAGGACCTTCTTCTACAGACTGTAAATTGTTCTGATCTTTTACTAGAACTTCTAAGTTCTCTTCACAATTTATATTATGCAGAACGTCTGTGGGTAAAAAACTTTTTAGACCAACTTTTAACTTTGTCCCAAACATGGCCTCATACGGAGTACAGTTGATGCCACTATGATGAGCTCTGTTCTTCATTAGCTGTACAAAACGTAAGCCTTCTGACCATTTCGTGGTGCTAATGTCTTCTAGCCACGAACAAAGCATATTTTCCACGTCCTGATTCGCACGTTCTACGGAACCCTGACTTTGAGAGTGTCTGGGCTTCCCATGCACCATCTTCAACTCGGGCCACATGCTACATAGTTCGCTAATAGTACTGTTAGCAAATTCTCTCCCATTATCACTTTGCAAAATACTGGGCGCACCAAAAATTGCAAAAATATCCAAAAGCACATAAGCTACTTCTTTTGCTCTTTTGCTTTTAAGAGGTCGAAGTTGAATAAATTTAGTAAGATGGTCTTGAAATACAAGTATGAATTTATATTGATCATCAGCTTGTGACTGCATGTCAATTAAATCGACTTGACATCTTGAATTCATATTCTTACTTAGTATCGGTCTAACAACTAAACCTTTTTTTGGCACACTGTATTTTTTTTCGCAGGTCATACATAAATTTAGATCTGTAACAATCATTTCCATTGTAATGTTTTTATACTTTGAATTTAGCTCTTTTTCCATACGGTTTCGACCACCGTGCCCAATTGCTATATGTGCATCATGTAAGAGTTGAAATATCTCTTCCCGATGTACGTAAAATCTTACCTGCTCTTTACCTTCCTCTACAGGAACTATCAACTTTTCCTTCTCTCCAATAGTCATTACGTCAAACCTACGTAAACGCTGATAATCCTCGGGTTTTTTATTTACCACTTTGCTTCTAGATGTTTTAACCTTTTCTATTAACTCCAAGTATTGTGGCTTTGTGAGAATTTGTGTATTCTGAGCTTTTGATGAACATAATTCATCCAGACGTTCATTAAAACGATGCTTCATGTCACTGACATCAGTTACTAACTGTTCCTGCATTTTATTTTATAGAAAAATCATAACACTAAATAAACAGACCCCAAAGTCAATTTAAGACATACATCAATAAGCATTTGTCGCACATAAGCTAAATAACATCCAAAGACAACCGGAAAACGTCAATAACGCGACGCAAGCCACAGGTACCGGCACAGGCGACAAGCGACTGAAAATGAATGCTGATTGGCCAGCCAGAATCGCACCACACGCACGTGGTTGTCCCATTGCTGTCAATTAATCAAAGTTCCCAAAGAAATAATAGCGGTATTTATAATGACCGGGCAATGTGAGAAATTATCGTAAAGTAATTCAAATTTATCAAATTGCACAATTTTAATTGTCATTATTCATAATAACCAAGCATTATGAATACTGACCTAAATAATTACATTGCCCGTAACATATACACCAGTAAAAACTATTCAGCTTATTTTGCGTTTAAAATTAACAATTGTTCCAAATTTAACATCGTTTGGATGACTACGTGACATTGTCAGAACAATTTTGTGAGGTCCTGTATATTAATTAAAAAGCTTAAGAGCACATGTTTTCGTCAAACAATATGAGTTTAAGCATCTTACTCACGTACGCTAGTTTCATTTTCTTCATTGCAAAGTAATGATATTATAATGCGTTTAAGAGAAATTCACCCCATACGCCGTATATGTTAAGAATTTTGGCGTGTCCCTATACACAGTTTATAAACAATACAGCAGTAAAAATTATACAGCTACTTTTATGCAAAGCTGGAACGTGTGCGCCAATTTGCAAGTCAATTGAAGGACTTTTGCGGCCGCTATTGCGGTACATACAAATTCTTCCCATAGGCCGTAATAATGAAAAAAACTTTGGCGTTCCCTAGGTTCCCTTTGGTTCGTATCCCTGTACACGAACTACAAATGGAATGCACACCCAAAACTATACAGCTAATTTCGTGGGGATCATGAATATGTGTACCAGATTTCAAGTCAATAGCGTGATATTTGCGGCCGCTATCGCATGACAGACAGACGGACAGACGGAACACAAAATTCTTTTGAGTCTCAACAGAGGACCTCCATTGACGATTCGGCAAAAATTGGAAGTCAATAGCTTGATTTTTGCGTTCGCTATCGCGGTACATACAGATTCTTCCCATAGGCCGCAATGATAAGAAAAACTTTGGCGTGTCCCTGTATACGAACTACAAATGAAATACATACCAAAAACTATATAGCTGATTTCGTGGGGCTCATGAACATGTGTACCAAATTTCAAGTCAATAGCTCTATTTTTTCGGCCGCTACCGCGATACATACAAATTTCTCCCATAGGCTGTAATGATAAGAAAAACACTTGGCGTGTCCCTGTATACGAACTACAAATGGAATACATACCAAAAACTGTACAGCTGAGTTCGTGGGGCTCATGAATATGTGTACCAAATTTCAAGTCAATAGCGCTATTTTTGCGGCCGGTATCGCGATACATGCAAATTCCTCCCATAGGCCGTAATGATAAGAAAAAATTTGGCCTGTCCCTGTATACGAACTACAAATGGAATACATACCAAAAATTATAGAGCTGATTTTGTGGGGCTCATAAACGTGTGTACCAAGTTCATGTCAATAGCGCTATTTTTGCGGCCGCTATCGCGCGACAGACAGACAGACACACAGACAGAGCCCAAAACCGTTTTGAGTCTCAACATAGGGCCTCCACTGACGTTTCGGCAATTAAGGGAAACACGTTGAAATGCTCAAATCACATAGGATAAGAAAAAAAAAGTCAAAGGATACATGATTATTTGTTTTAAATAATTCGTTTAATTAACTGGAATAGGTTTTGTACTAATATAGTATTTGCATAAACATGTTCATGGTGTTTTTTTTTTCACATAATGGAATATACTTGACTGTGTAAATATACGAAAAAAAAAGGTGCGGAAAATACCTTTATTAAACTTATTTCTTCTTTTTCTTTTTTTTTTTTTTAAATATATATATATTTTTTGAAAATAATTTTCTCATTTTAATGCATTTAAATGTAAATGATGGCTTATATTAGACGTACCTAAGTTCATATGAGAATATTTAAATATACAGTTGGTCATAATAGTAATAACAATAGAAATAATAATAGTAATATGGTGTGTAACTCATACGACTTTCTTTTACCCTGCATTTTAATACTATACACAGAGATTGCATATTGAGTCTTAAACATCAATAGTGGGTCCAATAATCAAAATCTTGTTATTTCAAAACAAATGAAAACTAACAAAAATATAAGATTGCTACTTGGTGATAAATCTAAACAAATCGTTGCCCTTAATACAGATGATTTCCACAGTAAAGATCTTGCAGCTGTGAATTTGTTTACAAATAAAATTTAAGCGCAGCGTACTTATGCTTATAGAAAAAAAATCTAAAAAATAAAAAGTCTTCAAAATCAAATATGTACTGAAACTGAACTTTACAGACGTTTGATATATGTTAGCAAAATATGATGAATTTGTAAAAAATAGTTTTTGAGTCTATAAAACTTTTATAACTGAAATGTTTTGCCCTATTACAGCATTTAATATCATCTAAAATAATACCTTGATATTTTGACAGTTTGTTGCAGCACGTTTTTAGCACATTTTTGTACAAGTCTGCTAAATTGTATATTTTTATATGAAAGAGTTTTTACTGTATAAACCAAGAAAGCGATTTATTTATTTATTTTTATTTTTAACACTTTCCAACAAGGTTGAAAAGTGTTTATGACTTCGGTTTGTCTGTCTGTCTGTCTGTCTGTCTGTCTGTCTGTCCGCCATCTAACTCCTGAAAATATTTATGGAATTTCTTGAAACTGATATATGTTAATGAAGTTCACTATCGGACGGTCCCTATTGAAAATGGAGTTTATACCTCTACTGGTTTGTGTACAGGAACACCCTAAAGTATTCCAAAGCATTGTATTCTATGAGAGGTATTTCTATAAACCATATTTTCATACCTTTACTGTAGACATAACTTAATGAAATTGAAATATGTTAATCAAGTTCACTATCGGACGTTCCCTATAGAAAATGGAGATTATACCTCTACTGGTTTGTGTACAGGGACATCCGAAAGTATTTGAAAGCATTGTGTTCTATGAGAGGTATTTCTATAAACCATATTTTCATACCTTTATTATAGACATATCTTAATGAAATTAAAATATGTTATTCAAGTTCACTATTGGATGTTTTCTCTATCAAATTGAGGAAATACCACAATCGGTTCATGTACAGGGACACTCAAAATATTCCAAAGCATTGCGTTCTAGGAGAGATATTTCTATAAATCAAACTTTAATAACTTTACTATCCAGGAGGTTTTAGGAAATTGAAATATGTTATTTACATGCACAAAAGAATTATTTGCATATGATGTAGCATGATTAGCATTAGATTTACAGGGTGGCACAAAAAATCCAGTTATATTAAGAGGTATTAATAAAAAATTGCTGAAATATTACTTTCGTTTACATTGAGTGTTTTTAACACTTTCTTACATTTTTAAGTGTGAATATGATTTCAGTTTGTGTATCTGTTGTCTGTCTGTCTGTAAGCTCGCGCTCCAACTTCTGTAATTAGTATTTATGGAATTTCTCGAAACTGATATATTTTATTGAAGTTCACTATCGGATGTTCCATATTGAAAATGGAGTGAATATCTCTTCTGGTTTGTGTACAGAGACACCCAAAAGCATTCGAAAGCATTTTGTTCTATGAGAGTTGTTTTTATAAATATTATCCCTATAGAGTTTTCCCCATTTAAAATGACATTAATAAGTCCTGTACAACTAGTGTTTTTACTGGGACAATATATATATATATATATATATATATATATATATATATATATATATATATATATATATATATACATATGCTAATGCATTACGTTTTAGGACAGAATTTTTTGAAAATTATATTTAAAAGTCTTTCTACTGTAAAAATCATAAAAATATTGAAATTTATTGTTAATACTCTAAATAATCTTTTGTATAGAATATGATATGATTAACTTTTTGATTTACAGGGCTACACTAAAATATTCAGAGAGATCAAAAGCTGTAATTTTAATCTAATGGCTGCATTTTCTTTTGCGTTAAGCCTTTTTAACACTTTCCAAAATGCCTAAGAGTAATTTTAAAATCAATTAGTCTATCTTTATATTTTTCAGTCCTTCTATCTGTTGTGTGATAACGTAAGCAAAGATTATTAAAAGTTATTCGATACAATTACGTACAGTTGGAAAGTGTTACTAATCAATGCGTACTGCATGATTTTTCTTTCTTGTTATTTTTTTTTAAATATGGAGATATTAAAACAAAGGAAAAAAAAAGAGTGAAAAATAAAAATAAACATTGGACATACGCCTTTAAAAAAATAGATTTTGTCATTGATAAAAATATATGATATATTTTTGCTTTTTGTTCACAGAAAATGTTTAAAAAGAATGCCCCCCCCCCTTTATTTTTTCTTTAATCTCATATGGCAAAAGATGTAGATTAGAAATATCTAAATGAAATAGATTTGAGATCCTGAGTTTTTGCGTTTCATGCATTTTTCCTTATAATAATCACTATACGTTAACAATTGAAATAACTAAATAAAATAAATTTGACATCCTGAATTTTTGCGATTTGTACATTTTCCTTTATGACAATTGCTTTCTTTTTACATTTGAATATAACTATTGAAATTGTCTATAATTCATAAATGCTCATTTTCTATGCAAATCATTTGTTGTTTCTGAATATTGAATGAATAAAACTAGCATAAAATTCGTGACTAGCTGTTTTGCGTGCTTATTTTAAAAATGTAAACAATACATTCATTTCGGAAAACTGATAGAGATCTGTCCTAAAAGTTTATAAAAAACTGCGTGACTGTTAAATATTCGATAGAAAATTCATGAGTTTAAAATATACATAAATCACAATATTTTTTTTTTTTTTTTTTTTTTTTTTTGTATTTTACCTTAACAATAATTAAATGTCATAGATGAAATATATAATTTCCAAGAACATATTTTTCTGTGTGTGAATAGAAAAAAATAAAATACTTTTAATAAAATGTATGTTCTTTCTCTAAAGATGTAATTGCCAAACAAGTTATTTTTTTACATTTGAAATATGTGCTTAATCTTTACTGAAATTTGGTTTATGACGTCATGAATTCAATACAGAATTAATTCTCTTAGGGGTATGGACTTATAGGAAGACTATCCGTGAGTTTTTGATTATTTAAGGTGTGCGGTGACTATTTATTGATTCATCATAAGTCAGAGGATGCAAATATATAAAATTTGTATACCTATTAGCGAGTATATATGGATTCGGCATATATAGTGAAATATTCTGAATGAAATTAAAAATCATAAGGAAAGAAATAGACTACGAGATATTGTTGTGCGTTTTGAGACCTCTAAATTTCATTTTTTGCGATATTTATGTTCTTATGTGTATGTGCGTGACGGACAACGATAGTCCCTAAATATTTCATTAGTTTAAGCTTAAAATTAGTAGATATATCACAGTAAACATACTATAGTATTAGTACGTATACTGTAACGCAAAGTGTATTCTTCTCCAGTCAAAGTACTTTTCGCAATTTTACTAGATTACAAATACGGATCTGTTATCATTGCAGTCTATGGGCATTTTTTTTTTTATATATATATTATTTTTATTTTTTAAGTGCGAAATTCTTCATTCAATTACGATGAATTGCTTAGACGTGTTTCATGACATCGCCGGTAGAACTGCACAGATTTTTACAAATGAGGTAGTTGCAATATATTTTCGGTATACAAAAGATAATTATTATACACTGCGATTCATGAAACGTTTAATATATTATCAATACGAAATTAATATTTTTAGCTAAAAATAGATCATTGTCAAAATATTGTACAAAATTTAAATCATTATTAAGTAATATTTACGAATTACTATAGTTATTTTACAGGTAAAGGTAAAATAAATCCTATCTATCATTTTCTACAAGGATTATTATCATAAGGTCATCTAGGCAATCGGAAAGTGTCATGTTCGATCCCAAATCACAAGCGTAGATCTAACTGTTCGTAGTTCCCCATGGTTTTCTTCAAAATTCGCTTAAATACGCGATATTACGCTTTAGAAAGACTCCCACGGAAGACACTACACCCATAGGCCTAGGACCCTCGTGAAGTCAATCGGCGGTAATCGCAAACAAACAAATACAAACACGCATAAAATTATCAAAAAATAAATAAATAAAGCTTGCAAAAGAATGTTTGTCATATATTGGTCCATTGTACAAATGTGGCAAAATAAGTACTCAAACACATAACTACTTTTTTTTTTTTTTTTTTTTAATGAAACGTTTAATAATTAAAATTATTCGTTTCCCTTTCGGGGGCGCCGTTTGCATAATGCAAACACAAATTTTTGATAACAATTTCGAAAGCTGACCCAGGATTATATATATATATATATAATTTTGAAAATATACAGAGACTTGAAGACAAGTGGGCGTGGTCATCAAGAAGAAAAAACGTCAATAAAAACAAAGAAATAACGAATTAAAGTAACGAAGAACAATTGTAAAAACAACACTATATATGTAAAACACCCTTCCGCTTCCTCTTCAGTGGGTGGGAAAAGCAGAACATACAATAAAATAAATTGAAAAGGCCTAACAGGTTTTTATAAAAATACACTTTTATTAAAAAGTAATTAAAATATCTATATGTAATGGATCTAAGCTGCATTTGCGTTAACATTGCATGACCATAATAGTTTATATATTTTTGTATAATTTTTAGTGCTGCCTTTTTTTATACAAATACACTTTTATTAATAAGTAATTAACATATATATATATATATATATATTGTTACAAAATTGTAAATAATTATGTTTATTTTTGTATAAATTCTTTCAAAGAGGCTCATAAAGTGCTCATAAAGTACACAGTCTTAAAAAGGCTGAATGATGTAGTAGTGCGGATCACTAAAACACCTTCATCAAAACCGAAGGTGGTGCACTATAACAGGCTAGCCAATTACCACAATTATCGGTAATATTAAAACTTAAAATGTAAATACTGGTAAAATTTGCGCATGCGTAATGTAAAAATTTTTATATAAATATATGTACATATTTGTGAATTTTGTAAATATTTTAGATTGTGTAAATTTGTTTAGTTTCGCCTATTGACCAAGGGTTTCACTGCCCGGGGCGTGCAGTCCTTGGGAGGGCGGCAATGTTACAAAATTGTAAATAGTTGTGTTTATTTTTGTATAAATTCTTTCAAGGAGGCCTAGTAAGTTCATAAATTGCTAATTTTGTGCATTTCCATTCGTTTTAGCGTTGAAAGGTCCTTATTTTCCCTTAAAATGCATTAAAAAACCCCAATAAGGCAGGTAATGGATTTGGCGCAAATATTGGCGACTTTTTCCCACCTTGGCGATTTTTTTGCGACCTTGGTGAGAAAATCCTTATTAGGGATATACCAAATATGAAAGCTCTAATCCCATTGGCTGATGAGATATGGAAATTTCGGGAACGTTCCACACTTTTCTACAGGGATATATAAGGACTGTTTTTTTTTCGCCAAGGCGGTGGGTTCACTTCAGTTCTCAGACAGCTTCGCTAATGCTTGCATTGTTTTGAGCCTCTTTCAAAGAGACCTGCTTTAAGAGTTATTGCTAGACAGTTTGTACTGTGGATTTGCTATTGACAGCTGTTGTTTAAGCTGTGTTTACTGGTTGAATTGAAGCTGATACTTGGTTTATAGACCTGTAATTTTCTGGAACTCTCTGTGAATAAATTACTGAATTTTTGTAAGTTTTGCCTTTCATTCTCGGACAACTCACGAACCCCCAAGTACGCAACTTTTCTGGTGTCAGAAGTGGGATTGTCTGTGAATGGTGATAACTAGAGCTATGGAGCATGAGATGAAGAAACGTCTAGAAAGCTTAGCTACCCAGATGAATGAAATGAAAGAAGGACAGAGAGAGATGAAAGATAGCCTGAGTCAAGAGATGAATGAAATGAAAGCCGGACAGGAAAATATGGAAACCGGATTGATAGAGAAAATAGAAACAGGAAAAAAAAGAATTAAAAGACGGCTTGACCGAAGAAATTAAATCTAGTCAAGATGAGATGAAGAGAGAGCTTTCAACGGTGAAAGAATAAATCGACGGTAAATTAACGGTGATGGAAAATAGAATGGATGGAATATAATAGAAAGTTATAAAGATAGAAGAAAATTTTGAAGAGAAAGTTTTAAAAATAGAAGAGAGTTTTGAAGAGAAAGCAATGAAGATAGAGGAAAATGTTATGAAAGTAGAAAAGAATTTTGAAAATTGCTTTATGAAGATAGAAGATAATTTTGAGGAGAAATTTAAAGAAAACGTTGATCAAGAGCTGAAAGAAAGGGTTTCAGAGATAGAAAGCAAGTTTAAGAGAATGGAGGAAGTTCTTGAGAGAAAAATGAAAGAAGAGTGGAACGAAGAAGTGATAGGTAATGAACTGCAGAGCAAGATTCGGAATATCGAAGAAAAGTTAGAATCCATGCCTCAGGAAACTTAACAGAAAGAAAGAAAAATCCAGAATAAGGAATTTATTAAGCTATTTACCTACGATGGCAGTTCCTCCTGGCATGTATATAAGACGCAGTTTTCCATCCTAGCTGAAGCTTACGGCTGGGATTCTGTTGCAAAGACAGCTCATCTGGTAGGGTCGTTGCGGGTGCGACGCAGCAGATATTCTGGAGACCCTTTCGAAGGAACAGCGATATGACTTCGAAGCTTTAACCAGAGCACTAGAGCTATGTTTTGGAGCGCAATGGTACTAAGAATATAGTGGACTCAAGCTAAGGTCCCGTCATCAGAGTCCAGGGGAAAGCTTACAAGAACTTCCATCAAACATTCAGAGGCTTTCACATTTGGCTTTTCAGACTGTCATCCCGAAACACGCAATGATCTGGCCCTAGAATATTTCATTGATGCTGTCTGAGAAATTCAAAAAGCCCTCAGACTCTCTCGCGTGAAGGATGTGGAGTCAGCCTTAGTGTATGCCCTAAAGATCGAGGCAGCCCAACAAGCCTCCCGTAAACATCTCCAGAACGACACAGCAGACAAAGTGAACGGCTCTCAAGATGATCTTAAAGAAATTCAGAAAATGATTGCAGATATTAATAGAAGATTACGCATTCTTGAGAGTAAGAAAGAAGGGAAGACTCCAACAACTAAATGCTGGGGCTGTGGAAAAGACGGGCATATCAAACAAAGCTGTCCAGTAAGAACACATAGAGAAGCAACCAAGAATGTCCCTGAAGTATTCCACCCAGAAGGAGCTCTTCAGAAAAATCCAGATGCCTTTTTGCGGAAGCCTCCATCTGAGTATCATAAATACAGCTCTAAAGCCGAGGATAAACACCAAAGAATAATGCAAGTTGCTCTCCAAGTTACTGTCTCAACCCTTCAGAACAAGATCCTTATCCATGGAGTGACGAAGAACTTAGACAAGCCCAGATAGAAGATCCTGACATAAAGACAATATTACAGCTGAAGGAGACGACCAGCAACAGACCTACGTGGCAGGACATTTCCAGATTTAGTCCCATTACGAAAAGTTATTGGGCACTTTGGGACTCTCTTCATATCAGAAACGGTGTACAGAGGTTGTTCGCACATTTTTAGACGATTTTGATGGAGTGCACTGAAGCAATTTCACTCATATTTCGAGTTTTATTTGTTCAGTTTGATAGCCCTTGTTCTTAACTAACATTCTACATCATAATTTCTATGATAATAATGCTTTTTATAATATCGGAAGAGGTATATTTTTCTACGCCTCTTGAACGGCTTTCCAGAGTCCACAAAGCGTTGAAGGTCGGTGTTTGGATAAGGTTGATTTTAAGAGTCGAAAAACACAAAAATCCAACAGTGATACATCAGAAGATTTAGCAGGAATGTCAGTGAAGGGTATGGTTTTAATTCCCGTTTTCTGTTCCAATTTTTTCTAGAAAAGCAATTGCGGATTGTGATGTGTGGCTGATTGTTTTGTATTGATACATTTCAACGGATTGATAGCATTGTGGATAATGATCTGGATTTTCATTTTTAAAAATTGGGATTAAAATATGTTCTTGAGAGTATTTAGAGTTGATTTTGACATTTTTGTCACATTTTTTTGCTTTTATCTTGCGCTTGTATGAAAAACCAGTGGCAATCATAAAACCTTTAGAAAAAGTTTCTTTTGATGCTTTGAGCCATGTAGCAAAATTTTTTTCTCCACTTTTGTGATAATAAATTGACCTTTTTTTTATTGCATCCACTTAAATAGACCCATGATTCATCTGTTGTTGCAACATTTTTTTATTTTTCTCCTGATAAATGCTTTTCATAAAGATTTCACTAAAAACTATCTTTGGAAAGAGCGGAAACCTATCCTTCCATCCACTGCCATTTTAAAAGCGCATTTTTGCATCTAAACAAAAATTCTAAATATCAGAAGATAAACAAGACTTCCAAAAATGTAACTGTTGTGAAAATAAAATTCTCCATGCAAAAGATTTTTTCTTACTGCGAAATAAAATCGTCTAAAAAATGTGCGAACAGCCTCTGTATTATACAGAAAGCGGGAATCTGATGATGGGAAAAGCTACAGATGGCAGATTGTATTAGCAAGATCAAAAATTCCGGATATTTTAGAACAACTGCATAGTAGCTCTACCAGAGGCCATTTTGGGGTAATGAAGACTCTGAAGAAAGTTCGGGAACGCTTCTACTGGTGCAAGGCAAGAGAGGATGTGAAGAAATGGTGTAAATCCTGTGATGCTTGTGCGGCACGTAAAAGCCCGCATAAAAGAAGTCAAGAAAGATTGCAACGGTATAACGGTGGAGTTCCACTTGAACGGATTGCACTCGACATCTTGGGTCCTTTGCCACGGACTTCCAGTGGAAATAAATACATCCTCGTCGTGATGGACTATTTCACCAAGTGGCCTGAGGCATATCCTGTTCCCGATCAAGAGGCATGCACAGTTGCGGAGGTCCTAGTGCAGCAATGGGTGTCAAGGTACGGCACGCCCCTACAACTTCATACCGACCAAGGTAGGAACTTTACCTCTGCTGTTTTCAAGGGACTGTGTTAACTACTCGGCATAGACAAAACCCAGACAACACCTTTACATCCCCAGTCGGACGGCATGGTCGAGAGGTTCAACCGTACCATTCTGAATAACCTCTATCTTCTAGTATCAAGGAACCAGCAAGATTGGGACTTGAAGTTGCCATTGTTCCTGTTGGCTTATCGAAGTGCTGTCCATGAAACCACCGGCTATACTCCAGCCCAGATGCTGTTTGGACGCAAACTTCGTCTGCCATGTGATCTCCTGTTTGGTTGTCCACCAGATGCGCCTTCATCGCCCGAGGAGTACATTCAAGATCTCCAGGCACGATTTGAAGACGTACACAACTTTGCTCGGGAGCGGATTCACATGGCAACAAAGAAAATGAAGACGAGGTACGATCTAAAGGCTACACAACATGAGTTCCAGGAAGGAGAAAGGGTCTGGTTGTGGAATCCTGTTCGACGCAAAGGACTGTCTCCCAAGTTACAGTGCAACTGGAATGGACCGTACACAGTCTTAAAAAGGCTGAATGATGTAGTAGTGCGGATCACTAAAACACCTTCATCAAAACCGAAGGTGGTGCACTATAACAGGCTATCCAAGTACCACAATTATCGGTAATATTAAAACTTAAAATGTAAATACTGTTAAAATTTGCGCATGCGTAATGTAAATATTTTTGTATAAATATATGTACATATTTGTGAATTTTGTAAATATTTTAGATTGTGTAAATTTGTTTAGTTTCGCCTCTTGACTAAGGGTTGCACTGCCCGGGGCGTGCAGTTCTTGGGAGGGGGGCAATGTTACAAAATTGTAAATAGTTGTGTTTATTTTTGTATAAATTCTTTCAAGGAGGCCTAGTAAGTTCATAAATTGCTAATTTTGTGCATTTCCATTCGTTTTAGCGTTGAAAGGGCCTTATTTTCCCTTAAAAATGCATTAAAAAGCCCCAATAAGGCAGGTAATGGATTTGGCGCAAATATAGGCGACTTTTTACCACCTTGGCGATTTTTTGGCGACCTTGGCGAGAAAATCCTTATTAGGGATATACCAAATATGGAAGCTCTAATCCCATTGGCTGATGAGATACGGTAATTTCGGGAACGTTCCACACTTTTCTACAGGGATATATAAGGGCTGGTTTTTTCGCCAAGGCGGTGAGTTCAGTTCAGTTCTCAGCCAGCTTCGCTAATGCTTGCATTGTTTTGAGTCTCTTTGAAGGAGACTTGCTTTAAAAGTTATTGCTAGACAGTTTGTACTGTGGATTTACTATTGACAGCTGTTGTTTAACGGCCCTCTTCACTTACCGTCGCCGGTAGCCCGAGCCAATGTTATTCTATGGGGAAATTTTCTTTACAAAAAACTTATTAACTAATACATAATTTTAAATTCTATTTTCACATTCAGAAAATTCCCAACTGTTAAATTGACAGACCTTTTTTGAAAAAATATTTTTTTAATTTTTAATTTTTAATATTTTATTTTGAAATTGCAAAATGAAAAAAATTCACATATTGAAAATTCGTATTTTGCAGCTTCGAAGTAAAATATAAAAAATAAAAAAGAATAATTTTTTTAAAAAGGCCCGTCAATTTAAGAGCTGGGAATTTTAACAGCTATGAATTTAAAAATATGTATTACTTAATAAGTTATTTGCAAAGAAAAATTTCCCATTAGCTTCGGCTTCCAGCAGCAGTGAGTGAAGAGGGCCCTTAAGCTGTGTTTACTGGTTGAATTGAAGCTGATACTTGGTTTATAGACATGTATTTTTCTGGAATTTTCTGTGAATAAATTACTGATTTTTTGTAAGTTTTACCTTTCATTCTCGGACAACTCACGAACCCCCAAGTACGCAACAATATATATATATATATACAGGGTGTTTATAAAGTTCCGGACCCATTTTGATGTTTAATAACTCATAAAATAATAAAGATAGATTAAAATTAATAACATAAATGGTTAGATAGACTCAAAAAGTTTCATGACCCTTGTCAATGAACTTCCACGTGTCCCCCCTTCGTCGCACGGAGAATATCAAGTCGATAGTCAATTTCACGCCAGGTAGCGGCAAGCATGTCGGCATCCACAGAGGCTATTGCGGATGTAATTCTGACTTTTAGGTCATCAATGTTCGACACTCTCATCCTGTAAACATTGTCCTTTACAAATCCCCAAAGGAAAAAGTCCAGCGGCGTTATATCAGGTGATCTGTGTGGCCACGGAATTGGACCTCCTCGCCCAATCCATCTTCCTGGAAAATGGTCAATCAAAGAACTACGAACGATGGTACCCGAATGAGGTGGTGCACCATCTCGTTGCAAAAAGACATGTGGCTGAAGGTCTTCTAGTTGTGGAAATACGAAGTTTTCCAACATGTCTAAGTATACGACTGATGAGACAGTATTTTATGTAAAAAAGAAAGGCCCAATGACTCGGTCGTGCATTAGTAAACACCATATATTAACTTTTGGGGAATCCCTTTGTGCCTCACGGTATTCATGGGGGTTTTCAGATCCCCATATGCGCACATTATGGCGATTAACAATGCCAGAAACATGAAAGGATGCTTCGTCGGAGAACATTATGCGCTTCCGAAAATCAGCATCATATTCTATCCTCCTTATCATATCTGTTGCAAAGGCCATCCTCCTAGGCCTATCGTCCGGTTCCAAAACTTGAACAATTTGAACTTTGTATGCATGCAGTCTTAATTTTTTCTTAATAACCTTGTACACCGTCGAAATTGGCATATCCAATTCTCTTGCCGCTGATCTCACAGATCTTCTAGGATTGTGTAAAAATGTCTCTCTGACACGGTCAACAGCAAAATCACTTGTGCTGGGACGTCCAGAACGTATCTTATCTGCGATACTTCCAGTTTCTAGAAAATTATTTTTTCACCGCAAGATGATGCTTTTGGATGGAGGATCTTTTTGGTAAATTCTTCTGCAATTTCTCTGTGCTTGCACTATCGATTTCGTTTCTATGTACCACCATAAAATCTGTGCTTTCTCTTGTGGTGTATGCATTCCCCTTAATATCCGCTCGAATAAAACATCACATACAAAAGTACTACATAGAACAAACATATAGTAAATATAACATTGCAATAGTTGCCAAAAACAATAGAGAGAAAAATGCAATTAATAAGCAGATGATATTTGGAAAAGTACAGATATTTGACTGGAAAATGAAATTATCTGAAATTAACCACACGAGCAGACGATATTTACAAAAGTAAAGATATTCAAACCTGAAAAGGAAATATATGAGTTATTCCATCAATAAATGCCATAAGTTTGTTTATATCTTCATAATTGTATGAGTTATTAAACATCAAAATGGGTCCGGGACTTTATAAACACCCTGTATATATATATATATATATATATATATATATATATATATATATATATATATATATATATATATATTTATATACATTCTTTTGTAATTTGAAGCAAATACTTTACTTCTTCTCTTGTATTATTGTTGTTAAATGCCGGTAGCGCTGAATTTAAATCAGAAAATTATCTTGTTCCTGAAAGGACTAACCAATTAACGTACACTAGCTTCGTCAGAAGGACGCATATGTTAATTCTCAGCTGCCAAAATTCATTCTGGAAGTCTTCAACAAAATTTTACTTTTCCAACGTAACGGAAGAAAGAAAAAAAAAAAGACACTTATTTCATTTCTTTTAATTTTGTTCGTAAACTGTGGTGAATTTGCAAATTAAAGGAGCGTAGTACCCTTGCTCTTTAAAGGGTTAAGTACTATCTAATAGCCCTAAAGGGTCGAAACTTTGACAGGAGCCAGTCCAATATACAGAAGCTAAATGGATTTATTTGTAAAAGATATTTAAGAAAATGGGACGTTTTATGCTGCTTTTTCTTTCTTGTTATTTAATGTAACTTTTATATAAGAAGAATACATATTTTTCCCCTTGTTTCTAGTTACAAAAATCTACAGTGAATAAAAAAAAAAAAAAAAAAAAAAAAAATAGAAAGACTGAAAAAATTTGAAAGAACAAATATGTTTATATATATATATATATATATATATATATATATATATATATATATATATATATATATATATAATGATGTAGTTTGTGTAAAATAAAATAAAAATAAAATTGAATAATTCACGTTAAAATCTTCGTAATTTAAGAAAATATATTTTCTTTCAAATAATTCATTTTAAATCTCTTAAGAAAATTTTATTAATTTACAATAATAATAATAATAACAACAACAGGTAATAATGTTATATACATGTATATCAATGTGTGTTACTATAATTTTAATTAGAGATGTTTTAAAGATTTAATAACTGGAAGGTCAAAATCCTAATATTTTTATGTATTTTTACCAGTAACATTTAAAAACAAACAAAAATAAATAAATAAATAAATATCAAATTATGAATGAAATGACATAAAAATAAATGAATACACAAAATGTAAAACGCTAAATTATGATTATTCGTATGAATAATAACTGAAAATAAAGTATAAAAATTAAAATAAAAATACATTACTTAAATAATGATCTCAGATCTACATTTTCACACATACACACGCACAAATATATATATAAAGGGTGATCAGTTAAAAAGAGTACCCGTGGTTGCTTCATATAACCCTTAAATCTGACGCATGTGCCAACTGTTCTAATATTGAAGTATGATTCTTTGAACCTTTTTTTAAGTTTGTGAGGCATTTTCTAACACTGTTGGACTGTTACAACTTTATTTGTAAGGTAAAAAAGAAATGAAGACGCGCATTTTTTTTCTTAATCCTGTAATAATTTTATTTTTGAAAAACATAATTTAATTAATTTTTTTTACATTACCATTCCTCACAGAAAATGTCGAAAATGTTCGCCACAATTTTGAATGCAAACATGAACACGTCGAACCAGGTTTTTGACACACTTCGCAACATTTGTTGGTGTTATTGACGAGATTTCTTCAGTTATGATCTGTTTTAATTCATCGATGTTTGCAGGACTTCTCTGGAAAAGCCAAGGAATGGTAATGTAAAAATAATAATGATAATGTAAATGTTATATAGGAATGATAATGTAAATAAATAAAAATAAATAAATAAATAATAATGATAATTAAATCTTGTTTTTCAAAAATAAAATTATTACAGGATTAAATAACGTTGTGCGTCCCCATTTCTGCTTTACCTCATAATTAAAGTTGTAACAGTTCAACAGTGTTGGGAATTGTCTCCCACACTTAAACGAGGTTCAAACAATTATTGTCCAGTATTAGAATAGTTGCCACATTCGTCATATTTAAGGTTGATAAAAACACCAACGTGTACTCCTTTAAATTGATCTCCCTGTATGTATTCTATTCCCTTTTGAAATGTAAATACACTAAAGCTCTCTTCACATTCTCCTCAATCTTAATCTTTTGTATTTATTTATTGTTTAAAGCATCGATCCATGTATATAAATTTTAATGAAAAAAAAAAAAAAATGTTCGTGTGACACATATTATAGATGTGTTTTGATTTTCGAATGTTTGAAGTAATTATATCCTCGTTTCCATCAGAGTCAGTAAAATCCATCCAGTGGATATAAGAAGCATAGGTTGTGATTATTTCATGAAATTGAATGGTAAGAATGAACAAAATAAATATTTTATTTATTTACTTTTTTTTTTTTTTTTGAAAAATACTTCAAAAAACTTATCTGACACATTAAAAAATGTTAGTAAAGTTAGTGATTTTATTTATTTTTATTTTTTTGAATAATCTTATTAAAATGACATAGATAAGTTTTGAATAAAATATATATATATATATAAAGGCATGCATTTTTTTCTGCATAATAAATGTCTCTCTAATGGGTAATTGTGTGTGATACGTTTTTATACTCGTATTGGAGATATCAATAAATATAATTCGACATTTTCAGTTGAAGGAAATAGTTGTGGTAATAAAACATAAGATAATTAAAATAACAAATATTCATCAAATCTACCTGTAATAATATTTGCCTTCAAAAACCTTAACATTCATAAGTTTTAAAATAATTTTTTATATCAACGCAATTTCTTGTTACAGTCGGTAACAAAAGTGTCCGAACACTAGCAAAAATTCCTAGCTAAAAAAATTATACTTCATACGGTTTTGTTAAATAAATCCTTATCGAATCATGTTCTTAGACTGACTAAGAACAGGATTCAACAAGGATTTATTTAACGAAACCGTATGAAGTGTACTAATTTTGCATAGGAATTTTTGCTAGTGTTCGGACACTTTTGTTACCGACTGTATATGCAGTCGATAATATTACGCTTTGAGATAGGGCTGGAATATTTATCAATATATCCCCAAGTATCAATATTTTTTTAATATCGCAGTAACGATATTAAAGATCTTGCTCTGCCAATATATCCCTCTAACGATATTTCTTAGCACACACTGAGCGATCGATCGATGCGCCGATAAATAATGTTTAATGCCAATCTTAAATACCTTCTTCAAATCCTGCTTTCCCTACTAGCACCATCACCACGCACCGAACAAAGCGAACGCCGCGCCGTATAGCTTATACTAATGCAACCCTTTGTGCACTGCACGCTCCATCCGTGTCCTGATAAATAATAATGAACGCCAATCTTAAATACCTTCTTCTAATTCTGTTTTCCCCACTAAGCATGCATCACCCACCACGCACCGAACAAAAAGACAGCTGAATAGTGCAACCCTTTTTCATTTTCCCTCCCCTTTTTCTTTTTTCCCCACTTCCAACCCCAAACGATATCTCTCTTTCATTAAGAAAAAAACTAAGTTACCGCAGTGTATCTACTCTCTTTATCTTTATTCGTGCTATCTACCCAATCGAAAATATCACTGTCCAAAAAGTCTGAATGATATTCATCAAGAAAATTAAGTTATCACAGTATATTGACTTCAACCAATATACTAACTTCCCATAGTATATTGACCCTAAACGATAATATGAAAGAATTTATACTACCGTTAGTATTTGATAATATTGCACATCACCGCTTTGTGGATCGTAGGTGTAATACCACAGTAACCAAACCACATACAAGGCGATATGAAAACAAACGCTTATTATGACGAATGAAAACAATATCTCTTGTTTTAGCTCATTTCCTGCTATTGGTTCATTGATATTGGTTTATTTCAAAGTATCGGTAGCTTCTAGCCAATAAGATGCGACATGTGTTTAACTCGCTTTGGGCTGTACTACATCAGTCAGAGTCCCTTTCTCCTTTCCCATGTTATCCAATGGGATTTTCGTTGCTTCGTTTTATAAAAATATCTCATTCAAAAATGAAGTTTTTCGAATTCTGTTTTTTGAATATTACTCGGATCTCTAAGTAAAATATTTAAATTTATTTTTTCGAAAAATTGCTCACTAAGCTAAAAAACGACCTGTTCAAAGAGTAATATTAAAAAAACAGAATTTAAGCTAAAAGACGACCTGTTCAAAGAGTAATATTCAAAAAACAGAATTCGAAAAAGTTCATTTTTTAATAAAATATTTTTATAAAACGACGAGACAAAAATCCCATTGGATAACATGGGAAGGGAGAAAGGGTGCTATCTGACTGATGTAAAATAAAGTTTCATCTTCAGTAATTTTACAATGACAGTTTCTTTATAGAAATATATAATATTGGATAGTTTATTACTTTTTTTTTTATGTAGCATTTATTTTTTCTCTTTCCTTTTCCTTCTTTCTTTCTTTCTTTCTTTTTTTTTTTTTTTTTTTTTTTTTTTTAAGCCGTACATGTTAAATGAAATTGGTTTAAATGCAAAATGAGTTACTTTAAGTAACAAAATGAAACTTTAACATAATTTTGTTTAAATAATATAATTTTTATACTGACAATGTATACATATATATATATAATTCAATTTTCAATTAGTGTGATACTATTACGAATGTGAATTGAACACATATACATTTAAAAAATATTGTAATCATTTGGTAAGCAGATACAAAAATAAAAATGACAAGTAACTGACATTTAGGATGCATATAAGAGTTTTAAGTAAAAAATATTACTCTCTACGACCAAAAAAGGTGTATCCAATGGCAGTTCTTGACTATTTAAAATGATTTTCCTTTTTATTTAATACCTACATCTTAAGACAATTTTTCTTAAGCTTTATTTTTAGTAGAATTATGAATTTTGATATACTTGGTGCAAATAAAACACAGATCACATATTAGCTGTGTTAAAATATGATTTTAAAATAATTAAAGCTTAAAATGGGAAGAATAGAGGATAAACTATACAGAGGTATACTAAAAAGCAATAGTATAAGTTATAAGAAACACAAAATATTGATTCACTTTTTATGCATTTTTTTTTTTTTTTAATGATAAAGTTATGGTAGTAATATACCAGAAAATACATAGAAAACACTCTATACTTCTATACTTTAAAATTCGTGTGCATATGTCTTTAAAAAATAACAAATGTCTATTTTTTCCTATCTTGATAGAAATATCGCAATATATCACTAATATCGATATTAACTTGGTGATATATCGCGATATTTAATTTCTGATATCGTCCAGCACTACTTTGAGATTTTTTTTTAATAAGAAATAATATAATATGTAGGTTACACAATTTTTATGTTTATATGCTTCGGGATAATTTAAAAACTGAGTAAATATCAGTGATATTTAAGAATTGCAGTAAATAAATAAATATGTATTATTTGCATACGCGTATTTGTTTTTAATCTTTTGCACTCGTGTGGTGACACTCAGCTATCACTTGATTTGAATTTGATTGTCACCATGACAGACCCACCTCCAGATTGACGTTTTGAACTGTACATTTCTTAGGTTCTCAAATCGTGCCAGTAGCTATGAAAACCGTCCGGGCCATCGAGATTAAACTTTTTTTTCATCTGAGAAGATAACTTTTCCCAATTTAGTCGATCTAGAATCCATTTTCTTGCCCATTCCAACCGCATATCTTTGTGCTTTTGAGTGAGGGGTGGTTTCGCCTACATTTTCTTAAATTTAATGAATGTTGCAGCTTTGATAGTTCTCAGTATGGTTGTCCGATGAACTTTTAAGCTTGTATTGAGCCTTAATCTTCGCACAGGAAATATTCTTATTCTTTGCAGCGTTGCATATTCGACGTTTGTCGTAAATGGTGAGCTTTCCTGTTCGCTTCATATACGATTTTTTCCCATAATTTGCTCCTCTCTTTATATAATTTCGCACAACACTCTCACTTCTTCCGAGTCGGCGCCCAATTTCACGATTACTAAAGTCTTTAACACGCATAAAGTCGATTTTTATCCTCTCGTCTACTGTCAAAGTTTTCCCTCTTGCCATCCTGAGCAAACTCCGTAAATTTTGCACTCAAGCATTAAAACTGTTTTAGAGAAATTTAGCAACACCACTATCTGTGTTTTAATTTAATTCCGGTGGCTCTGTTAAATTTTAAACGCAAAATTGCAGAATGCGTTTAATTTCGTGCAACAAACGAAAAACAGTGAAAAATAAGAAAATGCTTAAACCTTCATTTACATAAGCTTGCATGAGCCTAAAATACGTGCTCAAAGTACCTTATTTAGTTGTTAGTCATATGCAATAACTGTAAGTCACATTCCTTCTTTTAAAATTTTAAAAATTCTATTTCTGGTTATTGGAAAAGGTGCGTTTATATTCATGCAACACACTGTATATATATATATTGGTATTATTATTACGAATCTCAGAAAAAAAGCATCATGTTCGTCAATAAAATAAATTCGTGACAAACGTATTTTAAATTCATAAAGTTGTGTAAAAAAGTAAATAAATAAATAAATAAATAAAATAAAATAAATTTGCTAAAATATTTATACAGATGTGATTACAATTGTGATTGTACGTGTGATTAAAACTAAATAATTAAGATTCTAAATCTTTATTTAGTAGTTTTATTAGTTTTAGTTATTTAAAATAAATTAAAAATATTAATAAAAATTAAAAATGACACTTTCTAACTTAGAAAAAGCATGCTACGACATAAATATATTCACGCAAATAATTAATTAATGTAATTATTGCTATACTCCAGATAACAGTGAAAACACGGATAACACAGCTTAAATAAGCATAACTATCCCAGCATAAACTGTATTATAGCATAACATACAGCATAAGCTGTAATCAACAGCAAAAGTCTTAGTAGCACATCACGTAAACTGGACTGGAAAGGCAGAAGTGATATCCTATTCATAATCGAGCACATTTTCAGATCTTTATGGCTATTTCAGATAATATTCGATTTAGAGTTCCAATAATCGATATTTTTACAATGAGAATTTTCTCGCCAAAGTTGCCAAAGAGCGATAAATTTGTCAATATGACGCCAAATTCGACGGCAAGTATGTAAATGAGTTATTTTAATGCCAAATCAAAAGAGAAACGCGGAAAATTAGCGTTTTATAACCTAGCTGAGCTCCCTTAAATTAAATTACATGAAAGATAAAACAACTACTATTTACAATTTCGTACCAAATCTATAACATAGATTTTTTAACGGATCCATTTACTTTTCTCTGCAATTTTATGTAAGACTTAATACAATTGATTATCAGTAGTTTTTCTATCAAGATTTTTAAGGTGCCTGCCTACTGTCGGAGGTGATTTTTTTTTATAATTGAAAAATTGCCTAATTATATGCATTATATCATAGAATGTAGTAAAAAACAGTGAATAATCTGAAAAACAATATGTAAATTTTAAAATATTTTGATATTTAGGCTTAGAATATGTATAAATTTTGAGAAAAAAAAGCATTTTTACAAAACATCATAAGTCAAATTTAAATAAAGATATTTTTATTCTGTGAAATTTATTTAGATTATTGAAAGGTTCTTAAGGGAGTGAACTACACTGTAAAAAATGCTGCACTAAAATTACGGGCAAAGCCCGGCAGCAGAGATTCCAGTCAAAGCCCGTAAAAGTACATTTAGACGATGAATGATGTATCGCCAGTAAATTTACGTTGTGATGAAACATGCAACCAACCTGCAAAAAAAGTAGCATTGACCGTAAAATTAAAAGTTAAAGTTTGAGTTTCTCAAACGCCTAAAAAAAAAAAAAAAAAAAAAATCTTGCAATTATTATACATGCGTGAAAGGAGAAATCCACAACACTAAAAAGCTAATTTATTAATTTTCATGCGAAGCAAACCGTCTTGGGTAGCCCGGGATTTGAACTCACAATCACCTGTGCCAGAGGCCGGCGCTTTGCCAGTCGCGCCGTTGGGACCACAATAACTTTTCTTTACAAAAACAGATAAAGTCAACATCAGAACTGACTAGTTGATAAATCTTGTCATACGCACCAAAAGACTACTGGAAATATTTTTAAACCGATTTACAGCACAATGGGAAGTAACAACTCTTCAATTATTTTTACAGAATTAGCTATACAAACTTACAACAACCTATGCTGTATGTATGTTAAAAAATGTGCTTTATTTTTACAGAAATTTTTAACAGTGATTAAATTGTTAACGTTCAAACTATGCATAAAAATTATTTTATTTTAAAACTATTTTAAAATCTAAATTTGCTATTTTTGACAAAACTAGAAGTCAGTCAATTCTCATATAGAAAAAACAAAAGCTTTTTTATTTATTTATTTATTTATTTATTTTTCGTATAAAGACTACGATACTGAATTTTGTGAAAGAAAATTTAACTATTTTTCGAAATCATTTTTATTTGTAAACGGACTGGATTGCATTTGGGAATAAGGCAGATTGACTGCTGTAGGTCCTAGGCCTGAGGGGGAGTGCCCTCCGAGGGGTCTTTCTGAGGGTCTTAACCCGTATTTACATAAGTTTCGCGAAGGAAACCAAGGAAAACTCCGATCGGCTAGTTCGACGAGCGCGACATGTGTTCGAGCTCCGCACCCCACGTCTACCAGCATTGAGCGCAGAACCGCTCGGCCACTGGTGGGCTTTTTATTCGTAAACACTAGCACTAAAGAGGTAGTCTTTTTTCAAGGTTCTCATTAGAGGTAAATGATGGATGAGAATTTCTCATCTTAAAAAAAAAAAAAAAAAAAAAAAAAAGTGAAACTTTTGAAAACTATGTGAGATCTCGGAAAATTAACCGAGACGCAAAATAAACTTTGAATAATAATAATAAATCTTTTACATAAATACAGAGAATTTGTATCTCCAAAATTTTCCGTTTTCTAAAGGGTTTTAGCAGCAATTCGAATGCTGTAGGCTTAAAAAAAAATCTAAAATTATGCTTTTAGTGGATAAAACAATTATTTGGTTGTAGTGTGTGTTTTAGGAACCTGGCTTCAAATCAAGAAACCATTTTAGCTTTCTTTTTTAATGTTTTCGTGTTAATAGACAAAGAAAACCAATTTCATCAATATCAATTACTCAGTTTCAGTCAGATGGAATTTTTTTTTAATTAAATTAAGCAAACAATAGCTTGTTGAAACCAATGGATGTTTCTATGCGTCATGCGTGCATAATTAAACACATTCGATTTGTATAAATAACAATAATAGTTTCAGTCTGAAAATGGAAGAAAATGGAATTCTCTCTTGATGTCACTGAAATGATAGCATTTGAAGAGATTTCCTCATAAGAAAATGGCTTGGTGAAAGATAAGAGCAATTTGCGTAGAATAACGGCTTTTTCTCGTAAAAATTCAAAAAATGATACTTTCGAAACATCAATTTACGGACTACGACCGTTTAGCTAGCAAAACGGTCATTTCCCGTAAAATTATACGGTTATTTCCTAAATTATGCTTCTAAAACATTAATTTACGGATTATGACCGTTTAGGTAGCAAAACGGTCATTTCCCCTAAAATTATACGGTCAAATACGATTATTTTACATTTTTTTATCTTTTTTTTACAGTGTACTCTCAAAACAATAACCCTGATATTTAATATTTTAGAGAAGATAACATTTTTATATGCTGAAAAAATCATGAATATACATGACGGTTCAGAACATCTATCGACAAAAAATAAAATAAAAATAAAAATAAAATAAAATAAAATAAAATAAAATAAAATAATTTAGCTAGATTCATTGTCATAGTTCAATCCGTAAAACAAATTCTCTAGAGTATTCTTTCAAAGTTTAATAACTTTCCAATTATAACTTTTGGAGTTATGATGTTTTAGGATAAAGCAAAATGTTAAAAATCTCATTTTGAGAAAAAAGCAGAATTAGTTATAATTTCCAATATGTATTACTTAAACTTGTGTTGGTAACTTACATGTAATCAAAGATAATTTTCTGTTTATTAAAAGACTTTGCAAAGAGTCACTATTAAATAGGGGAAATACGCTCATAACAGTTTTATTTGGCGGAATATAATTAAATGATATAAGTACACGATACAAATGATTATCAGTAGTTTTTCTGTCGAGATTTTTAACATTGTGGTGTTATCTCACAACTCTTCAAACAAGCAACACAGCATATGATGTAGGGTATTTTAACTCTTTGATCGGATCTGAACTTTCACATATGATTTTATTATAGCTTAGACGAAAATGAAATCTACTATCAACTGAAAGTATAATCTTAGTTATTATTTCCAATATGTGTGTATGGTAACTCAAATGTAATCAACGATAATTTTTTGTTTATTAAAAGACTTTGCAAAGAGTCACTATAAAATAGGGAAAAATCGCTCATAACAATTTTATTTGGCGGAATATAAATAAATACGTACTTTCATCAGACGAATGAATGCTGGCACTAGTGAAATATGGAAACTGGAAAGCAACCTAATTCAACCACTTTAAACAACTATACGTTTTAAACAAATAGATAACACTAAATTCTTTCCTTTTCTTTCTTTATTTATTTTGAAAAATGGCTTTTAGAGCTTTTCCCATTACATTAAATAATGCTTCTACATTATTGATAATGTTGATAAAATCACTCAATAATAAAAAAAAAAAAAATCTTTAAACAAAAGAGGTAAAACGGATGACTGGAAAAGAAAAATATTTGAACTATAGAATAGATTAAAAGTATTTCTAAAATATATCTGCTTTAAAAAATAAATTTCATAATGTTGTGCATGTGAATAAAGAAGAAAATTGTTCAAAATTGTTTATTTAAAACATTTATTCAAATATATGTATTTCGATTAGATATATTGAGTGGAAATTTCATGAAAACTAGAAATTTGGCTTTTTGACAAAAATTGATGGAAACGTATTTCACCAAAGCTTATGATATTTGATGTATTGCATAAATATCTGAAACAGACATATTATGATTTATGCAGTTATATTAAATTTATCGTTTGCATTTATTCCATTAGATATTGACGTACAAATCTGATTCAAATTTATTAGTTAAACATTATTTGATATGAGACGACTTGGATCAGATGAAAGTTGAATTCATATTGAAGCAAATACAAATAATGCGTAATTTGTTTTATTCAATCATGAAATGACTTGGGAAGATATTGAAACTAATTATTTAATTTTAGATTAGGCTTACTGACAGAAACAAATAATGTGAAAAGTACTTTTATTCATACGAAAAAGCTAACGTTAGTAAAAATTCTTCATATAATATTTAAAATAAAAATAATTAAATATATATTATTTTAACTTCAGTTTTGTAGTTAAAAATAATTTAAGCAAATTTATTCGTGAATATAAATTGTTTGAAATTAAATTTGCATATCGTCTTTGTAAATGGTGTTAAAAAAAAAAAAAATAATAATAATAATAAATAAATAAATCTATATTAATAAAATCAGACTTTTGTCTGTAAATTTGTCGGAATCGAAAAATTTTGCGATATCTTCACGTTTCACACGCCATGAAAGCCGAAAATGACTTCAGAAAATTTTGCCTGTGTGTGTGTGTGTGCGTGTGTGTGTCATCGTGTCCGTATGTCGCTTTTTTTGTCCGGGCATCACTCGAGAACGGCTGGACGGAATTCAACGGCGCTTGGCAGGGATTTAGGTATTCACCCAACTTAAAATTATATCCATCAACTTTTCAGAAATTCTGCCCCGTTCCTCCCTGGGGGATAAAAGACTAAAACACGTTTGTCCGGGCATCACTCGAGAACGGCTGGACGGAATTCAACGGCGCTTGGCAGGGATATAGGTATTCACCCAACTTAAAATTATATCCATCAACTTTTCAGAAATTCTCCCCCGTTCCCCCCTGGGGGTAAAAGACTAAAACACGTTTGTCCGGGCATCACTCGAGAACGGCTGGACGGAATTCAACGGCGCTTGGCAGGGATTTAGGTATTTACCCAACTTAAAATTATATCCATCAACTTTTCAGAAATTCTCCCCCGTTCCCCCCTGGGGGGTAAAAGACTAAAACACGTTTGTCCGGGCATCACTCGAGAACGGCTGGACGGAATTCAACGGCGCTTGGCAGGGATTTAGGTATTCACCAATCTTAAAATTATATACATCAACTTTTCAGAAATTCTCCCCCGTTCCCCCCTGGGGGGTAAAAGACTAAAACACGTTTGTTCGGGCATCACTCGAGAACGGTTGGACGGAATTCAACGGCGCTTGGCAGAAACTTAGGTCTTCACCCAACTTAAAATTATATCTATAGAAATTTTCAAAATTCTGATTAGTGTTTAAATTGTGGGTAAAAAACGCCTGCGCATGCGCCATAAATATTTTTTCACTAAAACGCTTTGAATGGAAAAATAAAATGCAAAAATAAATTTTTAAGATAAAGACTTTTTTTATTCGCGTGATTCGCACTACAAATTATGAAAAGATTGAAATGAAGTTTTGCCATCTGAGTTTCATACTTTAGTTAATTTTAAAACATCTAATTGTTGTATCGAGAAACTGTTTACACCCCAGGATTCAGAAATATCACCTCCTTCATTTGGTACTGAATTTGTAACGATAGGTCTGATACTTCTAATTTATTTTTCCCTTTTTCCGTTTTTCCGTTGCCACTTAAATTTCATACTTTAGTTATTTTTTAAAAATCTATTTGTCGCATCGAAAAACTGTTTGCACCCCTGTATTCAGAAAAATCACCCGTTTCATTTGGTATCAAATTTATAAATATTGGTCTGATATTTCTAATTTATTTTACCCTTTTTCCGTTTTCAACGCGGATTCGGTAAAAGGTTTTATATTTATCTATAGGCATTTATATATTTTTTTATTTTCCAGAAATAAAATGAAATATTTTTAATTTCACGCGAATAATAATAAAAATTAGAGAGAGAAATACCTACAAAAGTTGGTGATTTTTTTTTTTTTTTTTTTTTTTTTTTTTTTTTTTTTTAATGAGGAATTTGCACGTGGATAAATATTTTCATAGAGATATTTGGCATTAGTTTAATATTTTTATTTAATTAAGCAGTACTTTTCTTTCCTGCAGTAAAACAAAATTTTTTGTTGTTATTATGTACCTTATGAGGTTTTTTTATGTTCTCCCTTAATTGTAAATGATTATAATTTGGATTTTATTAAGATTTTTTATTTTTATTTTGTAAATATCAGAAAAGAGTTTTTATTTTATTTTATTTTATTTTATTTTATTTATTTATTTATTTAGTGTATGGAACAGCTTTAGTATTGGATCCCTTTGGCAAAATTTGAAATTTGGAACCGAAGTAGCTCGGACGTTTCTCGCCAAGATCTTTGATTGCACAATTGAGATAGCCAATTCAGTTCATCGCAAAAATGGCTTAAAATATTTAAAGTCACCAAAGGGTTCCCATACTAAAGCTGTGCGTTTTGTACTTATTTATTTATATTTTCTATTAAAGACATCTGTGGTCACGAAATTTGGTGCGTAAATTGTTTGTTTGCATCCGGCACTTATTGTAACTGGATTTCACGAAATTCGAAATCCCCCCCCCACCTTCTCGGAGTCGGAGGCCAATAAACGGTATAACTTCAGTATAACCCCACAGCTGAATTTGGCGATTTTTCTTTGGCGTCCTTTTGAAGGATAACGATGTCGTTCTGGACTGTTTGCGATATAATATGGCAGCCTAATATGTTGCTTATTTTGGATTTATGATTTAGATTATGATTTTATCATTTATCATATATGATTAATGATTTTTAGATTTATGATTTAGCCATAATCGCCAACAAAAAAAAATCGCCAAATATCGTTGTGGGTTTATACTGAAGTCGTTCCCAATAAACAGGTGTAAAAACATGTTTTTCCGTTTGAATTCGCTTTGAATTATCTTAGAATGGCGAATTTTGGTGTGCGGATATTGATTAAGTGTACGCATTATGTACATTAGTGGGATTTTGCAAAACTTCGAAATCACCTACTGAGGAAGGGGAAGTAACAAGTGGGTAAGTTGTGCCTAAGGCAGTGGGGACCCAGACTGTATATTGATTAAGTGTACGCATTATGTACATTAGTGTGATCTTGCAAAACTTCGAACTCACCCGCTGAGGAAGGGCAAGTAAGAAGTGGGTAAGTTGTGCCGAAGACAGTGGAGACCTAGACTCTTCACTTTGCGAGCGAGAAAACCTCTACCAATCACAGCGAGAACTTAGGTTATTAATAAAGATATGGGATTTTGACAACTCATTTAAGTTTAATGTCCAGCGAAGCGGGCAAAGCCTGCTAGTAAATAAATAAATGTGTTTACAATAATGAAAATTTTCAAAGATCTCTTACAAATAAAAATGTTTGTCGTGATTTTGATATATTGATATAATTTTTATACATTCTGTTTAAAAATAAAATAATTTAGAATCATTATAATTGCAATGCTGTAAAATATTTCGAAACTGCCATATACCGACAGAAACATTCCATTTAAATAGACAAGATTGACCCATTTTGAAAAGATACGGTATTTTTTTTTTCTTCTAAATTAGATTACTTTTAAGATTGGTAATTTTCCTCACCACTACAGATAGACGGAAGTAGCTGTTAATTGTTCTTTTACTTGGAATAAGATTTATTAAATAACAAGGTCTTACTTTAAAGGGATTAGTCTGAGCGACTTTACTGTGAATGTATGTTCACTAAAGATATTGAACAAATAAGAAAATGAATTAAATTAAGGGTACAAGTTTAAATATTAATAAGGCAGAAAAATCATTTATTTTGATAAAACTAAAAATTCGCGGACTGGATCCCGCCTTTACGAGTCGGTTACCTCACACAAAAATGTCAATGTTTTCCTAACAATATGTATATTCCTATGGTTGTAAAGAAAGCCATACGGTGTCTACGTTAGATTTTTTTTTTTTTTTTTTTTTTGTAGCCCTTTTGAACGTTAAAAAATTATTAAGTTTTTCATTAATTATTCGTAGAAGTTTTAGCATTTTAAAAATCCCAAATTCATAAAAAAAAAAAAAAAAAAAAAAAAAAAAAAAATCTGATAAAAAGCAATTTAATGCTTTAAATCTTTAAAAAATACACTGATGGAAAAAAAAAATCCCAACACCAGGAAGGAGCTGTGCTAGATAAACGAAATTTGGTAGGCGTGTTTATACATCTGAAAGATGACGTCGATTCAAATTTCGAGCTACGCGCATAAGTGTGGCGCTAGTAGCGACACTATGAACATGCAAATGAGGTTTGCTTTAAATAACCGCTGTAAGGTTCGTGATCGTTATTTACAGTTGAGATTTGACGTAGTGGGTTAATGTTAGTCAAGGATGCCTCTAAGAAGACGAAGAAGCCATTATCATCAGCTCACTGAGTTTGAACGAGGTCGTGTAGTAGGGTTACGAGAAGGTGGTTTTTTTCGCGATATTGCAGAAAGACTTGGCAGAAATGTATCCACTGTGCATGAGTGTTGGCAGCAGTGGTCAAAGGAAGGTACTGCCTCAAGAAGACCGGGTTCCGGGCGGCCACGTGGCACTACTGAGAGGGAAGACCGCCGTGTTCGGCGTATGGCTGTGGCTAATCGTACTGCGTCTGCAGCTGAAATTTGATCTGCAGTTGGCACCACAGTGACACAATGAACTGTTACAAATCGGTTACTTCAAGGACAGCTCCGAGCCAGACGCCCTGTAGCGTGCATTCCACTGACTCCAAACCACTGCCGTTTGCGACGTGAGTGGTGTCAAGCTAGAGCTCATTGGAGGACGGAGTGGAGATCTGTTGTGTTTTCTGATGAAAGCCGGTTCTGCCTTGGTCGCAGTGATAGCCGTGTGTTGGTTAGAAGGAGGCCAGGTGAATGCCTGCTAGCGACCTGTCTGCGGCCTAGACACACAGGCCCTACTCCTGGAGTTATGGTTTGAGGAGCAATTTCGTATGACAGCAGGAGCACTCTCGTGGTTATCCCACGCACCCTGACTGCAAATTTATACGTCAGTCTAGTGATACAACCTGTTATGCTGCCATTCATGAACAGCATTCAAGGGGGTGTTTTCCAACAGGATAACGCTCGCCCTCATACCGCTGTTGTAACCCAACATGCTCTACAGAGTGTCGACATGTTGCCTTGGCCTGCTAGATCACCAGATCTTTCTCCAATCGAGCACGTATGGGACATCATTGGATGACAACTCCAGTGTCATCCACAACCAGCATTAACCGTCCCCGCATTGACCGCCCAAGTGCAACAGGCATGGAACTCCATTCCACAAACTGATATCCGACACCTGTACGACACAATGCATGCACGTTTGCATGCTTGCATTCAAAATTCTGGCGGTTACACCGGTTACTAATGTACGAACATTTCACATTTGAAATGGCTCTTCTCGCCAATGGCTCTACCTGTGATCTTGAAACTTTAATCAATTAAATATGTTACCTAGACAAATGTATTGCTGAAATTTCATTACTGTACAATAATTTTTTCTTGGTGTTGGGATTTTTTTTTTCCATCAGTGTATGAAAAACCAAACGAATTATTGCCTAAATATATATTTTATTGAACAAACCTAAAATAGTTCAATTTATAAATAATAAACGAAAATATATGCTTTTATATAAAACTTTCATTAGTGCCAAATCAAGGCTTTCAAGCACCTTTAAGCATAAAATTGCAGAATACGTTACTCGAATTCTCCGCGTTCTGTAGTGGCATATGATTGGTAAGTTACTTGATTCAAGCACCAACTTTCCTATTCTGCGCCCGGCATAAGTATCAATCCAATAGGTAATGAACATTTCTTTTTAAAACTTATTGGTATTTTATTTATATTCAAGAAAATTCTCTTTGATTTATGAAAAGAATTAAAAATAGTGGTGCTTTTAAACCTAACATGGCGATATTTTTATGTCTAAAACAGAAGGCGGCGTTTTAAGCCATTTACAATGTTCTAATTTTAGATACAAAAATGTGTCTTTTTTTTCGTTTAAATTGTGACAGTCGGTACAAGACACTTTTTTAACTGAATTTAAGACGTTTACCTTTAAAATGGATACATGTATTCATGTCTTTGTGAATAAAAGTATTCGATAGTTAAGAATACCTTAAAAATTTAAAAGAAAAGAAAAAGAAAAAGGCTTTTACTTTTTCATTCTTTTTACAAATAAATTAAATATTAAAAAAAAAAAAAAAGATCACAGACAAACAGAAGCACGATTTAAGGTCAACTCTAATTAAATAACATAATTTAGTTCTGAAAATGTAGTTTCGTTATTAAGTGATTTTATCGGAAAAACGTGTTTGGATTCCTCTATGTTCTATAGGAATAATATAGTGTTTTATACTGAAAAAAAAAAGAAAGAAAGAAAGAAAAAGAAATGAAAAGAAATAAATAAGCAATTGGATCACGCACAACGAAAGTAAAATTTCATCTCTCTCTCTCTCTATATATATATATAGATATAGATATGTATATATACATATCCAACAGTCAAAAAAAAAAAAAAAAAAAACAGTAAGATTGCTTATGATGATACAGTATATTTTACTGATCACAATGTTATATAATAAAAATTTTTTAATGAAAGTTTTTTTTTTCACAGCGAAAATACTGTTAGACAACTATATTTTTTAAGGGCTTAAAAAAATTACATGATATATATATATATATGTGTTGAAATTTTTTAGATAATTGTTTAACGAAATTTGTTGAAGTAAATGTAAAATCACCTTACAGTTGAAGTACATGAATTGACCTTTTTGATGAAAGAAATATTTAAATAGGGGTTTTATTATTTATCATATAAAAGAATTTAAATAAACTTTTCTTGTAATATGCTTCCTTGTATTTCTCCTTTTCAAAGGATTTTACAATTAACAGTGTACAAAATGTCGTTTAAAAATCTATTCACTGTATTGTAATATTTAGGTTTGCAATAGAGGCAGGAATATTTGGCTTTGGCGTGGTTTGGATCAGTAATTGAATTGATGGCATGCCGTCTAAAGGAGGAAAGGGAAACCAAACTGCCATGATGGACTGGCATATTTTCATTGCTTAAACAAAAATACGTATTGAATGCTGTAATAGTTTTGTGAAAATATTTCAGTAGAGTCGTTATAGTATTGGTGCACATCTTAAGGACGGCTGATTGTTCTTGGATCCTAACCCAGGGAGGAACGCAATCGATGGGATATTTTAAAGGAATACTAGTCAATGTTTTCACAGCTTTTAGAGATAACCACTTAAAACTTATAGCAGCTATATTAATAATCGACCTGGAATCAAACCCGGCACTTCTCGCCTGTTAGCTTCAAGCGCAATACCTCTTGGAAACTTATACGGCTACATTTGTTGTATATCGTCAGTACCAATATTTAAAAAAAAAGAAAGAAAAAAAAGAAAAACTTAAATCTTCATAGTTTAGCAAATTGGAATTTCTACCGTACTGTTTTATAAAAGAGAAAAAAAAATATTTGACTGTTCACGCGCAATTTCAAGTGCGTTCTGTGTACGTTTTCCTATTTGTTGATCACAAACAAGATCAATAAATTTATATTCTGCAGAGAATTTTTATAACTCTTTCTTTTCTAACTTTCATTTTTTATTCTTTAGAAAACTGGTTTCGTAAATTTTATCTTTTCATATCAAAAAAATATTTTTTTAAGCATAAAATCCATCTTGAATTTCTAAACTACATTTCTTTTTCTTGTTTTTACTATAAAATAAATTTTCTTTTCTGAGTCACGGCTTCTTAACGTTATTTAATTTCTTATCGAGTTATTAAGAGGCGAAATATTTCTCTTTTATACAAAATATTTTTTCATACATTTCTTACTATGATTTTAAATGGAAGTCTTAAAATCTACTGAAAGTTTAAGTTAGAATGCATACATATATTCATTGTAATGCAATAATTAGCAAATTATAGTGCCAAAGTAAAAAGTTCACAATATTAATACTTCTTTAACATAATTAATGTAAATTTTAACACAGGTAATATATTTAATAAAATAAATTTTTAAGTCCCTTTAAATGCAAAAATGTAAAAAACAATAATTTTACAGACATTTTTTCAGTGATCATTTTGAGAGACAAACTCGGGAGATACGAATTAGAGAATGGAATTTTAGAAAAAAAAGTTTTAAATAAGTATCAAACAGAACATTTTTTAAATCTCAAAAACCTTGTAATAGAATTAGCATTTCTAATCATACCACATAATACCGCCTTCCACATGTGTATACAGGGAGGGATACTCTGGCGCCGCATTCAACCTTTTTTTTTTTTTTTTTTTTTTTTATGGTTTTTACGAATGAAAAAAAAATGATAAATAGATAATTGTTCACAACACTTTAACTATTGTTTTACGAAACAAACAAAAAAAGTATTTGAAACGTATTTTTTTAGCTGCTTAAGAGTACTTTTTAAAGACATATGCAATGAAATCTATAAATATTACCTCATCATATTATAGTCATTCGCAAAAGTTTAAGACCAGTAGCCGATTTTCAGTGTTTTAACACATTGCATCATTTGGACAGACTATTGAATTATCTCATGTGCTGATTGCATTAAACCCATTATACTGCTATAAATAAATGTGGCCGACACGGTTATCGCCAGTTGTTTAATGGATTTTGTCGTAGACAGTGCTGTTGTGTGATTATTGTAATAGGTAAAAAACATTCACTTACTGTTACAAAAAAGGCAGAAATATTGACTCTGCATGAAATTGGATTTTCTTAATGTCAAATAAGTTCGAGGGTAAATGTGAGCAAGATAGCTGTGCAAGACAATAAATTAAAAATTTCGAGAAAATTTGTGACCTTAAGAGAAGCGGCCACCCTAGAAAAACAAGTGCACGTCATGATCATGTGATACGGATGGTCATAAGTCGAGTATAAAAAAAAAGAAACGACTGACTGCCAGAGAATATGAGAATTGGAAAGCAGTGGAATAAGGTCTTATTTTCGGTTGAGTCAAGATTGCAGCAATTTTCTGCACGTGTTACAAGTGTTCACTGCCCAAGAAGGAAAAAGATATGATGAAAGAGAAACGATTCAAACTGTGAAGCATCCTCGAAGCCAAATGATATGGGGTGCAAAGCCTGTGTACGGCACTGCTAGTCTGTATTTTGTGCCACCCAAAACCCCTATGGACGTAAAGTGGTACCTTAATTTATTACGTGAGAAGTTGAAGATTCACATGTGTGTTCAAAAATGATCAGTTTTCATGTATGATGGGGCTCCGTGTCACAGGGCGAAGATTGTCCAGAAATATCTGAAACTACAGGAAATAAAAGTGTTTGAAGGTCCTGGTAAGAGTCCAGATTTTAATCTAATAGAGAATATGTGGTGTATTGTGAAAAAATAAAGTCGCCGAAAAGCAACTATCCACAGCTACGTTACTTGTTGAAGCAATAACGCATGTCTGGTGCACAGACATTTCTAAAGCTTACTGCAAGTCTCCTACTTTTTGCATGTCTAAGAGGTTTGCCCAAGTTATTAAAAACAACGTAGATCCTACAAAATACTGAATTTAATGACAGTAAATAATCATGTACAGTCTATTTTGTTCTTTTAAAATATGTATATTATTTTTGCGGAATTCAATTAATTCTGATTTTTGCATGGGTGGTCTTAAACTTTTGCAAATGACTGTTGTCAATGAAGATTTAGCAAGGTGATATTTCAGTATACCATTGGTACATAGATGTCAAAAATGATTTTTGGACAAAAATGATAAACATAGTGATGTGTAAAAAAATTATTTACTTTACATATTTCTCATATTTTTTCTAAGATTGATAGAACGTTCTAGACGTAATATGGGAAATTATAATAATACTCCTGTAGTTCTTCAAAAATGCCAAACAGAAACATCAACAACACTCTATAAAATCGTTTCCGAAAGCTACATTTAGTGTCTAGTGTCATGTAGGGAGTTCAAAATGAGATATATACGACTTATTCTTATAAATGTCATTCACATTCCTTCCGCAAGTTCTTTTTTATACGCTTTTCAGACTAATGGTATTTTAAACTACCGTCGGTAAGTAATGGGTTAATACAGAAAAGAAAATTGCTCTTAAGTACTAGTGCAAAATTTGCGTTAAATTGAAAACTCTGATATAAAATTAATGAGTTATATGTAAGGTGAAACGAAATTATATTTTAGCGATATACGGTAAAATTGGCAACGGCTTATTCACATGTTTTAAAATGTCATATTCCATTTAACTAAGTTCTTTCTATGAATAAATTGACATTATTTCATTACCTTTCTTTATCTATCTCACTATATTACATTTTGCACACTTCATTGGCACAACAATGTTTTAATTTTTATTATTAATATTTTTCATTTGTTTGATATCCTTATGTACAATTCTATGTAAATAAAAAATACTAAATCTAAATCTTTGAAAAAAAAAATATAATAACATAATTCCAAGTAATTAATTATACAAAAATTTAATAAATTTATATACATGTACCTTAATTAATTATTTAAGTTTTTTTTTTTTTTTTTTTTTTTTTAGATGTACATAAACTTCTAAAATTCCTGGTTAATTTTATTTGCCAGTTAATTAAATAATGTTGAATATTATATATGATGATAAGTATGTAGATATTTTTTATTGGAATTTTCATTAACTGCGTTATGAACTTTATACGCTAATTAAAGTAATAAAATAAAGCAAAGAAAAAAAAAATTAGATTTTTTTTTATGCTAAAAATATATAAAAATTGCATAAACTGCATAAATACAACTTCGTTAAGAAAAAAAAAAGTTTTTTTTTTCTTTTAAATATATATATATATAAATAAATTAGGGCCGAAATTTTCATATTTAAAAATTATCATCACATTATATTTGCCTAAAAAAGAGTTTTTTTAATTGGCTAAATAAATTAACTTAGAAAAGTGTTAATTAATCACAAAATTTTAAAATAACGTCAAGCATGCGAAAGTAAAAACAAACTTCGTGAAAATCTCACGTACACATATTTTAATTAATGACGTTAAATTTTTTTTAGTAGTTTTTATTTTACTATATATATATATATATATATATGTACATACATATATATATATATATATATATATATATATATATATATATATATATATATATACATACATATATATATAATATATATATATATATATATATATATATATATATATATATATATGTATGTATATATGCATGTGTGTGTGTGAGTAACTTTATTAACAAGTTATTTGTATATTAAGTTTTAGAAAGTTGTATAAATATATAAAAAAACATTTTATATATAAATATTCCTTATATTGTATAAAGTAAATAAAAGTATTTTTAAATCATTCATAACAATTGAGAATAATTTATATAAAGAAAAAGAAAGTAATAGTGAATATTTCAATAAATGTATAATTGAATAACTTGTGACATATTTTATCAAATGTAATATGTTATTTCACAGAAGGTAACAATAGAAAATAGATATTAATTATTAAAAAAAGAAAAATATTTGTTTGTTCGTAAATCTCAATTAACGATATGCTGTGTACGAATCATTTTACATCTGGACTTGATTTTGTAAGCAAATACAATTCGATTTTCAGAGCAATGAACAGTATTCAAATTTAGTTGACAAAATTGTGTTTAACGTTAAAATTTCGTATAACAAATCAATATGTAAATAACAGCAGAATCACATATTGTGATTCACTTTCTGACACCAGATTTGTTGCGTATTCCAGGTTCATGCATTGTCTACGAATTAATGGCAGGTCTTGCACAGGCCTAAAATTTATTTACAGAATATTCCAAAAGATTACAAGTCTGTTAGCCAAATATCTGCTTCAGATACATCAAAACACAGCGTAAATAATAGTTGACAACATAAAAATGCCATCAGAAACTGCAACATAAGAATAATAAGAGAAGATCAGTCAGCTAAGACCTCCTAACAGTATAATCACTTATTTAAACCATTTAAAACTACAACGTCAGAAACGCCAAAGAAAAATATTTGACAACTATTTTTCTTTGGCGCTTCTGATTTTGTATTTTTTATTCGTTTTATTAATCCAGACTCAAGTCTAATTTTAATTTAAGTAAAGTCACTTGTCTTCTATTGAATTCGGAAGAGCTGTAATTCAACCTATTTACAGTCTTGTATTTTCTCCCTATTTTGGGAAAATCCAATAGCTTTGGCTATATTATCAAAGATATTGTCTCAAAATAGCCGATAGCTTTGATAATCGTTATGTCGATAATAAAGAGTTTCTCACTAATGTTGCCAAATATGTCGCCAAAACGTTAATATAATTCGCCAACATGGCCTGAAATTACTTGTCAAAAATACATACACCATGGTGAAGCTAATTAATGCCATTCTAACAGATAAAGCTAATTTAGTGCCAAATCAAAAAAAAAAATGTAGAATGCTAACAGTGGACTTACTAAGACTACATTATATAAGAAAAAGCAGATTTTTAGAAATTTGCAAAACTGCAAGTATCAATTTAATGATTAAAGACTTTCAAGCTTTTAAATAAGTGAAGTTTAAATGTCTATAATTAATAAGCAGTTAGCCTTTTTTTTTTTTTTTTTTTTTTTTTTAAACACTTTATAGAAGAGGAAAAAAAAAAAAAAAACTTACTTATAACCTAGGTTTTAAAATGTACTCTCTCGGAATTCACAGAGTCTATGTAATAGAATCACAACAAATGTAACCTTTAAATTTTGAAATAACTTCATCATCTATACAATAATATACAGTTTACTATTCTGAAAAAAAAGAGAGACAGATAGAAACATATTCTGTATTCCATTTCGTGTTTCATAATGACTTATTATTGCTTTGCACATTTATAATTGCACATTTTCTGTGTACCTCCTTTTTACTTTTATATTTACAATTTATTTAATATGCTCAATGAAAATTAAATGTGTATATATATATATATATATATTAGAAAAACGTAAAAGTAAATGAACAATATTTTTTATTTTTATTTAATTTTTATTTATTTTTATACAGTATTTATGAACAAATAATATTAAATTAAAGCTATCCTTATTATATTTGTCAAATGTTATAAATGTATTATATGCATTGTATTTATTGCATAGAATGTAAACAAAACATTTTTTTTATATTTTATTCAAATAACATTTTTTATTTATTATTTATTTAATTTTGTACTTTCTAATACCTTGTTATTACTCTGTGTAGTTGCACACTTTCTGTGTTTTTTTCATTTTTCATTTAACTTCATCTATTGTTTTATATACTCATTGAAAATCTAAAAAATGCATAATTTATTTTATTCATTTTTATTTAATTATTTATTTTTAAGTAAAATAAAGTATATATATATATATATATATATATATTATGTCTATTTATAAATAAACTAGCAGGCAACGCCCGCTTCGCTGATCCCTATTTTAAAATGAATCGCTATAATTACTGAATTCTCAAAATTGCATTAATTTTTATCACGTGAAAAAAAACAAAAACAAAATCTTATTAGGAAAAATGTCGCACCGGGTTCCCACTGCCTTCGCAAAAAATTACCAAAATGCTCTAAATATTATTTCTATTATTTTCCCCCTTCGCCACCCCCTCCCGTCTATCCTAATAATTTTAAAAATTCGAAAATATCCGCAATCGATTTGTAGTTCTCGAAAACCTCTATGTACCAATTTTGAATTATCTACCTCTATTTTATTTTTTTTACCCTCCGCCCCCCTTCCCGGCCCTCCTAATAACTTTACTCTTTCGAAAATATCCCCATTCGACTTGCTGGCCTCTAAAACCTATCTGTACCAATTCTGAACGGCCTAACTATATTTCTATTTGTTTTTGCCCACAGCCCCCCCCTTCCCGCCCCTCCTAATAATTTTACAAATTCGAAAATATCCGCAATCGATTTGTAAGTATCGAAATTCTCTATATACCAATTTTGAATGATCTAACTCTATATTTCCCCCCTCTTCCCTCCCCCTTCCCGGCCCTCTTAATAATTTTACACAATCGAAAATATCCCCATTCGACTTGCAGGCCTCTAAAACCTATATGTACCAATTTTGAACGCCCTAACTGTATTACTTTCCGAACACTATAGTGAGGAAAGTATTGTAATCATGTCAAAAATCCGAATTCGAGATTTTGATGTTTCTATACGTTTTGAGGTCCCCTGAGTCCGTTTTCACTATTTTTACGATGATGTATGTATGCGTGTGTGTATGTGTGTATGTATGTGTGTATGTGTGTATGTCTGTGGGTGAACACGCTAGCGTCTAAACGCTTCGTTCGATTAACCTGAAAGTTGTTACGCATATTGTAAGTCACCATAGTACGAACCCTATAGATTTTGGTGAATCTAGCACTTATAGTTTTTTTACAGGGACACAAAGAAAAATTCTTTATCATTATGGCCTATGGGAGCAAAATCTTAAAAGTGCGATAGCATCTAAACGCCTTATTCAATTGAGCAAAAATTTTATACACATATTATAGATCACAAATACTCAATCTGTATAGATTTTGGAGAATCTAGCACTTATAGTTTTTTTACAGGGACACAAAGAAAAATTCTTTATCATTATGCCTATGGGGCCAAATTTTTAAAAATGTGATAGTGTCTAAACGCCTTATTAATCCGAGCAAAAAAATTGTACACATGTTATAGATCACAGTTGAACTAACTGTATAGATTTTGGTGAATCTAGCACTTACAGTTTTTTTTACAGGGACACAAAGAAAAATTCTTTATCATTATGGCCTATGGGACTAAATTTTTAAAAGTACGATAGCATCTAAACGCCTTATTGAATTCAGCTGAAAATTTATATGAGTATTATAAATCACTGTTGCACTAACTATAAGCATTTTGGTGAATCTAACATTTATAGGTTTTTACAGGGACACAACGAAAATTTCTTTGTCATTATGATCTATGGGCTCAAAGTTCAGTAGCGTTAAATAAAACAACGTGTAATAGATGGAGAAAAATACTCAAACACTCTATTATGGTTTTCTCTCTTTTGTTTGTTTAACAACTACTCTTTCTTTACTTTATCTACAAAACTGTTAATTACTCAATGTTCGGAAAGTCGAGTGGAGTCACTCCAGATTTTTTTTTTTTTTGTTTTTGCCCCATAAACTCCCTTACCGGCCACCCACTTCCCGCCCCTCCTAATAATTTTACAAATTCAAAAATATCCGCAATCGATTTGTAGGTATCGAAAACCTCTATATACCAATTTTGAACGATCTAACTCTATTTTTGTATTTTGCCCCCCCCTCTCCCCTACCCCCCCCCTTCCTGCCCCTCCAAATAACTTTACACAATCGAAAATATCCTCATTCGACTTGCAGGCCTCTAACCTATCTGTACCAATTTTGAATGCCCTAACTGTATTTCTATTTGTTTTTGCCCCATAGCCCCCTCCCCTGCTGCCCCACCTGGGGGCTGAATTTCTAAAATTCCAGAAATTAGTTTTTAGATATTTGCATTAGGTATATTTTAGAGCAAAAATTTCACGTATATCTTTTTTTTGTTTGAGATATATAGGATTATGCGAAATCACGTTTTACGCATGTGAAATCACGTTTTGCCCCGCCCCCCCTTGGGGACCGAATTTCGAAAATTCCAGAAATTGATTTTTAGGCATTTGTATTAGCTATATTTTAAAGCAAAAATTTTACGGATATCTGTTTTTTTTTTTTTTTTTTTTTTTTGTTTTTGTTTGAGATATGAATGATATTGTGAAGTCACGTTTTGCCCACCTCCCCCCATTGGGGGGAGGGGGGCAATTTTGTAAAATCGCTTCATAGCGGATGCTTACGTCATAGAAAGAACATTTCATAAAATTTCACAAAAATTTCACATAATTTCATGCTTCTAGGTCCAGGGTTTGGTCTGGGCGATGATGAATCACTCCCTCACTCAGTCAGGAAGTACTCTTTTATATATATAGATAATGTAAAATTAAAGAGTTTTTTTTTATTTTTTATTTATTTATATAAATAATTATATGTATGAAATTTTCAGTACAGAACGTAAACAGAAAAAAAATATATATACATTTATCCAATTCACATATTTTGATTATTCTGTATTCAAATTTGTATTTTCTAACAGCATTTTGTGTAATTGCACATCTTCTGTGTTTTTTTTTTTTTTTTCCTTTTTTTTTTTTTTTATCTTTAGTTTTTATTTAGTATGCCCATTGAAAAAAACAAATCTTATATTTATTTATTTATTTAAAATAAAATAAACGATATTTTTAATATTATATTTTATAAGTATTTATAAACAAATAATATTAAATAAACAAGAATTTTATTATTGTTATTATTATTACAAGCAGGCTACGCCTGCTTCGCTCGCCACTATATTTAAATGAATCTCCAAAAGAATTGGATCATTATTTATTTTTCACATCACATTATAAATAAAAACTAAAATAATTACATTAGAATCGCTCTAGACCTCGCATCGGGTACTCGCTGACTACCGCAGCTCTTTCTCTGCCCGCACTGTATCGGGAGCAGGTTCCCACTGCCTGCAAACTTTCCTATGTATTTCAATATGGGTATTTATTGACGATAGGTGGGTCTGCCATTATTTAAGAACTACGATTTTAAAGATAACTGTATCTCAGCGTCTACTAAATATTTTAGTTTTTGAACCAAGTACTTTATTGCTCATGCTATTTACACTGTATTACAATTTGATTCCGACCAATGTAATGAAATAAAGTAAAAAGTAGATTTTCTTTTAGAAGGAATTAAATACACAAAAAAACAAATAAATTCCAATCAGTTTAATCCTTTCTACTATATACTACCATTATTTCCTGACAAATACTATAAATTAGAAAAAAAAAAAAAACTTCTAAAGAAATTAAATTAACAAATGAAAAATAATTGTTGTTAGACTACAAAAATTATACATAAACATAACTGTTATAAATACGTTTTTAAATTTTAAATTTAAAAACTTAAATTTTAAATTTAATTTTTTCTACTGCATTACCATTTTATTTTCAATAAATATTATAAATTAAAAGGAGAAAAAAAATTCGCCCTCAAATAAATGTATTAAATAAAAAATAAATTGCATAATATAGCCGTTGCTAAGATATGCAGACGATTACAATCGAAGAATAAATTCATGAAAAAGGAAACATAAAAGCCAATGTTTAAAATCGAAAAAACATTAATTTAAAAAAATCAAATTCGAAATTCGAGAAACTCTCGATGAGGTGCACACCTGCAGGGTCCCAGGTACCTATATGCCAAATTTGGAAGCTCTGCGATCAGTAGTGTGTAGTATTGTTCATGTTTAGATTAGATAAATGTATTTATTTTCCTGTTGGAAAAAAAAAATAAACTCGTACTTTTTTTTTTTTTTTTTTTTTTTTTTTTTTTGGCAACAATTAAAGTATGGATTCAATTTAAATGGCTAATTTTTTTTTATAATTATTATTAGCTTATTATTTTCATATTTTTATTAATTAAAAGAAAACTAAACAGAAATTCGAAATTCTGACTTCGATTTGCACAATGATCCTTCGGGGGGCACCTTTGTGTTAAATCTCGTGACTGTCCGAGCTACCGTTTTCGAGAACAGTGAAATATACATACAAATATTGCTCACTTAATAGTATAAGATTATTATTATTATTATATTTATATTTATTATATTTATTGCATAGAATGTAAACAAAACTTTTATTATAATTTATTCAAATCTCATTTTTTAACTATTCTGTATTCATTATTATTTTTTTTTTCCTAATAACTCTTTATTACTTTGTGTAATTGCACATTTTCTATGTTTCTTTTTTCCCCTTACTTTTTATTAATATGCCCATTGAAAAAAAATAATAATAAAAAGAAAAAAATAAAAGGAAAAAAAATATCATGCAGTACGCATTGATTAGTAATCCTTTCCAACTGCACGTAATTATTGTATCGAATAACTTTTAATAATTTTTGCCTACATTATCACACAACAGACAGAAGGACTGAAAAATATACAGATAGACTAATTGATTTTAAAATTACTCTTAGGCATTTTGGAAAGTGTTAAAAAAGCTTAACGCAAAAGAAAATGCAGCCATTAGATTATAATTACAGCTTTTAATCTCACTGAATATTTTAGTGTAGCCCTGTAAATCAGAAAGTTAATCACATCATATTCTATGCAAAACATTATTTTAGAATATTAAGAGTACATTTCAATATTTTTATGATTTTTAAAGAAGAAAGATTTTTAAATATAACTTTCAAAAAATTCTGTCCTAAAACGTAATGCATTGGCAGTTTTTTTTTTTTTTTTTTTTTTTTGTTGTTGTCCCTGTAAACAAACTACTTGTACAAGATCTAATCATGCCATTTTAAATGGGGAACATTCCATAGGGAAAATATTTATAAAAATAGCACTCATAGAACGCAATGCTTTCGAATGCTTTTGGGTGTCCCTGTAAACAAACCAGAAGAAATATTCACTTCATTTTCAATATGGAGCAACCGATAGTGAACTTCAATAAAATATATCAGTTTCAAGAAATTCCATAAATATTTACAGGCGTTAGAGCGCGGGCAGACAGACAGACAGACGGACAGGCAGATACACAAACTGAAATCATATTCACACGTAAAAATGTTTGAAAGTGTTAAAAACGCTTAATGTAAACGAAAGTACATTTCTAGTAATTTTTTTTAATAGCTCTTAATATAACTGGATATTTTTGTGCCATCCTCTACATCTAATGCTAATCATACTATATTCTATTCAAATCATTCTTTTGTGCATATAAATAACATATTTCAATTTCCTAAAACTTCGTGGAAAGTAATTTTTTTTAAAATTTGATTTATAGAAATATCTCTCAAAGAATGCAATGCTTTGAAATAATTTTGAGTGTCCCTGTACATAAACCGATGGTGGTATTTCCTCCATTTTATGTAGGAAACATCCAAAAGTGAACTTGAATAACATATTTGAATTTCGTTAACATATGTCTACAGTAAAAGTATGAAAATATGGTTTATCGAAATACCTCTCATAGACCACAATGCTTTGAAATATTTTCGGGTGTCCCTGTACACAAACCAGTAGAGGTATAAACTCCATTTTCAATAGGCAACGTCCGATAGTGAACTTGAATAACATATATCAGTTTCAAGAAATGCCATAAATATTTAGAGCTCGGACAGTCAGACAGACAGACAGGCAGACAAACCGAAGTAATAAGTAAAGTCTAAGTAAAATAAAATGAAAAATATTTTTAAAAGTGTGTTTTATATGTAATAGCAGGAGACTTGGCGTTGGAATATTAAAACAGGAATAAACTACTACGTCAGAAACGCCAAAGAAAAATTATTGAGGTGCATACAGCTGTTTCGGTAGCCTAAAGCGTACCGTCATCAGTGCAAAAAGAATTCTGAATCTTGAGAAGTGCTCGTATATATAGGAGAGGGACCGGATTTAGTTCAACCAATAGGAATACGGAAGAGGTGGGGAGTGTGGCCAATAGGAATTAAGGAATGTGTAGCTGTGTAAACAGTAGAAAAATTAAGGAAATGTGGACTGAATGTAAAATTTCCAACAATCAGACAAATAGGGAACAGCGAAATCACAATTTACAAGGTTTTTAAAATTTTTATAAATATGAAAAGCTTCAAAGAAATCGAGTTCATGAATGGATTTAGGTCTGCAAATTATTTTAGCTGAATTAAATTTAAAATTATGATTTTCCTCCCAGCAATGTTTAGAAATAGCCGATTTATTGGTTTCTTGTTTGCGGACGTAATTCATATGTTCTTTTAGACGAAATTTAAGACTGCGTTTAGTTTGGCCAATATATGATAAACCACACTGACAGGAAATACTATAAATGCCCCAAGAATTATGCATATCAATAGGATCTTTTAACTAAGAAAAGGTGAGTTTATTGGAAGGCGAAAATATTATTTTAAAATCATATTGTTTGAGGATTTTAGCTATGGTTTGACTAGTTTTAGAAAAATAGGGTAAAACAATACTGATATTAGATGTGACTGATTTAGTAGACGAAATACGAGGGAGTTGTAATTTTTGGATAGCTTTGTCTATAATGGAAGGGTCGTAACCTCTGTCAATTGCGATGGCTTTCAGGTATTTAATTTCAGATTTCAATAAATCAGGATTTGAACAAATATTAAGGGCACGGTTTACAAAAGTATAGAAAGCAGCCATTTTTTGGTTAGGTGGGTGACATGAACGCGCATGGGGAGGAAGGGAGACTGCAAAATTTTTACGATAAACAGTGGTTGAAAATCCATTTACAGTGCGAGAGACGAGGGTATCAAGAAATGGAAGGGAGCCATTATTTTCAATTTCATATGTAAACTGGATATTACTGTCGATTGAATTTAAGGTTTCTAAGACATGGTCAATATTGTGATGAGATATGTCGATAAGCGTGAAGGTGTCGTCAACGTAACGGGTCCAAAAAGGAAAAGATATTTTCTTAAAAAGCTTGCTTTCGAAATAGTGCATGTAAATGTCTGCGAGAATTGGGGAGAGAGGGGAACCCATGGCTAAACCTTCAGACTGACGATAGAATTTATTTTGGAAAGAAAAAGTGGTTTGTGATAAACAAATGCGGGTAAGAGAAATTAATTCTTGTATTTCGAAAGAGGTGAAATGAAACTCTTTTAATCTATTTTCGAGACAGCAGAGGGCGCCACTTATTGGAACATTAGTGAAAAGAGATTTTACATCAAAAGAAACCATAGTGAGATTAGTGTGAGGGCAGTTTTGAATATTTTTTGCAAAATTTATGGAATTCTTAACAGTATAACTATTAGCAGCAAGAAGTGGAGCAAAAATTGTGGTGAGAAATTTAGCTAGATTATAGGAAGCAGTACCGATATTAGAGACTATTGGACGAAATGGAATATTGGGTTTGTGAACTTTTGGTAAAGCATAAAATCTGGCACAATTAGCAATAGAAGGGATAAGATGGGATTTAGTCGAGTTCAATAACAAGGGGCAAGATTTTATAGCAGATTTAATTTTATTTAATTCTTGAGGAGAGGGGTCACGGGGCAGAGGAATGTATGGGCCATCATTAATTAGTTCGGTAACACTTTCGATGTATTGTTTTTTATCCAAAATAACAATCTGACCACCTTTATCAGCTTTAGTTATGATGATATTTTCATTAGATTTTAATTCCTTCAAGGCGTTTTTTTCTGCAGGGCTGAGATTTGATTTAAAATTTTTAGAGTTGAAATTGGCATTATTAAGGATTAAATGACGAAGATTTTCTTTCTGTTGGTCAGTCAGTCGAGAATTTTTGAAAGCTTTTTCAACCGGTGCAATTAACTGAGGAAAAGAAGGAGGTTTAGAAATGGCAAAATTAGAATTGAGTTTGAGAACAGAATATTGACTATTGGAAATATCAGCTCTGGAAAGATTAACGATTGCATTTTTATTGACAACAGGTAAGTCGTTCGAATGAATAGGACTCTGTGAATTACGAAGCCGGGTGAATTTATCATGTAATTTAATTGAGTGTTTACGAGAACGGTTGTCACAATGAATCCAGGAATTGTGATCAATCAACATAAAATTAGGACGTTCAAAACTAACTTTAAGTGGAGAAACAATAAATCTTTTTCAATTTTGGCGATGTTGGTACGAGTTTCCTTAATAACTGCACGGAGAATATTAAAATGAGACCTGAGTACTGCTTTGTTTACAAAACTGGAACCAGAAATATTGCATTTCAGTTGAATGAATTTAGGAATAATGCGGTGTCTCTTGCATTGTAAAAGGAATTTTAGACGGTTGAGGGCACGAAACTTTTTAGTACGTAGACGGTAGAAACGATTAACTAATTTGCACATTTTGAAAACAAGAAAATGGCTCAAAATATTACTGACCTAATCTCCCCCTCATATGAGGCTTCTCAGACCAGGTTGCTCAGTAACAATATGAGCAGAAGACCAATAACACAACTAAGCCCGTATAAGCTTAACAAATAATAGCAGAATTTTGCCATTTTTAAACCTCCTTCTTTTCCTCAGTTAATTGCACCGGTTGAAAAAGCTTTCAAAAATTCTCGACTGACTGACCAACAGAAAGAAAATCTTCGTCATTTAATCCTTAATAATGCCAATTTCAACTCTAAAAATTTTAAATCAAATCTCAGCCCTGCAGAAAAAAACGCCTTGAAGGAATTAAAATCTAATGAAAATATCATCATAACTAAAGCTGATAAAGGTGGTCAGATTGTTATTTTGGATAAAAAACAATACATCGAAAGTGTTACCGAACTAATTAATGATGGCCCATACATTCCTCTGCCCCGTGACCCCTCTCCTCAAGAATTAAATAAAATTAAATCTGCTATAAAATCTTGCCCCTTGTTATTGAACTCGACTAAATCCCATCTTATCCCTTCTATTGCTAATTGTGCCAGATTTTATGCTTTACCAAAAGTTCACAAACCAAATATTCCATTTCGTCCAATAGTCTCTAATATCGGTACTGCTTCCTATAATCTAGCTAAATTTCTCACCACAATTTTTGCTCCACTTCTTGCTGCTAATAGTTATACTGTTAAGAATTCCATAAATTTTGCAAAAAATATTCAAAACTGCCCTCACACTAATCTCACTATGGTTTCTTTTGATGTAAAATCTCTTTTCACTAATGTTCCAATAAGTGGCGCCCTCTGCTGTCTCGAAAATAGATTAAAAGAGTTTCATTTCACCTCTTTCGAAATACAAGAATTAATTTCTCTTACCCGCATTTGTTTATCACAAACCACTTTTTCTTTCCAAAATAAATTCTATCGTCAGTCTGAAGGTTTAGCCATGGGTTCCCCTCTCTCCCCAATTCTCGCAGACATTTACATGCACTATTTCGAAAGCAAGCTTTTTAAGAAAATATCTTTTCCTTTTTGGACCCGTTACGTTGACGACACCTTCACGCTTATCGACATATCTCATCACAATATTGACCATGTCTTAGAAACCTTAAATTCAATCGACAGTAATATCCAGTTTACATATGAAATTGAAAATAATGGCTCCCTTCCATTTCTTGATACCCTCGTCTCTCGCACTGTAAATGGATTTTCAACCACTGTTTATCGTAAAAATTTTGCAGTCTCCCTTCCTCCCCATGCGCGTTCATGTCACCCACCTAACCAAAAAATGGCTGCTTTCTATACTTTTGTAAACCGTGCCCTTAATATTTGTTCAAATCCTGATTTATTGAAATCTGAAATTAAATACCTGAAAGCCATCGCAATTGACAGAGGTTACGACCCTTCCATTATAGACAAAGCTATCCAAAAATTACAACTCCCTCGTATTTCGTCTACTAAATCAGTCACATCTAATATCAGTATTGTTTTACCCTATTTTTCTAAAACTAGTCAAACCATAGCTAAAATCCTCAAACAATATGATTTTAAAATAATATTTTCGCCTTCCAATAAACTCACCTTTTCTCAGTTAAAAGATCCTATTGATATGCATAATTCTTGGGGCATTTATAGTATTTCCTGTCAGTGTGGTTTATCATATATTGGCCAAACTAAACGCAGTCTTAAATTTCGTCTAAAAGAACATATGAATTACGTCCGCAAACAAGAAACCAATAAATCGGCTATTTCTAAACATTGCTGGGAGGAAAATCATAATTTTAAATTTAATTCAGCTAAAATAATTTGCAGACCTAAATCCATTCATGAACTCGATTTCTTTGAAGCTTTTCATATTTATAAAAATTTTAAAAACCTTGTAAATTGTGATTTCGCTGTTCCCTATTTGTCTGATTGTTGGAAATTTTACATTCAGTCCACATTTCCTTAATTTTTCTACTGTTTACACAGCTACACATTCCTTAATTCCTATTGGCCACACTCCCCACCTCTTCCGTATTCCTATTGGTTGAACTAAATCCGGTCCCTCTCCTATATATACGAGCACTTCTCAAGATTCAGAATTCTTTTTGCACTGATGACGGTACGCTTTAGGCTACCGAAACAGCTGTATGCACCTCAATAATTTTTCTTTGGCGTTTCTGACGTAGTAGTTTATTCCTGTGTTTTATATGTATTTATAAACACACAATGATAAAAGAAACATTTTAATTTATTATTATTATTTTTTTTTCTTTAAATAATTATGTTTTGTATAGAATGTAAACAAAATATTTGTTATAGTTTCCTGTTTTCACTATGACACTAACTGTTTCAATTTAGATTTATTGCAAATACACAATTTTATATTGCTTTATAATATTAAGATTTACGATAATGCTGTATTTTGAGAGCTTTATCGCATCCAGAGAGACTCTGATAAATTTCAGAGAAATATTTTCAATTATTTTCTTGTTTTAGTTTATGGAATATACTAAAATGTATTTAAATTCAGATATCCTCTTGAAAAAATTATAAACATATCTGACCATTCCCTTGTTTAGCGAAACTAAGTGTTTAGTTAATATATATGTGCATTTCTATTTGTTTTAAACCATGAAATCTTAAAGAGTAATAATATGATATTTCAATTTTATTTGTTTATGTATTTTAATTGGAGGTTTTTGAAATTTTTTCATGGACAGTTTTTTTCTTTAAAGATTTCAAAAGATACATTTCCTTTTTGATATAAAAATTTATCTATATTTAAGTATTATTAACAACATATTTTATTTTATAAATATTATAAATAAATCACTTATCAATTAGAATTTATTTATTTTTTATTTATTTTTAATCTTTCATTGTTTGAAATTGAAATTATGTCGAGAAAAAAAAAAATTAAATAAAGAATAATAAAAATTAAATGCGTATGAATATACGTATGATTATTAAAAAATGTTTTCACAATGGAAACATTTTAACATTTGTTTGAACTATACATTAGAATATTTTGCTGGCCACTTTTTGCTCATGTAAAAAAAAAAAAAAAACATATCAAACAATTTTCACAAAAGAGGTCGATATTAAATATCTAAATTAACCGTTGTCATCCTTTATATATAAAATTAAAATAATAAATATTTTTTTTTCATCCATAGAACAGTGACTGCATTCCATTTCCCGAACATATGGTATAATGCAATTTTTTAATATTTATTTGAACAGAATATGTCAGTCAGGTATCTAATGGGATGAATACACTGGTTCATAGAACTTTGGGATGGTAGGCTGATGGTTCTGCGCTTGAATCCTTCTCTGTTACTATCACTCTTGTAAAAAATAATTTGGTAAATACAGTATCTCCAGTTTCACATGTCGAAACTTATTTACCCATGTCGAAAATCCCTGTTAAATATTTCAGTTCAAACTTTTACCACTATATGAAGTAAAGTTTTAAGTAATACCATAACAGGTTTCAACCTCACTTTTATGTTTTCTACTTTTTGCAATTGAATTTAAGCTGCACTAAAACGTGGATCTATCATTCATCCACTCACAAAGGAAGTATTAATCAGTAAAATTTCTGCTGAAACCAAACTCAGATCAAATTAAAGAACGTTGTCGAAGGCATAGGGTAAAGTGCAAATTTTGTGCAACAAACACACCCATGGACTTGATAATATCTTAAGAAAAATAGCCCATTTTATCAAAATCAACGAAACAGAACTACCGGACAAGAAAGTGTGGCACAGTGCCAGAATGTTTGACATGAGACAAGGTCTTTAGTTCGATCCCCGTCTCGGACGAATTTTTATTATTATTATTATTATTATTAATTATTTAAAATAATATACCAATATTTTTTTGACATAAAATTACAAATCATGGTAAAAGGTTAAACATTGAGTGGTTACAGCAACTTCAGTACCAAGTTTTGGTTCAAAGTAACACGAAATTTTTAACAGTTGGTAAGTAAACTTCTATTGTTCCACAATCTCTACATTTGAGTGAGTAACATTGGGTAAGTAAACATATCTGTTGTTTAAGTATAAGGATAAAAGCTGAATAAAATGGTTCGCCTTGAGATCTGAATGTTGACTGTCAGAACAGATGTAAATTTCCAACATTCAGTGCTCACTTGAGATTCAACCTGTTTGCTGAATTCGTATAGCATTGCTCTAATAATCCAAACTAATTCCCGGTTTAAAGCCTCGTTTGATCAATTTTCTCTGTAGCAAAAATTAATCTACCATGCGATTAAAAACCTTAATATTCTAATATGTTTTTTATAGTGCACTCTATGTATAAAAACATATAACTTTTTTTTTTTTTTTTTTTTTTTTTTTTTAAGAATGGAGCAACAACTAATTTAAATAGGATATATATAAAATTCGCAGAAATTGACATATTTTTTCAAAATTATAATTTTTGAGTAACATGCTGTAATTAGTATCTGCACATGATGATATGCTGCGCATAATGGTATCAGAATGTTCATATCGATTATACTTATTACAATCTCAAAATGCCTTACTCTTTGCACGAAATGCGACACAATCGAGCAGTTACACTTTCTAAATGTCTATATAATTAATGAGCATCATCTTTGACATACGCATTCTAATAAAGCCATTATTAGTCTTCATTAATGAGATCATAATCATAGTTATACAAAAAAAAAAAAAAAAGAAAAAAGAAAAGAAAAAGAAAAAGAAAAAAGAAATCACCACTTTAAATGATCCAAAGTTCCTTAAATAAATAAATAAATAATAATAATTTATGAAATTAACTTGTGAAAGCCTTTTCATGTTATATATTTAATGCTAGATTTTAATTGATTTAATTTATGAACAGTTTTTAACACTCTTGTATTAAAATTTACACAGATTATTTATACTGTTTTATGTGTAAAAAGAAATATTATCTTTATTTTTATAATATTTATAAATCATAAAATAATACATTTTTTTTTTAAATAATTATCTTAAAATTAAATTATCAGTTTTAAAGTTATACGTTAGAAAAAAATAATATATTACGCAATTATTGTTCACGAAAGCTTCAGTTACGTTCGAAGTGCTTTATTGACCACTTCTAAACTGAAATTTATGTTGTGCTTATGTCACAGCTTATGTAATTAAAATACATTTACATGTGAAATATTACCTATGCAAAGAAGATATGTTATTTGCTTTTGTTTTATTTTTAAGCAATTATTCGAAAATAAATTCAAATTAATTATAAAGTGAAAAGCTTTTTCTTTCCTTGTTTACTCGTTTTTTTTTTTTTTTTTTTTTTTTTTTGTTTGTTTGTTTGTTTTTTCCCTTATATTATCGATAACTTAAAAAATATAATCGAAAGCTAAATTATATTTTCTTAAATATGTAATACAAATCTCAATATTTTAGCTATTTTTTATTCAGTATTTAGAAAATATAGATTATTCCTTTTCAATATTTTCTGACCAAATGACAGAATTATTTATGTGATTATTCCTCTTCACTTACATTTCCTGACATGTCTAGTAGAACTGGAGAATGATATGATTGATTATGCACAATAGATAAAAACAAAGGAAAAAAGTATTCACTTTCGCTGTCTGAAAAAAAAAAAAAAAAAAAAAAAAAGATTAAATAGCATTTTATTAGTTAGAAGGTTTTTAATTGAAATTGACTTGGTCATCGTGTCATCGTGTCACGCTAGTAAACAACGCGCCTTCATTTTAAAGTAAATATAAGTTGTGTCGTTTGTCGTTCTGTGGCTCAGTTGGTAAGAGCGTACCGCTAGTAGCACGGTGGTCATGAGTTCGGTCCCCAGAAGGTTCAGCGTTTTAATTTTTGCAGATAATTAGTAGAAAAGGAGTCAACTGATACAAGAAAATTTTTCGTTGCTTACACTAAGAATTTTTTGAGGAATTTTTTTAAGAAGCATTTATTTATTTATTTATTTATTTAGATATTGGGAAAACACAAAACATTTTAGATATTAAAAAAGCACAAAATAAAATTTTTTAAGTAAAAAGTACATAAAAAGATATTTTAGAACCTTTATATGTATATAGGTATATTATATATTGCTATTATATGAAACTGGATTTGTCATCGGCTTTTTGTCACGATAAAAAACCAAGACGCTTCCATTATATATATATTAAAAAAAAAAAAAAAAAAAAAAAAAAAAAAGTAAGCAACACATTGTATCTTTTAATAAATCAGCTGGTTACAGCGTCATGTTGATAGTGCGAGAGTCGTGTGTTCGATCCTCGCCGGGTCGAGGTGTTATTTTTTGGAAATAATTAATAGAAAAAGTGTCAATTGATAAAAGAAAATATTTCGTTGTGTACACAGTATCCTAATAATGTTTGAAGATTTCATTTAAATAGCTTTTTATCTAGTAACTAAAAAGCACAAAATAAAAATTTAAATAAAAATAAAGAAATAATAAACATTTTTTTGGAAGCTTTTTTATTGAAATTGTATTTTGTTATCGCGTCTTCATGTCACGCTAATAAATAAGGCACCTCAACTTTAAAGTAAATATCAGCAGAATTTATAGTCACTCGTTGGCTCAGTTGGTTATAGCGTCAAGTTGCTAATACGATGGTGGTGAGTTCCATCCCCGAAGGATCGATGTGCTAAATTTTACAGATGAAATGTGTTATAGAAAATATGCCAATTGATAAAAGAAAATTTTTTATTGTCTACACAGTATTCTAAGAATTTTTGAAGAGTTTTTTTTTTAAAGAAGCCTTTTTTTAGATACTAAAAAACACAAAATATAAAGTTAAATATATACATATATATATATATATATATATATATATATTCTTTTAAAAGATTTTTATTGAAATTGGATTTTTATCATCGTGTCTTTGTGTCATTCTGAAAAAAGAAGGCGCCTCCACTTTAACGTAAATTTAAACAACCTTTTTCGTCGCTTGTTAGTGCATTTAGTTAGAGCGTCATGGTGATAACGCGATGCTCGTGGGCTCGATCCTTTCAAGCCGATGTGTTACTTTTTTGTAGATAATTAAGAGAAACTATGTCAATTGATAAAAGAAAATCATTCGTTGCCTACACAGTGTCCTAAAGAATTTTGATAGTTTTTTAAAGAAACTTCTTTTTGAGTTACTAAACGCACAAAATAAAAATTTCAGTAAAAATAAAAATAAAAGTAAATATTTAAATAAAAATATAAGTAAGTAAATAAATAAATAAAAATAACACTGAAAGTTTTTTATTATTGTGAAGCCCTAAAAAGCCTAAAATAAAAATTTATTCTTGCAGAGACATGCTATAAAACCATAAAAGTTTCAACAAGAAGAAAATTTTAAAGAAAAATATAGATATTTCAGTTTTGCAAAACATGAAAAATTTTAAGTATTCCAAAGATTTTAAAAAGCATTCGAGAACAATATTTCTTTTGTATAAGTATTTGTTAGATTTTTCTAGAATGTTCTATGATTTTTCTTGACAGTTCTTAGACTTTTGTTTAGAGCGTCATGGTGATAACGCGATGGCCCCGGATTCGGTCCTCGAAAGACGATATTGTACTTTTTATGTAGATAAATAATAGAAATAAATGTCAATTGATAAACGAAAATCTTCCGTTGTCTACAAAATATCTAAGAAATTTTAATTAGTTTTCTTAAGATGCTTTTTCCTTTTTGTAACTAAAAAGCACAAAATAAAATTTAAGTAAAAAATCATTTTTTAAAGTAAGAAGCTTTTTATTGTGAAGCCCTAAAAAGCATAATATAAAATGTATTCTGGCAAAGACATGCTACAAAGAAATGAAAGTTTCAACACTAAGAAAATTTTAGAGAAAAATATAGGTAATTTCCTTTTGCAAGAGATGAAAATTTTTTAATGTTCAAAATATTTTAAAAAGCTTTCGAGACATTTGAGATTTCTGGCCTAATGAAGGATTTTACAAAAACTAATAACTAAGAATATTGGTCTCGAAAGCTTTTTAAAATATTTTGAACATTAAAAAATTTTCATCTCTTGCAAAAGGAAATTACCTATATTTTTCTCTAAAATTTTCTTAGTGTTGAAACTTTCATTTCTTTGTAGCATGTCTTTGCCAGAATACATTTTATTTTATGCTTTTTAGGGCTTCACAATAAAAAGCTTCTTACTTTAAAAAATGATTTTTTAGTTAAATTTTATTTTTCAGGATTATTTTTATTTTAAGTAAAACCCATATCATTTAAATTTAACAAAAAAAAAAAAAAAAATCACAGTTTCTTAATTTGGTGTTTATAATAACAATTTGAATAATATTTTTACTGCAAATACATAACTAAATAAGGCAAAAGCGAATTTTCAAGATTAAATTTGTTTTCCAAAAAGCATTGTTATTTTTTAAGAGAAAAGCTCTTTAGACACTATTGCAACCCTTTTGTAGTAAAATCTTAATAAAATTAAAAATTAAAAATTTTATTTAATGAAAAGTTGTTTAGTCTTTATAAGTAATAATTTCAACTGCATACTACTCAAATGAAAATGAAAGTAAAATTTTATATTTGTTTTGCATTAATTCATTTTAAACAAAGCAGTGATTTTCATTAAAACTATTAAAATTTTATATATATATATATATATATATATCACTTTTTCATTACACAACGATTAATTTATGGCATCAATGGAATTAATAAAAAATCAGTGATATTGAAATAATTTAGTAATATTAACAATTCTAAAATTTATTCGATTAAACTTTAGTGTTTAGTCGACTAAGTTTTGTGCTTTTTCCTGTTAACGATTTTTATACGGGTTTACATTTACATATATATATATGTATATATATATAGATATATATATTCATTTTTATAAGTTTAGATATTTAGGTTAAGTGCACCAGTGATTGACACATTTAGAGCAATCTCTGATGTTTTCAATTATCTAGTCACCAGAAAATATTTTTAGAAATCTTAAGTTAATACATATGGCATGAAAGACATTCAGAACCACATATATGTTAAAATATATGCATTTGTTAACAATTTTTTTTTTTTTTTTTTTTTTTTTTTTTTTTTTTTTTATGAATTTTTATTTGACACCCACTCAATGTTCGAGTAATTGACACTGAAAGTTTTTCCTTTTTTTTAACCGACTTCAAAAAAGAAGGAAGGTTCTCAATTCAAACCGTATGCTTTTTTTTTTTTTTAATATTTGTTAGCTCATAACTTCTGAACGGATGTCCGATTTTGATACTTTTTCTTTTGTTGAAAAGGTCTTTGTCTAAAATAGGTCCCATTGTAATATCTTTACGATCTAAAGAAAATACAGGGTGCCCAAAAAAATCAGTCCCAACTCTTTTAACTGCTAAACGGCTGCAGCTATAGTCATAAAAATGGCATGTAAGTATAACAAAGTGGTCATGCAGTACAAATTTAAACCGCTTGCAGCGCCACCTGGTAGAAAATAGCGGAGTTAGCGTTCCTATCTCGAAAACGGTTCTAAAGAAAAAGTGAATTACAAAGCTGAACAGTATCACCGATTTAGTACAAAAAGATAGTTTAGACAATCATGCTAACGTTCCTATCTCGGAAACGGTTCAAGTCAGGAGGGAAAAGTGAATTTTAAAATTGCAGAGCATCATCGATTTTATATGAAAAGATAGTTTTGACATTGATGCTAAAATTACAAGGCTAAAAACTTGCATTTGTTTGTTCGCAATTTCTTACACTGTGCACACTTGAGCTACATTGCACACGTTGTAGCGTGGCTGGTGAGACAAACACTATATAATTCAAAATACGGTTACTTGATATTTTTTGTTTTAATCTAAAGATCTTGGTCTGAAGTAGGTCCCATTGAAAATAACTTTACAATCTAAAGAAAATAAAGCGCTATCTGGTGAAAAACAGCGGAATCAGCGCTCCTATCTCAAAAACGGTTCAAAATGGGAGAAAGGTTAATTACGAAGTTGTAGAGCATCATCGATTTACTACAAAAAGACAGTTTTAAGACATTATAGCAAAAAATAGAACGCTTAAAACGTGCAGTTGTTTCTTCGCAATTTCCTACACTGTGCACACTTGAACTACGTTGCACACTTTGCAGCGTAGCGGTTGACACGTATACTGTGTGGTTCAAAGTACTGTTACTATAAGCGGTCACATCGATTAGCGCAAAGTCGTTTTCAACCAACTTCAGAAAGGAAGGTGTTCTTAATTCGAGCTATGTGTTGTTTTTGGTGTTTGTAAGCTTATAACTTCGTAAGGGATGCTCTAATTAACCGTCATCAAAAAATAGGAGGTCCTCAATTCAAAGCGTATGTTTTTCTTGTTAGCTCATAACATCTGAACGGATGATCCGAAGTTGATACTTTTTGTTTTATTGTAAAGGTCTTGGTCTGAAATAGGTCCCATTATAAGATCTTTACGATCAAAAGAAAATACAGGGTGATAAAAAATTCAGTCCCGACTCTTTTAACTGCTGAACAACTGCAGCTATATTCATAAAAGGTATAGTAAAGTGGACATGTGCTACGCGATTCAACCGCCTAAAGCGCCACCTGGTGGAAAAGAGTGGAGTTAGCGGTCCTAACTCGGAAACGTTTCAAGACAGGGTAAAAAAGTGAATTATAATATTGCAGAGCATCATCGATTTAGTATGCAAAGATAGTTTAGACAATAATGCTAAAAACAGAACGCTTAAAACATGCATTTGCTTGTTCACAATTTCCTATTTTGTGCACACTTGAACGACACTGCATATCTTGTGGCGTAGCGGGTGACATTTATGCTATGTAAAATTCAAAGTATGGTTATTTTAAGCGGTCACATCGATTAACGCAAAGACGTTTTAAACCGACTTCATAAAGGCAGAGGTTCTCAATACAAACCATATTTCTCGTCGTTGTTGTTGAAATTTGTTAGCTTCCCTAACAACACAAAATGTTCCAGAAACGTAACAATCATGTAACATTGAAACATTATAAACATTTCAGGAATGTTTAAAAACGTTCAGATTCCTTTCTGATTAGTTTCAAAAACGTAGAAATGTCCGCGATCCAGCAAGAATCAGATACGTAACAGAAACGTTACAATCACTTAACAGATAGAAAAAGAAAAAGAGTGAATGTTCCAGAAAGGAATCAGAGAGCATACTTAAATGTGTTCGTAAGAGATGATTTAATTTTAATATTATTTTTGTTGTCGTAATGATCTTGTACTGAAATAGGTTTCATTATGATTTCATTAACATATAAACAAATTACAGGATACTCACAAAAGTCTGTTCTCACTCTAACTGCTGAACGCATGCAGCTACACTGGTAAAAGCAGTATGCAAGTATCGATGTTGAAACTTCTGTCTGTCAGCTTTAATGCATATTTTGCTCTTTGTGTGAACTTTACGCTGCGCAATTTCCAGCGCAGCGGGTGTCACGTATTCACTGTAAAGTTTATTATATATGCCCAACAGAATTTTCGGTTACGAATACAGCGTATTCGTTCTTTACATTTCTATAGACTTTTTAATTTAACGTATGTTCGCTCAATAGATAGTTTTTTGCTCATATCCGATAAAGTCAAGAAAAGTGACAGAACTTAAAAATGCATCATTTGGGAAAAATCAACTTAAAAATAACTTGACTAGAATAAAACTGGCACACCTGTCTCTTGAGTGGATAACTTTCTATATGGTGATGTAATATTTTGTTCACATTGGGTGCATTTCATGTATTTTTCAGTGACATAAACCATTTTTTGAGTAATGTCACTTTTCTTGGAAGTTGTGATTTGTGAAACTTCCGTCGAACGTCTTCTGATACTCTGCTATGTAAATCAGTTTTCACTGAAAAGAGAAAAACAAAATATCTTTGTAAAAAAATAGAACCGACTCCAAAAAGGAACTACTATTCAAACAACTAAAAATGAAAGAAAATTGGCAGAAAATGGAACTGGAAATTTCGCCTAAAAGTATAAAACAATTTTCTTCGCCAAACAACCTATAGCACTACATTTAATCATAACTTTTGAAGTCGCCGCAAAATTAAATAAAAATTGATACCTTTATTGAATACAAAAATCCAATCCTATTCAAAATACACATCTCATATTGTTACCTGCAAAAATAAGCCGAAATGTACTTTGATTCAAGAAAACAAATAAGATTTCGTAAGCAGCAAAAGTTGGCGAAGATGCTAGTGTCTGACGTATTTGGTAAAAGGAAAATCTCAAAATTATCTGGCAAACATATTTAATTTCTTCGGGATATCATGATTATTTTAATAAGGTATATCAAGAGAGTAATCAAGAATATGAAACAACACATCATACAATATGTATTATGAAAATATACATCTTGCGTGTATATTTTTGCCTTACGTTTTGATCGCCAAATCCAAAGGCATCAAGGATGATAGTTATCAATGTTATACCAAATTTGCAAAGGAAACTCTAACTTCGTAGAAACAGAAATACCACATTGTGAAGAATGTCCACTGTTCTATATAGATGCTACTAATGGACCAATTGTATACAGTGATAAAATAATAACGGAAATATGAAAATGGATCATTCGAGACAGCAGCATTGTTGCTACCGATCTAATGACAAACCTTGTAATTAAATTTTATTTAATTTTGCTCCGACTTCAAAAGTTATGATTAATTGTAGTGTTATAGGTTGTTTGGCGAAGGAAATTATTTTATACTTTTAGGCGAAATTTACAGTTCCATTTTCTGCCAATTTTCTTTCATTTTTAGATGTTTGAATAGTAGTTCCTTTTTGGAGTCGGTTCTATTTTTTTTACAAAAAGATTTTATTAGTAATTGACACCTATGATAAAATGTTTGACACTGCTAGTTATTCATTTTACCAGTTATTAGCACCCTATGCTCCAGTGTTTGACATAAAATGTTAAATTTCTTATATATAAAACATGTGATTTTATTATTTTTCTTATTTACTAATTATTTCGGGATAGATGTCCATTACTGGAGCATATCAATTACTGGAGCACCTACCCTATATAAATTATGATGTATTTTACCTCACAACCTGCACCTTCGTAACTGAAAAAAAAAAAAAAACCATATATCTGAAAAATCTGTACTTTAAAATATAAGTTATTTCACAAAAAATAAATAAAAAATAAAAGTAAAAACACAAAAAATAATAAAAGTAAAATAAAATAAAATAAAATAATATAATATATATATATATATATATATATATATATATATATATATATATATATATATATATATATATATATATATATATATATATATGTGTGTGTGTGTGTGTGTATGTGTGTGTGTGTGTGTGTGTGTGTGTGTGTGTGTGTGTGTGTGTGTATCTTAAAGAAAAAAACAGTTATCTGGTTTTTTTTTATATATAAGTAACGGAATTATCTATAATTAAATTTCTGGAATTTTAGAATTTCGGCCCGATGGTTGGGGTAGAGGGCAAAACACGACTTCTCATGAGCAAAAATTCAATTTACATAACTCTTTCAATCTGAAAAAAAAAAACGAAGATAGTCGTATATTTTTTGCTTTAAAATTCAGTAAACACAAATACATAAAAAACAATTTCTCGAATTTTAGAAGTTCGCCCCTCCTTAACCCGAGAGTAGTCGCGATATTTTTTGTAACGCTAATAGTCGCGTGTCGGTCTTTTTGCCGCCGCTGTTTACTGTTGGGGGAAAGCCGAAAGAAAGCCAGTAGATAAAGATGAAGTGCCTTCTTTAATTCACGCGAAGTTTTTCCCGCAAAACTCTAACCTGTCTGAAAAACCGGAAATGGGGAAAGAAATGAATCAACGTTAGTGGTCGCGTCGCGGTCAAATAGACCGATTTGAAAAGTAAAATGTTTGTAACTGCTGAAAAAATAGCAGGAATTACTTCCAAACATACTATGTTAGAGGACATCCACCCAAGGTCAGGTACACAGAGTTTCCCCACTTTATTTTTAAGGGGTGATTTGCAGGAGGAATTTATAAGCGATGGGCGGCAAAAAGACCGATATGCGACTACTAACGGGTTAAGGAAGAGAGGATGTAAAACCTGATTTTACAGAGGCAAAAAGCTATTTCGCATAACTATTCATAAGTCAAGACACAAAAAACGCTACCATGTGTAATTGTCTTCTAAATTATCACAGAAAGACGAATTTCTTTGGTGTCCATTGGTTAAGTGTGCCCAATTCATTCTATGAAGGGATTTCGCGAAAATCTCTTCCCCGTTTTCCTTTGTTGGGGAAGGCGCAAGTATCCAAGAGTAACACTTTATTAATTTACCTTAGGAAAATGAATTTTTCAAGTTACCGATAAGCTATGTGTACCAATACGCGCTATAAAGAGAATTTGATAAATGTCCCGCCTTCCCCTTGTGAGGTTTAAGGGGATAAAAAACCCTTTTCATATGGTATCTCCGAACTAAATTTTTTGAGAAAGGTGATTTTTTGGTACGTGGGTTTTTTTATGAGTGCCTAACACACATTATAAAAGGATTTTTGTTTCCTCTTCCCGCATTAGATGGGAAACCAAAAAACACAATTCCAAGTAAAACTCTGTTACGAATTATCTCAGGATCGTGATATTTTTGTTTCTGCATTTGATACATGCACCCGACAAACTCAAAAAAACTGATTTTGAGAAATTTTTATCCTTCGTCTTTAATGGGCGGAAGGGAGCAAAAATCTACGCAGCCACTTACATCCATACGACATCTACAAACACGTGTAAAAGTTGAAATATGATCCATTAAACTTCTAAAACTATTATGGTGTTCTATCTATCCTCCCTGGTGCATTTTATGAGATGGCGCTGCAAGCGCACGAAAAGCACTACAACTTTTCTCTCTGTAAAAAGTTTTGTTTTGGATTCTGCCATGTTCGAAAGAGAGAAGTGTGTTCGCTTGTAGATAGTTCTTCGTTATGTTAATAAATAGTTTATTTTTCTACATTGGAGTCATTAATTCAAATACGCCGACACGCCATTACATAACTGAGTGTTAAGCAACACACCTCAGTGGTGACCCGGATAAACTGTTCTTATTTTTGGATTATAAGTGTTTTCGTTTCTGTTTTCAACATGAATGAAACAACCACTTCAATGCAAACAGCTGCAGTGAAAATCCCTGCATTCATCCCTACGGACCCGGCCCTGTGGTTCACGATGGTAGAATCAACATTTCAACTAGCTGTGCCGAAACCAATAACGGATTCTAGAACAAAATATAACTATTGTGTTGCGAATTTACCTCCAGAAATTGCAATGACTGTGCGTGACGTAATAATTTCACCTGATAATTCCGATCCATTCAAAAACTTAAAGGACGAAATAATTCAACGTTGTGGTGAAACAAAATCGCAGGAAATTCGCCGATTATTAGCTGGTGAACAACTAGGGGATAGAAAACCGTCAGAACTACTTCGCGTCATGCAGAGAAGAGCTGAAAACCATAAGGTATCCGACACTCTTTTGCTCGAACTATTCTTGCAACAACTGCCTTCAAATGCGCAATTTATTTTAGCATCAGTGCAAGACCTTACACCCATTAAAGCTGCCGAAATAGCTGATAAAATTTTGGATGTATCTCCACCACAGGTAAGTGCTGTTAGTATAACTAATTCTTCGAGTGCTGATTCCGAACTTTTAAAAGAATTAAAACTTTTAAGAGAAGAAGTGGCTTCATTGCGACGTTCCAGAAGTCATTCTCGTTCACTATCTCGATCTAATTTTCGGCACAAAAGCCCAAAAGTTAATAAAGAATTTTGCTGGTATCATCAGAAATTTAGCTCTAAAGCTAAAAAGTGCGTACCTCCCTGTACTTTTTCCGCGGGAAACGACTACGGCAAGGAGTAGCGGCGACATACGCCTCGCCTTCCACTTCTCGTCGCCTTTTTGTACGAGATAAAAGAAGCAATCTAAAATTTTTAGTGGACACAGGAAGTGACTGTTCATTAATTCCAGCATCAAAAATAGACAAAATGTCTATTCCAATTCAAAAATTTGTTGCAGCTAATGGTACTTTAATTAATGTATATAAACGTAAATTATTATCTATTGATCTTGGTCTAAGAAAACAGTTTGTTTACCCTTTTTATGTTTGTAATGTTTCAACCCCTATTTTAGGTGCTGATTTTTTACATTACTTTAATTTAAAGCCAGATCTTAGAAAACGTTCTTTATTTGATAATGTCACAAGCTTAAATTCTCATTGTGTTGTACATAATTCTGATATATATTCAGTGAAATCTATCATAAGTAATGATATTTTTTCTAATCTTTTAAGTGAATTTCCTAACATCAGTAAATCTCCTAGCCCAAACCAAATTGCGAAACATTCTGTTATGCATCATATCGAAACTTTTGGCCCACCGGTATACGCTAAACCACGTCGTCTGGCCCCCGACCGTTTAAAAATTGCAAAAATGGAATTTCAGCATATGTTGGATTTGGGACACATGCGTCCATCCAACAGCAATTATGCTTCACCTTTGCATATGGTTCCAAAGAAAAACAGCGATGACTGGCGACCTGTTGGAGATTACAGAGCACTAAATGCTCACACTAAAAAGGATAAATATCCCATCCCCAACATTGCTGATTTTACTAGTGAACTTCACGGAACCACAATTTTTTCACGTATTGATTTAGTTAAAGCTTTTCATCAAATTCCGATTGCTCCCGAGGATGTTCACAAAACTGCCATATGTACACCTTTCGGACTCTTCGAGAGCACTCGGATGCAGTTTGGTTTGTGCAATGCTTCCAGCACATTTCAGAGATTTATTGATGAAGTTACAAGAAATTTAAAAGGTGTTTATCCATTTATAGACGATATTTTAATTGCATCCAAAACCCTCGAAGAACATATTGAACATCTCAGAGCACTATTTTCCAGACTTGATCATTACGGCCTTACAATTAAGCCCTCAAAATGCATATTTGGTGTTCCCACTTTGGAATTTTTAGGTTTTACAGTGTCAAAAGATGGTCTTTCACCAACTTCTGACCGTGTTGAAGCCATTTTAAAATTTCCAAGACCTACAACTATTACTCAACTTCGTAGATATTTAGGTATATTTAATTTTTACAGACGATTCATTCCCAGAGCTGCTGATATTTTAGCACCCCTCGTTAAATTCCTCGAAGGGCACAAAAATAAAAGGAAACATCCGCGTTCCAATGCCAAAATCTCAATGGAGCAATTAGAATGGAACGACGAAGCAAATTTTGCATTTACGAAATCAAAAGAAGCAATTTCTCATGCAACGCTTCTAAAACATCCTATTCCTGGTGCCCAATTAAGCTTATGGGTAGATGCATCAAACGTCGCTGTTGGTGGCTCTGTCATGCAAATGTCTGATAATCAATGGGAACCTATAGCATTTTATTCTGGCAAATTAAGTAAGTCTCAAAAGAATTGGTCGACATATGACCGTGAACTTTACGCCATATATTCCTCTATAAAGAAATTTCGTCACTTACTAGAAGGTAGAAACTTTTTCATTTACACTGATCAGAAACCCTTAATATACGCTTTCAAACAAAATCCTGAAAAGTGCAGTCCTCGACAGCTACGTCATCTCGATTATATATCCCAATTTTCTACCGATATCCGATATATGAAAGGTTCTGAAAATCATGTAGCCGATGCATTATCTCGCATAGAGATCAATCAAATTTCCCCAACTGTACTTGATTTTAAAGAATTTGCTTCTGCACAATCAACTGATCAAGAACTTCAAAAACTTTTGCAATCCAATACCACATCCTTACAATTAGAAAAACACTATTTTCCCCTTGAGGATATTGACCTATATTGCGACACATCTCAAAAACATCCCCGTCCATTCGTTCCACAAAGTTTGCGAAAATTGGTTTTTGAAAATTTGCATTTCCTTTCACATCCAGGTATGTCAGCCTCCATAAATTTAATTGCTAAAAGATTCGTATGGCCTGGCATGCATAAAGATATCAAATCTATGGTTCGCAGTTGTGTTAATTGCCAAAGAGCCAAAATAACAAAGCACACCAAGTCACCAGTTGGAACATTTGCCCTACCGGATGCCCGTTTTGCCCATATTCATTTAGATTTCATTGGCCCTCTTCCCCCATCAGATGGAAATCAGTATTGTTTAACAATCATTGACAGATTTACCAGATGGCCCGAGGTAATTCCGACCCCTGATATGACTGCGGAAACAACCGCTCGTGCCTTATTGCATGGTTGGATCTCTAGATTCGGATGCCCAGTCACTATCACCACAGATCAAGGTCGTAATTTTGAATCTACTCTATTTCGAGAACTTATGCATATCTTAGGCTGTAAGCGCATTCGGACTTCGGCATACCATCCCCAGTCAAATGGAATTTTAGAACGCTATCATAGACATTTAAAAGATGCTCTTAAGGCACATAATCACACTAAATGGACTGAAACCCTTCCAATTGTTTTACTAGGTTTGCGCTCAGCTCTTAAAAATGACATTAATGCAACACCTGCACAATTAGTATATGGTACCACTTTACGATTACCCTCTGATCTTATTACTGATAAAAAACAAATTGACCAAACGATTGATCCCAATTATGTTTCCAACTTGGTACAAACAATGCAGACACTTAATCCAACTGCTACTTCCTTACATAGCAATCCTAGTGTTTTCGTAAAATCTGCATTGTCGAATTGTACACATGTATTTTTAAGATCAGACAAAGTAACTCGTCCATTAACACCGCCGTATACTGGACCTCACCTTGTCATAAACAGAGATAATAAAAATTTTGTCATTGATATAAATGGTAAAAACACAACAGTTTCTATAGATCGCGTGAAACCCGCCTATAGATGGTCAGATACTGTTGTGACAAATAATTCTGTTCCTCACCAAGAACCATCTGAGCCAACGCCTGTCAACAAATCATTCGAAATACCACCAGAGCCGACTCCTGTCAACAAAACACGTACTACACGCTCTGGACGTAAAGTCACTTTCCCAAAACATTTGGTGACTGAATATGTAATATAGTTTTGTATATATTATCTTACACTTTTTAATATTATATATTGTTCATTGTATTTCTATTTTGCATTACTTACTATGTTACTATTACATATTATACTGTATCAAGCATTTATTGTATTGAACTTTTGCATTTTATCGTTCACCTTGTTCACTGGGGGGATACTCTATGGTGTTCTATCTATCCTCCCTGGTGCATTTTATGAGATGGCGCTGCAAGCGCACGAAAAGCACTACAACTTTTCTCTCTGTAAAAAGTTTTGTTTTGGATTCTGCCATGTTCGAAAGAGAGAAGAGTGTTCGCTTGTAGATAGTTCTTCGTTATGTTAATAAATAGTTTATTTTTCTACATTGGAGTCATTAATTCAAATACGCCGACACGCCATTACATAACTGAGTGTTAAGCAACACACCTCACTATCTACAGATATCTATTAGCACGACAGATGCCATTCTTTTCTAAATCTACTAGATGTGTGTCACATATCCAATAAATCTCCAAATATCAAATAATTGGACTTGTTAGATCTGATAGGTATTAAAATATCTAAATTTTGCTTTGATCTAAGATGTTATGTTTGTTAGGCATCGAAAAAGAAACGTCTAAATTTCGCCTATATTGAAACATTTAATGGATATATATAATTAATACAGGATACCCAGGACTTTTAATATACATTCTTTAGACAATTTGTACGTCTTATGGATCATTGGATGCAATTTAAATGTTTAATTTATAGCAGTGTCTGTATGGGAACGATTTTCGAAACATATACCGCAAACAGCAAGGAACGGCACTCAGCATGTTACTGACAGGAAATCAGATAATGAAAGAAGTGGAAAGCAGAATCGAGTTTTTGACAAATTTAAATTAAAATATAAGAATTTATTTGTTCTTGAGACTTTTATATTTACAAGTAATGTGGAATTTTTAGAATTCATTTAAATATGGTGACCACCGAAGCGGGCAAAGTCTGTTAGTTGTCCTTTCTATATTTACATATGCATTTTATTTTCCATTTATATCTATATATCTTTTGACAAAAACAACTGTTAGTATTACTTTTTATTTATTTATCTTTCTCTTTTACGAAACCCAGATTATTATTCAACCTTCTGATTACTAGCAATCACTTCTAGGGAATCTTTAAGATTCCTGACGTTATAGCGAAGAATATGAACTTCAGTCAGAAAGAAGATGATTGATTACACTATCAATACCAGTCTAGAAACTCAATGAAATAACGGTATATAATAGAATAAATCAATTATAAAAGGGTAAAAAGGAAAAAGAATGAATTGCGTGATTCATTCTTTCTTTAATATTAAAAAAATTAAATTACTCTCTACTGCATTTCATTTAACGTATTATCTATTTCATAAATTCCTTGTTAAGCTATTTCATTAATATATACATATATATATTTGTTAATAATGACACTTTAAAACATAATTTCTACATAAAAATCTACTACGTGGAAGACACGTAGAAATACTACGGGAAATACTAAGTAGAAATACTACGTAGAAATACACGTAGTATACACGTAGAAATACTATGTGTTTTAAAGTGCCATTTTAAACAAATAAGTTTTTAACAATGATACACGTGCCTATAGAATGTCTCTGTATGAGTGGTGATATCCTATTTCATTTTTTATGTTCGTATTGATGAAGCATAACAATATCTAAAATATCTTGTATTTGTTGATTTGTGTGATAATAATAATAATAATAATAATAATAATAATAATCTGATCTCATTATTTGTAGGAAACCATAAGATGTTGATGATTTAAGTTCTACAAGTGCTGTATACCGTAGAATGAAATCTGACCAGACCAGATGATTTTCTCTTTGCCATGGCTATTCATTCTATCTTTCAATGGCATTGCTTTTGTATATACAATATTTCTAATCCGTAAAAATTGCTTTACTTTATACATATTAATTAAATTTTGATTATGATTTACAGTTTTTTCAAAACTTTCAAATTTTCTCCTTAGTTTAGTGATATATTTTGTGACTGATATCCATTTTATTTATTTCCATATACAGTGTACGTATTTTAGTGATTATTTTCCATTTTATATCCTTATACGATTGTTCTAATGAGAAAGTATCAACTTTGACTTCTTTGCTTAGAGTACTAAATTCTCGTTTATAACATAACAAGATATATTTAGTTAAAAGCAATAAATTACTATTAAAATTAGGAATTCACATGAGTTCCTACCAGCAGAGCAGGTTAGTACTTTTTTTTTTTTTTTTTTATAATTTTTCGTAAGGAAAGATATTCTTTCTATGTTAATTGGAGGATATTTCTGCATGTAAATAGGCATCCAGGAAATACAACTGGAATGTTATCTCTTAATTGCATTTTTCGTTTTATGCTTGGTTTATAACAATCACAGCAAAAGTGAAGAGTTAAAACAACTGATCTACAACCTGGGGTCCAAGGATGTCTAGTCAAGTTATCTGAAAGAAAAAAAGTACAATTTACATTTAAATAATAGTATTGAATTAAATTTCTCAAATAAAATATTCCTGTACAGACAGTTCTTGGAGGGGTTTTGGGAATACACCCTCCCTGGTCCTTATTAAGTTACTTAATATATATATATATATATATATATATATATATATATATATATATATATATATATATATATATATGTATGTATGTATAAGACTCCCTTTAAAATCTAAAAATTCATTCACCTGAAAAATACTTCCTATCTTTAATATACTTAGTAATAAATTATGATTATCAAATTTCAAAACGATAAACTGTATATTGGTAAGCTATTTCCTATCTGAATAAATAATGAAGCAGTTTATAATGTGTATTGATAAGCTGCTTTTGCATTTAAAAAATAAATATTTTTTGTCTGTCGATTTATTAATTTGAACATTAATATGAAATTTCAATTTCAAACATTTGGAAGAAAATCTAGTATAGTTTTATTATATTATTATTATTATTATTAAAACTATAATAATTATGAAAAGTGCCTTTAAAAAAATTAAAATATGGTGGATATAATTATTTAGAATAATTATTAATTGAATAATACGCACACGCATACACATGAAATTATATTATTAGTTCGATATGAAAATATGTTCGCCAGTTGTTAAGTTCTAAAATATAATATCAAATGTATCCTTTAGCTACACGAAGTCTGTTAAAAAAACTATGAATATTTATAATGTTTAAGTTTTTTTTTTTTTACTCGCGTTTAATAATAATCTTATTTATACTAACGATATACGTATTTTACTACCGGATATATACAATTATTATACAATATATATACATATATATAAAGTTTTCACCATATCGTTTTACAAATATCTTTAAACTATTTTGTTCTTTATGTTTCAGTTGGGAATTCGTGAAACTAAACTGCGTTTATAATTGATATTTATTTTTATTGTTTGTACATTATGAAACTGACTGCACAATAACTCATTTTGGATGCTGGTTTATTAGGGAAAAAAATTCAAAATCTATATATTATTTAAAAGAAAATACACAAGAAAATGATTTATAAAATCAGAAGTAAACCAATTGTTTTAGACAATGCACAGTGCCATCTACCCGGAAAAAAAAAAAAAAAAAAAAAGTATATGCAACACAAGATAAATTCGCATTGTGAAAGTCAGCTGATGGAAGAATTACTTCAGTAATATATATGTATATATATATATATATATAACGCTGATAAACTTAAATAGATATTATTGTCAAAAGAAAAACATAAGAAGTACTTAAAAAAAATCATTATATAAGCTAGTTATTTGTTTGATAAAAATAAATGTATAACTTACATTTGATTTCAAAATATCTATTCCACCTGCAGTCGAAAGAAAAAAAAAATCACGTAGACAAAATAATCTTAAGATTCCCTCATCAGTTAATTTACGTAGACTATTTATGTCAACACAGTTCTGATTATATATTAAAAGAATATATTCACATTGTTTTCGCATGTCTGCGGTACTTGCTTAAATATAAAAGCGGAATTACGAAATTAGGTTCGTATGCTAAAGTACACACGATTCCCCAGATAATGAACAAACAATACTCCAATTATCAAGAGAAATCATATTTCAAGATTTGAAATGTATATATATATCATAAGCAATGTTTCTATATCATTTGAAGATTCAGAAATATTTATCTTATACTATTAAGTGCGCAATATTTGTGTGTATATATATATATACACAAATGTATATATATACACATGTATATATATACATTTGTGTATATATATATATACATTTGTTATATATATATATATATATATTTCACTGTTCTCGAAAACTGTAGCTCGGACAGTCATGCGATTTAACAGAAAGGCGCCCTCGGAAGTGTCATTGTGCACATCGAAGTCAGATTTTCGAATTTTTGATTAGTTTTCTTTTAATTAATAAATGTATGAAAATAAAACTTCCCATTTCTATAATGATGCAGATGGATAATCTTAGGAAAGATTTGATTGGTTTATTTGATTTTCATTGATTTAAGTGTGTTTTACATTGAACTAGAGCTACGTTATGAGGAATTCCGAAAGATTTGATTAGTTGATTTGATTTTCATTGATTTGAGGTAGGGGTGCCCAGTGATGTTTTTTTGGTTTTAACATGCTTGACAGTAATAGCTGCGAAAATGAGTTTCGTGTGTTTTCAGATTCATGCGCAGAGAGGTAGCGAGGTCCACTGATGTATTTTTGGTTTTAACATGCGTGATAGTGATTGCCGCGGAACCGAGTTACGTGCGTTTTCCGATCCATGCACAGCGAGGTAGGGGTGCACAGTGATGTTTTTTGGTTTTTAACATGCGTGATAGGGATTGCCGCGGAAGCGAGTTTTGTACGCTTTCAGATTCATGCACAGCGCTGTAGGGGTGTCCAGTGATTTTTACTTCCATTACCATACTACCGTAGGTAATGGAAGTATTGTATTCGGTCTGAAAATTCGATATCGGGTTTTCACCTGATTTACACGTTTTAAGGTCCCCTGAGTCCAAAAAAGTGATTTTTGGCAATTGGTCAGTGTGTGTGTGTGTGTGTGTGTGTGTGTGTGTGTGTGTGTGTGTGTGTGTGTATGTATGTGGAGAATCTTCTGGCTATTATAGCTCAGAAACTAATAAAGATAGAGCTACGAAACTTTAGAATTGAAATACGTCTGGTGTACAGATGAAATTTCCAAATTTTGGTGAAAATTGAAAAACCGGAAGTGGGACCCGTAAGTCCGTATCTCAAAAACGGCTCTAACGATTTTCTTCAAACTTGCTATATAAACACTCTATTAGATGTCCTTTCGAATGATACAGTTGGTTAGTTAAGGAAAATGGATAGGCGTCCTATATAAATAGCTCAATTTCAGGCCTCGCAAAGGCGTTCCTTTAAAAACGGTTGTACGGATTTTTTTCAAACTCGCCATTTTAACTCACTTTTAAATATGCTTTTGTATATAATTATTGTTTTCCTGTCAATAATTGAGTTTAACCGGAAGTGGGACATCGGAAACCGAAAGTGGGACCGTAAGTCCGTATCTCAAAAACGGCTCTAACGATTTTCTTCAAATTTGCTATATAAACACTCTATTAGATGTCCTTTCCAATGATATAGTTGGTTAGTTCAGGAAAATTGATAGGCGTCCTGTATAAATAGCTCAATTTCAGGTCTCCCAAGGGCGTTCCTTTAAAAACAGCTGTATGAATATCTCCTCAGAATTTCGTAACATATCTGGAAAATGATTAATATATATATTATTATTTTTCTAATTATTATTTTAAATAACTTATTTGACGGATAGAGCAATTTTGTTACTTATTTAAATCAAAAATGTATATAAGATATTTATAATGTGTGTAGTACTGGGTAATGGAAGTCGTGTGGCTGTTACACACCAGATTTTTTTTTTTTTTTCATGTGTGTGAAGCGTACATACGTGCGGTATAGTGATTGTTCCGAAAACGACTTATGCACTTTCTCTGATTCGACCATTCACCGAATAGTGACTGTTACTGTACGAGTAACAGCTTCAACTTGTTCCAGAATATTCGAAGAATTAACTTTTCTATTTGACTCTTTTCGAGAATATTTGTTTTAATAATAATTTGTTGCACAGATTTGAGAAGTTCAAAAAAATGTTTGCTATTATCAAGGAGATCCCATACTAAAACTGTGAAGAAAATAGTCGCCAATAAAAATATATTTATTTAAACGTTTCAATTATTCAATTAAAAAGAAATCCTTTAAATATAGTACCCAGCAAAACGGGTGAAACCTACTAGTATAAATTTAATTGACAAAAAAATAATGATTAAAAAAAGACAGTAACATTAGGAAATTTAAAATATTTTCTATAAAGCCGAAAATATGAAGAAATAGAGGATTTAGAAATTTCTGATGGAGATTATTATTTCTCTGATTAAAATGTTGCCTAGTTTGGAAGACTGTGCATAATAATTGTGTTCTTTTGCTGCACTACTTTAATTATCTAATATATATAAATTCACAATATTTTCTAAACGTAGAACTAGTTATGCACTGTTGCACTTTATGAACTTCTTACAAAGATATTAATATATTCAAAAATCATTATTTAAAGTACATTTTTTTTTTTTTTTTTTGTATTAGACTGTGTTACGTCACATGTGTTCACTACGTTCGTTATATAAATATGATTGAGATAAATTATATTGTACTCTTAATTTCGAATATTAAATACTACTAGTTGGTACCCGTCAAAATTTGACGTCTTAATAACATTTAAAAGTACAACTGAAATCTTTTTATAGCCCACCAGCCGAGAACCATTGTTTTATACTAACTCTTTTAAATGAAGCTTAAAGTGGGTGCGCTGGTTTTGTATGGAGTTGTCGCTCTACAATAGAATTCGACACAGTCACTTTTTTAAGATATTTCTAGCAATTTTCATATTATTTAGTCAAAAAAAAGGTAAGTTAAACATTTATGAAATATTTATTTAAAAATATTTGATATATAACAACCCCATGAATTCCACTACCATCAATTATGCATACTGTAAACCAAAAGGTGAAAGTAACAAACATGTAAAAACCCTGAAATCTCCTACTTGCATGCAGATTTAAAAGCGAGCAGAGATTTAATAAAAGGTATATTATATAGTTAATATTAAAAGTGTTTATTTATCTAAGTTAAAGTTTAAACTTTTCTTTAAAGTTTTTGATATTTGAAGTTGGTGTAGCCGTTTTCGCGATGTGACACCCTCGATCATCAGCACCCTGTATGTAAACAGGATTTTGTGCATACCTGCGATCTTGAAGGGGGGGAGGATTTTTGTTGCTTACGAATTATTTGATAGATATTTTGGTTGGGTTTAATACATACAATTACATTCTATTTTTCCGCTGCATTTCTGATTTTAATTGAAACTCCTATAAAATAATTTTAATGACAAATATCCCCTCCACCATCAAGACCACATGTATCTACAAAATCCCGTCTAACAATTAACAAAGTTGTTACATCGGAATAGCCAAACGAAATTGACTTTTCGCACTTATAATATTTTTTGTGTTGTGACAGACAGAAAATCCCCCCCCCCCCACCCTTTTCAAACCAATACATACATATTATCCAATGTTTGAAAAATAGGACTAAAGAGACTTTAAAACATATAAATTATGTAAAAAATTTATATGTAAGAAAATATGGGAAAAAAGAAACTAATGTATGAATGAATTACGACAAAGTTTTCCAATTTGGTCGCAAGTATTGGCTTAAAGGTTCATAATTTCCTTTTTTGGAAAACAGCAAGGCGTGTAATATATGTTTTTTCATTTTCTTTCACTTTGTATAAACTATACACTTTTGTATGAGTTCTACAATATTGTGTATAATTCATCTTTCTTTTTTAGCATTGGAAATTCTGCTTTTAATTTTAACTTTTAAACCTTTTTTCTGGTTAAATTTTATTTTCTTATTGAAATAAAATTTGCCTAATTCAAACAGACAAACCACCAATAAAATTTTTAGAACTACTATTCAGTAACAATTAATAGTTTGCCTGATTTTGTTACTTCAAACTGGTCTTTTAAATGTAATACTAAAAACTTAATTTTCCATCACTTTTTAGTTTTATAAATGTTCATAGTGAACTATCTATTCACATAAATAAAAGAAAATAAATAAAATAAAAGAATCATTTTAGTCTAACTTTATTCATACCATTAAAATAAAAGTTGAAAACTAAACCAAATAAATAAGCGGTAATTTATAAACTCCTTTCCAATACATATTTGACATGAAAAACTTAGTAATAAATGACGTAATTTACACAATGCAGAAAAAAAAGTTCAAAAATTCAGTTTCCTGTGCTAAAAGATAAGGAATTATACACAATAACGTAGGACACCTGCAAAAGAATAAGCTTTATACAAAGTGGATGAAATAAAACAAAAGAATCTATACACAACTTGCTGTCGTTCAAAGTACGAAATTGTGAACTTTTTAAGCTAATACTTACTATCAAATTGAAAAGAAACGACGAAAGATAGCAGTCGCTCGATGCGATAAAGTAAACACGAACGATCGTCTTTACGGTTACGGAAAGGAATAGAGCCTGCTTCGGTTGCTTTTCATTGGTTCAAAGCAAAGCGTGCAAATTTCAGCTATTGGTCTCCGATTGCATCTAGGGAAAGGAATAGCCTTCAGCGCATGCTCAGATCGTGCGATTTTGGTCTTAAAGAAATACCTTTGTGCTTTAATATATAAGATAAAAAAAGAAAAGTAGATAGAGCTTTCGTTTGAAAGAAATTCCATATAAAAACATTATGATTAATGTTTGAGCTTATTAGAAAATATTTATTAATTTAATTTTGACCGAAATTTCAGTCGAATATAACTCAAGAATTCTTAGTATAGACGCAGTAGCTTAAATAAATAAATAAATAAAAATCATATTAACTACATGAATTCTAATAAAAATTTATTTAATACATTTCTGAAAAATGCGCCATCTAATTTTCTTGAACTTTGTAGCTCGCATGTGACATTAGATTATTTTATGGATGCTTCTTATTTCAGAAGTATATGTATACATTTCTCAAAGTTATATTAATTTGTTAAATATAGAATATATTTTTAATCAAACATTTCAATCAAATAAAATATAGAAATTAATTAAAAAAGATTACAAGCACTAGAACGCGACATGAAATATGATTTTTAGAGAATTGTAGAATGGTAATTTTTAACAGAAATATAAAAATAATCGATAGACATTTACATATGTATATTAAATTGTATGGCAATTTTTTTTTTTTTTTTTTATTTATACGCAACTTTTCATTGTGTCTCACAATATTAAAAAAAATCAAATTAAGGACAGATGTAAAATGTTTTTTATTAGATGTGATTTTAAATATTTACTTTCATATATTCATGAAATTAAATTTTACCTTTTATGGAAAATATGCAGACAATTAAGCTTGTTTATAATATACCGTTAATAAAAGTTGTCAAAAATTTAGTCCGGAATGTTGTTATCATCGCACTTTTTTTCCACTGTAGTCTTTTTTGAGTAATTTTCTTCATATTTAATCGTAATTTTTACATTCAAGAAATTTTTTCTACAAATACTGCGGCGTCAAAAAAGGGCTTTACTAACAACATTCTGGAATAAATTATAAACTTGGCTGCTATTCCATTAATAATTTATACAATTTTGGTTTATATTAAAGTAGAGGGTTTAATATTATTTTTTAAGTACTTCTTTTTTTCGAAATGAATAAATAAAGCTAAAAAATATTAATACCAGAAAATTAATATCAAATATTTAAACAATGTATATAAAACATGTTTCAATGTCAGAATATTTCTTTATATTTCCGTTTGTTACATTAAACTTTTATATATGTCGCATATAATATCTCAATATGCTTCATAAAATATTCTTAAAAGAAAAAAAAAAATAACTACCTTTATACATGTTGTCACACAAAAGAATTTACCCTGTCTTTTCTTGTAGCTCTAAACAAGACTTCCTTTTATTGCCCAAAAAGATATATCTTTTGAAACTTTTACAGATTTTGCTATTGTTAGTTTCAAAAGACCAGTCTCAAGAGATAGAGGATATTACACATTGCTTTTATCCACTATGACATCAGCGGCAAGTTTTACAACTCTATGTATCGAGTGTGATGCCTTTTTTATTGAAACGAAACTGAAAGACTAGATTTTTATAAAAAAGAAGTATTTCAAAAATTCTTCATGTTGCAGGTTTTTTATTTTGCTCATACCATATTTCAGTGAAACACAAATCGAGTCAAGGTTTTGTATTTTTTACTTTTTATTTAAGAAAATATTTAAATTTTATTATTCAAATATACAATATAAAATTCATTAGCCTAAAACAAATTCTAATTACAATTGCCTTTTTTATAAAAAGAAAAAAGAAATAAATAGCTAAATGCATATGTCGAGGAATTTTAATTTTCTTTACAACCTTATGAATGTGTGACATTCTGTAATTTCTGGAGCATAATACAAAATTAAAAAGAAAATTAAATATATACCAGAAAAATTAAGTAATAAAATGTAGTATTTTATTACATTTTTCCTTTCCCTTTTAATTAAAATTTTATTATTATTATTATTATTATTTATTTATCTATTTATTTATTTATTTGTTTATTTTATTTTATTTTATTTATTTATTTATTTACTTATTTTTGTGCTGCGAATTTTATACAGAATTTGCAATAAATGAAATTTCTGCGATGATGTAGTTGTTATACTTCTCCATCCTAAATTCCATTTTGTATTATTTTGATTTTAATATCAAAATTTATTTAATACGGTTTTTCTTTTTTATTTTTTTAGCTTACAATCTGCAAAATTTTGCAGACTTTTTTTTGAAGAATTCTGGTAGAGGTTTATTAACTCAAAATTGTATTTGTTGTAGATTTTAATTTATATTTTAGTATAGAAGATAGGTTGTTCTTTAATAAAACGTTATAAATGCTTTAACTTAAGAAGTACTTTAAAAAACTATACAACAAGAAGCCGTACCAGCAATAAATGTAATATTTGTTTAAATAAATATGCAAATGGATATCTTCACGAGTGGATACATCTACAATATATATTATATGGAAAAAATGACTGAAAAATAAATCTTGACTAAATTATTATTATTATTATTATTATTATTTTGTATAATTAAAACAGGAATCATTTAATACACTTCTAAAATATGTTTACTTTAAGAAATATATAAAACATATCAAGTTAAAAATGTAACTAGACATAATTAAATGATGCAAAATGATGAAATTAGTTAATATAATAGTTAAATGCATACATTAGTTTTATATAATTATTTTTTTTTTTATATAATAATATTAAATATAAATAATTTGTAAATTATTACGTGTTTTAAAGAATGAATACAAAAAGGGGAATTTGTTTACAGATTTTAAGCTAGTGTGTATACATTTCACAGATAATAACTTCATTATTAATACAGCAATAAAATGCTGTCGCATTAGAAAATTTTTAACTAACATTATACGATTAACATAGTTAAATAATATATTGTATTTTCTTAAATATTTATATCGAGTTTTTATATGGCTAAGTAGTTTTAAGTTCATCTGATTTAAATAATTAGAATTTGCATTTCACCAGTATGTTTGTGTGTCTATGGTTGTTTGTGGGGAATACGCTATTCTGACTGTCGTATATCCAAAGCGAATAATGAGAGAATGACAAAACTGCATAATTAACACATGACGGATTATAAATGATTTAACTTTTTTTTTTTTTTTTAATTGGATAATCAGAAACTGAAAATCGGAAACCAGAAGTGAGATCTGGACAAATGGGCACCGAGGTTACTCTCGTGAAAGTGGCGCACCTTTTTTCCTTTTTTCCTATTTTTCCTAGAGACCCAACTATTTTTTCCTTGCTTTACTTCCTTGCTTCCTTGCTTTAACTTTAATGGTCGAACCATCTCTTTAAGGTAGCAGATTCTCGTGTTCGTCCATTTCAGCTGAAAAGATTGGGGAGTGGTCTTTTTTCTTTAATATTGGCTAATTTAAAGAACAAACAGTCTTGTTTTCACTCTTAGTCTAAATTTGTAACTTACAAGAAGTCATTTAAATATATATATATATGTATACACTCCTGAACATTGTAAATAAAACAAAATAGAAATGTTTTATTCAAGATGTCCGAAATATTCAGCATGCTAATTGAAGTAGGTACTCCTCGTGTGCAGTTGTGCAATTACCTGGATATGCGGACCGTGCTTTATATTCCTCTGATCTTATACTCTTGTACTCAGTCTCTTAGACCATGTCATCTCTCTTAGCCTTATCTTATATATATATATATATATATATATATATATATATATATATATACTCTATAACAAAGAAAGTGACGCACCAAGAAGGAGTAATGCAAACTGGACACAAATTGACATAAATACAGGTTTTAATGGAATCAAGCACGAATTCATCATTATCGGTCGATCCTACATGCAATTGGTAATTCAGTGACTTAAAATTCCCTTAATAAGCGGCTCAGCGAAATAAGGTTGAGCTCAGTCCCCGTATCTCGCTTGCACTGAGGACGTTTGGAGCATCATATATATATATATATATATATATATATATATATATATTAACGAGCAAGAAATCTTTGTTTTATGTATATAGCTCGGGATTTTACCAATCTAACGCAACAATCGGACAGAATTTGGCACGATACTTCACAGTAGAACATCTGCCAAATCTATCAATTAATACTTTCCTAATAACTGCGTACATAAGGGCTAGAAGTGGACCAACGCATTATTGACTTGTTTACTTTGTGAGGCTCTTTCGCTTGATTAAATCATTCAAATTTTCTGAAACTGTAATCAATTGTTTTTCTCCAGATGTACATCACATGTACCAATTTTTGTCCCATTCGGACCACCCATTCCACTCCATCTACCAATATTTGTCTCCACTTCTTCTTGGTACGTCGTTTATTTTGTTATACAGTGTATATACATACAGGGTAACTCTAGGATAAATGACCCTGGAGAAGATATGGTAAGTTTAAATATTTCCTAAATTTGAACATAGAAGGCAATACAAACTTTCTTCGTAGAAAAAAAAAAGAGTTCATTCCCTGAAACGTGCATTGTGTTTTTCGTTTATAAAAGTAAATGAAATTTTAATGTTTATTTAATGTAGTTGTTAAATATTTTTGTTGATTTAGTTATCTAAATATTTTACAATACTAAAGTGGCATTTTTTTTTTTTTTTTTTTTTTTTTTTTTTTTTAACAATATGAACATTTAAAGCACGTATATAAATCAAACTTTGCTTCTAAGCGACGTACAGTGGCAAAGTGATGCTTTAAATTAAATGGATATATGTAATTTAATTTCAAGAGGGATAACCATGTTAAATCGAGGTCAGATAAACACATTTTAAACGTCAAAAACGCATGTTGTGCCATCACCAATAAAAGAATTTCATGATATTGCACCAATTCCTGATGTAATCATGACAAAAACAGTTAGAAAATGCACCGATTTTATTAATTGCACGTTTTCTGACAAATAGGTAAGTATGGTTTTGACACATCAGAAAATGTAGAAAACTTTTATCCCAGAAAAAGATTAAATTTATTTAAAAATAAAATAAAATAAATAAATAAATAAAACTATGAAAAATCTAAAGAAAACAAAATGTCAGTTTTAGCAGCAAAGAAAATGAAATGCATTTAAAATTAATAAATTCTACAAATTCCGAGGGAATAGAATTAATGAGGATCACTGTGTTGATTGTGGAGAATAATACAATACCACAACTAAAACGAACGTCTGGGTAAAATGCACAAGGTGCCTGAAACGATTCTATGAAACGTGTACAAAATGTCAAGACTTTTGCCAAAAAAATTGGTAAAAATTTACGAAAAGTAAAGAATTGAAATTATACTTGAAATTTTCTTTACTTGTATTTTACTCACTCATTTTCCATGATATAATTAAATTTTTACTAATTCCCAGCAAAACGTATACTGATGGGCTCGTTATGGCCTACAGCCGGCATCCTGCACTTGCCTTCAGTTGCCGGTTGCCCCACATAATTCCAGCAGTGGGCCGTTTATGGCTGCCAGCAGTATTGAAGGCCTAAAGAAAAATGGTCGGTGGCCCAGAAGTGGCATAAACACAGTTGGCCTTATGCAGGCTATCTCTAAAAGGCCAACATCATGTTTTTCATGTTGTGGCCACAAATTATTAGGCCATAATCAATTTGTATGCCTAGAGGGCGCTGCGATTTATTTTCTGTTGATTTGAAATTCGCTCGCCGTCTGCCATTTCATACGAAATTTGTTCGTTATTGTAGTCTGCAGGTGTAACTTCGAGATCGAGATTGAAAGATGTTAAATCATGAAAAAAGAATATATGAGTAAGTAATACAATTATTAATTTGATTTTCTATTATTGTTTAAATACTATTTTTTAAAAGTGTTTGAGTCTAAAGCCATTTTTATAATAAAATGATTTCTAGAAAGCGAATATTCAGTTGATCCGTTTTAAATAAGTTATGATAGTCGTAAACTTTCTTGTTGCATTTTAATTATTTTTATTATTAATTTAATAAATTTAACAAAATAAAAATTATGGATCTTAATTTATATATTTATATTAAATGGGCGGGAGAAAGTTATTAGAATAATAATAAATATTTATAATTAATGTTTTATTTTTATTTTTTCATCCTTAAGTGTATTTAAGAAGAAAGCATTAGATTCGGGAAAATTTTCGACATCCGGTTTTCGATAGATTTTACACGTTTTGGGTTGTTCTGATGAGTTTAATTTGAAAAATTGTCTATCTGTCTCTCGGTGTGTGCACACAAATTTATAAAAGTGATAGTAGTCCAAAAAATTTACTTCTTCTACTTTTTTTTTTTTTTTTTTTTTTTTTTTTTTTTTCTAAATGTACAAACATTGCTTCCTCCACCCCTGAGGGAGAAGTATACCAGATAAAGTAAATTTTCAATATGGGTATCTTTGAAAAGAATTTGTCAGTATCTTTAAAACGAACGGTTGAATTATATATCTGTGATATTTTTAAGCAAATTTATTGATTTTTTTATTTTTGACAAAAACTAGTATGTTGTAGCACAACAAAACTTTCTTCTACATTTTTTATTATGCAAATTCGCGTTGTGCAGATAATTTGATAAGATTATTTTCCCGAATGCATGCAAACGATTTTCATCTTAGAACAATGTTTCTCAATATCGGGGGAAAAAAAATCTATCAATTTTGTGCCAAAATCTTAAAAAATGCTTTTTTTAATTTAATTGAATATAATTTATAACTTTATTTTAATTTAGCACAAATTTCGTTCAGTTATTTATTTAAAAGGTACTGACGAGTTCTTTTGAAAAATACAAGCACTGAAAATTTAGTCCCTTACGGGGGTGAGGGGGAAGTCCTGGTTGATTGTTAGTTACTTAAATATTTATTTTTTAATTCATTTTAAAAATTAAAAATATAATTATCATTAGTACATTTATATGAAATTTCCTCCTATACTGCGTCATACTGAAAATTACGAAGAAGTAGAAATATAGAGCTATGTATTGAGTGAATGATCCACAAACGTAATCGGGAAAGATTTTAATCATGGCCTGGCCATATTAAGTTTGGTTAAATTTCGTCCATTCGTTCGTGAGATACAGCGTCTCTAAAAAAGGTCATATCGTGTTCTGGAATCTCAAAACATGAAAATACATCGAAAACCGCAAGTCGAAATTTTTCTTCTTATACATATATACATATATACATATAAGAAAGTAAAATACTTAAAAAAAAAATAAATAAATAAAATTATTTTCTCAGATTTTGGTATAAAATTGATTTTCTTTCGAAATTTAGTACAGTATGCTTCTTTAAATGAAAATCAAATCAACTGCCTTCATCGCAGGAAAAAAATTTAATAATATGTAATTTCTATAAACCATTATAAACAAACAAACAAAAAAAAAAGTGGTAAACATAACAAACTATTTTATTTTATTTATAATAATAATTATTATTATTATTTTAATTCAAGTAAGAAAAATAATTTCACTTTTACGAAACTGAAATAATTCCCCCATCAAACCTCTGTAACGGATAAGAATACTTTCACGCATCGCTAATAAATGAATCACAAATATTTTTTTTATTATTTTTGATTGGAAATTTTTTTTATTGCATCTTTAAAATCTATGTTGATTTATATTTTTAACGTTGTATAAAAATTTTTGCGTGCGCTGATAAGAAATATCTCCTACACTGTAATGTATCAACATTTTTTATGAATTTTTATACTGAAACCATTTGTGCTACTTGTACAACTTTTTATGACAAGCTTCCTACAATAAATCTGGAAAACCTGTAATAACATATATGAGTTTTATGGAATTCTAAAAATACTTTTAAAAAGGAAATTAGCGAATAGATGAACGGATAGATGATGCGGATAGATGAGGTCTAAGCAATTTTATATTTTGTTAAAAAAAATGTAAATAAACACACTCCAAAATATATTTGAAGTAAAATTATACATTATATTAACAAGATAAATTCTTTTTCTTGAATTTTTCCATGCATAAGAAATACTACACACACGCGCACACTTATGTCTCTGACTGCACGCATTAAATCAGAAAACCAGCTGTACTTAAAAACAACATGTAACTGATAGTTGCCGCATCAGCGTTTATTTGGGATGGCTATTGGGCAGGAAGGAGATTTGTTTATCAAGTTGAAGAGAAACAGCATTCACAAAATAAAGGAGAAAAATGTAGAAGTAAAGTCAATTCATCAATTATTTTTAAATGAAAATTATTGTAACTATACATCCAAAAGTTTTTAGGCGTAATACATTGCATCATCGCATAAATAGTATAAATATTCATGGAGTGCAACCTCTATTTTTTAAGGAGCTATAAAGGAGGATATTTATTTATTAACAGCTTAGATATTAAATTATTTCAAGTACGCTATTAAACAAATTATTCAATAAAATAACGATTTCTATCAGACATTATGCCAGGATTTGTGTAGAGAAGTATCTATGTGCCTGTCTGCACTACTGTGCGGATGGAAAAAGAGCTGCCGTAAGCAGCGAGTACCCGAAGCGAGGTTTAGAGCAATTTCAATAAAATATTTTTAGTTTCTCTCTCTCTCTCTCTCTCTCTCTCTCTCTCTCTCTCTCTCTTTTTTTTTAATAATGTGATGCAAAAAATAAATACTGGTCCAATTATTTTTAAAATTCATTTAAACATAGTGACCAGAAAAGCAGACCAGCCTGCTAGTTATTATTATTATTATAAATTTCCATAATCCGAATACTGTAGATAATGGAAGTATTGTATTCGGTCAAAAATTTCGGCATCGAGATTTCACCTGATTTACGTATTTTAAGGTCTCCTGAGTCAGAATAGTGTTTTTTGGCAATTAGTCTGTGTGTTTGTGTGTCTGTAATGTATATATGTCAGTATGTTTCTGGAAATTTTCTGACTACCATATCTACAAAACTAATAAAGAACGACGAACTTCTGAATTAAGATAGGTATAGTGTACAGATGATTTTTCCAACTTTTGTTGAAAACTGAACATTTGAATTGGCTATATCTCAAAAACTGGCGAATTTCTTCAAAGTTATATAAACTTTGTTTTGGTTGTCCTTTTGTATGTGTTAGTTCAGGGAAATTGATACACGTTCTATAAAGATACGTCAATTTTAAGACTCACGAATGCTTTATTTTAAAAACAGCTTTATAAATTTTCTTCAAACTCTCTACATTAATTCCTTTTTAGATATTATTTCGTAAGTAATTGTTATCTTACGGTGAACAGATGACTTAACTAAGTTTTGTTGAAAATTGCCAGTGGGACCGACAGAAGATATCTCATAAACGGCTTTAACTTTCTTCAAATTTGCTACATAAATCCCTTTTTACTCGCTCTTTAGCATGTAATACTTGCTAGCTACAGGAAAATTAATAAAAGTCCTTATTATGTGGAAGCAATTACAAATAATGAAAATGAGTGTTTCAAAAAACTGCTCTTTTTTTTTTTTGTTAATTATGTATGTGAACTCTCTTTTTTATACCTTCACGACGTGTGTATCAGTTTGCTTTAACAAGAAATTATTAGATGTGTAAATTGATAAATCAATGTTTACTGACCACTTTATTTAAAATAATAGTAATAAAGAGGAGTAAAATAAAATGTATGTAGTAATAACTGATAAAAGTCGAGCAGATTATTATTATTATTATTATTATTTTAAAGTTGGTCGATTTATCCGAACTTATTTTACTGTTGTCGGAATTATTAAAATTTTATTTTCTAATAATTTTCTTAATAATTGCGAAATCTCGCAATTGGGGAGAAATTTTGTAGCCTGAAACATTCATATACATCTCTTTATTCTACTTTTTATGCATTAAAAAATAGATATGAAAATAGGAATTTTGATATTAATAAAATGACAGAAAAAACGACATTTTTTTAAAAATTGAAATTTTTGAATTTCAAATAAACTTCTACCTCTAATCTTCGCTGTATGGCAAACATAAGTTTTAAATCAGTTGTCGACTTCCAAGATTTTGCAGACATGCTGTTTTCACGCTAATACATTTCGTCGATGATATTATGCTGAACTCGTAGTCAACATATCTTTTTCCGATGATGGGTCGTGCTTAATTATTTTGAGTGGAAACGACTGGTTTGTTTTACATAATTGTATATAAAGTTTCCTTATTTCTTCATCCTTCAACACTATTATTCCTGTCATTTTACTAAATGTTCTCTGAAACCTTTCTAGCATAATTTATTATTTTAATATAAATTGAAGATAAACTTATCTAAAACAAGATAGAGAGAGAGATTGATTTTAAAACATATACTTACGACAGCAAAAAATGTAATGAAGTACTGATGTTGAAAAAAATAAATAAAGAACTTTGTAAATTTATAAAGTTTTAAAAAACATTAATAATAATAATAATAATAATAAAAGTTTCAGGTCTAAATGATTTACGACCATTCATTAAATGAATAAAGTAGGCACAGGTGAAGTAGTTATATATAGCGAGGTATTGCTCTTTCATACATTTGAAAATATGACTAACTATTTATTATTAAAATAAACAAATCAAAATAAAATTTTTAAATTTGGAAGTGGTATTTAAACTCTACAATAACATAATTGCCTCATAGGATTGAAATAGCGCTAATAGCATATCTTTATATTTGGCGCGAAATTGCTAACAGAATTTTTGAGATATGAATACATAAATGTGAAATAATTATATTATATTCATATTTTTATATACTTTAATTATATTAATCGTATTATAAATTTATAATATAATAAATTTATTTTAAATATAAATTTAGCATAACAGAGCGAAGTTTAGGAAAACTATTTCGTTTAATTAAATTCCCTGATACATGGTACCAAAACTAAAATGTTTAATAGATACTGATATATAGTAAAACTGTAGTTTTTGAACAATGGTAGCGCAAATTGTCTGCCGATAAACACACCAACTGAACCTCTCGAATAAGGCGTTGTCGAAGGCAATGGGAACCCGGGTCGAACATTGCGCAATAGACGGAGACGCTGTCAAATGCAGCGAAGATTCGAAACTTCTTTACTTTAGCTGTTAATTTTAAAGTAATATAATATATATATATATATATATATATTCATTTTTTTTTCTTTCTTTCTGTTTTTTTTTTTTTTTTTTTTTTTTTTTTAATCTCTTAATTCGTTTAACTGTAGGGACAGCAAACCGGACAAAGCCTGATAGTAATAAAAATAAAATTTTGTAAATAAACGTAATAATTGAAAAAAAAAAAAAGTATTAGTTTTTTCAGGCTAAAATAATACCACATCCTTTCGTCAATTTAACATTAAGCACAAATGTAGCAAATCATTTTTGCGGCACTTATGCCCATTTTGTTTCGCCTGATGAAAGGACTTTGTGCTATTTTGACCAGAAACAATTGCTGCTACATTTTTTTCTTTTATTTTTTAGTTAATGGTGCTTTTTACAATGTTCTCTTTATTACATACTTGAATATAACAATTTTTGTTTCAATATTTTGTAATTTTCACGTGTAAAGTTACCATTATTTATATCAAATAACTTAACAAAGTTAAACATATTGAAATTTGAACACGTTAAAAGAAAAGATAAACCCCTTCATCACGCCAAAAAAGTAATGTAAAGAAATATTTTCACTGAAAACAAAATAATTAAACCTATCATAGAGCTGCATTTAAGGAAAATGGATCAACTGAATATTTCCTATATATGCTGTACTAGAAATCCTGTATGTATAAGTATAGTTTTTGAATCAAATACTTGCAAATAGTATTTAAAAATGAATGTACAAAATCAAATTAAATATTGGATACATAGAAAAAACTGGCTGTTGCCTCATCAGAAAAAAGAAAGAGAAAAAAAAAAAGCACTAATAAAATTAAAGGTATCACCAATAAAGCAAATATACTAGCCATAACCAAATCACTGCTGGCCCATTGCTGGGAAAATATAAATAGCTAATGAAGACTGCCGGCAGTAATATAATTTTTTATGTTTGCTACAGCTGGCCCACTGCAGGCAGCCAGCAATAACATAGAAAAATAATTTTTGCCACCAGGTAGCCCAACACTGGCCCACTAACAATATCCAACCTAATGTCGGTTACCAACAGTTGCCCATTACCTATTTTAATCATACTGCTAGCTGCCAGCAGCGATCCATTCACTGGCCCACTAACTTATTTTTAACTTACTGCAGGCTGCCAACAGTGGATTGATTGAATATGGCCTACTGACGGCCGGCGTAACATATTCCCTACGGCACCGCAACTTTTGCCACCGACGGGCCAGCTGCAGCTACTGTTGGCAACCAGCACTTGGCCTCGTGTTGGCCGTCATCTGTGGTTTTGCTGGGTTGCTATACGTATTTCCTGATGAAATATTTGAAATGTGTAACTTTTTTTTCTCCTGAACTTCTATTTTTTAACACGCTTTTATTAGCTTCACCTGTATGTATGTATGTATGTTTGTTTGTAACTTCTCTGGGAGCAAACAAAAAATTTATACTGTAAAAAAATACTTTCCCTACGTGAACGATGTGGCGTAGAGGTAAGGCGCCGCGCTACGAACCTAAAGGTCCATCGTTCGATCCCCGTCAGGGAAGATTTTTTAAAAATGGTTTTTGTTAATTCTAAGTTATTTTAATTAAAGATTTAAATGTATGTAAATATTACGGTGTGTCACTCACACGATTTTCTCTTACCCTGAATTTTAATACTAAGATAGATATTTTGTGCTTTTTAGTTCACATTTCTATAAAAGCGTGTTCTTTAATTTTTTAAAACTATAATATTATTTATCTTTCTTGTATTGGATGACCATCTCACATTGGCTTGAAGAAGAAATGTCCATCAGTCATTTTAATTTCAAGCTATGTTTCCCACATTTTATTCTCAATATTTAATTGCTATGATCACCATACATATACACTTATACATATGTTCATCATATTTTGTGCCCAGAGTATGATGAGCACATGATTTTCAAATATGCATAATGTTGTGTTTGCACTTTAATAATCTTTTTTCAATCTTTCAAATCTGTGATCATCTGTAATTGAGTCATTATATATATATATATATATATATATATATATATATATTTGTATATGCGTATATATATAACAAAACTATTATAATCATTCTCATTGAAATATTAACTCATAACATAACTGTATATCCACTCAAAAGATTCATTTAATTTTCGCAGAGATTTCACAGATTTTTAGATTTCCACTCAGTTTTTCCCTAATGCTATCATTACCCGGAGCATAAAACATAACCGCAAAAACGGGACACATGTTATAAATCCATTTCTATTTACTAATTCTTAACTTATGAAACGATTAATCTCTTATGTACTATATCAAAGTTACAACGTGAGGATATATAGCTTAAAAATATCAACGTACGCATGTACTATTAGTAAACAAAATTGTGACTACGTTAGCTTCGCTATAAAAACGAGTTACATATAAAACTGAGTTACATTATTGCAAAATATGCTCTAAATTGAAGAATATAGGTTAAAATATGTGTATCAAAAGAGTATAAAAAAACCTTCTGCCACATTCTAATATATGAGAAATATATATATATATATATAGTACATATATATATAGTACATAAATATATACATATATCTATATATATAGTACAAAATATTTCATTAGTCAGAAGGATTCAGACTAAAAGTGATTATTAGCAAACAAATGTTAATCACAGGGCTGGTTTTAAAATCTAATACATAAAACAATTTGTAATCAATCAATATAATTTTGAACAAAATAAAATAAAATAAAATAAAATACTTTCAACGATTGCTTAAATTCAAAATATTATCATCGTCCTTTATCAGTTAAAAAACGTAGGCATGAAAGAATCATCAAAACGATAATGTACAAAATTTGAGCCCCGTATTATACTGTGACCCCATAAATTTTGGAAGAGTTTCGTATGGAGTTTATAGTATTTGCATAAACTAATTTAAATTTATTATTTATTATTTTTATAAACGACACAGGTAATTAAGGTAGGATTTTAACTGATTTGTTTGGTTTTACGCTACAGTAATTTACCACTGTGCTAAACCGTACATCATCTAGTCAGATATTATTCGTACTCATTGCTATTTATTAATACTGTTTAAAAACTTTCATTGTTTCTAGTTTTGGTCATACACACCACTTACATTTTTACATATCATAATTCAATTATATGTATATATATATATATATATATATATATGTATGAAGTAATTATTTAAATGAGGTTGAATTTATATTGCAACATTTAATATTTCACAGACCATGAAACTTAAATACTTCAGAAATTACTGCTTGCGGTATTACTAATTACCTACATAAATCATTATGTTTTGAAAGGGGCTCTGACAGCATCTCTCACGCTTCACCATAGGATTTCGGAAGAGCCCCTCTCAAAAGGTTAATAATCGGAGTTATATATGCATAGTATAACTAAGGCACTGATATAGATATTACAATAAATATATGTTATATGTAAAAACCAATATTGCTCAGTAAAATACAAGAAAATATTATGTGTTTAATAGCATTGCTTCCATTAATAACAAAGATAACAGCGTAAAAACATGATTAACCCGTTAGTAGTCGCTAGTTGGTCTATTTGTCGCCCATCCTTCAGTTTTTCCAATTTTTTTTATTCAATAGCCACCAAAAATTTTTAGAAGTGGCATTTGATATACATAAAACGCGAATAAAATCGATTTAACGCCGATCACATCACTTCTTAAAATTATTGGTGGCAGTTAAATAAAAAGTTCGCAATCTGTAATAAGTGGCGCTATCGATAGCGACTACTAACGGGTTAAGCTAACTAAAATGTGTGAATTAAAATATATAAAAGTACTAAAAAAAAAAAAAAAAAGTTGCACTCCGGGAGTGCCGACAGAAGTGAAAACTTGAACAATGACGTGTGTATTTCTTGAATCGTAAGGAAATATTTTATTGTGCAGGAAATACTTTTAAATGAAGTGTTCTTTTATTCATTAATATAAACTAATACTACAAAAATTATATTAAAATTTTATTTAATGCGCTAACTGCAATAGAGACAGTGTCCGGAGATGAGAGAAGTCGTGTAGAGCCGCACCAGATTGTAAAAACGTGACAAAAATGGCGGCTTTGGCCTTTCTCACGGTTTTGTGAGGTCTAACTGCAACGTTTCTGGCTGCAATCTTTAAGAGACAGTGGGGCTGGAGATGAAAGAAGTCGTATAGAGCCTCACCAGATTGTGAAAACGTGAGAAAAATGGTGGCTTTGGGCTTTCTCATGGTTTTGTGAGGTCTAACTGCAATAGAGACAGCACCCGGAGATGAGAGAAGTCGTGCAGAGCCGCACCAGATTGTAAAAGAATATACAGTATATAATTATTAACGCTTCACATTAGCAAGTTAATTGTATGATACATTATTTGTATCATACAATGATGGAAAGCGTCAGCTGACGATGACGGGAGTTCAATGATTTTTTTTCACCCAAAAGTTTTCACTTGAAATGGAAAGCGTCAGCTGACGATGACGCGAGTTCAATGATTTTTATTCATCCAAAAGTTTTCACTTGAAATGGAAAGCGTCAGCTGACGATGACGCGAGTTCAATGATTTTTGTTCACCCAAAAGTGCTCAACGCGCCTAAAGAAGTTTTCACTTCAAAAATATATTACTATATAAACACACATACCCAAAGTAATTTAAATTAATGTCCTCAAAAGTATTTATCAGTAAAATACAAGCATATATATATATGCGTGTAATAACATTGCTTTCATTATTCACAAAAAGAATAGCTAGAGTAAAAACATGATTAAGCTATCTAAAATGTGTAAAGGTCTATTACTATCTAAACGCAGATAACCAAAGTAATTTAAATCACTGCCCTCAAAAGTATTCCATATGTCACTAAATGATATTCTATTAGTTAATTATTATTTTCAGCTAAAATAACATAGCATGAAATAGCGTGATTTCTACGTTTCTTTTGTATTTCTCATTAATATATATATATATATGTGTGTGTGTGTGTGTGTGTGTGTGTGTGTGTATGCGTGTGTGTATGCGTGTGTGTGTATTTAACTTAATTTCAAATAAGAAAAAAAAAATACTACAATTATGCTTCAATATACTTAATTGAATTTTAAAAGAGTTTATTTCAAATTTTGAACAAAAATGGAGAACATTAACAATACAAATTATCTTATATCATAAAATACATCAAGACTATCTGATAAAAACGGTGTTATAAATAATTGTTTATAGTTGTTTATTTGAAGCATAAATAGATTACAGTAATTGCAGTAAAAATATTCATATTAATTATAAGTTTAAGTTTTCATTATTTTTGTACACTATAAAATGTGAAATATATTAGAATTTCATAAACACATGCTGGATTCTCAAAATGAAATTGATTCATTCAGTATAGACGAAAAATGCAGTATGATCACGAAGGATGTTCATATTGGCCAAAAGAAATGATTCATCAAAAAATGATTGAAAGGATAAGTAAGTAGTTCTACGATAGTGTATAACTTATAAAGTCACGAACACAAGTATATGCGTAAGATTAATATCGAATATGACAAGAAAAAATTTTATGATTATTTACGCTTCAAGATTTGTTCTTAGCTATGTACAGAAGATATACTGATATAAGGTAAAAGTAGAGGATACTTGAAAGGCAGTTTGACTTTATTTTTCTTTACTGTTCTTATTTTTTGAGACTGGTTTCAAAATTAACCAGTGATTGACAGCTCAGTTAACGCTTGTTTTACACAACAATATTGCGAAAGTTGATAATTGTAGTACTTTTATATGGGAACAAAGTTTTTTTTTTTTTTTTTTTTTTTTTTTAATAGAGTTTAAAACGCAATAGTAGTGGACATGCTAAAACACAATAGTGTACGTTTTTGAATTTGGGTAGAAATGGGAAAATGAAACGGAATTCTATAGAAAAAATGCATTTTTTATTTTATTTTATTATAAATGGAAGTATTTATGAAAAAATAGTATGTTCTTTGAAAGTTTTCCTTCTTTCTTTTTACTTTCTCGCGTTTCTATACCTTTTTCCTTTGCTTATAGTTTGGTTGTATATCTTTTATTGTTCTTTTTTCTTACTTTTGCTTTTTTTTCCCTAGTTCCTTAATGAGTATTTTTTTTTCTAATTTCTAAACGTTCTTTCTTCACATTTTCCATTGCAGTTTCCATGCCAATATTTCGATTATAGTATATTTTGTACTCTTCCGAAGTTATAGCTGTTGCAACAATAGTGTTTGACGGTAACTTTTCTTTTATTTTGAGGATGTTCCGCCCATATCAGAATATGTTTAAGGCGATTTTTTTTTTTTTTTTTTTTTTTTTTAACTGCGATAGCGTCTGAACGCCTTTTTTCAAATTGACTTAAAAACTTATACACATGCTATAGATCACTATTGTACGAAGTACACAAATTTTGCTAAAAATAGCCCGTATAGTTTTTTAACAGGAACAAAACGAAATGTGCTTTATCATTTTGCCATACCGGCTGAAATTATTCGAAGTTCGATACCGTCTAAATGCCTCATGAGAATGAGCTGAAAATTTATATACGTGTTAAAGGTCATCATTGCTTAAACTATATAGTTCTTGGCGAATCTAGTACTTATATATATATATATTTATATGTATATATATATATATATATATATATATATATATATAATATATATATATATATATATATGTATATATATATATATATATTTACAAGGACACAACAAAAAATCAAAATCATTATGACCAGTGGGCTAAATTCATTAGCTTCTAAATGCATTATCCGATTGCGTTGAAAATTTATATACGAACTGTAAGTCACCGTGTCACATCAAATGTAAAGATTCTGGTGACTGTAGCACTTATAGGTTTTAACAGGGAAAAAAAGAAATATTCTTTATAATTATGCCCTATGGGCTCAAATACTTTAAAGTGCGATTGCGTCTAAAGTGCGATTGCGTCTATTGAATGAACTGAAAATTCATGCATATGTTACAGGTCACAGTCGCAGACACTATACAGATTTTGATGAACCTTTTTTTTTTTTTTTTTTTTTTTTTTTTTTTTACTGGGACACAAAGAAAATTATTTTAACATTTTTGCCTATGGGCTCAAACTATTTAAAATACAATAGCGTATTAATGTCTTATCTGATAGACCTGGAAATTTATATGCATGTTATAGATAATCATCGAACGAACTTTATTTATTTTGGTAATTCTTGCACTTATAGATTCTTACAGAAACACAAAGAAAATTTATCATTATGATCTACTGTCTCAAATTATTTGAAGCACAACAGCGATATTCTAAACAACATACTATATAAAGAAAAGTACTCATACACCTACAATAATTTTCCCTTTCGCGTACTTAACGATTTCTCTTACTTTTATTTATTTATACGACCATTAATTACTTAACGTTCGAAAAGTCAAGTTCAGTCAATCAAGATTTTTTTTTTTACCTGAAAAGTAATATAAATATTTTACAAAATAAAAGGAAAGATTTCTTTGTAAAAAAAACCCATAACATAGTCTATCCTTTTTTTCTTATATGGATTTAAATATGATGTATAATATATTCTAAAATTTTAAAAGAACTAAGAACGTATCAAAGATGAAATATATAAAAAAGCATTTTATATTTCGCAGATGTCTGTAAGCGAATAAAATCAAAGCTTACAGTTTTGTAACGAAAGTTTTTAAGTATTCTTTTCGAAAATTATAAACTTTATGAAACTTAAGAATATTTATCTTATAACATATATTTATTTTAGAATAAATGGCCGAAAAAAATGAAGTGGTTGTGTTTTTAATCACAAAGATGTAAGTTTATAATAAGGAAATTCACAGCGAGAAAGTAATCTTCTTAGTAAAATTTTCACTCTTTAATTTTCAAAAGAAAGAAAAAGAAAGAAAAATAGAAAGAAAAAAAATGCCGTAAATACATTAAATTAGTTTTAACGCTGTGAAAGGAATTGCTTGTTGCTTTTGGTATTTTGAAAATTAATGATCTTTGGGAAAGTCGCAGATGTTTAATGCTTAGAATATCAGCTGATTTTTGATTTAGTGACTGTGTCGTATATACTTGTATAATGGTTATTTTTGTATCACATCAGTGTATTGAAAATTTCAAAATACATATTTTAATGCAAAATAAAATTACAAACATGGGGACTATTTAAATATAATCTACTTATTATTAAAAAAAAAAAAAAAAAAAAAAAAAGAATATTTTTTTGTTTAATTACAGGGGATATTTCAAATTTTAGCAACGATTTTAGATTCTTTTAAAAGGATTTTAGTAACAGTTTTTATATTTTTTAAAGCACCATTTGGTATGTTCTGAATATGAGCTGTTTTGTTTTAGGGATAATTTTACGCTGTTTACTTTTGTTTATAAATCAGATCCTTGTAGAATTGAAGTTAATATTTCGTAACTGAAATAATACTAATATTAATAATTAACTGTACATTATCTTTTCAAAATTGTCTTATTTCTAAAAAGTGTTGATATTTCCTTTGTTATTGTTATTATTATTATTTTGCTTAATAATAGATCGTTTTAAGTTATTTTTGTCGTGAGGAAATTTTATAAAATTAAGGGCTTTAATAAAATAAGGGCTATATACTGAATATTTTGAATATAATGCTTGACAAAACTTTATTATATTCATATACAGTCGGCAGCAAAGTATTAAAGCATTAGCAATAATTCTTACTTAAAATAGTGCACCTAATACTGATTTGTTAAGTAAATATTTGTCAAGTCATAATCTGAGTCTTATACATTTTATTAAAAAAAAAAAAAAGTTGATGATAAAAATTAGCAATGAAACTGAAATTCATGAAAAGTGTGGAAGTGTGTTTAAATAATTTTGCTGCCGACTGTATTAGGTGAATTAGCATTTATACTACTATGCGATTTACATTTCAAAAGATTTGCATTTCTTTAGAACATTTTATATTTAATAGCTTGTTAATTATTTTCGTTTATTTAAAACAAATAAAAAATAAATAAATAAATAAAACCTATTAATAATAATAATATTTTTTTTTTCAAAATTATCGTATTTGATTAATAATTCACCGCCCAAGCATACACTTGTAAATGCACTGATTTAAGAAAAAATGCACTTATCTTACTTATTATTTTTACTTTCCGAACACTATAGTGAGGAAAGTATTGTAATCATGTCAAAAATCCGAATTCGAGATTTTGATGTTTCTATACGTTTTGAGGTCCCCTGAGTCCGTTTTCACTATTTTTACGATGATGTATGTATGTGTGTGTGTATGTGTGTATGTGTGTATGTGTGTATGTTTGTGAACACGCTAGCGTCTAAAGGCTTTGTTCGATTAACCTGAAAGTTGGTACGTATATTGTAAGTCACCATAGTACGAACCCTATAGATTTTGGTGAATCTAGCACTTATACTTTTTTTACAGGGACACAAAGAAAAAGTCTTTATCATTATGGCCTATGGGACCAAAATCTTAAAAGTGCGATAGCATCTAAACGCCTTATTCAATTGAGCAAAAATTTTATACCCATATTATAGGTCACAGATACTCAATCTGTATAGATTTTGGAGAATCTAGCACTTATAGTTTTTTTACAGGGACACAAAGAAAAATTCTTTATCATTAAGGCCAATGGGGCCAAATTTTTAAAAGTGTGATAGCGTCTAAACGCCTTATTAATCTGAGCAAAAAAATTGTACACATGTTATAGGTCGCATTTGCACCAACTGTATAGATTTTGGTGAATCTAGCACTACAGTTTTTTTACAGGGACACAAAGAAAAATTCTTTATCATTATGGCCTATGAGACCAAATTTTTAAAAGTGCGATAGCATCTAAATGCCTTATTCAATTGAGCTGAAAATTTGTATGAATATTATAAATCACTGTTGCACTAACTATAAGCATTTTGGTGAATCTAGCATCTATAGATTTTTACAGGGACAAAACGAAAAATTCTTTATCATTATGATCTAAGGGCTTAAAGTTCAGTAGCGTTAAATAAAACCTCGTGTGATATATGGAGAAAAAAACACTCTATTATGGTTTTCTCTCTTTTGTTTGTTTAGCAATTCCTCTTTCTTTATTTTATCTACAAAACTGTTAGTTACTCAATGTTCGGAAAGTCGAGTGGAGTCACTCCAGATTTTTTATTCTATAAAATGTTAATTTATGAATTTATTTGATAAATATTATTATTAAAAAAATATTATTAGCCGAAAGTCTTTGAGCTAAAGATAAATAACCTTTTGAGGAAGCTTAATACTTCTAACAAAGTTTCTGTGATGGTTTTAAAAAGAAAATATTTTGCAGTTGAGTTTTAATATTAAATGAATAAATTTAAGGTGCACTTGTAGCGTTGCGGACATGGAGGGTAAATTCAAAATACGATCAATTTTTTTTTTTTCGCTATCTGAATCTAGAAAAATCTGAGAATATCCAGATATATTGTTCATGTTGAATCTGCCAATCTTTCCCTCTCAACATTTTCTGCTGAATTTGCCTCATGGAAAACTTTTAAAATGCTTTTTTTTTTTTTTTTTTTTTTTTTTTTTTCGGTCTTCGTATCGCAACGACACGATTCTCAAAATTATAATTTATTTACTTTTAATAAAGAATACGAAGCCACCAGTCTCATAAATCGTGTAATATAAATCCATTTAAGTAACAACTAAGTTAAATTGAAAGAGAAATAATATTATAACATTAATTTTCACCTTAAACTGAGAAATGCAATGTTATATGTGCCTAATTTGTAACAGGCTTTTTATAGCCATACAATATGTATATATATATATATATATATATATATATATTAACAAAAAAAATTAATATTTACTTACCATTGTAATAAAATACACATTATCTTAAATAAATTCATTGTTTGTATTCATGTATGTCGCATATCTTCTACCAAGCCACTAAGCCGATTTCAAACAAACTTGACGCAGTTTCTGCTTACGACCACAGTTGAAGTACTGTGGGTACTTTAAATTTCTAGCAGAAACACAATGGGAGGAGTGGGGGAAAACTTTTTTTAAAACCATATTCCTGTATGATTTCATTAATGTTATAGTAGCTAGAAATTTTAAATTTAATATGTAGGTACTTCTAATGTATAGTTTTTTTTAATAAGAGTTTTATTAAAAAAAAAAAAAAAAAAAAAAAACGAAAACAGAAAGATGTGAAACGATTAATTGAATTTTTCTAAAATTAGGCTTTCGTCAAAGTTCCTTGCCAACAACTTAAACATTTTCCTGAGAATACGTCAAAATGAATTAGTGTCTTACTATAGTATTAAAAAAATGCACTGAGAAAAAGAAAAAAAAAATACCACCTTCATCTTGAATGATTAAGTGGTCATTTTCTAAATCCCTAAACTAGAAACTTCTAATGTATAGTTTTTTCTTAATAAGAGTTTTATTTAGGAAAAAAAAAAAAAAAAAAAAAAAAAAACGAAAACAGAAAGATGTGAAATGATTAATTGAATTTTTCTAAAATTAGGCTTTCGTCAAAGTTCCTTGCAAACAACTTAAACATTTTCCTGAGAATACGTCAAAATGAATTAGTGTCTTACTATAGTATTAAAAAAATGCACTGAGAAAAAGAAAAAAAAAATGCCACCTTCATCTTGAATGATTAAGTGGTTATTTTCTAAATCCCTAAACTAGAAATATAGATTTCCGACCTTTGTGCATAAGACACGCCAATAAACTGAATAGACGAAATGATCGAGAATATCTAGTCTACATATTTATGTATAGTGAAACAATATTCTGAATAATCTGAATGTTTTGCATTGCGTGGAAATCTCTCTTGATTTTCTGGAGTTGGGTAACAAACCAAGGTTATAGTTGCTGAAACCAGCCTCTTGTATTTGCATTTATTTCCAGAGATTTTTAAATAAATTTGCCCTACATATTATAGGCAAACGCCGTAGAATTCTAATAGGGGCTTCTAGAACTTGCTTTCAAAGGGGACTAGAATTTATAAGATTTACATGGTCCTTTTATTTTTTTCTAGAGCTACAATTAAGATTCTAGGTGTCAATTGCAGAATTTTTTCTCAGTGTGTATTATGTTAGAAAGATTTCACTTTCACAAAAACTCCTTAATGACGTTCTATCGTCTTTGAAAAAATGACGTTATGTTTTAGAAGTTCTATAAAAAAGTGCATTTTAATACAGATAACTACTACTATGATTCTGCAGGGCTTTTATTTACTAGAGATGAAATAAGTAGTAAGAAATAAATATCTTAACTTCAAATTATAATAAAACTAACAAATTTCCTAAATTTTTTACACAGGAAAAAACCAAAAAGGAAAAAATGCTAAGCTAATTAACTTGTCCTGTTAAACAGAGACTACTTATTCCGATTTTTGTAAAGGCCAAGCTTTGTTCAAATCTGTTGAAGAAATTCTATTGGAAAATACTGCGAATTTCCACATATGAAAATGAATGGGTAAAAATGCTGAATACACCCTCATATAACCTTAAGTATTAAATTTCAGACGATTCTTATATTTTACCTTAACTAGAGTCTAAAATGACACATTGTTAAAAATTTCACTGCTTCTACAGAAAACAACAGCGATTTTTTCCCGGTGCGAAGAACACGTAAATATGCTAGACATTCCTTTTCACGCTGTTAAATGTTAAATTTCCAAATATTCTTATTTTTTACTTTTATCAAATATTAAGAAGAATATTTCGCTAACTTTAAACCTTTTATTGCAAACCACTGTGATTTTCCACGTGCGAAGAAAGTTAAGAACTGTTAGATGGTTCTTTTTTCTCACTAAAAAATTAAATTTTTAAAAACTTCCTATATTTTACATTCAAAGGTAAGCAATTTTTCTAAATTTCATGCTTCTTATGGAAACCAGTGCATAGAAACGGTGAAAATGTTGAAAATATTTGACTAGCTCTTTCAACACTTTAAATAATAAAATTTATTAAATCTGTTTGTAATGAGCCTGTACGTCATGAAATGAAACAACTGTCCAAACGTAATGTTTTTCGATTTGGAAATTTAAACTCAACGTCGGTAGATGAATTAGTGATATTTTGCTATTAGATATAGATCTATGAAAAGGATTTTCCACGTTAGAAATATATATATATATATTTTTCATACAGATTTTTCATTAAAAAAAAGGGGGGGGGGGTACAAAAAGATTTCTTAGTCTATTTTTCACATATTACAGATTTAAAACAAAATGTTAAAATTTAAAATGTTATTATAATTATTATTTTTTTTTTTTAACGTGAAACATTTTAACGGTTGTGCATCTCCTAAAAATGAAAACGGAATAAAAAAAAAAAAAAAAAAAAAAAAAAAAAAAAATCATTAAGTATTTAGTAGTTTAGAATACAAATTTATCCATAAGTTAACAAGGGAATAGACTGTCGGTCGAATTAGGTGTAGTGTCTCCATAAATTTTTCGAAGAATTTTCCACTAATTATTTCAGATTTGTCGATTTTACACCTAAAAGAATTGTATTATATTTATTGTAGAAATTTCACAATCGTTAATTTGAAAATCGCTGGAGAAGGTAACAAAACCCTTTATTCGATGCTTAACAGAGATCCCCTAGTCGATGTTATAGCATATTATTACATGCATTATCATAAATTTATTTCAAATTTCTCATTAACATCTACAGTTATCTCTCCTTATTATAAAAACCAAATATATTTCGCTAACAATATATATATACTTATTATAACACATATTTCCTGTAAAAACATTCTAATTTTTCACAAATGAAATTATTTAAATAAGTTTAAGAAACTAATTGTTATTTAATTCTATTTAATTTTAATGATTCTACTTTGCGAAACGCATTTTCTAATATGCATGCATAATTTATCTAAAACAATGACATAAATGTTCAGAAATATAACATATCATTTCGAAGAAATATAATGCGCTTTCTAATTATGGATATCACAAATTTATTAATGGTACAAAACCTCATTGTTACCCAAATGAAACAAATAAAAACAATGATAACTAATACTGGTACTGTTTATCATCTGAACTGACACAAAAAGTATTTATTTTATATTGCAATGTAGAATGTATTATAATGATGTGTAGAAATGATAAAGCGATAAAAGGTTTATATCACCTTTTGTTTCATTTTGAGAAAATTTTATGGCTTAAAAATAGCTCCATTTTACAGCTACATTCAACAATAATAACATTTTAAAACCTTATATTGAAGGTGTTTATGAGAAATTTATTGCTTATAATAAAACGAACTGGGCATAGATTTTAAAAACACTTTCAAAATCTTACCTAGAATGATAGCTTTTCCTTTAAAAATGAGAAATCGTAAAATTTTATATGTTCGAAATTTGCGCTAAAAATCAGACTTTATGTATATATATATATATATATATATATATATATATATATAATCTCACGAGGCAGATAATAATAAATACATATATACATAAAACAAAGGGAGAAAATTATGCAAAATTTAACAAACTTCCCTTCTAATTCCCTTCCCTTCTTCCTTCAGATTTTTCAAAGATCGCGAACCAGCTGGTCGCCGAAGGCGGCTAGTATATATTATTATTATTATTATTATTATTATTATTATTATTATTTAGTAAAAATATAGTAAAGGAAGTCCCTTATAAACCATGAAGTCTTTCGACATTTTCTAGGCTGTTTTCATTCCCATAAAATTTCCCCGAATACGTGATAAATTTAGATAACTTTCAGAAATTTATTAGAAGGGAATTTGTGAGGAGAAACAAATTTAGAATTTTGATCAATATTAAAAAGTGTGTAGGAAAATATAATAATATATATAAATATTTTTTTTTCTAATTATTAGGAAATTGCCTAATCATTTTTTTCTTTCTATGTATATTTATTGAAGAATATAATAAGCACACTTCAATTTATTAATTTATAGCTTATAATTGTTAATAGACATGTCATGATTATTTAATGCTGATAAATACATAAACCTGTTATAATAATTGATAATAATAATACCAAGCATTTGTAAAGAGTTTTTTAAGACCAGAATTGCTTTGTTAGTGATACACATTGAAATTTAGCAACACACTTTCTACTTATAACATGTTAAATTTGGCAACACACTTTTTATTTATAACATACGAAACTTACAAAATGTTTCAACAATCCCATTAACTCTGGAGCATTGTAAACTAATATGCTATAGCATAGCAGACGTTCCTATACGTTGTTCTGTGTTCTATCGACACACACTTGTTGATGTGCACTAAGTTTGACTCTTTCAGGGCAGCAGCGCATAGAAATCAGGCGATTCCAAGTTTGAAATGCAGGATTCTAATTGTGCACCAAACAAACAAATGTCTTTAGATGGCTTTTCGTATTTCACTTAGCTTGCATTGTCATGAAGCGCAATACACTACCTTGATTAATTGTTCCTCTTGAATTTTTAAACTAAAATATCTCAGTATGAAGTAACAGAGATGAGGTTTTGCATTTTCATTTAGCATTTTGAGTGATGACAACAAAAAATAAAAATAACACTATTCGATCGTAATGACGTCACCGGAAAGTCACAACAGTACGATAGACTATAGAGCATTTTTGTGACTGCAAAGATGTAATACAAGGCAGATTGTCTCGCATTTTACTATCCCTTTTAATAGAACTGAAGTGGTATTTTTTAAAAGCGAAATTTACTCTCACAATAAGCGTTGTTCTTAGAAGAATTAAAATATTATATGAAAAGGATTGCTATGAACCATGAAAGAGGGATAATTTAATATATTTCATCATTTAAAATAATTTATAAATAATAAATTGTCAACTGGATATAGTCTGAAGTATGTTTTATTTTTATTTATTTATTTATTATTATTATTATTATTATTATTTGTTAATGCTAAAATTACCCCCTTATAGAATTTTTAAAAAATCCAAATATATATATATATATATATGTGTGTGTCAAAACTATAAACCATATGGAAAAGCAAAAATTCAAAGCTTTAAATTTTCAATGCACACGACGCAGAAGAAAGAAAATATTATATAAGCATAATCTACATAATATATTATATATTCTACCTTTCAAAACATCACTGTAATGTGTAAACATTCTAAACTTTTCAGTTATGTAACAAAATAATTCAAGCATTCATTACTTAAGTATTCATGTATGCAAAACAGAGGAACTAAAACTTTCTGAAAAGTGCTTTTAAGCACTTAGATTTTACGAAGTAAAAGTAAAATAAATTAAAATAAATTAAATAAAAACGAAAAAAATAGTTAACGTTAAAGTGAGTTACTTATTGTAATACTTTAAAGTTTTTTTTTTTTTTTTTTTTTTTTTTTTTTTTTTTGTGTGTGTGTGTGTGTGTGTGTGCGTGTGCGTGTTTCGGTGAATCACACGTAAATTTTTTTAACAAAACTTAGTTATATTTTATGTAATATTATGAGCGTAAAATTTCGTATATATTTCAATAACAAATTAATTTTAAAATGTGAAACACGTACTTAAGTTACAGATATTATATATTTAAAATTTATATGTTATTAAACAGAAAGCAAAACTTTTAATTAATTCATATTTTTATTGTTGTTCCAGATGTCGTTTTAAAATTTTTAATAGCAACGGAAATTATTTATTATAAAAATAGAATATCGTTTTATGTAATTTTAGTAAATTTCCGAATATTGTAAAACTATGCAAATTATAGGAAATGCAATTATATTTATCTCACTGCATTGTTAAGATTGTGTTTCTCTTAAATTTTTCCTTCTGATTGTTATACATATATATATATATATATATATATATTGTTTTAAACTATAACACTATTTTCACCTTTTATTTGAAAACTTGGGCTTTTATCGTCAAGAAGATTACTCTTTCTAAAAAATAATTAATGCATACTTTTAAGAAAACAAATATATTAATACTACCCGTCTTTCCCCGCTTTGCTGAATACAGTTATGTAAATTAATTCTTTTTATAATAATAATTCTCATTTTTTTATTCCGATATTTATTAACAAGCCACAGTAAATAAATCATGAAAAAAAAAAAAAAAAAAAAAAAAAAAACTACAGACGTGAGAGACGGACAAATGTAAAATGGACAGACACGCAGGCAGATATTCGTATAGAAATAATAATCACTCTTAAAAATATTTAGAAGATTTTTAAAACAATCAATACTAGTGGAAATGTAAATAAAAAAATTTCCATTTGGAAGTATTAACGTACGTTTTTTTTTTTTTTTTTTTTTTCTGTGTGTGTGTATGTGCATGTGAAAACTAAACACCAATTTCAACAATTTCCAATTGCCGCCCTTTATGTGTCTGAATCATCTAGTTTGTCTTGTATTCATATGCAAAATAATCTATTAGCATATTAACAATAAATCCGAATTTCATTATAAGTAGAGAGTTATTTAAATACGAATTATAAAAATACCTCTCATAAAATGCATTCCATTGATGGGTGTCCCTGTAGACAATCTGCTTGTGATATTGTAGCCATTTTATATAGGAAACATTTCACAGATAATGCAACTAACTTATATCACAGTAAATAAATTTTGAAATTATTTACTGACGTGAGTGAAGAAGAAATAGACAGACAGATAGAAAAACACGCAGATAGGCTAATTGAAATAATAATTATTCTTAAAGTTTTTTTGGAAGGTGTTTTAAATCGATCAACACAATCGGAAATGTAATTAAAAAAATCCATTTGCAAGTTTTAACATACTTTAATATTTTTGTGCGTCCCAGTAAATCTTGATGCTAATTATATTATATATTACATATTAAAAAAAAAAAAAAAAAAAAAAAAAAGAGATTTTTCTCTTTTTATTGCATATGAAAAATAATTACAAATTTCAACATTTTCTAATTGTTGTCTTTTATATTTCTATTTATTTTAGTGTAGTCCTGTAATTATTTGCAAAACTTTCTTTGAGCATATTAACAATAAATCCTAATTTGCTGTAGGGTCTTAATTAAATACGATTTATAAAAATATCTCACAAAAAACGCATTGCATTGATTCCACAAAAAATGTAAATAGCATATATTACAGTAAATTATTTCTGAAACTAATCATTGACGCGGGAGAAGGACAGATAGACAGAAGGATAAACATGCAGACATGTAGGCTAATTCAAATAATAATTAATGTTAAACATTTTTTGGAAAATGATTAAAATGATAAACACAAGCGAAAATATCATTTAAAAAATTTCCTTTTGCAAGATTTAACGTTCCTCAATATTTTTGTGTTAGACAGTATATCTTAAGGCTACTTATAATATATATTATAAAAAGTGAGTATCCGCCTTCCCCATTTTCTGGCGCATATGATAAATCAATACAAATTTCAACAATCAATTTATAAATATTCTGAATTGCTTCTGTAATTGTATGTAAAATATTCTTTTAGCATACTAACAATAAATCCTAAATTCATTATGATTTTTGCAGCAGAGAGCTATTTAAATATTATTCATAAAAATGCCTCGGAAAAAACACGTTGCATTGATATTTTTATGGTCCCAGCGTACAAAATGTTTGTGATATTAATGCCATTTTAAATAGGAAACATTAAACAGGAAAAGAGAATAACATATATTACAGTAAATAAATTCTGAAAATATATACTGACGTGAGAGAAGGACAAAAATACAAACAGATAATCTAATTCAAATAATAATTATTCTTAAATGTTATTTTAAAAATATTTAAAACGATTAACACAAGTCGAAATGTAAATTTAAAAATTTCGAATTGCAGCTTTTAACGTACCTTAGTATTTAGATGCATCCCAGTAATAAATACATGTCCCTATATATATATATATATATATATATATACATATATATTGTAAAAATGTGTGTTTATTTTCTTTCTTTTCTTTCCTTTTTCTCTTTCTTTGCGTGTATGTGTATTTATTATTTGAATTATACAAAATAATGATGACATATATGGGTCATTCCATATAAAACCAACAAATTTTAAGAAAAAAATGTGCCGCACCATTTTTGATTGTCATGAAATTTTGTAGGTAATAAGTAACTATCTTCTGTATCCCAAAACCATTTATTTTATTTATTTTTTAATTATTATTTCGTAAAATTATTATTTTTTTTTTTTCAGGATGAAGGACTACCAATTTCTGTATGTAATATGCATATGTAAGTGCAACAGGGAAAAATCTTGGTTTGTTACAACAAATACTCCTTCTTCTTCTTCTTTTTTTTTATGCTCAAAATGAACACACACACACACACACACACACACACACATATATATATATATATATAGTTTGTAAACTTTCATTTGATGTCCAAAAAACTCTATTTAATATTAACGTGAATATATTTTACTATGCAGAAATAAAGATTAATTTTTTAATCTTTCTTATAAGCCCTACCTGATCTTCCTGCTAATTCGAATAAAAATTCTACAGCTTTTAGAAAAGGATTTTAAAATGGCAATTTTTACTCATCTGTGCAGTAAACAAGTGGCTATATCTGAAAAACAATATTTTTTTTTTTTCAAGAATAAAAAATATTTATTTTGGGATAGCGAAGATAAGTGCATATCACCTACCAATTTTCATCAAAATCAAAAATGGCGCAGAAAAACCAATTTGTTGATTTAATACGAAAGGATCCATATATGACTTATAGAGATACCTTTTCCAGTAAGCAATGTTTCAGACAAATTTTGGGTGTGCCTCTAATTAAACCATTGGTGGTATTTACTTAATTTTTAGTAGGGAAAATATAGGGGTGAATTTGAGTAACGTATATCAGTTTGAAATAAATCCATTATTTGTTACGGGAGTCGGTTCGCGGAAAGTTACACATACAGGCGGACAGACCGACACATGGGACAAAATACAGCCAAATAGACTAATTCAAGTCATAATCACTATTAAAATATTTCATAAAGTATTAAAAATTCTTACTGAAAAGGAAAATGTGATTGTTACATTTTGCAATTAAGAAATCTAAGTATTTATGAGTGGCCCCCTAAACCATTATGCTATTTACACAATTGAGATTATTTTAGAAAATAAAGAAATAAGCATATGAATAACAATTGTCAATTTCATTAAGATTTGTATCTATCTATCTATCTATCTATCTATATATATATTTATTTATTTATTCATATATATATGTATATATGAAACGGCTAAATTACAATTGCATGTAAAAAAAAAAAAAAAAAAAAAAAAAAAAAAAGGTCAGGCAAATCGTTTGTCAGAACATCGTTTTTCAAACATATGATTATAAAAATAATTTTTAGACTTTCATATATTCATTATTTTATAATATTGTTCAAATACAATATGATATTTCATATGTCAAATGCGATTTCTGAATATGTGATTGAATCTCGAATCACCATAAGCACGTACAAATAAATATATATGTTATCATCCATACAATTTTATTTAATAATTCGATTTTTGTAAATGGTTCCTGCAATAAGCGTTCGAATTTTAATTAAGATATATCGATGTTTAAAGGTACTTGTAAACATTTTGCAACCGTGTTTCGATCTCTTTCAGATTGTCTCTCTTTATTAAAACAATTACAGGTCATTTTTATTTTATTTATGTATTTTATCTATTTATGTAAAGAAAAAAAAAAGTATTTGTAATGACGGTTTAAAAATGGCAGCATAATCCTTCTTTTATTCTTCCTGGTTCGAAGAAGGAAATTTGACTCATTTAACGCTTTCTTTTGATACGGCGCAATAAAATGAATTAAAAAAAAAGTGTGCGAACTCTAACATGACATTTATTTTTTTCTCTTTAAAATAGATGTTGATATAAAAAATGTCTAAAAATATCATAAAAATACACTTCATGGCTTTATGCTTCTTAAATTATATTGTTTTATTGACTTTTATGTGCCTTGTTCTTATTTATCACCTTATTTTTTTTTTTTTTTTTTTTTTTTTTTTTTTTTATCACGTAGCTTTTAAATGCACAGAAAAATCATTTCTTAATATTTCTTAATATTAATTTAAAGAGTTACATATATACACTGTTAAAAATTTTAGTTCAAACTTGAACCACTATATGAAATAAGTTATAAGTAATACCATAATATGGTTCAGCCTCACTTTTTATTTTTCAGCTTCTTGCGATTGGATTTCAGTTGCATCAAAATTTGGGGCTACCATACGTCTACTCTCAAGGCAAGTATGAATCAATCAAGTTCATATCAAAACCGAATGAAGCTTAAATTAAAGAGCGTAAGTGCAATATTTGTGCAAAAGCGCACCCATGGGCCAAGATAAGACATTGGAAATTTAGATCCTTTTTATCAAAATCAACGAAACATAATTATGTGACAAGAAACAGTGATACAGTGGAAGAGTGCTTAACTTGAGGCAAGAAGGTCTTCAGTTTGTTTTTCTTCTTGGTTAAAACTTTTATTTTATTTTATTTTATTTTATTTCGTTTTATTTTTTTATATATTAAATTATTTATTTTGTGAAACATAATGCCAACATTTTAAGGTTAAACTTTATTACGATATCTATCATTTATACATACATATATATATATATATATATATATATATATATATACATATATACATACATCTATTTATTTCGAAAATACTTAGATGTACTAAAATTTAAAAGCTAAATATGTTTGAAGATTAAATTAGAAACGTTAACTGTAGATCTTAAAATTTGTCTAAACATCTCAAATTACAGATTAGTTTTTATTCTCGCACTTATATAAAACAGAAAACTAACAAGATTAATGATGTATCGACTTAAAAAAAATGCTTAACTAAATTTAAACTTTACACACTAATTAATAGAATAAACTGACCAAAATAATTAGATATAAGATATCTTCTTTATGTAAAAAAAGTGTGTCATAAAGTTATACTTCAGAATTGGTTGAATTGGTTAAAAAAATAAAATAATAAAAAATAAAGATAAATAAATAAGGTTAGAATTCTTCAAAATTTTATAAAGTATCATCGTATTAAGTTTACTTCTAAAAAAAAAAAAAAAAAAAAAAAAAAAAAAAAACTTTTTAATTAGCTTACGAAATTAACTTATATTTTCGCTAATTAGACATATATATATATTTAATTAGGTCGAGGACATAGGAAAATAAAAATATATCCCTAAAAAAATCATAAATACATTTTAATTGATGATCCCTAACGTTTCTTAGTAATTTTAAAGTGCTACTACTACTAATAATAAAAAAAAATAATAATTAATGTAACACTTAAAAATGAGATAAAAGATAGAAAAATTTAAAACTTTAAAAATACATTTTAATTAAAAAACATTTAAAACACAAGACAGACGTTTCGGCTAGAACACTAGCCCTCCTCAGTGTCAAACATACAAACACAACATTTACAAAAATTCTAAATACATCATATCAAGATTAAATATTCAGGAGGAATAGCTTTAGCCTCGTTCAAGGAAGAATGTTGCATTTTAGTGAAAGCGCCCTCTAGAAAAATACGGGATTCATAAATATTTATATTGGAAGCTAAAATTTTAAAGTTTTCAAAATCTGGTATATGATCACTATTGAGAGAATGGATTACAAGTTTAGATCTTAAATCTCCTATTTTATAAGAGCGTTTATGTTCCTTTAATCTAATTTCACCTGTTCTGCCAGTTTCACCGATATATGTAGAATCACAATTTTTACAAGGAATACTATAGATTACACCAAGACGTTTAAGAGGGGGGACAGCGGGTTTAAAGTTTGAGAAAAAGTTACTAATACGGAGTTGAGGTTTAAAACTAGTAGAAATATTAACTGTTCTAAGTAATTTTGAGATATTTTCAGAGATACCTTTATAATAAGGGATAGTAGTACGATAAGTGGAATTTTTAACTTTAGGATAAACTGATTTAAATGAAAAATAAAACTCTTCTTTATAAATTCTTTTAATAAAACGAGGGGGGTAACCATTATTTTTTAAATCAGAAAAGATTCTGGATAGTTCATTATTTAATAATTCGGGATTACTACAATAATGCTTTGCACGATGTAAAAGAGTACGAATGACTGCAAGTTTATGCGATAAAGGATTAGCTGAATTGAAGTTAAGATATTGACCAGAGAAGGTGGGTTTTCTATAGACTGAAGTTGAAAAATGTAAAAAATGATTGACTGTTTTATGCATTATAAGGATGTCAAGAAAGGGCAGTTCATTATTAATTTCTGTTTCAAGGGTAAACTGAATAGCAGGACATAAAGAGTTAGCAAAATCTAAAATATCGTTAACATAAGGTTGCTTAGTAATTATAAAAATATCATCCACATACCTTTTCCAGATAAATTTTTTTTGCAGTCATTCGTACTCTTTTACATCGTGCAAAGCATTATTGTAGTAATCCCGAATTATTAAATAATGAACTATCCAGAATCTTTTCTGATTTAAAAAATAATGGTTACCCCCCTCGTTTTATTAAAAGAATTTATAAAGAAGAGTTTTATTTTTCATTTAAATCAGTTTATCCTAAAGTTAAAAATTCCACTTATCGTACTACTATCCCTTATTATAAAGGTATCTCTGAAAATATCTCAAAATTACTTAGAACAGTTAATATTTCTACTAGTTTTAAACCTCAACTCCGTATTAGTAACTTTTTCTCAAACTTTAAACCCGCTGTCCCCCCTCTTAAACGTCTTGGTGTAATCTATAGTATTCCTTGTAAAAATTGTGATTCTACATATATCGGTGAAACTGGCAGAACAGGTGAAATTAGATTAAAGGAACATAAACGCTCTTATAAAATAGGAGATTTAAGATCTAAACTTGTAATCCATTCTCTCAATAGTGATCATATACCAGATTTTGAAAACTTTAAAATTTTAGCTTCCAATATAAATATTTATGAATCCCGTATTTTTCTAGAGGGCGCTTTCACTAAAATGCAACATTCTTCCTTGAACGAGGCTAAAGCTATTCCTCCTGAATATTTAATCTTGATATGATGTATTTAGAATTTTTGTAAATGTTGTGTTTGTATGTTTGACACTGAGGAGGGCTAGTGTTCTAGCCGAAACGTCTGTCTTGTGTTTTAAATGTTTTTTAATTAAAATGTATTTTTAAAGTTTTAAATTTTTGTATCTTTTATCTCATTTTTAAGTGTTACATTGGTTTTAATATATTAATGAGACGTATAAATTATGTTTAATTTTATTAAAAATAATAATTACTGTTTAATTTTTAAGATTTAAAAACTTGTAACATAATTTATGTTTTTAATGTAATTGTTATAATTTTTAGTGATTGCAAAGCTGTTTTATCTAATAAAAAAGTATTATTTATTCAGCTTTGAAAACAAAATATATTAATAGTGAAAATAAAATAAAAGGCTTGTTATTAGACGTTTTGAATTGAAGTCATGATAAACAGCTGTCATTTTCTATTTATCATTATTTTAAAACAGTAGCAAGCAGTGGTGAATTCCGTTATAAATGATGTCATATTCTGGAAAAATAATTTAATTTATAAATAAAAATAAGTTTAAATTAAATATAAATTAAAAATAAAAATAAAAATTCTGGCATATATATATATATATTGGGGGGGGGGGGGGTTTAATAAAAAAATAAATGAAAAAGAATTATATAATAATAAATTAAAATTTATAGAGTATATTACTATTATTGTATATTATTTCTTTTTAGATATTCCACCTACACCGTGGTTATACATAGAATTTTCTCTATCTAGACTTATGTAAAAAATGTTGCACTCACACGACATTCTCTTATGTTGAGATTAATATTATAAATACAGATTCAATATTAAGAAATAAGGCATGCAGTATTGTTATAGAAACATACGTTGAAAATCATTTAAAGTAGGCTTCAGAGCAGCTTTATTCAACAAATAAATCTATGTGACGGGGGCTACCGTAACACTCCATCCCCTGTGTGATTATTGTACCTACAAGTATATAGAAACCATTATTATATTTAAAAGTTTGTTTAAAATTAATCAAGCAACGTTCACAAGCAGCATTCCTTGAAAATAAAAATTCGCCTTCTTTATTCAGGACACATCAAAACCTGCAAATATACAACGTAATGTAACGTGATGTGAAGATAAAAATAAATACTCGTTCTTTCATTCACAAACCAAAACTATATTAAACATACAATACACAGATTTGATATGCGTTAAAGACATAACGTTTGTGATAAAACATTGCGATTGAATATTTAACATAAACAATATAATGCAAGTAATAATGCGAAGATAATAATGTGAAGTAATAATTGCGAATAATGCGAAAGATAGCATGTAAGCTACCGTGCGGATGAAAAAGAACATTTCTTAAACTGTTCTTTGCGGTTTCTGTTTTAGTAGAGTTGAGATGTTCGTACCTGTTGAACAGAAAAAAAGTAAAGTTGAGATGAAAACAGTTAAATCGAAAGTGTCATTGAGTGCGGAGTTCGATTATGGTAGGAATCGAATATGACTCGATGGTGGGAAGCGAACATTCAGGAAACATCAAAACCTGTAAATATACAATAAACAAGTGTTGAATAGTTAGTTTAAAAAATAATCTGGTGTGTCACTCACACGACTCTCTCTTACCCTGTATTTCAATACTATAAAGGTAGATTTCATATTAAGTCTTAAGATCAATAGCGTAAGGTAATAAATGTCAATGTGCTTTTAAAATATTCTAACATAGGTTTAGAGACAGTTTTATTTTACATATAATTCTGTGTGAGGGGCCACTGCCCCCTACCCCAACCCCGTTAAATTCTAGTGCTGACATTTATTTAAAATAATAATAAAAATAAAAATAAATAAAAATCAAAGCTCTTCATAAAAGTACGTTTAGCTGAATTTTGTATAGCCCTATATATTACCTATAAACAAGATATGCTTTAAAAAATATTGTATTCTGAAATTTAGTCTTTTTTAAAACAATAATCTAACACAAAATGAATTAGGATTCCAGCTACTTCCATATACAACCCCCGATATATCCAAATTTTTGGGAAGCCCTATAAACGCAAGATGAATGATTCTCATGCGATAATCTACAAAAAAAAATTCTTTTATGCATTAAAAAAGAAAAAAAAAAAATGTTCATTTCGTCTTGTTTAAGGCAGCATATAGATATTAAAGGTACTTGCTTACAATTTTCCTAATAGAAGTAACCAATACAGTCACTGATATCCATTAGACATCAAAATTACATCTAAAGATTCATAAAAGGTACAAAATATCTAAAGAATGTCCATTAAAAGCCATGGCTATCCTTTACTAATTATACACGTCTATTAGATGTTTAAATATAGACGATATTTAGACATGCCTTTTTCGATGTCTAATAGATGTAATATCTTACACCAAGACAAGATTTAGATATTTTCAATATCTATTAGATCTAACAAGTCTAATTATTGGACGTTTGGTGTTTGGATTATAAGGCCGAATGATTACTCTAGGGCCCTAGGCCTGAGGGGTTTGTATTCCGTAGAGGTCTCTCTAAGGGGTACTAACCTGTATTTACTCAAATTTCGGAGAAAACCACGGAAAATGCTGAACGGCTAATCTGACGAGTGCGACCTGTGGTCGAATCCGGCCCTTCGCGTCTACCAACTTTGAACGTGCACAACTGCTCGGTCGCTGGTGGGGTATTGCATATTTGGAGATTAATTGGATATGTAACAAATATCTAATTGATGCAAAAAAGAGTGGCATTTTCGTGCTAATTGTTATATGTAAGACATTTAGAGAAGATTAATGGGTCATTTTTCAATCTTTATACTTTTTTATAGATGTCCTATGGATGTAAGTGGCTTTGTGAGAATGGATTTAAATTATCTTGCTTGGCCCTGTACACGAACCATTTGCCTGATCTCTACGAAAAGTTTAGTGTAGCATCCTTATATTATACATATATAGAATACCGAGTTTGGACTTCCTGCTCCTATTTGTCCTTGAAATATGCTGATAACAGTCAGACACTAATACACACAGACACACTGACCAACCGCTAAAAATATGATTTTCAGATTCAGGGGACCTCAAAACATGTAAAATGAACAAAAACTCACATTCGAAAATTTGACCGAAAAAGAATGATTTCTGTACCATGCATATTGTTAAGAGAAAGTAAAAATTCCGTATAGGTATTTGGAATTAATTCCACATGCAGTTTTCGTGAACATGGTAAAATATTATAGTAACAGAGTGCTGTATCGGAAACGACATGCAAAGATTGATTTCTACGCTTCAGAGATAATGATTTTGATCTTGGAGATACACAACACTCTGGCACACCGAAGAATTGGTAGACGAAGAACTGAAGGTATTACTTAATTAAGAACCATGTCAGACGCTAGGTGAACATGCAAAACCATTACGATTAGATAACAATTTCGAAACGTGCATTAGGAATGATGCAGAAACAATGAGATAATGTGCTGCACACAGACACAGACACACACACACACACAGAGGAAAAAAAAAGAAAAAACAGCTAGAACTCATTCAAGGTCCTAATATATATTGCCCAATCTGCTGCTTTAAAATGTATCGGAAAGAAGTGTCCGATAAAATAACTTTTTTAATATTTGACAATTTTAAAATCAAGAAAAGATTATTTAACTTTACTTATATATATATTAGGATGTTCCTTAAATGAAGGAAAAAAATGGTTTTTACTATTGTTTTTCTTTTAATTTTGGAAATCCGATACGAATACCCTGTAACTATTTTTTATTTAACCCTAAACGCTATCATCTGTGTGGTATAATGTAACACCTGCCAAACTGACAGAAACATTCTAATATATATATATATATATTAGGATGGTTGAAAAAAATAAGTACACATACTTTGATTAACGAAGATTTCCACATATTAAAATTATAATTTAGATAACATAGATAAGTCTTATTGTCTACGTGTACATTTAGTTTTGCGAGGGTTGCATTCTAAGTTTCTACAAAAAGCAGGAAGAAAAACATTTTTTAGGGAACAAACAGTTTTATTGCTTTTCAAATTATTCGCTTTTAAGATTTATACACTTTTCCATCCGTTCAAATCAATTCTTGAAACAGTATTTCCACTCTGAATTTGAATATATCTGAAACATGGTTTTTGAAGGCATCAACAGCTTCATGAGGTGATGAAAATCGCTGCGCATTTCTTTCTTTTTTTTTTTTTTTTTGACATAAGATAACTAGAAATATTCGTTAGCTGGCGTTGTCATGATGAATAATGATGCGGCGATTTTTATTTTTTTCTTGGTTTCGTTGATGACTTTTGGCAAACAAATTTCTGTATACCATTTAGCGTTAACAGTTTTTTGATCCTCTAAAGGAATAGTTTCGATATGTCCTGTAAGGCCGTAGAAACAAGCAATATATTTCTTTTTTCTTTTTTTTTTCTTTTTTTTCTTTTTTTTTTTTTTTTAAATAAAATTAAACATAATTTATACGTCTCATCAATATATTAAAACCAATGTAACTTTTAAAATGAGATAAAAAATACATAAATTTAAAACTTTAAAATACACTTTAATTAAAAACATTAAAAAACAAGACAGACGTTTCCGCTAGAACACTAGCCCTCCTCAGTGTCAAACATACAAGCACAAACAACATTTACAAAATTCATAATATATCACAGCAAGATTAAATATTCGGAAGGAATAGCTTTAGCCTCGTTCAAGGCAGAATGTTGCATTTTGGTAAAAGCGCCCTCTAGAAAAATACGGGATTCATAGATATTTATATTAGAAGCTAAAATTTTAAAGTTTTCAAAATCCGGAATATGATCACTATTGAGAGAATGGATTACGAGTTTAAATTTTAAATCTCCTGTTTTATATGAGCGTTTATTTTCCTTTAATCTAATTTCACCTGTTCTGCCAGTTTCACCGATATATGTAGAATCACAATTTTTACAAGGAATACTATAGATTACACCTAGACGTTTAAGAAGGGGGACAGCGGGTTTAAAGTTTGAGAAAAAGTTACTAATACGGAGTTGAGGTTTAAAGCTAGTGGAGATATTAACTGTTATAAGTAATTTAGAGATATTTTCAGAAATACCTTTATAATAAGGGATAGTCGTACGATAAGTGGAATTTTTAACTTTAGGATAAACTGGTTTATATGAAAAATAGAACTCTTCTTTATAAATTCTTTTAATAAAACGAGGGGGGTAACCATTATTTTTTAAATCAGAGAAAATTTTGGATAGTTCAATATTTAATAATTCGGAATTACTACAATAATGCTTTGCACGATATAAAAGAGTACAAATGACTGAAAGTTTATGCGATAAAGGGTTAGCTGAATTGAAATTAAGATAGCCATTCTAGCCGAAACGTCAGTCTTGTTTTTTAATGTTTTTAATTAAAATGTATTTTAAAGTTTTAAATTTATGTATTTTTTATCTCATTTTAAAAGTTACATTGGTTTTAATATATTTCTTGGAAATGCTTCGTGAACAAACAACTTCCGTAGGATTCGATTCATCCGGAAACACCAAAACAGTGGATTGTTGTTTAGTTTCCGGCTCTTAAGAATATATCCAAGTTTCGTCGTCTGTAATGATGTTTGTGTTGTATTTGGATTTTGCTGTTCCCAATTTGAATTTTTTTAGCATTTACTTACATCAATTTACACGGGTCTTTTTTTTGAGCTTCTGTCAAATTGTGCGGAATCCATCTGAAACAAATATTTTTTACAGCCAAATGTTCGTGCAAAATCTATTGTATTGCAGTCTGAGATATGCCAAGGGATGCTTCTATTTCCAGATACGTGACATACAGATCTACTTCAATCATCGGATGTACAGCATAAATGCTGATTGGAATCGCTACCGATTTCGGTTGTCCTTCACGAGATTCATCACTGACGGACGCACGACCACGACGAAATTCTGAAAACCAATTGTAAACAGTCTTTTCTGATGGTGCTTCACTACCAAAAATTTCACGAAGCGATACTATGCATTCTTGTCGAGTGAGGCCTTTCTTCTTAAAATCGTAAAAAAAAAAAAAAAAAAAAAAAAAAAAATCATCCAACGGAAACTTTCACGAGTTACTTCCATTTTTTTCACTCACTTGCTTCTTTAAACAGTCGTTGTAAACAAAATACGCAGACGATTTCTAAGAGTTTAAGTCGCAGTTGCGACCGGGGTTAAAATCGTAGCACTTGCGACCGAATTCTTAAATCTACGCACACCTGTTCATCGCAAGGTAGCTTTTCCGACCGCTATAATTAAAGTCATAGCAATCGCTGCGTCAATGGATATATCCCGCAAAAGATCACCATAATTCCCTTAGCAATGCACATTAGATTTTATGAACAATATTTCAAAACAATCTATTTGTTGTTAATTTTTTCTAGCAAAAAAGATTAATTATTTTACTATGCAAAAATCATTTAAAATATGTTATAGTATAATAACCTAACCGAAATTCTATTAATAATTACATAAATACAATGATGGTGCACAATCATTATTGCAATCATTATTATAAACTACTAAAATCATCGAATCCGGAGCATATTCAGATTTATTTATTAGATATTCTCATTAATAAAATTATAACTTTTACAAAAGTACATATGTTTGAGTTTATGAAAAATTTCATTAATTTTCCAAAAAAATAAAATAAGTAAAATAATGTAAAAATAAAAATAAATAAATAAATAAAAATTAAATAAATAAATAAAAATAAAAATAAAGGAAGAAAAGTACCTATGAAATACCAATGAAAGAAATTTAGCCATTGGTATTTAGTCAGACCCTGACTGGTGCTTATTAGATTTGAGGATCAATCGCTCAACAAGGGACGCTGTAATCCCATTTTCTCAAAATTTTTAACGTGGCAGTATAGAACAAAATTTCGTATAAATGTACATAATGAGTTATTTTTAACGTGTGACTGTAAAATTAATATGAATTATTGATAAGAGTAGTAGTAAACTAGAAACAAAATTGTGCATGTGGGAGCATCGCTTGCCCCTCCCCCTCTTTACCGGTGGGAGTAAATTTCCAATATGGGTATCTTTCGAAAGGTCTCATCAATACCTTTAAAACGAATGGTTGAACTATAGATCTGTGATAATTTAAAACAAAGTTATCGATTTTTTTTTATTATTATTTAACGAAGAAAACTTAGAAAAAAAAATGCATTTCTTCTGATAATTGCAAAAAGAAATAACTTTCTTTCGGCATTTAGATGTCGTTATAATGCTGGCAGATATTATTTAGATAATATTTTTTGCCATTATAATGCTGCCTGATAAAAATCATCTGTATGTATAATGGAAAATAATTTGATAATTTAATAAATAATTTGTATTGAATAAAGTTTGTGTAAAACTATATAGAAGAAAGTCATGTGGTGGCCACATCATACTAGTATCTCTTGCAGATGTTTGAAGTTATAGGAATGTAGATTTATAATGAGTTTATTGGACGTTTAGTTGGCGCCTATAATGTTGTATTATTTTGATATTTTTCTGTGTGTGATAAGAATCAAACAGTAAAACTACGCACACTAAGTTTAAAATCCATTCTTGTACACTTGAACTTCACAACACACATAAATAGTTAAAAATATTATTAATCCATTTTCCAGATTTTTAAACTTTTAATTTAGTTATAACTCAGTATTAGTAATTACACTTTTAAATCTTTTTAAAATGGTTTACCATATATACACACACAGTAGTGTGACAATTAAATTTACTTTATAAATTATATCCTATGATTTTTAGAAGAATTATTAATTTTCATTTAGATTCGGGTTTTGTTGCGGCCGAGGGGTTTGATGCTCAGAACTGTTAGACATGAGGTACCAGGTTCGATCCCAGGTTGCGCTCATCCGCACAGCCGTTCGGAGTTTTCCGTAGTTTTCTCCGAAACTTGCGTAAATATGGAATTTTAATTGGAATTTGGGAAATATGGTCGATTGACTGCTATAGGTCCTAGACCTGACGGGGAGTGCCCTCCATTGGGGTCGTTTTAAGGGGTCTTAGCTCTTATATACGCAAGTTTCGAAGGAAAGCGCAGAAAACTCAGAACGGCTAGGCCGACGAGCGCTACCTGGGACCGAATCCGGCACCTCACGTCTACCAGCTTTGAGCACAGAAATGCTCGGCCGCTGGTAGGCCACGCGTAAATACGGGAGGACCCCTTAGAAAGACGCCATGGAGGGCACTCCCCCTCAGGCCTAAGACTTACAGCAATCAATCGGCCCTTTTCGGTAAGGTGATCTTCATCGAGTCAAGACGTTTGTTTTAGTGCTCCCGATGATCGTCTAAAGACAAAAGGAAAGGGGTGAGTTAGAGTAATGCACTGTACCATTTTCTTTTCATAAAGTTTTTACCTATCTTATGATACCATTCATTAAATCCTAACCCAAGTGGTTCATTAATAATATGTATAATTATTTTTAATAACTTGTGCTTCCCTCAGCAATGGTGTTCAACATGGCTGTTTGCTTTTTCTAAAACTAACTAAAATTTAGCTCGCTTTTGCTCTTAAACTCTCTCTAAAAACCTAAATACGGAATATTTTCCAATCCACAAACATGACCTGACGACCATTGCTGACCCTCATATATGTATTTTATTAATTATCAATTATTTTATCCATCCTTCAAAAGTTTTAATTCCGTAATGTAATCACCACGTGCTCTGCGCCTTTTTCCTAAGTCAGCGTCCTTGTACGGGTACTTGCCAATTCCCGGATGTCGTCATGGAGCGCTCCCACCCCGTTTTTTAGGGGTGTTCGATCCTGCCATGATGGCAGAATCGGGGGTTGTCGGGTGCCTAATGAGTTTTATTTGGCCAAGTCTCTTAATCTTCTCAAGGACCCCTCGTAATTGCCCACTTTAATATTGATTTTTAATTAAATTTCAACTTCAGTATTTATCCCTAATTGTCTCTTTAATTAGCCCCTCACAGCTGTCTGTTTATTATTGTTGGGCTCTGGCTCTCTGTGGTCAGGGTCCCTGGACTTAGTCATCCCAGTCATTATTTGTTCTAATTACCCCTCTCTTTCTGAGTGTCGTCCCTTTTTTTTTTTTTTTTTTTTTTTTCCCGGTAACTGCTGTCCATCCATTAATAATTTCCCACTTAATAGTAATTATCCATCCACTCGTATTTATCCAACTTTATATTAATTACTTGTTAAAGATCCCCTCTTGTCCATTGCTCTCTCACATTGATTATAACTGCAATTACTAAATTGTTCCTGAATGGCTCTCCAGTTCTCTTGCTCATTTGCATCTATTACCTTTAATTGTTTTTCTCCAAAATTATAATTATTCCAATTGAGTTAAATAAAACCCCAAAATTTCTTCTAAGTCCCGCCGTCCGAGGGGACTTAGTCGTCACAGCTTTATTTTCAAGCCGTCCACCTAATTTTTTCTATGTCCCTCCGTTCGTAGGGACTTAGTCATTTTCTAAATTAAAACCCAATTTTCTTCAAGTCCAGCCGTTCGAGGGGACTTAGTCGTTTTTCCAAGCAGAACCCCAACTTCTCCCAAGTCCCGACGTTCTGTTGGACTTAGCTTTATTTTCATACCTACCACTTAATTTTCTCCAAGTCCCGTCGTTCGAAGGGACTTTGTCATTTTCTTAAATAACCCAAATTTCTTCTAAGGCCAGCCGTTTGTAGGGACTTAGTCATTTTCATAAATAAATCCCAAAATCTTCTAAGTCATTTTCTCAGAGCCAACCACGTTCAATTCTATCTTCAATTGTCCCTTTTGCAAGTCTCGGGAGCAGGATTTACCAACTACCCCTCCAATAAATCCACTTTCCACTTCTCCACAGCCAAATTTCATTTTTTTTCAAGTTTCGGGGGGGAGGGAAGGGGGCTGCCCCCCCTTGCCCCCTCCGCAAGGCCCGGCCCAATACTCCTTGACCTGCCCAATACTGAAGGAAAGTTACTCTCGCAAAAGAGAATATCTAAACAAGAAATATCCCACCAACAAAGACACGAGACAAACAGCCCAACAAGCCAACACCCAAACACAGCAACACAAGACCAACAACACACACCAGAGCAACAACACCAGACGCACAGGAAGATCTAGAGGCAGGCAGCAGAACCGTTCCTCCTCCCGCAGACCTTCATCCAGAAGACCAAACCCTCCAGACCAAACAAGTCACCAACCTACTCCTGAGAAATTCCACCAACGTAACCAGAGCATATCAAGACAACAACACAGACACAACGAATCATCACGAAACAACCAAAGGCCACCATCATACACCAGATCACAATCACGCCCAAGACAACAAAGAAACCACATGAGTAACCCACCTGACTGGTCGTACAACCCTTATCTGTACGGCCCCCCTCAGATGTACTACTCAGGACCAGCACAGTTCGATTACGACTACCAAATGGAATGTGACGAGGCCTATTACCACCCTCCAACCTCATCACACTACGCCCAACGAGAACGAGACCAAGTAAGAGGGTTAGTTTTCTTTCTTCCTATTCTGCCCAATAGCTCAACCCCTTAAATTTACACAAAATTAAAAAGAAGCACAGAAAAAGAGCTCTCTCCTCGTCTCCCCAAGATGCAGCCTCTTCACCTCCCCAACCCAGACCAAATTTCAACAGCCTACGCTTCCTGCAGATTAACCTCAACGGTTGCATGGCAGCTAACTTGGCAGCACGAACTTATATGGAAAAGAACTCCTATGACTTCGGGCTGCTACAGGACGCTTGCTGCACTGTGGGGGGAGTTCTGTATGGCTTCCCAACCTCCTGGCCTAGATTCAGCTCCAAGCAGAACACAGCTCACATCGTCATAAACACACAAAATCTCAACTACACCCATCTATACACAGGGGAACACTGTGTATTCATTACACTCACCACAAGGGAAGGTGAGTTGATCCTTGGCAGTGCATACGCAGCCCCGTCCGTGGATCTTGAGTTTTGCCTGGAGGAATGGCAACACCTAATATCACAGAAAACACTTTTCATCTGCGGCTGTGATCTCAATGCCAACTCCCCACTTTGGTGTTCTCCACGTGAGGACGTAAGAGGTCGCAGTCTCATAGAATTCATAGCCTCGAACAACCTAAACTTAGCTAATATAGAAAACTCACATCCAACATTCGAAAAGGACGGAGCCAAGGGTTGGCCGGATTTTACCTTGGTAAATCCAAAGACCACGGCAAGAATCTCCGCCTGGTCAGTTCTAGATGTACACAATAGCACAGACCACAACTACATAACATATACACTAGAAACAAAACCGGTAATCACATACTCCAAAAGATTTGCAACCAAGAACAAAAATTTTAAAAAGTTCAATTCACTAATCAAACCACCTCTAACAAACCTAAGCCAAGAATTGCACACAGTTGAAAACAAAACACAATTAGAACAACTCACAGTAAAACTAATACAAACAATCCACTCAGTAGCCACCTCCTCCTTCAGGCTCAAGAAATGCGGTCGGCAATTCACCTACAACTTCTGGTCTCCCCAGCTACGCTCCATGCGCAACAAATTAACAGCACTAAAACGCCAACAAAGATTTCTGGACCCCGCGATGTTACCCCAACAAAAACAAAAAATCAAACAACTTTCGGCTCTCTTCAAAAAACAACTTAACATGGCAAAAAAAGACGCATGGAGATAATTCAGCTCAACACAAACAAAAGTTTTCGGCAGTGCACAAAAATTCTACAGCAACAAGTTTTTCACCCCAACGGAGCTGAAGCTAGAACGTCCAGCTCTTTCCTCGAAATGCAATAACCTTGAACACATCACAACAACACTCTTTGCACCAAGCAAATATCCCAACTATCAAGCGCCCACTTTCTCAGCTCCCTCGGATGTCCCCTTCACGGAGACTGAAGTCAAAGCCACTCTTTTCATCTTCAACGTTAAAAAGGCTCCTGGCCCAGACAATCTGGACTTTCTAATACTAAGACACACCTACAACACAGTACCACACATACTACGCGACTGGGCCAACCTATGCCTGGAGCATAGTTACTTTCCAGAAATCCTTCGAAGAGGCGAGGTGGTGTACTTCCTAAAGCAAGGGAAGCTCCCCTCTGACCCTGCATCATATCGTCCGATCTGCCTGTTGCCAACCTTAGGCAAACTTTTAGAAAAACTGGTTGTAACCAGATTGAACTTCCATCTGGAATCTAACAACCTCCTAAATCCAAACCAATTCGGGTTCAGAGAGGGCAGATCATGTGAACAAGCATTACAGGCAATTAAAAGCTCCTGCGCCTCTAACTCAAAGTCCTTGGAATATACCACCTTAGTCTCACTCGACATCAAAGGAGCTTTTGACAACATAGAGTGGCCCCACATATTACAAGCACTACACGAATTCAACTGCCCGAGAAACCTGGCGGGGGTCATCAGCACTTATCTCTCAAAAAGGAAAATCATTGTCAACTGGGGTAGTGGCTCTACAGAGCTCCCTCAAACTAAGGGGTGCCCTCAGGGCTCATGCCTGGGACCTATTTTATGGAACATCATAGCCAACTCGATCCTCGTCCGCATGAACTCTGAGGGTCACACTACCTACGCGTATGCTTATGATTTCTCAGTCATTCTCTCGGGAAGAACCAGGAAGGACCTGGAGAACCAGGCCAAGGAGGCCCTCCCTCTCTTTTGCAAACTCTTAAAAGACTTAGATCTATGCCTCTCCCCCTAAAAAACTCAAGCGCTAACTTTAGGATCCCCCAAATTACTTCAAAGATCTCCCGTGGTGAGAATAGACGGCGTCAGTGTCCATCATGTACCCCACCTAAAACTTATTGGCCTGACCATCGACAGGAAACTTAGCTGGACCGCCCACCTGCACGAACTAAAACTGAAACTTATGACAATTTACCACAACTCCATAAAACTAGCAGGAAGGTGGTGGGACATCTCCACCTCCTTCCTGAAAACATGGTACTTAACAATTGTGGACAAAATCCTAACATATGGTGCAGGTATTTGGGGTGGTTACCTGTCGAAACAAAATCAGGCCAAATTAGACTCCATCCAACGTCCCTTCCTCCTCCAAATTTCGAGAGGTTACAGGACGATCTCTACTAACGCCCTCACTGTCATTACGGGAATCCCTCATGCCCACCTACAACTATTTATCAATTACTTAAAAACCAACATCCTCCAACTACACGATCTGCCAATAACTAATTCTATCTTCCCCAACACCCCACTACAACTTCATATCCGTAGCTTACACCCGGCAGAGGACGCAGCATCCTTCGTAGTAAACACTCAAAAAAATAGCTTTGATCCCTCAGTCCCTGTGGCGGTGTACACGGATGGCTCAAAGACGGACTCTGGCGTAGCAGCAGCGCTCTGCGTCATGGTCAACGGACTTGAGGCTCATCGGTGGGCATGCAGGCTTGAGAATTTTAACACCGTTTTCCAAGCGGAACTTTTTACGATTCAAAAGGCCCTTGAATGGGCAGAAGGCAACCCGCAGCTGTCACTAATAAACATCTACAGCGACAGCCTCTCGAGCCTGCAGGCCATCACTAGCCACAAGAGTAAACACCCCCAAGTCTTAGACATAAAACGTAAAATCGCCAAATTAAAACAATTTCCCTGGCACACGTTTCTGCCCATAGAGGCGTCGTCGGCAATGAACTTCCGGACTCATTGGCGAAGGCTGCAACTGAAGGGGAGGATATTCTTCACTCTCTTCCAGCACCCCCATCCTACGTAAAAAGTAAATTGAAGGTACTACTGCACCAAAATTGGCAAACACTGTGGGATGAATCCTCAAAAGGGAGACATACCCACAACCTAATCCCAATAGACTCAAATGTCTCCTGGAACATTTCTCCTCCGGTTGCGGCTTTTTTGACAGGCCACGGGCCTTTCCCCTCCTACCTGCATAAATTTAATTGTCGTCGGTCGTCCCTATGTCCTTGTGGCGAGGAGGGCGCTCCTAATCACTATTATTACTCTTGCCCCCTAACTGCTCCCTATCATCTTAGAAACCCATCTCCTAGACCCCATAATTGGCTAGAAAATATTCTCACGCGTAAACCCCTATTATTTAAACTATATAAAATTTATTTCCTATTAAATGAAATTTCAAACTTAACAGATTAATCTTTCCAACTTCCCTTGAGCTTGGTCAATTTGGAAAACAACAAAAGCTGTTTAATCACATCAAGAGTCAGTCCTGCACCTCTTGCCCTCTGTCGCGAAGGGTTTTACCCGGCAAGAGGCTGACATGACCTACACCTATACTACAATGATCATCTCCATTCCTCTCGGACTTCAACATAACATTACAGCATGTCAGCATGCCTTCTGTCGCGAGGAGCCGGCTAGGCTCGGCATGCCGACCAACAAAAGACTATGTAAATTGAACTTGTTTCACATCGCCCATTGTCGCGAGTAGGCATTGCCTGGCGATGATTCTTGTATTTTTTTTTGTCTTTCAATAGACATCTTGGCGCAGCCCACGTGAACTTAGTTCTGGAAGCGCTCAACACCGCTCTTCGAGCGGTGAGCGGGGGCTGCGCCCTGTTCAATCCTGTTCAATCAATCGGCCCTATTCCCAAATCCAATCCAATCGGGTTTCGGGCCGGGTGCGGGTTGCCGAAATTTCTTTAGTGCGGGTTCGGGTCGAATAATATTTATTTGTCGGGTTTGGGTAAGGTTTCAGGTTGATTCAAAATTCACTTGTCGGGTTCGGGTCGGGTAATTGACGTTTCAATGAGTGGTGTGAGTGAAAGTTACCTAAATAATTTAGAATAAACTTTTGAATTTAAAAACAGCTTTAAATAGAGCAGGCGCATGTTTATAAACAAGCAACGCTATTCTGATCTTCTGCACAACTTCTGCGAATGTGTAGTCCTAAAAATCTTTTCATATCATTTTTCAAAGTTTTAAAATAATTTTATTGCCTATTAATTATGAGGAGGGCTTATTATTTGTTTAAATGAATAGAGTTTAGTGCTATGTAGAATTAAAGTTTAACTTGAAAATATAAAAAATACAATATATTGGTTTAGTTTAATGTTTAGGGATATTTTTTATTAAAAAAATAACTTTATTTAAAGATATAACTTACCTTTACCCTTTATTCAAATAAATAAATTACCTTTTTCTTTTTTTAAATATCTTTAAAGTAATACTCCTTCATTTAATTCAGGTAGGATAAGATTGTAATTTTTTTTACATTCTTTTAACACATCCAATTGAATTCCAATATGGCGATATTTACTATTGCGACACATAGATGGCGTACGTATTCAGCATCGTCCGTTGCCATGGTAACGGATTACGTACGATGAGCTTGCATTTCGAATCGCATGGAAGGGATAATGTGTAGCCAGGGCTGCTAGAACGAACCCATCGGAATGAACTCGACGCGGAAAGTTTCCATTATCGGAAACGTCAGATTTCACTAAAATCATCCCGATATGCGTTTTATACCCTAGCACCAACTCCTCGTAAAGGTGAGTCGAAACTTCTCCCAGAGAGAAAGGGCTATTTTCGAAATCGGATTAAGTTGACCAATCACAGACAAGGATAATTTCACCCTCGCCGCGAGATTTCATTTGGATATTTTAGATAAACAAAGATGGCTGCCTCTGCTTGTGTGGTTGTGAATGTGCGTTTTAGCTTTATTTAATAAGAAAAGAGTATTTATCCCCATTTATTTTTTGTAAATACCGTATGTATTTTCTAAATATCAAACCCGTGTTACTACCGAACTTCACCTTTTGCCAGTTGCTAGCATTTTAAGGCAATAAATGTAAATGATTTTTTGCCTTGAAGTGTTAGCTGCTAGCATTTGTTATTTAGTGAACGACGAATTTACTATGGATGTAAGAGCTTTGGATGTATATAGGTAATATATATTTTTCTTTCTGTCTAATCTGTATTAACTTTATAGTTATGGTAATGTTTCTTTATTACATATATGCACAAATATTAACATTTTCGTTTAAATTTCCTTAATTAAAATTTTTGTGTACATATATTAGTATAATTGATTTATTGTATTTACATGTGTTAAAGCAAACCTAATAGTATTTTATTATTATTTTTTTTTTTTTAATTTGCATGTTTGTATGTACTGTTTCTAAAATTTCTTTTAGAATTTACAATATACAATAAAATATGCTGTGTAATTTTAAATCTTTAAGCATAGTAAAAAATTATCTTTCGTCAAAGTAAGAAAAAGTAAAACCGTCTTAAAATTAATTTTCATTTTGTAAGTGAATTTACATAATATGTCTAATTTAGATTGTAAAAATCAATTATTAAATTTAAAAAATTACATTCACTTACTTTTCCCTTTCTAAGATATGAGAGATATATACTATTATATAGCTACAAATGAAGTTTTGCAAGTGAATGTAGAATTGGCGTGCTGTGTCTCAAACTTACTTAATTTAATTATAATAAAATGTAAAAAGGAAAAGGAAAAATTTTAGTTCCAGGGAAAATAAATATTTATCATAATTTCCTTTAAGCTTTATTAATGTTTTATGTACAGGGACTTGTATCATTCATAAACATACTTTAAATAAGATTTTTAGTTTATATATATATATATATATATAATTGCAGTTTTCATTAAACTCAATTAATCTTTAATAACTTTAAATATTAATACTTGTTATTCTTAATAGATATGCTATTAATATTAGACATGATTAATAAGAATTTTAATTACAAAAATATATATATATGGGTATTTATATATTTTTTTTATAATATTTAATTAATTTTCAATAGATTTAAATATTAAGACATGTTATTCTTCATACTTTATAAATAAGAAGTTTAGTTACCAATATATATATATTACAATTTTCATTTAACTTAATTATTTTTTAAGATTTAAATATATTTCATTTTCTTGAATAACACCTAATGCCAAGATGGACGCCATTGGAACCGTGATTTGTTTATCTCACGACGATTTCACTCGGAAAAGACCAGTCGAAATTTCAGAAAACGATTCCGCCTGACAATTCCGATAATGAAGGCAATTCGATGAGTTCGTTCTAGCGAAATAAGAAAGGCTATCGGAATGTGACGTCACATCGGAGAAATTCCGATAACGAGTGCATTTCGATGAGCTCGTTCTAGAGCCCCTGGTGATTGGATGTTTTGGAATCCTGTTTTAGGAGTATATAAGGAAGTATTAAACTATCTTGCTTTGCACATTTCTTTTGCACTTATGATGTTTTGTAAAGCATTAGATACGTTTTAAGTTATTTTTAGATTGCCTCAGAGTATGAGGGCAATGTTCTGTCTTTTTATTTAAGTTGCATAATGTATTAAAGTTGTTTGATGGCCGGCATCCTATTTTTAGTGCTAGTGCTGAGCAAGACAACTATTAATCTCATCATAAGCAATTAGTTTTTGGTAAATAGCTCTTCCTCATGGCAAGTTTAAAGATCGTTTTTTTTCGTAACTAGCGCTAGCAACGTTTTACATTTGTTAAGTTTATAATATCTCTTGTTATGTTTCAATAAACATTGTTATTGTTATTAAACTCTGTTTTATTTAAAAGCAATACACTACATTTGTTACATAAAGAAGAGCCAGATGAGTACTCTACTGCTTTTTATATTTCTGCTAAATATTTTATAAACATGTTTAGACAACTAATTTAGTCTACATGATATCATAGGTTATGGGCATTTCGTTTGGCTTTACCTTGTGTACAGTTTAAATGTGCAGCGTTTTTTTTTTTTTTTTTTTTTTTTTTTTTTTTGCAATGGCAATGACTTTAACTCCTTCTATAGAAAAATTAAATGCCAGTAATTATATTACTTGGCAAAAGGATATTCGTTTTATTCTTATCAGAGATAATTGCTGGGGATTGGTTGCCAAGGAAGAAACATTGCCAGAGGAAGATGGTAAACCGGAAACATCAAAGCTTATTGCAGATTTTAAGCATAGGCCAAGACTTGCTTTGTCTACCATATACCTGCATGTAACTCCTGAAGTTCGATGCATAATTGAAAACTGTAGTGGCCCAGTTGAAGCATGGGAGGCTTTAAAGAAAATTTTTTTGTCAGACTCACGTGCAATATATATACAGTTATTTGCAGAGTTTATAGAATGTGATATGTCTCAAAATGAATCTGTAACCTCGTATGTCAACCGATTGGGTAGAATAATTGAACTTTTAAGAGAAATGGGTCGTCTAATGGAGGATATTTTTCGTTGCTATGAGCTCCTACGACATCTTCCGAAAAAGTATAACTCCGTGGTTTAAGACATGATGCGATGGAAGTCTGATGAATTTAAATTTACTGCTCTGGTGTCTGAACTAACCTCTGAGGAAATCCGTTTGCAGTTACAGAAAGACGATGAAATACAGGTGGAAATTCAGACTGTTCAACATAAAGGTAAACAAAAGATTGATAAGCCTTTATTGTGTTTTAAGTGTAATAAACCAGGTCATATTAAGAAAGACTGTTTAAGTAATATAAATACAAATTTTAATGCAAGTTTTAATAGAAACTCTAATGTTAAATCAAATGTAAACTCTAAGTTTAAATCTAAAAATGTTAAATCCTAAAGGAAGATTGCTTGTTCTGTCAATTCGGTCAATTCTGTTAATGAACCTTAATATTATATTGCACAAGTTAATTTTAGTGATATTGGTGGCGACAATTGTTGGATATTTGATACCGCTGCGAGTCACCACTGTTGTCGCAATAAAAACTGAATTTCATCCAGTTGAAGGTGAAAATTTGAAGGTGGCCATTGATGGAGTAAGTTTTCCGATTGTTGGGAAAGGTATAGTTATGTAAGTTAAAATTTGGAAATAATGATGTATATCTTAAGGATGTTTTATTTAGTATTATTAATAATAGATAATTAATTTACTCTTTCTTTGAAAGTTTTTTTTTTTTTTTTTTTTAATAAAACAATTTTAATTAGATCCTTATTTCTATAATTAGTTATAGAAAAAAATATTTTTATGTTTAAGAGCATTTTGAATTAGATGATTCATTTTAATTCTCGAACAATAGTATTACATAGCTGCCAAGATTTTTAATTTATTCCGGAATGTTGTTAGTAACGCCGCTTTTTCACACCGTAATTTTTTACAGTGATTTTCTTAATATTTAATCATAATTATATATCGAAGAAATTTTTTCTACAAAGATTACAGTGTGAAAATAAGTATGGGGCTAAGAACATTCTGGAATAAATTTAAAAACTTGGCAGCTATATATTAAGCAATTTCAATTAATTTAATTATTAAAATTTTACATTTTTAATAGTTAAATTATTTTTAATTTGAATGTATTATTAAATGATTTTTTAATTATTATTTTTTATATATAATCATTTAATAAAAAAAAAAAAGTTTTTTAATTCAAAATATTTTGGTGGTTATGGTTTAAGCGTTAAAGCCTATTGACGACATACAGGTCCTAAGCCTGGATGAAATGCCTTTTATGAGAGTTCTTTCGAATGAGCCCTGGTCTATATATACGAGAGTTTCAGAGAAAACCATGGTAAATTGCAAATGTCTAGGTTGAAATGTGGGACCTTGGATCGAACACGGCAAAAGAAGTCAATCAGAGCCCACCAGTGGCTGAGCGGTTCTTTGCTCAAAGCTGGTAGACGTAAGGTGCCGGGTTCGATCCCAGGTCACGCTCGTCGACCTAGCTGTTCGGAATTTTCCGTGGTTTTCTCAGAAACTTGCATAAATACGGGCTAGGAACCCTTAGAAAGACCTCCACGGAAGGCACCCCTTATCAGGCCTAGGACCCTAGAGTAGTCAATCGCCCTTATTCCCAAACACTAACACCAATTTATCAACTTGGAGAGCAGAACCGCTCTGCTACTAAAATAGGCCTTTTAATTATAAGTCCAAAAAATAGTATAAAGTATCAGATTATCTTACTTTTGCTCATCGATATAATATTCAGCTCAACTAGAAAGTATCTCTACGTCAAAAATAATATACTTTCATTACGTCTTTAGCCATTTTTAAAAAGAGCCGTCGACAGATCCGCATCCGAGGTCTGACATCGTCAAAACCAAATTACCCTCTGCTCTGCTGCTCCAACGCGCTTGCTGGAAAATTCCACACTGGAGGATGCGCGCGCAGGAGGTGAGAATGATGACGTTCTTCTGACATCACGTTACGTGTTGGTTGCGTCACTCCGTCAAGGTTGCTCGTCGCTGAGTGAGAGAACTAGACTTATGCAAAGCTGGTTTTTGAATCAAATGACCGGACAAGCATGGTGCTTCCATTACAAACTCGGCCATCCTTCCACGACTGGTCCTCCAGGAGGCCATACTGAGAAATACAAAAAGAAAAAACACACACAAAAGCAACACGAAATAATAACAAGCGCATTTACATATACATACAGTCTTGATAGATTTTTTTTTAAGTATCATCTTTAAGTTATTCGCTCTTTACGAGATTTGGCATGAGTGGATGTGCAAAGGGGGGGCCTTCGTGGCATCCCTCTTTAACTACATCATATGTGTTTTCCCTTTTCATTTTTACAATTTTGTAGGGGCTAAAGTATTTCGATTTCAGTTTGGTGGCAATTACGTAGCCTACTTTTTAAGTTTTCGGTTGTTGTCTTTGCAAGTTGTAATTTTTTCTATTTTCTTCTTGAACTTTAAAAATTTGTCCTTTTGCATGTTTACGCAAATATTTCTCTGGGCCTCAAAGTCAGCTTGGAATTCGAACTCGAGCACCTCTGTTTTGCTGTTTCCAGTTTTAGTTTTTTCTAAAGTCTCTGCAGCATCTTCTTTAGTCATAAAATTTACAGTAGCACTCTTATGTGTAGGGGAAACTTTTAAATGTATTTGCACGGCTTTGGGAAATAATGCAGCTATTTTATCAATTGTAGTCTCCATTGGAATAGGTGAAATAAACAATTTTTTCAATTTTATACTAGCAGTCTCCTCTTTTGGGACATTCTCTTTTTTAAAATCAATCAAATCTATTGTGAAAGGCTGTCCTCTCAATTTCTTTCTTTTAAGAAGTTTGAAATTTTCTTCAACTTTTTTCTTCAACTCATTCTGCTCTTCTGCTAACTGCAAAACCTTTTCATGTAGGATTTGTTTTTCGTATTTCTTTGAAGGAGTTTTTTCTTGATTTTGCGATTTCATTAGGGAAATGTTCTTCTGATTTTGTTCCTTTCGTTGAGTCTCCTCCTCTTTCTCACTGTCATCATCTTCACTATTATCGTCTCTTAAAAGCATCGCTTTATCATTATCGCTTTCGTCATTATTTTCGTCATCGTCATTGTTTTCACTTGCAGCTTTTTTGGAAGATTCTAAAAATTTTTTCGACAACTTAGCAGGTTGTGGAGTTTTATTTTGAGTCTTTTCAACATTATTTAATGTTTTATTTATTTCTGGGGATTTTTCAGAAATTTTATTTTTAAAGTTAATGGGAGCGTCAATAGCAATATCTGTGTCAACTTCATTTTGATATGCATTTATTGGAAGAACTGTTACTAAATTTACCGCGATGGGACTAGATTTTTTTTTTTTTTTTAATACCATTTTCACTTGTCGTCTCGCCCAATATTAACACGTTCATTCCGATGATTACGTCATAGGGTATAAAATCATTATTTACAAAATAAACACTGGTTTTAGATTGAAAATCATCAATTTTAAGATTCACATTACATGAGCCTAACGGCTTTATGAAAATTTTCCCGATCCCCTTCAGAGTGGGACTCATAGGATTTAATCTTTTAACATTCAATTTATTAAAGGCACTTTTACGCAGCAATGTTGCCTCACTCCCTGTATCAATAATACCAGTAAAATTCAAATTATTTATTTGAATGTTTTTGTTCAGGTTTTGATTTACAGTAATGCATAATGACTCGAATTCGGGTTTCGAACTTGGACATTCCGAGCTCTTGTACCCAAAATGTTTACATGAAAAACACTGTAAAGCCTTAGCTCTATGGAGGCAGCCTCTAGATAAGTTTCACCGCAATTATAACAAACTTTATTTATTTCACTTTTAGGATTAAATTTTTCGACTACATTATGTCCTTTTGGTTTCAATTTTGCATTATGCTCTACTTTATCAAATCTAAATTTATTTTCATCGCTAACTCTTTTAAACTCCTCATACATTTTAATTTTTTCATTAAAGTCGCGTAAATTTTTAGCACCATACAAGATAATTTTATTTTCATATTTATCGTTAATCCCTGGATCACATAGTGCATAATGGCAGCATCATTCATATGTCCATTCTTACTTAATTCTCTGATTTTAAAAAAGTATTCAGTAGCCGTTTCATCAATTTTCATTTTTCTTTTACTCAATAAATCATTCAAAGAATTTACTTCAAATTTAAATTCTTCAATGAGCGCTTTTTTAAATTTCTTATATGTAAGCAGAGGTTTTTCAGATTTAATAAACAATACAGCGTTTCCGCTCAAAGATCGTTTACAAAAAATATTTTTTTTGTAATTTATTTAACTTAAACATGTTAGATATTTCTTCAAATTCAGTAAACCACTCAATTATATTTTCGTGCGGCTCACCGCTAAATTTACTAATATTATTCTCAAAATCGTTAAATGAAATGGCTGCACCATGTGTTCCAGAATTCTTAATATTATTACAATAACCAGAATATTTATCACTATTATTATTATCATTATGCCATTGCACTGAGGAATCAATTTTCGTGACGTCACTATCGCCACTTTTCGATTCATTTTCGGATTCAATGTCCGACTCATTTTCAGAATTTTTATCTATTAGCGATTTAGTATCACATAATTTTGACAATAATCTGTCACGTAACTCTTTTTTTGTACCGTCAAAAGAGACATTTAATAAATTACTGATTGTTATTAGTTCATTCAAAGTAAAGTTTTCACTTATAGGTTTTTGTTTCATAACATAGTTTTCATCGCCAACGGCGAAAGTGAAACCTGTAATTTTTTTTTTTTTTTTTATTCCGCCTCTGTTTTTTCGATCACCGTCATCGTCAAATAAAAAACGATGCAGAATTTTGATATTATTATATTTCTCATTCCCGAGTGCAATACTTATTTGAGGAATATCCCCCAAAGAAATCCTCATGCAATAAAAAAAAAGTTGACGTACCTTTGAAGAACAGGAACAACAGATGCCTTGATTATTTTAATATTTTATAAGTGCATACTTAGATTTTTGTTGAGTTGATCCGTCTAAATAATCTGTTGACTTTGCGCACCTTTCATAATTATTTGTAGAAAAGCTTTAATATAATTCAGCACTGATTTGTAGAAACAGTTCAACCACAGTTTTAAAATAAATAAAAAGTTCAGTCAATGAAAAGTTTATTTAAGTAAAGTTCAGCAAATGTTCAAAATATTTTTTTTTTCGATCCCACTTCTGAAGAATATGTAGAAAGTAATTGGGCGTTCAATCAATTAATACTCGATTACTATTAACTATTTAAAATTTAATAATGAATAACTATGTACAACTTATATACAGGATGATATTATGAATTAATATTAAGCAGCTGAGTTATACTCATAACTTATATCGTTAAGAACGTTCAACACTCACTTGTATTATCACAGTCAAAACAGAAGTTTATATCAGTTCATCTTACTGTTGCTCGTCGATATACTATTCGGCACAACTAGAAAGTATCTCTACGTCAAAAATAATAACTTATATTACGTCTTTAGCCATTTTTAAAAAGAGCCGTCGACAGATCCGCATCCGAGGTCTGGCATCGTCAAAACCAAAATACCTTCTGCTCTGCTGCTCCAGAGCGCTTGCTCAAAAATTCCACACCGCAGGATGCGCGCAGAAGGTGTGGGTAGAGCCTCTATAATACAGGCCGACTTATCGCCCTCCATATTTGCCCCCATTTGGAACCGCGCTTCCCGACTGGCGCGCTTATTGCTTTATTGGCGAGTTTGAATGAAGGTTTCTTTTCTCAGAGTTCAGCGCGATATTTAACACGGCATATATAATAGTTCTTTATTCGAGGCTGCACTTAATCGGTAGTGATTTCTGCAGTAGTGAATAACATTTCTTGTTCAATGATATGAGAAATGTTAAATTTTGCTTTGGTTCGTTTAATTGTTAGATATAAAAATAATTTCATTTTCATCAAGATTTTATAACTTAATTTAATTGCAAAATAATTTTTTAAGTTTTTAACAATTTATTTTAAAATTATATATAGATGTTTATAGTGATTGTGCAAATACTGTGTAATTTATATATATATATATATATATATATATATATATATATTAACAACACTTTCATTAGTATAGATGCAGAAATAAAGAACGAAAATAAACTAGTATGTTGTGGCCACCACATGAATTTCTTCTATATTTTCCTATACTAATTCACTCAGTAAAAATAATTTATTAAAATTTTTATTTAAAAAAATTATATTCCATGATAATGCAGACGATTTCCATATTAGAGAAGTAGTATAACACTAAATATCCAAAAGAAAGTCAATTTTATTGTCAATATTACATTAAAATTTTTTTTTTTTTTTTTTTTTTTTGTTAAAAATGAAGAAAATCGATAACTTTATTTTAAATTATCGCAGATCGATGGTTCAACCATTCGTTTTAAAGGTATTGGCAAGCTCTTTTGAACGATACCCATCATGGAAAAAAAAAAAAAAAAAAAAAAAAATCCACAGATGTTGGCACAAAATTGACTTTCTCTCAACATTTAGTTTTATACATCTCCTCCGAGACGAAAGCGTTCAAAGCTGGTAGATGGAAGGTGCCGAGTTCGATCCCAGGTCACGCTCATTCACCTAGTCATTCGGAGTTTTCCGTGGTTTCCTCCGAAACTCGAGTAAATACGGACTAGGACCCCTTAGAAAGACCCCCATAGAGGGCATTTCCCCTACAGGCCTAGGATACATGCGGAGACAATCGGTCTTAAATCCTCCAACAAACCTCCGAGACGCAAACCGTTTGCATTCCCCATGGAAAACAATTTTAGCAAATAATTTGCGCTGCGTGAATTTTTTCAGTAAAATATAGAAGAAAGTTTTGTGGTGGCCACGGCATACTAGCTTGTTTTATAATTTAAAATTTAATTATGGTTAATTTAGCCCTCTTCTTTATATATGTATAATAGGTATGTGAGTATGTATGTATGTGTATAAAAAATTTACAAATCAAAATCAGTCTCCTACAGATTTCAGTTTCATATACTATAACTAAATTTTACGAAGAATAATAGCTCCTTTCCAAAGTTTCGGTGGAGTTTTTTTTACTTACTTTTTCTTTATATATATATACTAGCAGGCTTCGCTCGCTTCGCTGGACCTTATTTTTAAATGAATCACTATAATTACTGAATTCTCAATTTTTATTTTTTTGCCCCACCACTCCCCCCCCCCTTCCCAATAATTTTAAAAATTCGAACATATCCGCAATCGATTTGTAAGTATCGAAAACCTCTATGTACCAATTTTGAATGATCTAACTCTATTTTTTTTTTGCCCCTCCGCCCCCCCCCTCCCGTCCCTCCTAATAACGTTACACTTTCGAAAATATCCCCATTTGACTTGCAGGCCTCTAAAACCAATCTGTACTAATTTTGTACGGCCTAACTGCATTTCTATTTCTTTTTGCCCATAGCCCTCCCCCCTTACCGACCCACCCCTCTCACCGCCCCTCCTAATAATTTTACAAATTCAAAAATATCCGCATTCGATTTTAAGTATCGAAAACCATTTGTGTACCAATCTTGAACGATTTAACTCTATTTTTATTTTTTTGCCCCCCCCCCATCCTCTCCCCCATCTCGCCCCTCCTAATAACTTTACACTTTCGAAAATATCCCCATTCGACTTGCAGGCCATTAAAACCTATCTGTACCAATTTTGAATGCCCTAACTGTATTTCTACTTTTTTTTTTTTTTTTTTTTTTTTTTTTTGTCCATAGCCCCCCTTACCGCACCTCCTGATAATTTTACAAATTCGAAAATATCCGCAATCGATTTGTAAGTATTGAAAACCTCTATATACCAAATTTGAACGATATTTTTTATTTTTTTTGCCCCCCCCCCCCTCTCCCCTCCTAATAACTTTACACTTTCGAAAATATCCCCATTCGACTTGCAGGCTATTGAAACCTATCTGTACCAATTTTGAAAGGCCTAACTGCATTTCTAATTGTTTTTGCCCCTGCTGCCCTACATGAGGGCTGAATTTTTAAAATTCCAGAAATTGGTTTTTAGATATTTGTATTAGATATATTTTATAGCAAAAATTTCACGTATATCTGTTTTTTTTTTTTTTTTGTTTGTTTGAGATATATAGGATTATGCGAAATCGCGTTTTACGCATGTAAAATCTCGTTTCGCCCCCCCCCCATCTTGGGGACCGAATTTCGAAAATTCTAGAAATTGGTTTTTAGACATTTATCTTAGCTATATTTTAAAGCAAAAATTTTACGGATATCTGTTTTTTTGTTTGAGATATGAAGGATTTTTTGAATTCACCTGCGAATTTTTTCAATTTTTTATTTTCCTAAACCATCCCTGACCTATAAGGAAAAAAACAAAAAAAGAATCATCGAAATCGGTCAAGTCGTTTACGATTTTATAAAGGACATACAGACAAACATTCATTTTTATATATAGAGATATATATAAAGATTTCTATAATAAAAGTCTGTTACCCTCCAATCAAGTAAAAAAAAAAAAAAAAACTTAGCATTTTGTTTAAACTTATCATCAGGGCTGAAGTCTTTCTAGAAGTTTTCTATGTTCCCCCGCCTTTTTTTATTTTTCACTATAAAAATTTAAGGATGATAAATTTTGCTTTGCTTTCCTTTAAAAATTCAGTGAATCTTCTCTAAATGTCCATCTCGTTTGAAAAGCCACATTCCTTCAGGGCCAATTTTAACAGATCCAAAGTTTCCTTCTATAACTTTATATTAATATCCCTCAAATAAAAGCCCACTTACAACTGTATTCCTTTTTCAAGATCAAGTAATTTTACTTTGCCTTTGACCAAAACTAATTAGTGTTCACCATTTATAAGTGAGAGGTTAAACACTATATCTACAGTTATGCAGTGGCGGATTTATGGGGGAGGCTAAGGGGCTGAAGCCCCCCCCCCTCCAAAAAAAAAAAAGCACTAATATTCCCAACTGAATGTTACAATTGTAAATTTTTCATTGATCTGGATTAATATCTTGAAAACTCTTAGCCCCCCCCCCCAAAAAAAAAAAAAAAGTTAAGTTCTGGATGCGCCACTGCAGCTATGTGATCAAAACGTAAATTCCTATAATCCAAATGTAATTTATAGATTTTGTGGCCTGAATAGGATTTTCTGAACAACCTTAATTAAAAGGCTACTTCTTTTTAAGGGCTATGGCAGGTGGCTCCCTTACTATGGTGCACGTGAAGGTATTAAGGTCAACTGACTACACGAGGGTCCTCTCCCTGTAATAACTTTAGGGTGGTTTTATTGTATAAATATATATATATATTAAAGTTTGTATATATATATATCTATATATAATCCGTCTTCTACAGATTTCAGTTGATTTGCTAATTATATCTTTACAGAAAAATATAGAATAGTGTTCCTAATTAACAAATGACTTTTTTTAAGAATTAATTTGAACATTCACTGATTTATTATTATTTTTTTTAATGTAATTCTTGTCTATAATGTTTAAGTCTCTCAGTATCTTTATTTATGCAAGATTTTAATTTCATATTACATTTACTGTTATTTTAAATATTTTTTAATGCCAATGTTCACTTAGTCACTCTCACACATTTACTGTAGATTGTAACATGCAAAAGAGTTTCATAATTTATGAATATAATTGATATTTTTTTTCTTTATTATATTTGTCTTGAGTACATATGAATATATACAGAGCCTGATTAAGGCCTGCTGTGGGCCAGGACAATTTTCGTGCCCCCTCCCCCCAAACAAATTAAAGCTTATTATTATTATTATTATTTTATTTTTTTCAAAAAGTTAAGAAAATTTCACAAAGTTAAGAAAATGTAACTGGATACAAACCTGAGGTGTAGGTTCAGTGTTGCATTAGAGCTAGGAAACAGGAAATTGGTGACGATTTGGTACCTACCCCTAGGTGTGGTCTGTAGGCATGCCATATAACTTTTGATCCTCCTCCTCGGAGATTAGATTTCAACTAAAGATTATTATCATTAGCTAACTTTCAATTAATTTTTTAAAGAAAATCTTTGCCAAAAATAGCATTTAAAATTTTTTAAAGTTATTTTGGTGCCCCTAAATAGAGGTGACCTAGACGGCCTGTGCGATAATCAGGCCCTGAATATATATAAGTAAATTCTTCATTTTTCCTTTTTAAATGTTTGAACTACAGCTATATTCCATATCAATGGAAAGTTTTTTACAATTTCTCTTTATTTTAAACAAATAACATTCAGTCAGTGCCAGACTTACTTTTACTATAAAAACATTGTGCAATATGAAAAATGTTTTATAATTAATAATTAAAAACATATTTTTTATTTCTTGTCTTTAAATAACATCACTCATTCTTCAATTTACTCTTCTTTTCACTATAATTTTATTTTACTCTATTATGGATTTGCATTACTCAAATGTAAGTTCTCATAATTAAATTCTTTTATAATTTTATCCAGTAACCTCAGAAAGTATTTCATCCTACTTTACTCCAGGTGAATGATGTTATAATCAAAGTTCTCACAAAGGGAAATTTGAATACCATTTTTTACCTCTATTTATTTTTAGAATTGGCTAATCATTGATATATATTTTTAAAAAATTTTCTTGTATCCAAATTTGTATTTGTGAGAACCCTGGTTATATTAGGTTTCTAAAAGTAATATTCTATATGTGCTAATAAAATGAAAATAAATCCAGTAATGTATACTTTTAATCATTAGTTAAAAAAGAGTAATACTGACCCCCCCCCCCCCCCGCCTCACACACACACACACTTAGTTGTGAGTCTATATGCACTCATTGTTTCAAAAGATGCAAATACCAGACAAATAAAAATACATATATTTTATTTATTTCATTTCACAAATTATTTACACTGTTGGAGAAATCTAGATGCTTATAATGTTTAATCAGATGCAACAAAGGCTTGCAAAATAATAATAATAATATGTACAGTACCTGGCCAAATTATTAGACCAAAGAAAATATTTAAAGTTTTTTGAAAATTTTCTTATATTTGCTTTTATTTAAATATTTTTAAGTGTAATATTCATTCAATTACTCTCACATTTACTATAACCTGTAACATGGGAAAGTGTTTCATAATTTATGAATGATGCATGATTATTATTCACTATAATAATTTTTCTGTACTCTAATATAGATTTTGAGTACATATGAATATACACAAGTTAATTCTCCATTTTCACTTTCCAAAAGTTTCAATTACAACTATATTCCAAATCATAGGAAAGTGTTTTATAATTTGTCAATGATGTATTATTTTAATTTTTCAATAACACCCAGTCAATCATTATCTGACTTACTTTTACTATAACTTATGTAATATTGAAAAGTGTTTCATAATAATGGACTTAAGCATATTATTTCTTTCTTGTTTTTTTAATAAAACCACTCAATCATTCCCTGATTCACTATAATTCTATCCTGTAATATATAACAATATAATAATTTAAAAGTTATCAATAATTTAGTTATCAATAAGTTTATAATAATTTAAAAGTTAAATGAAAATAAAACCCAGTAACATAAAATTAATCTTTAGAATAAAATAAATAAATAAAACCATCATTTCTATTTATCAAATTATGAACCTATATTCTTGTACTGTTTCAAAAGATGCGAATAATACTAGAAAAATAAAATACAAATATTTTATTTATTTCGTTTCACAAAATGTTTACATTGCTGGAGAAATCTATATATGCTTATATTGTTTTATCAAATACAACAAAGGCCTTGCAAAATAGGATGTAATATAATTACATATTCACAACACTTTTACAAATTTAATTGATATTAAACAAAGTAAAAAATGCATATCTGGAAAATACAAGATGCAGGAAGATTCATCGCTCCGATATGTAATGCTCTGTCTATCAACCTAAAAAGATGCAATTTGTTTTTCAGACAAAAATGAAGATAGCCCCCTGTCTTTTTCTTGTATTGCATCTTTTTCTTTTAATATCTTTTAAATTTTTACGATAGCATTTTCTAATGCTGCAATTTTCTTTTTCAGAATTTTGTTATATTCTTCATAACATTCCTATAAAAAAAAAAATAATAATTAACCAATAATTTCAGTCTATGATAACTAATTTTTCAAATATTTAAGTACATAAAATGATACAGTAAGAATAATTTTGATGACCTTTCGAAGAAGAAATAAATGAACACAATTATGCATCTCTTATCCTGTATAATCTAATGTTACTGAAAATAACAAAAATATCCTAAATAATCTGTTATGATGTTTGTTTACTTTACTTCCTTTTATAGTACAATGCGATAAACATATTATATGGTAAGGTATAAGCTCAAAGGCACTGTATTTGAACATTTCTAGTCTATTTCAATAGTAGTTCTAAAAGAACTTTCATTTAACAAAAATTTCTGTGTGACGAACCTTCTCCATCCTCCTCTCTCTTTTGTTAACCCCCCCCCCCCCATTTTGTCTGCAGCCTTACCTTCAATAAATAGCACATTTGCTAAAAATATTTAAGAAAATCACAGTGCGAACTAGGAGACAATCAAGTTAAAATTGTAAAAAAAAAAAAAAAAAAAAAAAAGACAAACTAATTTATAACATTGTGTAAAATCCAGGCCCGTACAAAGTATATAGAGAAAAATACATAAATAATAGTAATGTCTGAGCCTGAACTGTGAAGAGTTCTTTTTATTTTTCAGTTGTTTACAAAGACAGTGTAAAGTGTTTATAAATGATATTTACATTTTAGTAATTTAAAAAATACAGAGTTTGCAAATGAGCTAAAAATTTGTTTAATTTATTATTTGTGCATAAATAAATATAACTTTATTTACATATTTATTTATATTAAAATGAAATAATAAAAAAATACAGGGTTCATAAATATAGTAAAAATCTTATTTAATTTAGTATTTGTAAATGAAAAAAAAAACTGCTTATTTGCAGTTTTAACTATATTAAATTGCATTATGTAAAAACACTTTAACTTTAAAAATATAATTAAAAAATTTAAAAAAAGTTTAATATGCATCCTTATTTTTTTTAAATTTAGGATGCATATTAGTTTAATTTTGTGTACAACTTAAAATTCAAAATTATTGTGCAAGACAGGTATCAACATTTACACATTTATAGCATAGTACGTCATAAAAGAAAAGGAAAACAAACCTTTTCTGGATTACTCAGATGTGATTCAAGTACACAACCAGGTTTTGGACATCCAATTTCAGCCTCAGTCTATTCTGCTTGAATTGGGACTCTTCAAAATGATCCTAAAGAATTTTTTTAAATCTTATTATGAGTATTAACAAATTAACATACATTTATTTAAAAATGTATCATAAATGTATTCAAAAGAAGTAAATTGCTAGTAGCAAATTGATACTTTTATATAATATTTACAATTTACATATGGAACATTTCAAGAGTTGACCAAGATTTTTTTTTTTTTTTTTTTTTTTGGGGGGGGGGGGGGGCAGTGGCATTTTGGCAGAATATATAAGTGCAAAAGAAAATTTTGTAAAAAAAATCTACTTTTGTAAACAAATAAAAATTAACACTAATTTATATATATATATATCAAGTTTATACCGTGGTAGAGAATCAAGTGCAAGTAGTCATTTGAAATAATATTGAAAACATGGGAAATTTTTTAAAAAAATTAATTTTTATAAAACAAAAATTTTGTGAAATGACTTTATGAACTGAAATTTAGTGAATGGGCTCATACTTCGTTTACTAAATTTAAATTTTCTGAAAGGGTCTATTTTATGAACTTTAATTTTTTGAAAGGCCCCATTTTATAATATTCAGTTTGGAGAAGGAAGGGGGGGAGGGGGTTAAAAGGAATTTTTTTATTTTGATCAACCCCTGAAATTAAAAAATGAATCCCCCCCCCCCGAAAATCCTATTAAAAAAAAAAAAAAAAAAAAAAAAAACAGAAAAATATTGATTTAACAATTTATAGAATACATAAACATTCCCATAAAGTAAATCTTCATCTGAACCTGAACAATCTATCATTCAAGTGTGCAGTTAAACTAAATATTAAGATAGAAATTAAAACAAATTGGATACTTTGTATAAATATCAAATAATTAGTTCATGTTCTAAAAGCATTTTTATTTTTATTATCTCATGTTAATTAAACTTTAAAAAACAAATAAGATTATTTAAAATTAAAAATAATGGGTTTTTCTTGAAAGTTAACCGTGAAAACAGAAATAAAAGCACCAACTTGTTTCAGAGAAATTTCCTCAATAAAGGTTTAATGCATATATACTACATTAAACTTTATTATAAATAAATTTCTTAGATATATAATAATATGACTGCATATTTTGACTCACATAATGTCAATTAATATACCATGTTTTAAACATAAAAAGGTTTTGTTTCTTATATTGATCAAAATATTTAGCATTATTTCACAAAAATATTAAATCTCTTTATATTTTGCAAGAATTTATTTATAAGCAAGATCTTTTATTAATAATAACTAAATTCTTTCTTATCAAAATAAATAATTATTACGTAATAAGTAAATCAATTTATTTTAAATAAAATATTTAACATTAAAAACTATTGTAGTTTAAAACGAAATTTAAGGAGCATATATTTCTTAATCTAGAAAAAAAATTCTTAATCTAAATTTTTTGAACGAGGATTGTACAAGTTTCTATTGAAAGATTTTAGCATAGTAAACTTAAATTTTCAAAATTCATTCTTTATTATTATTATAGTTATTATTAATTTAAATTTACCTCTTTTAAGACAATAGAAAACACCAATAGATATTTCAGAAAAGTACAAGTCTATCAAGTAAATAAATGCTTTTTACTGTAGTAAGTTAAACTATAATACATATGAATATATTGTTTAGCACAAAAAGTTTATTATCTGATTTTAATGATTAAATAAAAATAACCCTAAAAATGCAAAAATGCGTACATTTCTTCAATAATAATTCACCTACGATTTAAAATTAAAAACAAACTAAATTTTATTTGCATTAAATTATGAAAACAAAACTTTATTTGGCGAAATTTGACGTCGCCAATATTTACAAACTCAGAATATCACATTAAGCTCATAGTTAACTTTTTTACGTCTTTAAAACATATAAGCAGTTAAATATTAATAAGTAGCAGCATGCATTATCATATTTTCACATAAAGAGGAGGTATTTATCAAGAGATATATTAATTAAACAAAATATAACTTACATTCCATACTTCAGCGCCGGATCTCCGAATGCATTTGTCTCGACGAAAATTAACAGTCCAAATTTTCTTTCTGATCGCCTCTAAAAGAAATCCAAACATCCGAGGATTCTTTCTTGAATGAATACTGCAATTAATATCTTAACATCCATCTATATTTATTACTTTATACACAAAAAACAATAAATATCCTCTGACAGCGTAACGATAACTGGGGATCTAAACAAGCAAGCAGACGACAATGAAAGAAGTGTGCTTCCGCGGAAGTAAATAGTTCCACAATTAGAAAAAGCTATTCAGCTATTGATAACCTAATATTATATTTTCTTTTAAATACGAAGCTAAATTTGTTTACTTATCTTTTATGAATGAATATATTTTATTTATGCGTTTGAAAATTACCATTTAAAAAGCATGCAATTTGGCGAACTTTGAAACGATTTACAGAAATATATCTATATATATATATATATTATATAGTATTTATAGCATTTAGAAATATTTTTTTCAATTAAAAGCTTAAATAGTTATATTAAACAAATACTAAACATTTTGTTTTTTAATAAGTGCAATCATTTTTAATTATATTTTTATATCAAATAATTCTTTAATTATTTTTTTGTATAATCTCCCATATTATTATTATTATTATTATTATTAATTATATTATTATTAAAAGTATTTTAATTCGGATTTTTCAATTAAAATCATCCTTATACATTGATTCATTTAGATACTAAGTAATAACAATGGCTAAATCTTAGCAGAAATGTAAAACATGTTGAAAATATTAGAGAAATGGAAGTATATATAGCCAAGCCTGTAAAGTTAAGCAATGGTGCTTTATCCCACTTTTTGCCTACATTCTAAAGCAGTGCAGAATCATCTGTCAATGCTCATTGCAGTGACGTCACGTGCGCCTGTTCTATTCTACATAAATGTAGGTGCAATATTCAAATACGACTTGAGTGGGAGGTAACCCCCCCCAACACACACACACACATATAAGGAGTTATTTGTCAAATAAAATTGTTTATTAACCTTGTTTGAATTCTTTTTAACGTAGGTTTATATACAATTAATACTTGTTATCTCATCCTTTGTTTTGTAGTCTATTCTTATAAAATTAATTTATAAGAAAGAGAAAGCCGTGTGTGTGCCCCACTAGATTATTAAAGTAGGGAAAAGAACTAAAATACTAGCTCATACTAGCACTCCCTCCCACCTCAGGCTATGCACCAGAATTACATTACAATAATTGTATATCATTAAAAAAAAAAAAAAAAAAAACTCTTTTTTAAATTTATTGACTTTTGTACGCGTTTGGGTTTTTTATTTAGTAAATAAATTCAGTTTTGTTAACTATTTTTAACGAATTTAACCAGTGAAGCCTCCCCCTCCCACCTTACTCATAAACACATCTCCTGTGTTGCACCTGCTTTCGAATACATCCGGTCGGAAGTGCTACCCTCAAACCAAAACGGTCGCAAGTGCTACAATTTTAACCCCGGTCGCATCTGTCCCGGTCGGAACTGCGACACCACCTTCTAGGATGCCATTGATTCCAAGATTAAAAAAAAAAAAAAAAAAAAAAAAAAAAATGTGAATTTTACAAATATCCTGAAGACAAATTTTAGTAGAGCCTTCTATTGATCGTTTGTAAAAGCAGAAAAGGCAACCCTCGTAATATATTTGAGTATTTAAAAAGCAGTTGTCTGATTACATACCCTCCATATTCTTGATATAAAGTTACACGGCGTAAAATAATGAATAAACAGATTGATGGAAATATATTAAATGCCATTGTTCATTGTTAATGTAAATTAATAACTTCATTCGCTTCTTTTATGAATTTCTCATTTAAAACAAATATCAGAAACAATAAATCATGTTAAGTATTAAGAAAACTTAATCATTAAAATATCATTATTAAGCATAATTTAATTAGTGTAAATATAGATATAAACATTGTACAAAATTTGACATTCATTTTATATTTTCATCTTCTTTACTAAGTTTTCTTTTTTCTCAGAAAAAATTACGGATTTTTTTATTATGTTACTAGGTTGCGTTACCGGTATAATCAATCATTCTATTTACCAACTGTAATCCATAGCCAATTTATGTTAAGAATGTCAGCCCTACCAGGAATTTCTGATTATTATGTTATACAAAAGAAAGTGAGAGGTATTTAAGAAGTTATAAGGAGAAAAAATGAAGGGAAAAGAAATAAAACATTACAGTTCTTTCAATGTTACATTTAAATATATACTTACTTATGTAATTAGAGTGTTGTTATATAACATTTCTACAGTCCCAGTCCACGAAAATTTAAGTTAATATATAAAATTCATCTCAATTGTACTGGTAATGTATAAAGCAATTAAGAGTGGTTTATATGAAATTTAACCAACCACTTTTACAGAGCTTATTTTATTATTCCTTTTTTCATTAAAATAATACAAATATGCAGAAAACCACTGCAGTTAATGAACCTAAGGTAGCTTCTTTTGTTATATTTATTAAGTTAGTAATATTTCATATTTATTATTGTAAAAAAAAAAAAAAAAAAAAAAAGAAACAGGTGTATTTATATACTACTAAATATATCAAAAACATCTTAGGAAGTGATTTAATATTTTCTTAAAATTGTAAGAGGTAATGTTCACTTCAGTGATATATCACAGATCAGATTTTATAATTACAACTTAAAATATAAATAAGCAAATATACAATGCATAACTCAATTTCTAACCAAAAAAAATCTTCTCAACACAATATTTAAATAATTCAATTCTTTATATATATATATATATATATATATATATATATGTATGTATATATACTAGCAGTGTTTTCCCGCTTCACTGGTTACTATATTTAAAAGAAACTCTTTTCTATATCGCTTTCTTATATATATACAGAGAGAGAGAAAGAAAGAAAAACCATTTAAATTGCTCAAAAGATCTATTGCTTGCACATCCACAGATTTTCCGGTGCGTGTCCCTACTGCCTGCGATAATGCCATACCAGTGGTCTTCCATATTTATCCTTATATGATAACAGTTTCGAAATGACAGTATAAAAAAAAATTAGGTTGCTCTTTTATATCTATGGCTGTACCAGATTTCTGATCTAAAACTTATTCTTGTTACTGACCCGATACAGCATATTTCAAATCTTAACTCTTTTCTTACAGTTACTACTTAAATTTTCTAATAAAATATTTATTCTTCAAAATAATAAGATATGGATGGGTCTCACCTGAAATCTTCTAATCCAAAAGTCCGGGTGTGGATGGGGCAACTATCATCCATTAAAGAAACAAAACTTGATGAATGTAGCACTTCTTAGATGAAAACAGAATTTTAATGCTTTGTTAGCATACACTTAAAATGAAAACGAAAACAGAACAAAAAATATCTACAGTATTTACAATTAAATATTAAATTAAATCTTAATATTAACGTTCTTATATTGTCATTAGTTCTTAAATATTAATTCTAATTCTTTAAAAGTCTTAATTGTTCTGTTAAATTTAATAGTTCTGTTTTAGGACCGGGGCTTGTGTAAACACAACGATCTTAACGTAGCCCCATCTCCGTTCGAGGTCTTTTCTGTTCTGCTTCTGATTCTAAAAAGCACCTTTCGCGAAAAAGAGGCGCCCGTCTGTCTGGAAAGGCATTTGTTCTGAAAGCAGAAGAATGAACGGGAGATTCCCGACATCCTCCCACCTTGAGTTGCGACTAATCGGAGGAACTCAACAATCCAAGTTGAAGTCGTTGAGGGGGTTTCACCACACGGACAGTTCGGGAGACCACCGGGGGACGGGAAGTGGGATCATCTGTTGTGGACTTCTTTTTACTGGTTCTGGAACTGGTAGGTTCTGGAGGGTCTTTCACAGGTTCTTTTTCTCTGGGGTTGAGCATCGGTTTCTGTGAGAGATTCTTGTTTTCGGAAGTCGAAGGACTTAAATTTTCTTGGAGAGATTTATGTAAAGTGGGGTGATTCCTAAGTTCGGTACTGTCAATTTCTAAAGGAAACAATCTTTGTAATGGACGCAGAAAAAATCCATTTTCGGTCTTCACCTTAGCTAGGCGTATGACATTATCTTTGCCTGGGTAAATTTCTATCACTCTTGCCAAGGGCCAGTGAACACGTTTCCTATTGAAATCTTCTAATAGGACAACATCGCCGACTTTCAATTGTTTGAATCTTTTGGTCTTAGATGCATGTTGACGTAATTGTCCTAAATATTCAGCTCTGAATCTGTTTCTTAGGTTTTCTCTGATTATTTGCCTATATCTGGCTCTGCGGTTAAGATCTTTAGAATCCAAAGCATCTAGGTCAGGTACTCCTGATGTTGGCAGTTCTCTTAGGAACATCATTGGAGTTAAAGGTAAGGGATATGTGTTATCTTCGGAAACATAGGTTAGGGGCCGTGAATTAATCACTTGTTCACAGTCACATAGCATGGTGCAAAGTTCTTCGTAATTCAAAGATGCACGACCTAAGTTTCTTTTCAGGATTCCTTTAACCATTCCAACAAGCCTCTCCCACCAACCTCCCCACCACGGCGCTGCAGGAGGGTTGAATTTCCATCTGATCTTCTGGGTGGAAGCTACCTTGCAGATGGTTTCCCAATCTACACTCGAGAGAGCATTGCTGGTTCCAAGGAAGTTCTTCCCGTTGTCTGAATAGATGATGTAGGGTCTGCCTCGCCTTGCTATGAACCTTCTTAGAGACTGGATAAAACTTTCTATAGACAGAGACGTAATGGCTTCAAGATGTATGGCTCGGTAGACAGCGCAAGAAAATAAGGCTATCCACGCTTTTGATCCATCAGAAAGATGAAGAGGACCGGCTAGATCTACGCCCACCACTTCAAAGATGGCTGCTTCTCGAACTCTGTCCTCGGGTGGTACTCCAGGTTCAACATCTATTTTGGAAGTCTGAAGTTTTCTGCAAATCACGCATTTTCTTATTGAGTTTCTAATGCATTTTCTAGACTTCATTATCCAAAAATTTTCTCTAAGTAGTGTCATTAGAGTGCTGACTCCGGCGTGCTGATTCTCCAAATGCTTCTCGAATACCAATCTTTGGACGACGGGATGCTTGTAAGGTAAGATTACAGGATATCTGAAGTTTTCACTGTCGTTTCTTTGAATTATATTGGTCTTTACTCTTAAAAGACCAGCTTTATCTTCGACAGGCCTTAAATTTCTTAATTTTGGATCTGTTCTCCCTGAAAAAGATTCTTGTTGTACTAATCGTAAAAGTACATTTTCTGCTTTTGAAAATTCTTCAACTGAAATATCTAATTCGGATATTTTCTCAGCAGTCTTCGAATTATGATAAAATCTATATATCCAGGCAATGGTTCTAACTATTTTCTTGTAAGAGGAAAAATACTGATAAAATCGATTGAAATTATCTTCTTTTTTATCTAAAAGATTTAGGATTGTCTTCCTTTTTTCGCTGTTTATGATTTCTTCGTTTGGGTCTTCTTCTATTTGAGGCCATTCATTTTCATGTAAATAAAGCCAACTCGGACCCTCCCACCATCTCGATTTCTGTAGTTGTTCAAAGGAACATCCTCTAGACGGGAGGTCCGCAGGATTCAAATTTCCGGGTACGTGTCTCCAATTGCAAACTTCAGTCAGATTTCGTATTTCTAACACTCGGTTATGTACAAATGTACCCCATTCTTGTTTTCTTCTAATCCAACCTAAAGCAGTGGTTGAATCCGACCAAAACATGGTATTTACATGTAAGTTTAAATCGTTCTGTACATTTTTGGCCAACCTAGCGCCAATAAGACAAGATAACAGTTCAAGGCGGGGTATGGTCAATTCCTTAATAGGTGCAACTCGACTCTTAGCATTGATTAACTGGATTTTGATTCCTTCTGAGGTCTCTACTCTTATGAATACGCAAGTGGCATATGCTCGCTTGCTTGCGTCAGAAAAAACATGTAATGATGTTTTCTTTTCTTTCTCTGGGCAAATGTTAAGCCACCGAGGTATTTTAATTTGGGATAAAAAGTTTATTCCTTTCAGCCAATTAGAAGATTTTTTTTTTTAAGTTTCAGGGAGCTCTTCGTCCCACTTCACCTTCTGAATCCACGTTTCTTGAAGGATTAGTCTGGGAACTAAACTGACAGGTGCTGTGAATCCCACAGGATCAAAAATTCTTTGGGTAACTGATAAAAGTTTTCTTTTTGTAAGGGGTTCACTTATCTTTAGGGGTTCTTCGATTTTATAAACTAAACTGTCATTTTTCAAATCCCAGAGTAATCCTAACACGGGAGCAAACCTCGGTTCATCTTCAGTTTTGTCGATCATAGCCTGGGGCCAATTCGATCGCCAGCGTCTCAAATTGAAATGTGCCGAAGCCAAAATTCCTTGAGATTCTGATATGAATTTTTCTGTTTCTTGTATTGAATTCAGGCTGATGAGGGAATTATCTAAATAGAAGGAATCTCTTAAAAGCCTAGCTGTCTCTCGCCATTGTTCGGGAACATTTTCTAAAAGGTGATTTAATGTTGCCATAAGCAAAAAAGGGCTTGAAGTTAGGCCGAAAACCACACGACAATGTCTATAAATTTTCAATTTATTTTCGCTATTAAACCAAAAAAATCTCAAAAAGTCGCGATCTTTCTCTGTTATTTTAATTTGCAGGAATGCTTTCTCTATATCAGACGAAATTCCTATCTTGTATCTGCGAAATCTATTCAAAATGCTAGGTATAATTTCTACAAGATTTGGTCCTTTTGTTAAACAATCATTAAGGGAGGGACTGTTTCTAGTGTGTGCTGAGGCATTGAATACTGGACGAATTTTTGTGGTTTCACTAGATTCTTTAACCACAGGTCTGTGTGCTAAATAATGTACCTTGTCCCTTTTCTGGTCCAATACCTCTTCGATAATGTGATTGTTTTCCCAGAAATCAAAAATTTCCCCATACTCCTCTTTCCTATCAGATTTGATTAATTTATTTTCCGTCTTGTACAGGCATTTTTCTGCCAACGAGTAATTGTCTGATAAAATCGAATGGTCAACTGTCCATGGTAAATTGACTTCATATCGACCGCTTTTATCTCGTTTAACAGTTTCTAGAAAATAATTCTTGGTTTCTTGTTCTAAATCCTGTTTCGATTTATTATCTTCATTAGTAATTCCTAGAGTGTCAAGGCGCCATAAATCTGATAAACTGGCGTTTGACACGTGTAATGACAACGATAGACCCGCCAAAGAATTGTCCTGCTCACTCTTGTGACCCTCTGTCTTGCCCAAAATGGTCCAACCCAATTTAGTTCTAAATGTAGTTAATCCCAATTTTGGAAAATATTTTATGTCATCTGTGAACAGTTTAGCGGACATATCAGCTCCCAAAAGTATATGTACTTCGTCTGGATTTTTCTGGTATAAACAGGATTTATTATTTCCAGGGACATCTGATAAATATACACCTTCCTTTTCTAAGAGTTTTACTAATTTATCATCGCGACATAAATTCACGCCTGTGCATATTTTTTCTTGATCTAGTGCTTGTATTTTACACTTAAACTTATTATCTAAACTCCCGATCGTAAATTCATAACGATTATGTTCAGCTGACATTTCCATGCCCCCAAAAAGACCATGTCTGATTGTTTCTTTATTCATTCTTTTTAATTTTAACTTATCAGCTGCAAACTTACTGATGTAACTATTATGAGATCCGGAGTCAATAATTAACCGAATATATGATGATTTACTATCATCTCTGTTAGAAATTGCTACTATTAACGTCTGCAAATAAACATTCGCTTGTAAATTATGATTCGATAACGCCAATTTAGATTGATCATTTCTTTCGTAATTACTTATTTCCTGTTTCAAATCTTTATTTCCATTACACATTATGTCTGAATGTCTACGATTACATAACTTGCATAAACTTTTTGATATACAGTGTCTAGCTAAATGTGAAGGTTGAAGGCATAAATAACACAATCCTTTCTTACGCAATAGATTAACTCTTTCATCAAATGGTAAATTACGAGTTTTGACACATTTGTTAGTTAAATGCGATTCTGAGCAAAAATTACACCTATAACTTTTATTCTCATTTAATAAATCACAAGCAGTAGGCAATTTCTGGTTCTGAGTATCAAATTTATTACCGCGGGGGGGAAAAACATCTCTACGATTTTGATTATCTAATCTTTGAGCTCGGGGGGAGAAATGACTGGCGCCCGCGCAGCTGTCAACTTGTCTGGTAGTTATTAAGCATTCTCGTGATACGAGTTGTTTATTTAAGAAAGATCTTTCACTCCATAGTTAACACCGTGAAATTCCATATTAAATTGTAATGCTAAATCTTTAGGTAATATTTTTAGTAATATCGGCGACAATAAACTGCCATAGCTATCCAAAGAAACATCTAATGATTCTAAACTTCTAATGTTAGTTTGGATTTCATCGTAAATTTTCCTGAGCGATTTAATGTCACTTGAATGTTTTAGTGGGGCAATATTTAATAATTTATTCAAATGTACATTCACTAATAGGTCTTGTTTGCCATATCTTTCTTTTAAAATATCTACTACTTTTATGTAATTACTCGCGGTGACAGAGAATCCTTCTATACATTTTAAGGGGTCAGGTGCTAAAAATGATTTCAAATAATTAAATTTATCTACAGGATCTAAATTTTCATTGTTATGAATAGCCGTTTCGAATGACGACCAAAAAGTCAGCCATTCAGCTGCATTCCCGTTAAATTTAACTGGATCTAGCTGTGGGAGTTTAATGTGCATTACTTCTTTAGAAATAGGTCTTCTTTCGTTTTCTATTGATGAAACGCTTGTTTCACTTTTCTTTAGTTCTTTTAATTTTCTATTGGCTCGAAATCTCCAAGTAATTATTTTTTCACGATATTCATTAGCCGCTTCTAATTCGGCTTCTAATTGGAGTTCTTGAGTTAAAGTTTTAATCTCTGCATCTTTAATCTTTAACTCTATAGTAGTTTCATTTAATAATTCAATAGTTTCTTCTAAATCTACAGTATCTGGATCTATATCATCACATAAAGTTTTTAATTTCTCTATAAATTTATTTATACTGTCTCTTATGACAGCTCTTTCTTTTTTAGCTATTACTAAATTAGCCATAATAAATACAAAATTTAAAATTTTATAATATTATCTATCTTTTCAATTGTAAATAATGGATATAGCTGCCCACATCCCGTGTATGGGATGCCAAAAAATATGGCTGTACCAGATTTCTGATCTAAAACTTATTCTTGTTACTGACCCGATACAGCATATTTCAAATCTTAACTCTTTTCTTACAGTTACTACTTAAATTTTCTAATAAAATATTTATTCTTCAAAATAATAAGATTTGGATGGGTCTCACCTGAAATCTTCTAATCCAAAAGTCCGGGTGTGGATGGGGCAACTATCATCCATTAAAGAAACAAAACTTGATGAATGTAGCACTTCTTAGATGAAAACAGAATTTTAATGCTTTGTTAGCATACACTTAAAATGAAAACGAAAACAGAACAAAAAATATCTACAGTATTTACAATTAAATATTAAATTAAATCTTAATATTAACGTTCTTAGATTGTCATTAGTTCTTAAATATTAATTCTAATTCTTTAAAAGTCTTAATTGTTCTGTTAAATTTAATAGTTTTGTTTTAGGACCGGGGCTTGTGTAAACACAACGATCTTAACGTAGCCCCATCTCCGTTCGAGGTTTTTTCTGTTCTGCTTCTGATTCTAAAAAGCACCTTTCGCGAAAAAGAGGCGCCCGTCTGTCTGGAAAGGCATTTGTTCTGAAAGCAGAAGAATGAACGGGAGATTCCCGACAATATCTGAATTTTGAATTACATATGAACAACACTATGCGTACTGTATATATTATTAACTCTCACGTTATTTCCTATATTTATTCCATTTTTCCGGTCAACCATAAAATGAAAACAATCTCACGTTAAATATAATATTACAGTATGCTAAGTGCGCCATGTCTATCCTATGAGACTATTAATTTTTTGTGATTATATGTACTTAGCTAGTTGATAGTGGTTCTTATATAACACATCGTTCAATGAGTCCCGGGACTAGTCCCCAGATAGCGTCGCAAATGAAATATTTCTGTGTGGGTAAATTAAACCTAACTTTCAAAAAATACACGTTAAAGTTTTATGGTAATTCGATCGTTTGTTGCCGATATATTAAAGTGTTAGTGACCCTATATTTGATGGTTTTAAAAAAGAAAGGCCCAATGACTCGGTCGTGCATTAGTCCACACCACACATTAACCTTTGGGGAATCCCTTTGTGCCTCACGGTATTCATGGGGGTTTTCAGATCCCCATATGCGCACATTATGGCGATTAACAATGCCAGAAACATATATTTAGACTGGGAAATTAAATTATCTGAAATTAACCACACGATATTTACAAAAGTAAAGATATTCAATCCTGAAAAGAAAATGTATGAGTTATTCCATCAATAAATGCCATAAGTTTGTTTATGTCTTCATTATTGTATGAGTTATTAAACATCAAAATGGGTTCGGGACTTTATAAACACCCTGTATTTTTTATTTTGTAATATTTATTTATGTCATATGAATATAAAATAAATATTATTTTCATGTGAATATAAAAGAAAACATTCTTATGTTCATTTTGAGATTTAAATGTATATATATATCCCTCTTAACTATGGCGTCATTATTCTTTTTTTTTTTTTTTTTTTTAAGACATATACAAAAACTCAAAAACAAAATCAAAGATTGATAATAAAGCTTCGTAAACGATAAGATCTTGTGAAAATCTTATCGAACTGTAAAAGTGCTAATTTTTAAACATCCTATTTAGTAAAGGAATCTCCCAACCAAAAAATATTTATTGAGAAGTAATTTCTAAAATTTCCGGTCATTTTTCCCTGATTCATCACTTTGTAGTAAAAGCTAACTGAAAGTCACTCTTCAGCATTTTACACTGATATATATATATACACACACACACACACATGTATATATATATATATATATATATATAAGAAATTTTTAAAAGAAGTATTTAAATATATGAAATTAAAATAAAAATTTTGAAGATTAGAAAAAACAATAGGAGATTTACAAACCAATGCGCAAAATTGCTGCAAAAGGAAATGTAAAACTTTAATATAGGAATAATTTAACAAATGAAATGAATTAAAACCCCAAAACACACAGAAGTCTTCATCAGGGAGGCCCTTCCGTGTAGGAGTTAAAGAGAAGTTTCTGAAAGGATAGTAGCAATTAGCTAATGGCCATCCTTAGCCCCCAACTTCTCACCAAACAGAAAACCACCTTTAACAGAAAAGAAATCTAACAGATCTGAAATAGATCGAAAGAGGAAAACACTGAAACATTCGGTTATAGGTTAAGACGTGACAGTTAATTTGCAAGGATTTTAAGAGCTATTTTTAAATCACAATCATTATTGCATAAAATGCGAATTCTTTTAAACTGTGTGAACATATGAAAGGTACAAAATATTTGTAAAGATATCCTACAGTCAAGGTCGTTAACTAAAAGGTTTAAAGTCATTTAAAAAAAAGGGGGAAACAAATTTAAAATTTATTATAATAATACGTAAAACAGAGAAAGCTAGCGCTAAAAGCTGCTTAGCCAAACAATGTTTTTTAAATAAGAAATATTTTTTGGAATATCGTATACATATTCATTTAAAAAATATTTCTTATATATCTCCTTATATTATTAAAATCTGTGCGCGTCTGTCTTTCTGTCTTTCTGTCTGTCTGTCTGTCTGTCTGTGAGAAATGCCTTGTGACCGCTAAAGCTCCGGCACTAATGGTCGCATCGCTTCGAAACCGGTGTCGACAGACGCAGAATTTCTTCATCTCGACATCGCGATAATTCGCTAAGCGATGCGACCCTAATTAGCGGAGATATTAATTAAAACGTCCACCCTTGTCTACCGAAAAATGACCCAGAATTCATGATTAAATGCTTAAAAAGCGACATTTTTATGGAAAAAGTGGAAAATAAATTAGAAATATCAGTCGTATCGTTACAAATAAGGTATCAAATGAAAGATCCGATTTTTCTGAATCCGACGGTTTAAACAGCTTATCGATAGGGCAATTAGATTTTTTAAAATTAACTAAAGTATGAAAAAAAAGGTGGCAACAAATCACAAGAGTTTTATTAATTTCGCAATAGACGTATTTCGGTTACCATGGCGCCGGGCGAAAGAATAAATAGATTTTACTTCCTGCTTTACTGATTTTGTACTGGAAATAAAAATTGCAAATTTCAAAATGCTTCAATTTTATTCAAAATTATTTCAAACTTGCTACACACTTTTAACATCACAAGACGAAGTAGCAGTTAAAATTTCACCGGGTTTCCAAAATAAATAAAAAATGTACAATTTAATTGCAAATTAAATTTTATTCTCATACGCGTATTTCAAATTCTAACTATGATTAAATTATTTTTAATGCATCATTCGAAAGATATTTTAAAGTACTTTTATATTATCGAAAGTGGGATTCAAGATTTCGCTTCATTTACACGTTTTGAGGTCTCCTGAATCGGTTTTCTTTTGTATCTCAGCTACTAATTAAAATAATTTCATAAGTAATACATCATTAGATAGCTTTGTTGATTTGGAATCGAACAGTAGATTACAGAAATTTCTACCGCCAGATGGCGCTATAATATTTTCAAATTTCAATATTTCAATTTCTAATTATGATTAAATTATTTTTAATACATCATTCGAAAGATATTTTAAAGTTTTTTTATATTATCGAAAGTTTTCACCAGATTTACACGTTTTGAGGTAACCTGATTAGGTTTTCTTTTGCATCTCAGCTAATTCAGTTAGACCGTTCAAAATTGATATATGTAGGTTAATTAGGAAGGGCTGAAAGTGTGGGGAAGACATAGGCGTGCACCGCGCTCACGGGACAGCGCTGCCGAAGGCAGTGGGGATCTGGTCCGACTTTTCAACCGATGAGAAAGGATTTTTTTTTCAATTTCTTTTCTTAAGAAAAAAATTTGACTTGAGAAGGAATATGTGCGCGTAGCGCGCGTATACCTTCACACGTGCGCGCGCAGCGCGCATGGGTCTGCGCTGCCGAAGGCAGTGGGGACACGGTGTGAGTTTTTACACGATCAGAAATGATTTTTTTAGGGGGCACGAAGGGTCAGGGAAGGAATACGCGTGCGCAGTGCGTGTATTCCTTAACTTAAACGCGCGCAGCGCGCACGGGACTGCGCTGCCGTAGACAGTGAGGACCCAGTCCGACTTTGTACCTGATGAGAAATGATTTTTTTAATTTTCTTTTCTTAAGAATAAAAATTTGATTTGAGAAATCAAATTTTATTTGGACCCGGACCGACTTTTTACCCAATCAGAAATGATTTTTTTTTTTTTTTTTAATTTCTTTTCTTAACACTAAAAGTTACTGTTAGTGATTCATTAATTTTAGTGATTCATTTGAAAATACTGACCCGCTAGCGGGCGAAGCTCGCTAGTATATATATATATACAGAGGCTCTTTGCTATTTTTCTATACGTGGAATCGTACTTAAAACATACACGCAGGCAATTTTTATTATATTAAAACGACATGCAGTATTTTAATATATACATATACGCATACACCGGGGGCGCCAAAAGTTCGTGAAAATTTGCGGTTTGCACGAATGACACCAGAAAGAGGACGCATTTTTGTTAAGAACAAAAAAAGTTTATAAAAAGTAACAAACCACTTTAAAACACGTAGATAAACTATTTTTATTAAAAACCACACAAAGCTTTTCGCCATTATAACAATAGCATCATCAGGTGTAATTGCGTTACATAGAACCAGCAATATATAAACAAGAGATGTTCAAACGGTTTAAAGTTACGGTTACAATAAAAATTTTTTCATTTCAATATCATTTTCAGTATTTTTTTTTTTATTTTTTTTTATTTTAACCGTAACTTAATTTTTTTTTATTGTAACCGTAACTTTAAACCGTTTGAACATCTCTTGTTTATATATTGCTGGTTCTATGTAACGCAATTACACCTGATGATGCTATTGTTATAATGGCGAAAAGCTTTGTGTCGTTTTTAATAAAAATAGTTTATCTACTTGTTTTAAAGTGGTTTGTTACTTTTTATATATTATATATACACGTGAAATGTTTTCTAATTTTAAACTTTTAATAGTTTTTAATCTTAAAAAAAGTTTAGTTCAGAAATGGCCGTTAGGTGGCACTGGTGTTGAATACGTTAAGCAAATTAATACAGATGAATCATACATTAAAGTATAATGAGCAGAAACACAATACCAATACAATTCTACATTTTCAAAGATTTATTTTTGCAGAAGTTGTTTGAAATGACCTCCACCGCATTGTATGAGCAAGTAAGGCGAGTCACAGCACATGTGGCAGCTGAGTACCGCATGTCTGGATCAATCCCAGAAGAGTACATGTGCATTCAGGTGTCTTATTGACAACCTAATTTGCATAAATGAACTTCGTGTATGCACTGCAGCGCCACCTATCGATCATTATTTTAATTTTGTTTTTTGCATATCATTTTTGTTTTTTACTTTATTTCTGTAAACGAAAAGTTATTTAAGTTACTTATATATATATATATATATATATATATATATATATATATATATATATTAAGGTAAAAATAAATAAATAAATAAATAAATAAAAATAAGTAAATAAATAAATAATAATAATAAATCTAATAATTAAAAAATTTGAAAGATCATCAAGGTTATTTTTTACTAGTAGGCAATTCGTCTTGAGTAAAAAAAAAAAAAATATATATATATATATATACTTTTATTGATATTTTAAGGATTTGAAGATTTCAAAATACTGTCAATTTATGGAATGCACTTCGTGTATGCAGTGCAGCGCCACCTATCGATCATTTTTTTTATTTTATTTTATTTTATTTTATTTATTTATTTATTTTTTATTTTTGCTCTTAAAAAAAAAAAAAAAAAAAAACATTCGCCCTCTTTCTGATGCTATTCGTGCAAACCTCACTTTTTTATCATCATTTTTTCTTTTTTAATGAATTTTTAAAATTTTTACGAATTTTTGGCGCACCCGGCATATAATTCAATAGTTTACTTTTCATGCAAATTATTTATAATAATACATTTCCATGTTACATCCAAAAAGTGTTACATTTATGGCTTTTTTAAAAAGTTTTCTTAGTTATATATTAGAAGATATTTCTGTTTGTTATTTACTAATCCATTGGAAACATATTTTCAATGTCTTTCAAATGCTTTACACATATGTTACAAGGATTTGATGCGAAAGGAAAAGGACTGTTCTCTTTTGACATGTTGCGAAGACAGTACTGAAGAATTCCTTTGACAAGGATGCATATGATAGCTTACAAAAAAAAAAAAAAAAAAAAAAAATCTTTTACAGACATATATTAGAAATTTCTTTTTCAAGACAAATGACAAAAAAATAAATAAATAAAAATAAATTGTATTTGTTTCTTTGAAATATGCATTTACAGAGAAATTTTATTGAGAACAAAACATATTTTGAATAATTTATTGAATATGGTATAGTATTTTTTATCAAACGATATTGTAATTAAAATATATGAATGAATAAATTATGAATAAAAATAAAACAGAAATAGAAATACAGGTCTGTAATTGTATTAGTACTTTTAAATATTTTTAAATAGTTCCACTAAAAGCTTTCTAATTACTTCTTCTGTATTGCAGTGTTTTTGATTCGCCATGTGCTGCAACTTAACTTTAAAATTTTTTAAATGTCTGCAGTAAATAACATAAAACATCTATGTTTCAGAAAACCTTAGCTAACATTCGACTATTCCTTAAAATAAAGTATACTGAAAATAATTAAAAGATTAAAATAAATAAATAAATAAATAAATAAAAATAAAAACTTTTTATATGCCATGTTTTTAAATTTTCTGACGAATCATTAATAAAATACGCGAGGATAAAAAATAATACATACGCAATATTTAAGCACGCGGACTCATTTCAGTGAACTATTAATAACAATGAAAAAAAAAAGGTTTTAAAAATAAAATATAACTCCTTTTAGAACAACGTATATTAGCATCATGAATTACATTAGCACTTATCAATGTGTATAAATTTTTTACAGTGATAATGGCGTCAATTTTTGTGAGATGCATATTTTAAATTTTTATAATTTTTTGACGTTTACGTTTAATTAAATGCAATTATTTTTGTGTCGAAATATATTGAACACATAATATTTTTTTGGCAACAATTAAATTGTAGCTAATATTTTAATGGATATTTTTTTATTTTATTATTATTATTATTATTATTATTATTGCTCTTAGAGCTTATTATGTTCATATTTTAATTAATTAAATAAAAACAATTCGAAAATTCGAAAATCGAGCTTCGAACTATTGTGTTGTCATTGTGTTCAGAGCTATGCTAAAAGTTTCAAATATCTAGCTAACAGGGAAGGTAGTTAAAAATAGATTGCAAGATTTGTATCGGACAAACAAACAAATAAACAAACAAACAAACAATAATCTAAGTTAAAAAACATGGTAAAAAAAAAAAAAAAAAAAAAAAAAAAAAAGTTTGCTTTAAGCATTTTTTGCATGTTAATAATATGGCTCAATTCGAACCAGACAGGTTATATGACACAATTTTATATTCAGGGGTTTAAAACAAATCAATAACTCTGTAAACGTTATATATTAAACGAATGCATGTTTTGTCAGAAAACAACATTAAATTAACTTTTATATGACCGATATTTTCATTTTAGTCAAGAAGTGTTTTAAAGATTATCATTTATCCCAAAGAACATTCAATGCAGATGTAGAGAGAAATATGCGGCACTCCTAGTTAAAAGAAAAACATGAACTGTCGACTCATCACTTTTATAGAACTCTCTCTCGCTCGTTTTCAATTTCTAATCTAGATGTAATGCTACCTTGCTAAGAACATGTAGCTCTAATTTAGCAGGGCGTTTGAAAACGCTCTTATATATATAATTATATTATACATTTACTATAAAAACGTGTATATTTTATTCAAGAAAATTAAAGTTGTGCATAAAGGAAAAAATCCTCAAATCAGTCATAATTTATACAAGTAAATTAATAGTTTAAATGTTTATAAGTTTATTTTCAGCTTGATTGCGAAACAAGATGGTGTCTAGCTGAAGGATTAAAATAGTTGATTGGACGTATGCTGAACCAGTGCTGTATGCTTATCCAGGTAAGTGAAATCTTACCTCTTCATTATTAATATTATTTAATATAAATAAAAATTATAGAAGCGCTCTATCCTTATGCAATTAGGGGAAGTCGGGGTAATAAGAGACAGGGGTTATAAGAGACACAGTCAAAAAACCCACCAAAAAATATACTTAGACAACTTCAAAAATATGTAATATTAAGTATCATGTGTACTCTTTACTACAATAGACTTATTGAGAAGTTTATAACACATTTTGAATTCGTTTTCTACGACGAAAGAAAACCTTCACTTTGAACTTACCCTAAAAGTTCGTGACTTTTTCTAATTTTTTCTTTATTTTTCTTTGTAGGTAAGATGTTTGGGATTTATTAATGTGTAACCTTTTGACCAAGACTATGACTTTTGATGTACAATTTTTTAAAACCTTGAAAGCATTCTTTATTTACATGTTCTAGGCATGTTTCTTATTACCCCATTTTTATTTTTTTGGGGGGTAATAATAGACATGAGTCTTTTATTACCCCCACTGTTAATTCCTGTGTCCCCCCCCCCAATTGTAGTTCCTGTTAATTCTGCCTGACTAGTTTACGAAGAGTTTACCTAGTGTTAGGCCCAGTCTAAATTTACCAAGAGAACATTTTTTTTTTTTTCACTTTAAATCAAAAAGCAGTTTCACTCATTAGGCTAGACCATATTTAGTTGATATGATTATGTAAATTTATGTTTAAAATGTGTATAAGTTAGTATTTAGTCATTAATACTTCATTACATAATAAGTAAGTTCATTTATAATTACTAGAAAAATATTTTATAACATTTTGTTCGCTTGTATACACTTCAAAGATACGTCTTTTTTGCCTATTTTCGACTACACTTTAGAAAATGGGTAAAATATTTTCTGCCCATTTTAGAAATTATATTGATATTTTTAGTTAATCCCTAGGTTATGTTGATTATGTAGAACTATCATTAAGTACAATATTATATTATTTAGGACCTAATATTAAAAGAAATGAATTTCACAAACACATTTATGACAGTTAATTTTCGAGCAAACATATTTTTTAAATGGATGTAAATAATAAAAATTTAAAACTATTGGCTGATTCAGAATTGTTTCCAGATATCTTTAATTATCTCACATGATTTTACATTGCTATATATGGACAGTTACAAGCCTGGTCTCTTATTACGTGGGGTTATTAGAGACAAGGATTAAATGAAAATTTAAAAAAAGAATTTAACAAAAAAATTAAGTTCAAGAATCACCTAAAAATTCAAGAGGAGTCTGTTTAATGAAATTAATACGAGACATTTATTTCAAGTTATTTAGATTAATAGTATAGATTTTATTAATATTTTTTGTCTCTTATTACGCCTTTTGTCTCTTATTACCCCGGCTTCCCCTCGCAATAATTTGTATAACTGAGCATTCAATATTATATTTAGTTATTTATAAAAGATTACGATACTGATTCTCTTAAATAAAGGGTCTCTTAAATAAAAGAGTGCAACGATAAAATAAAATTACAGGACTGGGACTTAAAAAAAAAAAAAAAAGAGAAAGAAATTATGAAATATAATTAATCTATGTGTTTGAAGAAATTCAATTAAGCATATATATATATACAAATAATATAAGTGTGAATTATTATATACTGAAATCAACTTGTATGTGCTCATAACTAGACATTAAAAAAAAAAAAAAAAAAAAAAAAAAAAAACTCATAACTGTTATCTCAGTAAATATGTTCTCTCCAAATATTATTTGAACTTTTCCAAGAATAAATATACGTAGTATATAAAAGTATGTTTTGATAAATAACAAATAAAAAATAATAAAAAAACAAAATGGCAGCTCCCGCAAAAGAAATAACATTAATTGAGAAATTTAACTCCAGTAACTACGATAACTGGAAGTTCAAAATCGAGATGCTCCTCACGAAGGAGGATCTCTTCCAGGTTATTATAGAAGCGCCCCCAAACCCATTAACTGATGAATGGCTATCTAAAGATCGCAAAGCGCGCGCCATAATTAATTTAGCTATAGAAGACACACAAATAGTATATGTAAAACACCTGTCCACAGCCCGGAAAACATGGGATGCACTTAAAAATATACATGAGAGGGCAAATCTAAGCAGCAAATTATTCTTACTCAGAAAATTATATTCCACCAAATTAGCAGAAGGGGGAAATCTGATAGAACACATAACTAGTATTTATAAGTTAAGGGACAAATTGTTAGCGATAGGAGAAGAAATAAATGAGCAGCACTTATCAGCGTTGATGTTGTGCTCGCTACCCCCTAGTTATGATACCCTGATAACGGCTATCGAAGCCAGAAATGACGATGAACTTATACCAGAGTACATTAAAAGTAAATTGTTCGACGAATATATTAAAAGGACAGAAAATCACCAAACAAAAGGTGAAAACGCGTATAAAACTCAAATTAAGCGTAAAACACCACCAAGTAAACATTGCAATTTTTGCGGAAAGAATTCACACACCCGTAACGAATGCTGGCATTTAAACGCCAGACCAAATCATAACCAAAGGAATTATAATAATTTTCATAACAGCGGTAACAATCCCAGCAAGTACAAAAACAAAAATAAAACACAACTCATAAAGGAAACTGAAAATAAATTAAAGAATCTTACGTTTATCATAGATAAAACTGAGCATAACTCATGGATAGTCGACAGTGGGAGCAGCAGGCATATCTGCAACGACATAAATCAATTTACAAATCTGAAAGACAACGAAAAGGTTAGTGTTATGCTAGCGAACGGGCACTCCGTAGTCTCACAGGGTTGCGGCGACGTAAATCTTAAAGTAATTAATTCGGATAAGGAAATAAACAACATTACTTTAAAAGAGGTTTTATACATACCCAATATAGCCACAAATCTAATATCGGTAAAGAAAGCAACAGAGAATGGTTGTGTTGCCATATTTAAAAATCGTGAATGTAAAATCAAATTCGGGAATAAAACTTATATAGAGGCGAACTTGACAGATAATTTATATGAACTACAAACGAGCGAAAAATTTTCCGAAAGTGTAAATATTGTAGAAGCTTGCGAAAATAAAAATTGTATTAAATTGTGGCATGAAAGACTAGGGCATAAAAACTTACAACAAATAAAAGAACTTGTCGACAAAAATATGGCAACTGGAATAGAGCTAAGTAAATGTAAACACAACACAGAATGCGAAATCTGTATCATTTCAAAATTGGAGGATGACACATATCCGAAAAGGGCAACTTTCAGGGCAGAAAAACCATTAGATCTAGTTGTTTCAGATGTTTGCGGACCCTTTCAAACTTCCACAATAGGAGGGAAAAATTATTTTTTAACGTTTATCGACGACTACAGTCGTTTCACATTTACATACTTATTGCGAAATAAAAGTGAGGTGTTTGATAAATTTAAACAATATTATGCGTTGACTTTAAACAAGTTTGGCAGGAAAATAAAAATATTGCGTACTGATAACGGCGGAGAGTATACAAACAATGAATTTGAAAACTTTCTCGCGAATGAAGGAATCGAACACCAATTAACAGTACCGCATTGTTCTCCTCAAAATGGCGTGGCGGAGAGAAAAAATAGAACATTGGTTGAAATGACCAGATGTTTGTTAAGACAAAGCAGCTTGCCGAATAAATTTTGGGGTGAAGCCCTTATGACTGCTAATTATCTACAGAATAGATTGCCAACGAGTGCATGCGATAAAACACCATATGAAAAATGGAATGGAAATAAACCAAATCTCTCGCAGATAAAATCATTTGGTTGTAAGGCATATGTGTATACTCACAAAAACACAAGTGGGAAGCTTGATAACAGGGCAAAGGAAGGAATACTTGTTGGTTATGACCTTAGAAGTAAAGGTTATAGAGTATATATAGATAATAATGTTAGGATATGTAGAACAGTAAAATTCGTTGAAACAAAAACAAAAGATAACTAGTATGTTGTGGCCACCACGAGACTTTCTTCTATCTTTTCCTATACAAATTCACTCAGTAACAATAATAATAAAAAAAAAAGTATAGAATTAAGGGGAGAGGGGAAAAAAAAAGTGGGACTTTATCAAATTTTCACATTTTACCCAAAATGTTGTCAAAGTCCCACTTTTTTTTTTCTCTCCCCTTAATTCTATCAAACTCCCACGGTTTCCGTTTTCTGACAAACTTAAACAAATTTTTGCATTTTTCCCCCAATTTTGTCAAAGTCCCACGGTTTCCGTGTTTTGACAAACTTAGAATAATTTTCACATTTTACCCAAAATTTTGTCAAAGTTTGTCAAAACACGGAAACCGTGGGACTTTGACAAAATTAGGGGAAAAATGCAAAAATATGTTAAAGTTTGTCAAGACACGGAAACCGTAGGACTTTGACAAAATTAGGGGAAAAAAGCAAAAATTAGTTTAAGTTTGTCAGAACACGGAAACCGTGGGAGTTTGATAAAATTAAGGGGAGAAAAAAAAAAATTCTAAGTTTTTTTTCGTAAAAAGTAAAAAAAAATCGATAACTTTGTTTTAAATTATCACAGATTTATAGTTCAACCATTCGTTTTAAAGGTACTGACGAGACCTTTCGAAAGATACCCATCTTGAAAATTTTGCCCTATATCACCCTGTTAAAAATTTAGAAAAAGCGGGATGGCAACGCAACCTGTAAGACGATTTTTACCAAAAGTTGATAGGCACTAATTTATGTCAAGGTCATCTACATACCAATTTGTATGAAATTCTGTGCAGTAGTTCCAGAGATACAGTTGCCACAAAATTTTGTCACACACACACACACAGACAGACAGACAGACAGACAGACAGACAGACAGACAGACATTTTCTAAAAATGTTAAAATCGTGTTCTACAGCTCTCAAAACGTGTAAATCCATCAAAAACCCGAAATCGAAAATTTTTACGAATCCAATACTTTCTTCTATTGAAGATAGAAGAAAGTAATAATTTTGAGTATGTCGATGATGAACTGTTAGAGACAAACAATAATACAAATTAAGGAAATTCTAGCGAAACAAACGATCATAAAATTAACTTCCCGGTGATATTAAATGAAATAAATCAAAATTCAGACCAAACTGAGGGTGTTAATCATGACATGACAGATCAAACAATTCCGAGAAGGTCGCAAAGAGTTAACAAAGGTGTACCACCTGACAGATTTGCTTTATTGACAAATACTATGAACGTAAAAGAACCCAAAACCTTCAATGAAATATTGCAAATAGAAAATTCCATAGAAAGGGAAAATTGGTTAAAAGCAGCAAAAGATGAAATTGCTTCTTTAAACGAAAATAATACATGGAAATTGGTAGACCCTCCCCCTAACACACACATAGTAGGCTCAAAATGGGTATTCAAGGCGAAATATAATGATAAGGGTGAAATCCAAAAATATAAAGCCAGGCTTGTCGCCAAAGGCTTTAGCCAAAAGTATGGGGTAGATTATGACGAGACGTTCGCCCCGGTAGCGTCTCATACGACAATTAGATCTTTTCTTGTAATGGCCCTATATAAAAACCTAGAATTAAACCATTTGGATGTAAAAACCGCGTTTTTACACGGTGAGCTCGAAGAAACAATTTACATGCAACAACCGGAGGGATTCATAAATCCCGGTGAAGAACATAAAGTGTGTAAACTTAATAAAGCCATTTACGGGCTGAAACAGTCAGCCAGGGCTTGGAACTCTAAAATTAACGAAACTTTATCAAAATTGAATTTCACACAGAGTTCCACTGAAAAATGCTTTTACAAAAGAAACACAAATAACAAAACCGTCTATATACTAGTGTATGTAGATGATATATTAATTGCTGGAACCAAACATGATATAAACAATATAATAGAAGAACTTAGGCGCGAATATAGTATTACCAACCTTGGGAGCGTTACTAATTATCTGGGAATAAATATAACTCGACCAGACAGCAATACATTATTTATAGATCAGTCAAACAAGATTAAACAATTAGTAAATAAATTTAATCTAGAAAATGCGAAACCCACTAATACTCCCATAGATACAAATTACTTGAAAAATTACAAGAATGAAAATTATTTAACTGACAATACTGATTATAGAAAAGCAGTAGGGGCACTTCTATATATAGCCACTGTCAGCAGACCAGACATCAGTGCTGCCGTCAACTTTTTATCCCGTCACAACGAAAGACCTAGAGTGTGTGACTGGGAAAGTGCAAAGAAAGTCATAAAATACCTCAAAACAACAATAAATTTAAAACTAAAATATGACAATGAACATCCTGCTATACTAACCGCATATGCGGATGCTGACTTTGCGAACGACCCCCAGGACCGAAAGTCTATAACCGGAAACGCATTTTTTATTGGCAAAAACCCCATATATTGGTATTCCAGAAAGCAAAAATGTGTCAGTCAATCTACCGCAGAAGCGGAATATATAGCAGCAGGGTGCGCTGCGCAAGAAAGCCTATGGATCCTTCGACTATTAAGTGACTTAGATCTAAGTCAAATAAAACCAATTACGATATATGAAGATAACCAATCAACGATTAAATTGATCGAATCTGACAAACACCAAGCACGCACCAGGCATGTCGATGTGAAATTTCATCTAATTAAAGACTTGTATGAAGAAGGAACAATTAGACTGGAATACATCCCCAGCAATAAAATGATAGCGGATATTTTTACAAAACCCCTACCAGGGCCGGATTTTAAGACTTTAAGAACTGAACTAAAATTAATAGAACATTGAAAATACCGGTCAAGTAGGGGTGTCAGAAAACAACATTAAATTAACTTTTATATGACCGATATTTTCATTTTAGTCAAGAAGTGATTTAAAGATTATCATTTATCCCAAAGAACATTCAATGCAGATGTAGAGAAAAATATGCGGCACTTCTAGTTAAAAGAAAAACATGAACTGTCGACTCATCACTTTTATAGAACTCTCTCTCGCTCGTTTTCAATTTCTAATCTAGATGTAATGCTACCTTGCTAAGAACATGTAGCTCTAATTTAGCAGGGCGTTTGAAAACGCTCTTATATATATAATTATATTATACATTTACTATAAAAACGTGTATATTTTATTCAAGAAAATTAAAGTTGTGCATAAAGGAAAAAATCCTCAAATCAGTCATAATTTATACAAGTAAATTAATAGTTTAAATGTTTATAAGTTTATTTTCAGCTTGATTGCGAAACAAGATGGTGTCTAGCTGAAGGATTAAAATAGTTGATTGGACGTATGCTGAACCAGTGCTGTATCCCAAGCAGCACCGAAACGTTCTCTGAACGTTGAAATATTGTTCTGCAAACACGTTCTAAGAACGTTCCCTTTGAACGTGTTATAGACGTCTATTTGTCCATCTTGAAAAAGTACAATAGTACGGTTCAGGGAACGTTCAATGAACGTGTAGCTATCACCATCGGTGTTATAGAAGCGTTCAGAGAACGTTCTATGTATACGGTCTCAGAACGTTCTAAACGTTTTTAGAACGTTTTCAAAACGTTATACACATTTTCAGAACGTTCTAGAAAACGTACTGTAAACGTTCTAAAATAGTGTAGAAACGTTCTGAAAACGTTCTATACACACGTTCTCACAACGTTATGTAAACAATTTTTGAACGTTCTTTGAACGTGCTAAAAATGTATTTAATGTATAATAAAATGGAAGAACTTGCAACAATTGTTTCGGGTCGAAAGAAGACACGACCCTTCGTCAGACGAACATAATAGGCACGAGTGCTGCAAATACAAGAGCTACGTTGCAGATTTTTTGCAGCACTCGTGCCTACTTTGTTCGGTTGATGAAGGGTTGTATCTTTTCTCGACAAGGAACAATTGCTTCGAGTTCTTTAATTTTATAGTGTCTGTTTATTTTATTTACTTATTTTTTTCTTTTTTTTTCCTTTCCTTTATTTATCTTTTCTTTTCTTTTTTATTTTTTGTGTAGTTTTTATTTTATCTTTTTATTATTATTATTATTTTTCATAAATAATTGTCTTAGTAATCTAAAATTTTGCATGCATGCATTGAAATATTGTATAACAAAAGATCAAGTATTTTGAATATTCTAGATAAATATTTGAATTCAAAAACAAACAAATAAATAAATTCAAGTTCTGGAATATTTTGAAAATTTTTAAGATAATATGCCCCCTGCTAACTAATTATTATTCCCCCCCCCCTCAGATTTTGCATCATTATAATTTAACAATAGAATATAACCATATTTGGATATTAATTTAATAAGTTAACGACCCTCTTCACTTACCGTCGCCGGTAGACCGAGCCAATGATATTCTATGGGGAAATTTTCTTTACAAGTAACTTATTAACTAATACATATTTTTAAATTCTATTTTCACATTCTGAAAATTCCCAGCTGTTAAATTGACGGACCTTTTTTGAAAAAGTATTTTTTTAATTTTTAATATTTTATTTTGAAATTGCAAAATGAAAAAAAATCACATATTGTAAATTCGTATTTTGCAGCTTCGAAGTAAAATATAAAAAATTAAAAAAATAATTTTTTTAAAAAAGGTCCGTCAATTTAACAGCTGGGAATTTTTATAATGTGAAAACAGAATTTAAAAATATGTATTACTTAATAAGTTATTTGTAAAGAAAAATTTCCCATTGAATAACATTAGCTTCGGCTTCCAGCGGCGGTGAGTGAAGAGGGCTCTTAAGCAAAAAAATTTAAAAATATTTATGTCTAAATTTTGAAACTTACTGCAAACTTTTGGCATTCAAACACAAAAGTATTTTATTAAATTTTAAATTATCAATGAAATCTCAAATTAATGCCCAGATATGTTACATATTCTATTTTTAAACTATAATAATGCACAATCAATGGAAAACAAAAAATAAAAATTAGTTAAAAGAAGTACACAAGTGTAAAAAATTTAAACAATAAACTGTTTTCTCGTTTTCTTTTTTCTTTTTTCTTTTTTTTTTTTTTTTTTTTTTTCCACATAATTCTTAAACAAATAAACACAGAAGTATAAAATTTGGATAGTATGTTTTTTAAACTACCATAAATCGAATTTTATATAACTTTAGCATAAGTAATAATTGTTAAACTAACTATCAGTAAATTTTTCTGAAAAGTAAACATTGAAAAAATGAAAAATTTCAGCAATTTTAGAAAAGAAAACTTAATGAAAAATGGTCATGAAGATGCATTACAGATAGGTTAAAAATGTAGGCTCATCCATGCGTTAGATTAAAACCGTATATTTCTTCATGTAGTCAATTTTTTGTTTCTTCTTCTTTCTTCATTTTTTCGCGTGTGAATAATTTGTTTAAAATTTTACATAGAAATATGAAAATCGGATAAGGCGTTCATTATTAAATTATTTATCGACATTTTTATTATTCTGGTGATGATCACAGTTTATACAAATTAGTAATTATTATTATTATTATTATTATTATTTTTGAAAAATTCCGTTATTAAAGTAAAAGAAAAGTGAACACAGAAAGTGAAACTAGGATTTTGTTTAACATGTGAGGGCATGTGCGTCTTCACTTGTCTATAATGCATCATTAACACAATTTTTCATTAAGTTTTCTTCGCTAAAATTGTTAAAATTTTTAATTTTTTCCAAAGCTTACTTTTGAGAAAAATTAATAATTATTAGTTTTAAATTATCACTTATTCTAAAATTATGTAAAATTCGATTAATTGTATGATAACGAACATGACATCCAAATTTTATGTCCATGTGTTTATTTGTTTAAAAGTTATGCATAAAAGAAGAAAATGAAAAAGCAGGTTTGTTCCTTTAATTTTGAACAGCGGTGTATTTTAAATACGTTTTAATATATATATATATGTATATATTATTATTATTTTGTTTTTTTATTTAAATAGATTACGTGAAATTTACTTAATATTTTCATATTTCAAATCATGCGTATGCGAAATTTATTTAAATTATTGATTTTGAGTTTATACATTTTACGTACACATGCAGTGAAATATGACAGTATAAAATATGGTGAAACATTTTGAAAAATAAATAAATAAATAATTAAAATTTTATTCTGTAAACAAATAAATAAATAAAAATTAAATAAATAAACTTCAAAATTAAAAATATTTAGCAATATTAAGATTCACCTTAGTAACTATTTCTTTTTTAATACTTCTCCCTGCTTTTACATTTCTACAGTGTAATGTAAAACGATCAAACATGATCAAATCTATCTATATATTTCTTTAACGTGGATCAGTTGCAATTAATTTTTGCCAAAACGATATAGTAGTGTAATTATTGAAATATGCGAGGATAAAAAATAATATTTAAAAATGAACAATATTTAAGCATGCGGACTCAACTCAATGAACTAATAAGAAAAAATTACGAAATTTGTCTGCTTACATTATTTTATGGAAAACTGTATTTTTAAAAATTGCTTCTTCAATCTTTATAAACGTCATTTTAAACATAGAAATACTTTAAAGATTATACAGAATATGAATAATTGTCATAAATTGACTAAAAATCATAAACATAAAAATATAATCAAAATAAGAATTATTATTATTATTTTTTTTTTATCAAAATACACCAAAATAAATAAAAAGTCATCACCAACATCGCGACAAAAATTTAAAAGGCATCATGAAAATCCTATACTATAACTGTACTGCCTGCGGAAGTATGTAACTGGGACTTCAACCATGAATTTTATTTTGAAACCTTTCTTTGAATGATCTTGGTCTCACAATTGCACAATATTAATTTGGTACTAATAATAATTTGGCTTCTGGTAAATTAATATTTTAATTAGACGGGGAATTCGGTATAATATTTATGAGTTTCAAATTTTAAAAGTAAATAAGAAAAGAAAAGTTCGAAAAATTCGCATGGGTTTCTTTAAACTACAACGTTGAACTGTAATAATAAAATATCGAACGAAATAAATTTAGGAGTTAGCGTGAAAGATGTAAAAAATTAAAAAATTTCAAATTTAATTTTAAAATATTATATTTTTTTTTGATAAATTTTAATAAATTTTGTAAGATTTCAATGCATACGTATGAAAATTTTATAAAAAGGAAAAGTAAGTGAACGAACTTATCTGTTTGTACCTTGAAGCTGTTTGCTGTTGTAGTGTATCCGAACGAAAGTTAAATTCAAATCTGAATGTAAATACAAAATATGTGATGAGTAAGCAAGCAGTAGGACTTTGGATCCAACGAGCCACGCCAAGAAATACCAACTTCCTGTGCAAAAACAGAGCATATGGCTTTTACATGCGGCGAAACTTTCTTGTCGATCAAGCAATTTATTCAATAACACCCGTTTCTAATAAATATTTTTCATACTGTTCAAAACTTAACCTTTTTAAAAATTATTATACTGAGGCCATCCTAAAACTTTCTTCGATATTTTCCTGCGCAGGTCGATGTCAAATATTATTTTCTAAAATAATCTATCAAAATTATTTTCCATGGTAAATGTATACGATTTTCATCTCAAACAAATATAACACTAAATATCCAAAAAAGTCAATTTTACGGTATACAAAATATGTATCTTAAGAAATGTATTTTACATAATGAAAAATGTGAAAAGTCGATAACTTTGTTTTAAATTATCACAGATTTAGGGTTCATCCTTTCGCTTTAAAAGTATAGACGACTTTTCTGGCAAGAATATTGAAAATTTTAATACAATAGCGAAAGCGATGAACTATACAAATTGCCCATTTTTTTTTTTTAATTAAATATTACTAATATAAATGTATATATATATATATATATATACATATTTAATTTTCCAGGGAAAAGTTAAAAACAATGCTGACTCATGCACATTTATACGAAATTTTGACTTATTATGACATATTAAAAATTCTGAAAATAATGGTACGACAGCGCTACCTATTGAACGATTTATTAACAAATATAATCGCCACCAGTTTAGGTCATAGTCCAAGTAAGCAAAGTTTGAATAAATTACGTTCATTAGTTCGTGAGATACAGCATCCATAGAATTTTAAAATTTATTAATTTAATCAACACAGGTTTTTATAATTAACATTTTTATATATGAAATTTTGTACATTTTTCACCAAAAAATGCTGAAATACAGATATCTGAAAAATCGCAGAAAGCAATAGAAGCACCATCCGTCGGTGGATATATACGGAAACTGAAGCAGCACATTTTGTCATTATATATATGTCTCACATACAAGGTTTGATAAGTATTCGTATTATAGAAGGTGAGGTACAGGCTTCCCGTAAGTTGAAACGTAACAGTGCCACCTGTCATTTGATATGTACCCGAAGTGAATCAGTAAAATTTACGTAATATCTATTTCACGTACCAAATTTAGAGCATTTATAAATCATAGAAAATGTGCTATTGCGTTCCGTTCCCTTGAATAAAATTAATTTGCAGCATACCAGTGCCTCCATTTGTCCGATATGCACGCAAAATTATTCTGCAAAGTTTTATATGATATTAATTTTACATACCAAGTTCAGTGTATTTATAATTATTTATATCGCAAAAACTGAATTATTGCCATTACGTTAACGGGGTTAAATTACAGGAGAGCAGCGCCACCAGTTGGTCAATATATGCACCCGAATTAAATCAGCGTACTGTTACATAATATCTGTTTCACATATTAAGTTTGGTGCATTTGCGCACCGTAGAAGCTGAGATATAATCTCCCCATAAAAGGGAGAATTTACAGAATAGAAGCGAACCCTATCTGGTGATACATTCCAGAGGCTAATGAGCACCAAAGCTGATATTTAGGTCAATATCTAATTAAATATTCCATATATTTAGCAAATTAGTTTAAAGTCTAACTAAACATCAAGTTTGGTTAAATTCCGTCCATTGGTTTGTGAGATACAGAGTCCACAAAACTTTGATAACACACACACACACACAAAAAAAAACAAAAAAAAACAGACAGACTGGCATTTTGAAGGAATGATGGAATTGTGTTCTGGACATTTCAAGAGTGCATAAACCCATGGAAAACCGGAGATAAAAAATTCCCAATTATCCAACACATTTTTCTTGGTATATACAAAATAATATTATTAATAATAATAATAAATAAATAAAATAAATAAAATAAATTAATTTTTCGTAACTTAATTTATTAACAATTTAAGAAACAAATAATAATGAATATCTGCAAAAGTAATCTGGAGTAATGTGTTTGACAGAATTGAACAACATAAAACTTAAATAAAATTATAAATAATTATTATGATTATAATAACATATAATTAAAGTTTAAAATTATGTAATTTTTTCTCACCGCATCTCTATTACATTTCAATGATTATTCTACATGTCAACAAAATTTGAAACTGAAAATAAGGAAAAAAAAAACTAAAAAAAAAAAAAAAAAAAAAAAAAAAAAACAAAGGAATTTTCTCATATTCGTTATAATCACACTGTTACAGAACGTGCTACGACGGTGATACACTTGAACGTTTTTCATAGAACTAGACTTGTACGTTTTCTAGATGGTACAAAGCAAACCTTTTCAGAACGTTCTAAGTAATACTATTTTTGAACGTCTAATCGAACGTTCTCTTGACACGAAACACGGTGTTTGAACGACTGTAACCGTTATTAGACGTTCACAGAACGTTCCCGTGCTACTTGGGATGCTTATCCAGGTAAGTGAAATCTTACCTCTTCATTATTAATATTATTTAATATAAATAAAAATTATAGAAGCGCTCTATCCATATGCAATTATATATAATTTTATATGAGATCAGTTATTTAAGACAGCGCAATAATTTGTACTACTGAGCATTCAATATTATATTTAGTTATTTATAAAATGTTTTATGTATACTTAAAGTTTAAACGACTAACATTAAAAGCTTTTGAACATAGTCAATAACAGAAATGTTTCGAACCAACCTACATAGGGTAGAAAGGTTATTTTTTTTTAAATAACTAATATAAGTAATTTCTATTATTCAAAAGAACTTTACTAGTAACTAAATAAAAATATAATAGAAAGATTATAAAACATTTACATATATCAAGATAACCACAAAATATTTGGATTAATTTAGCTAAACTTGCTTGGAATGTTTTGCATAGAAGTTAAAAAACGCATGAGTCACACTGGAAGATATGAGTGGCGTCGAGATGAGAAAGTAAAGGTCGCCAGTTCAATTTTGTATTGAAGTTGGTCTAAAGTGATAACGTCGAGTTGAGTTAGAACGTTGGGTTCAGAAAGTGACTGGTCACTAACTGGATCCATGATATTTTGGCGATTTTTAGGTGAAATATCTCGATGGACTTAGAGGTGTCGAATACAGGTACATTTGGGTTGGCGTAGAATGTCTTAAGCAATGAGGAATTTGCTCACATGGGGGATTTGAACAAAATCCTATTTTTCTGATAGTTTTAGACCCATAAATAAAAAAAAAAAAATATTAAAAATGCAAAAAATGTTCTCATTAGTTTAAAAAACAACTTTAAAATTAATAACAAATCACGTGACTTCAAAACACTTTATGCTGTTTCAATGTTTACATTTTGTTAGCCTGGTTAGTAAGCAGCAATTCATTTTAACTTTAGTAGTCATTAATCATTTATGTGATTTCTGGGCATTTATTTTTCATCTTATAATCATTTAATATCATTATCACCATTTTCCATTATAATTATTTTCAATTGTTTTCTTTTCATGGCGGTTGCCCAATGTTTTCGTTTAATAGGATCCTGTGGAATGCTAAAGAATAACTTTTGAGGAGCATTAGCCGTTGTATTAGTGCAAAATGGTACAATACAATATTTATACTACGATTTTTTAATATCCGTCATTATTATAACATACAAAACCTATTTCTATGATTCAAGAAGCTAAGTAAAGCACGAAATCGAATGTAAACAAAGATTACTTCCGTTTGTTGTCATAAAGAGTGACGCCACAATATATTATACTGCATTTTCTCGATAGAGTAAATAGTGCGATGTTAAAATTGTTATAATTCAGTCATTAGATTTCAAAAAAAAAAAAAAAAAAATGTATGTATTTATTTTCTTACCGTTTCATTTTCTAGTATATAAGAATAAAATCAGAAAATGCGCAAATTGTCTATTGGAGAGGTAGTTTGTCAATTTAAAAATATGATTTACGGAGATTGAGAAGGAAGAAAGAAATTGAATATAAATAATTTAAGTAAGTAATTTGTAAAAATTGAAGAGAATCATTGTAATGAGAGGACTTTAAATTGACTTCCAAGCGAAGGAAGTAGGTTTTGTAGTAGAGCGCTTATTGGAGTAATATGAAAAGTGCATTTTTATCGGCGATAGTTTCCTTTACGATACCGCAAAGTCGTTAGTGACACCTACAGCTATTACAGCCGTGAGCCATTCTTTTGATATAGTCTAAATTATATTATTATATAATTAAGTTCAGTATAGGAGTTCATCCACATCCATAAACTCTGTCGTCACAGTGGCAATCTTCCTTACTTGATACTCCCCCCCCCCACACACACACATACTCGTAAGTGTTTATTTTACCGTGTGGAACAATGATGATGACTTTTTAAAAGAAATTGAAGATCTTTTTGAGCTAAGTAAAACACCGGATAAGGATAAGTTTAGCATATTAGAATAATCACTTAAACGTGATGCCCAAATATGGTACGAGACCGTTGGCTCTCCTTTCCTTGGACAAAACCTAAATTATGATGCATTAAAACGTAAACTTAAAGATGATTTTTCTAAAGTTGCCGATAAGGCCAAATTACGTCATGAACTATACAGTCAAAAAATGACCTTCTATGATAAAACATCATCTTTTCTACTTAAATTAGACTTAATGAAGCAAATTCAACTTAATCTGTCTTTCGCCGCTGTTTTGGATATCATTTTGTCTTTATTTATAATCCCTATCCAAAACTTTTTAGATATTAAAAATGTAACTACTTATGACTCTTTATTTCAAACTTTGTCAAAATACCAGGAAAAAGATCCTGTTAAAGTTAAAGACAAAATTTTCAAAGCGGAAACCCTCCCCCTTCAAAATGCTAATGACAGTCGACCGTAACAAGGTCGTTACTTTCAAATTCCAAGACGTTAATGCATACTTTTCGCAAACTCGAAGTAGAAAGTTAACACAAAATGAGCATTTTTCAAGAAATAAACGGAACTCAAATAACGACAATCAGCGTAGTCAGTTAAACTCCATTTGTTTAAATAAAATTTGTGACAGTCCAGTGGACTTGCCTAAATTAAATATTGTCTTACATGATTTTAGGCTGATTTCTTTAGAAATAGACCTATTGCAATCACTTAGTTTATCTATCTATCTATCTATCTATCTATAATGAAAATTTTGTCATCACGATAACTCCCGAAATAATAGTCCAAATCGAACCAAATTGGGACAGCGAATTGATCTTATAAATATCTTGGATGAGTTCGTTAACCAAGTTGCTCCGACTTTTAGTTTTCAAGTGGCAGCCACTTGAAAATTTCAAACCGACATTGTAAAAAGCATATTTAAAGCAAGATTTGCTTGAATTTTGTTGTAGATACAGGCCGCATAAGGGTCTCAATGAAGTTTATTAATGAATTTTATCCGCCATTTTTAATAAAGTGGCAGATATTTTAAGTTAAGCGGGACCACTTGAAATCAGACTACCACTTGAAAATTTAAAATCACAATAACTTCAGAAATAATACTCCAAAACGAACCAAATTTAGACAGTGTCTTAACTTATCGTATAAATATCTTAGATGAGTTTATTAAGCAAGTTGCTCTGCCATTTTGTTTTCAAGTGGAGACCACTTGAAAATTTCAAATTCAAATTGTAAAAAGCGTATTCCGAATTTGTTTGAAATTTGATGTAAATATAGACTACATAAGGGTCTCAATGAAGTTTATTAATGAAATTTATCCGTCATTTTTAATAAAGTGGTAGATATCTTAAGTTAAGCGGGGCCACTTGAAATCACGCTACCACTTGAAAATCTAAAATCACAATAACTTCTGAAATAATACCAAATCAAACCAAATTCGGACAGTGTCTTAACTTATCTTATAAATAACTTAGATGAGTTTGTAACCAAGTTGCTCCGCCATTTTGTTTTCAAGTGGTTTCAAATTCAAATTGCAGAAAGCATATTCCGTTTTTTTTTTTTTTTTTTTTTTTTTTTTTTGATGTATGCATAGATATTACAAATGTCTGAAATAACTTTATTAATGTACTTTATCCGCCATTTTTAATAAAGTGGCAGATATCTTAAGTTAAGCGGGACCACTTGAAATCAGGCTACCACTTGAAAATTTAAAACCATAATAACTTCCGAAATAATACACCAAATGGAACCAAATTTTAACAGTCTCTTAACTTATCTTTTAAATATCTTAGATGAGTTTGTTAACCAAGTTGCTCCGCCATTTTGTTTTCAAGTGGAGACACTTGAAAATTTCAAATTTAAATTGTAAAAAGCGTATTCCGAAATTGTTTGAATTTTGATGTAAATACACACCACATGAGGATATCAATGAAGTTTATTATTAAACTATATCCGCCATTTTTAATAAAGTGGCAGATATTTTAAGTTAAGCGGGACCACTTGAAATCAGGCTACCACTTGAAAATTTAAAACCATAATAACATCCGAAATAATACTCCAAATGGAACAAATTTGAACAGTGTCTTAACTTATCTTTTAAATATCTTAGATGAGTTTGTTAACCAAGTTGCTCCGCCATTTTTTTTTCAAGTGGAGACCACTTGAAAATTTTAAATTTAAATTGTATAAAGCATATTCCGAAATTGTTTGAATTTTGATGTAAATACAGACCACATAAGGATATCAATGAAGTTTATCATTTAACTATATCCGCCATTTTTAATAAAGTGGCAGATATCTTAAGTTAAGCGGGGCCACTTGAAATTAGGCTTCCACTTGAAAATTTAAAATCACGATAACTTCCGAAATAATACTCCAAATCGAACCAAATTTGGACAGTGATATTATCATATAATTATCTTGAATGTTTTCACTGGGCAACTTGTCCCGACATCTTGTTTCTAAGTTTCAGCCAGTTGAACTCACACTGCCACTTGAAAATATGCCATCACGATAACTTTTAAAATACTAAACTGATTAAAAAAAAAGTTGGATAGTGAACTTATGGTTCAAATATCTAGGATAAGTTCACTTGGTGACTTGATCCGTCATTTTATTTCCAAGTGGCGGCCACTTGAAAATTTGTCATTATGGTAAATTTAATAACACAGAATCAATTCGCATCAAATTTGAGTAGTGGATTTATCATTCAAATATCTCAGATAAGTTCGCTAGGCATCTCACTCCGCATTTTCTTTCCAAGTGGTGCCACCTGAAAATTTCTTATGACGATAATTTTTGAAATACTGATTTAATTTAAACTAGAACTGGACAACGAACTTATTATACAAATATACTGGATGATTTTGCTGGGCAAGTTGTTTTGCCATTTTGTTTCCAAGTCGCAGCCACTTAGACTGCCACTTGAAAATTAGCCATAATAATAACTTTTGAAACACGGCGCTGATTTAAACCACAGTTGGACAGTAAACCTAAGCTTCAAATATCTTGGATGTGTTTGCTGGGCAACTTGTTCCACTGTATTGTTTCCAACTGGCGGCCACTTGAAAATTTGTTAACACGGTAACTTTAGAAATACTTAATCAATTCAAATCAAAATTGAAAAATGGATTTATCATTCAAACAACAAAAATCTAGAAAATTCACGTAACTCGTGAACCAATCACGTTATTCCGTCCATCTTTGGTATATCGATAATAAGTATTTTCTTACCAAAAGTCGCCAAAAAAGTCGCCATAGGGGAAAAGTCGCCAAATTTGGCGCCAAATCCATTACCTGCGTTACTGAATCTTTTTAGTGCCTTTTTTAAAAAAAATAGGCTATTTTAATGCTAAAACAAACTAGAAATGCAGAAAACAAACATTTTATCAACTTACTAAGCCTCTTTGAAAGAATTTCTAGAAAAAAAAATATTTTCAAATTTGCAACGATATCTTAGATCCGCAACTTTTTCTGCCATTTTGATCGAAGTGGCAGCCACTTAATTTTTCAACACGATGACTTTTGAGATTTTGAATTAATTCGAACTATATGTGTACAGTAGACTTATCTCACAAATACATTTCATATATTTGTCAACTTAACTCCCAATTTTGTTTCCAAGCGCCGGCCACTTGAAATTTTTAAATTCACATAAAAAGGTATTTATGAACCGATTTGCTTAAAACTCCATATGTGCATAGCCTACATCAATATTTCTACCAAGTGCATTAATAATTTTTAGCCGCCATTTTAAAACAAAATGACGGCCACTTGATAAGGAAAAAGAAATCAACCTACCCTTCCGAATAAGCCGGAAGGACTTGTTTTACATTAATGACAATATAGAAGAAAAATAATATATATATATATATATATATATATATGTATATATATAAAGTAAATGCATTTAGCTTTCATGCAGAAATGCAAAACGTTTGTCGAAATATTCAGCAATTGCCTACATGTTTCTGAATATTTGAAAGATTTGACAGAGGGAAGGAGGCAGCTCACCACTATGCAACAGATTTTAGCGCTTTTAGAATGCTGAGAGGAACTGTGACGGCAGTTGGAATTTTGAAAGAACCCGTCTCGGAAGGTTAAGCCTCCCTCGTTGTGTATTGCATAAACAAGGAAACAAAGAAAAAAAAGAACTACAATTACAAATTCTGCCGAATAAAAATCGCACTCTACATGGACAGTGCAAAGACAGTCATTTGTTTTTGGTTGTACGTATTGCTTATTCGTTACGGCTTATTATCTTTATTGTTTAAAGTCTGGGCTTGTGAATCCAACTACACCGGTAAAAGGCCCCTCGCAACAACGGACACAGTGCCTTGATATTAAGCATATAACAGAGTCATCCAGACAAACGACCATGTTGGATTTGCTTCAAGAAGTTGTTGCAATGATGGTGGAAGATGTGTTGTAGGAAAGAAAGGTTAATAAGATTAGCTTAAACATTACGTTGAATGAAAGTTTGAAGACCAAAATCGTTCCCCATAAAAAAGAATATGTTTTTAGTTTAAGAATTCTTGATACGGCCAATTTATTAATAGCGTTTGAGATTCCTTATAGTACATAATATGTTTTTGACGGTTTTTGCCTAACAAAAGGGCGTGTAAGTATATTATTTTTCCATTTCATTCATTTACAGAATTTCATTTATTTCTTGTCTTTTAGATTTATTTGTAAATCTTCGGGGCAGTTAATTTTAAATTAGGGGAATTGCCTTGTCGCCTGAAAGAATTAAAATATAAAACTTTAAAATTTTTGTTTAAATTATGCAGCATATAATTTCTAATGCAAAAAAATAAATCAAAGAAAATACATTGTAATTCTTTAAAAGAAACTTTGATATGTATTTATATATTATTATTATTATTATTATTAATTTATTTATTTATTTTTTTACATTAATATACGTGAATAAGCAGTTTTATTTTTTGTTGTTGCTTATAAAAACAAAACGTTTTATTTTTCTACTTACAGTAAATTAAGCTTAAAAGTTGTACAAAGAATTATTGTTCTCTCTTAAACGATAACAGGAACTTTTTTCTTTTTCTTTTAAATTTTCCTTTATTTCTCAAGTTGCATGCACTCGCCACTCGGAAAGATATGTTTCTTTACTGTAATTTAAAATGCATTAGATGATTTCTAAGTCTTTTGGTAATAGCTCGAAGATTTAAATTGAAATTTATATACTTCTTTTTAAATAGAATAGAGTTTTTACTTTCTTATGCAGCAAAGTTATAAATCTGTCAAAAAAGTAGAGAGATTTGATAAATGACCCATAAAGATGAATGTACTAACATAAAATATATGTTTTAGAAGGAAGATTTTTTTCAGGTTTATCAATGTGACTTTAAAGAAGACAGGTTTAATGTACTTTTATTTAATTTTAATATTTTATTTTTGGATTTATTTTTTGTACTATAAATAAGCGTGACAAATACCGATGTATCTTACATTAACGATTTCGAAGCAGGTTATATATCTGTACTGATAAGTATAAAGGATTTAAGTCCATATTCTTGATTTTTCAAGAGACGAAAAATAAAGTTAAACTAACTAAAAACTAATCAAAAGAATCGATTAGGAAAAAGGGATTATGTTGATTTATACCCTTTATACCATTCAGCGATTGTCAACTTTCATTTAATAAAGGGAAAAATTTGAATTAAATATTTTATACCAAAGATTAATGACAAATTTCTGACTTGAATCTTTTTTTATCAATGTATTTTCTTAAAGACTAAATCACATGGATTTAAATCCTTTATATCAATCGATAGAGAATTTTTTCTGAGACTGACTATGTACTTAACTCAAAATCGACATATTTGGACTTAAACTCTTTATACTTATCAGTACAGATATATTTATTTACATAGATAGTTTCATTTTTGTAATATAAAAAACAGGGGGTTACAGTAAAAACGATGCATTCATGTATCACACAACAAAAAAACCAACAATTTGGATACCACTATTTCATTTTAAATACATTTGCTTTAAATAATCGTTGAAATTCAGCGATGAATTAAAGAAAACATTATATAAATAAAAAGAGGTTTTAAAATTACAAAACGTTGAACCCTGTTTATAAACAATTCGGCATCTTCATAAAAAAGACCTTATTAATTGCTAATACATATCTCAGCTTTTGAAATTATCGATGACCTCACAACATTAGTGATCGACTCACTCGCAGTCCCCCCCCTCCCCCCCCCCCCAAAAAAAAAAAAAAAAAAAAAAAAAAAAAAAAAAAAACAATCAGTTTGCGCATATTGCTAATATTTTCAAATTGTGCATATTCGTTTCATCGTATAACCTTCAATTTACTTTGCCTAGGGATATCACAGCGGCCTAATTTAAATGCCTAATATTTCTTTCAGTTAATTTTTAGCTGTTTACTACAAGCTATTTCTACCTTTATTCATTCTGAAATAAATTTTAATTCAAAAGTAGTGTCTCGTTTCATTGAATTTTTTGAGGGAGATGAAATTGGGACACCTTTTTTACTTTTGCTAAATATAAGTAGGTTTTGAAACATAGGTTTTTGGTAAAAAAATATTTTGTAATTAATTTGACTATGTTTAGCTACTTTTGAAGAGTTATTGGATGTAACATCAAAATTTAGTAGGTTTTCAAGGAAAATGATAGCTTTCAAGGCCGTTAAGACGACTGGGGGATGAAATTAAGTCATTTTAACTTACATTTCAGCCATGAAATGACCTGAAGAGACTTAAGTGAATATTTAAAAAGCTGTAATAGTAATATTAATAATAAAATACATCTAAGAATTTAGACTTCATATGAGTATACAAAATCATAAGTTTTAAAATGTAGGTAGCTTTTAAAAGGATCATAGAGGGTAATATTATTTCTTCAAAGTGTTAACGTATGCGTATTGTGACTGCATCGAAATTTCAGAACAGATCATAGGTTTCAAAATATGACAAGTTTGTTAAGGCACGCATCTGAAAATACATCCTAATTCATTTGTCTTATCATGTTTCTTTATACTCAATGCTGCATTACCTTTTAACCACGTGACTAATTTAAATATTTTTTATATATCTTCGAATATATCAACTTATCATCTGTAGGGGTAAATCATAGATCATCACAAAAATCCCACTGCGTAGCGCAATTTCAACCATAAATCCACCAATAGTCAACCTTTTCACATATTGTTATAATTGTAATAACCAAACTGCAATGTAGTAGTTACTATAATACTGCATTATTGCCATTTATGTTTACTCTCATCTCTTTCAGAGATATAATAATGGGTAAACTTACGATACTTTGAGAATCGTAGTTCCAGTTCTCCTTAACGGATACTAATAAATCAAATACTAATAAAAACGGATAGTAATAAAATGGATAAATGCTATTTAGTTAATGCCGCAGAGGTTTCCATTAAAAAAAAAAAAAAAAAAAAAAAAATGTTAGATGGAAACTTGCTAACTGGGGAAAATTTAAGAAATTGAAAGTAAATTAGAATTCAGAATTTAGATTTTGAAAAATACAAGCTAATGAAACTGAGAGAATGATCTCTGAAAAGTTACTAAATATCAAAAATTCTATATTCAGAGCCAAATCAAACATAAAAAAAATTTTTCCTTTTCATTAATTAATTTCTTAATTTAAATAAAAAAAAAAGGAGAGACCTTGGTGATCGTTTACGTAATTTGCTAGTGGAGTACTAATTACTTAAAGCTGGGGTGATTACCCTGAAAAGGAAATATATCTTAAATGAAAATAAAATACATAAAAAGGACAAGAGAAAACTTGACTTACCAAAGTTTCTTTGCCCTTCCTCCCCAGAAAACTTTTCGAGTGAGCCCACCAAGGAATACATATTTGAACAAATAAACAAATAAAAGGTAAAAGAGAAGCCAAGCAAACAAAAGGAAAAAAAAAATCTTGATTTAGGAGGATATTAAATTAATTTTAGTAAAAGTCACGATCAAGTGCATAAAAAAAATTGGGACATCAGGCACAGTTGAAGAAAAAAAAAATAAAATAAACATGCTCACCGAAACAGTTACTACGGTTAAAAAAAAAATATATATATATATATATAATATCCCCACATTTCCCTTCCAAAATGAGAAAAAGGAAAAAAAGAAAATTTTAATATTTTATGCTGAAATTGATAAAAAAACAACAAAAAAAAAAAAAAAAAAAAAAAAAAAAAAAAAAAAAAACACTTAAATGATAAAATCAGATTCTGTATATGTTAATAAATATGCTTAAATACTCAAATTTAAAATATAAAATAAATATATATATATGCAACTGCACTCAAATGAATAAAACAAAAACACAATAACAGTAAAAAAATTGTCTGAGAGATTTGCCGGGAAAAAAAATTATTTTAAAGCATTTTATAATGAATCACTCCAGCTTTAAACCCAAACCTGTGGTTGGAAAGAGAAAAAGGAATAAACTAAGCTTTATGGTCCGTTTTTTGTCACGGCACCATAAATGTTAGATGGAAACTTGCTAACTGGGGACAATTTAAGAAATTGAAAGTAAATTAGAATTCAGAATTTAGATTTTGAAAAATACAAGCTAATGAAACTGAGAGAATGATCTCTGAAAAGTTACTAAATATCAAAATTTCTATATTCAGAGCCGAATCAAACATAAAAAAAAAAAATTCCTTTTCATTACTTCTTAATTTAAATAAAAAAAGGAGAGACCTTGGTGATCGTTTACGTAATTTGCTAGTGGAGTACTAATTACTTAAAGCTGGGGTGATTACCCTGAAAAGGAAATATATCTTAAATGAAAATAAAATACATAAAAAGGACAAGAGAAAACTTGACTTACCAAAGTTTCTTTATTAGTACATCACTTTAACAATTAATCCAAAAATTAGCACTGAACTTGTGGCACCACAAATTGAAAACACTTTAACACACTTAAACAAACACAATATAAGCACCGATATTATAATTCTTGAATAATGTAGTAGTCATACCATTTTTATACATTTTAGAGATTGTGATGTCCGAATGCAATAATGTTCTACTCGTGGATTAGGCCAAAAGTACAAAAAGAAATAAAGTTCTATTCATGAAATCTCGCACAGTCGTTTGAGATTTAGTGTTATCGTTCTGGAAAGCTTAGGAGGGAAACCATCACGCACACTAGTAGCCGGGTACACAGCTTCCGACTCGTAGTCTGGATATGTGGTCACTCAATTTCTACGATCAGCACTGGCTTCTGAGGAGTAAATGGTTAGAAATGAATATTATGCGGACATTTGCCGGGACGGACTAACTTTCAGGCATGACGGTAACACTCTTCTTCACGATTGTTGTCGCTGAAACGCTATCATCCAGATATGTTGTAGAAGTTGCAAACTTTTTGAAGTAGAGCAGTTAGCTTGGCAGAAAAGTAACTTTACCTCATTTAAAAAAAACGATCTCATTGATGACAGGTTTTGCTTGGCCGGACAGGAACTTTACATCATCAAATATATATATATATATATAATACTGCTGCACCTGCTCCGTGATGAAGGACATTTAATAGAATACAGCAGGTAAGTAATTCTAAGGGCTGAAGAACTTCATTAATTTTGAGCAGAAGATCCGAGTTTCTGCTTCGAGCTTCGGCGCGGGAATAATCCCGGCCTCGGCTTAAAACACACGACTTTCTTCTCCGGCGACCACCTACTGTTCTGACCGAAAGCTATGTGAAATTCGCGCTCTCTTCCAAGCCAGCCAATGAGCGCCTGCAAAAGGGACGCCACTGACGTCACAGATGTCGCCACGAACTCTCCGGAATGTTCCAGAAGGTCTCTTCCCCCCTTGAAAGCGCGGGAAAATACGAAAACTGCACGGGGAAGTACGAAAACCTTAATCAAACATGGCTGACTGCTGAATTTAAGAATACAGTCAAATAAAAAAGGTATTTTTGGACTTATGATTTTTTGAAGAGAAAACAATTAAATTTTAAGCTATTTCTATGAGCGATGGCTCAAATTAATGGAAATAAAATAAGCTATCTAATGAAATTAATGTTACATATAAATAAACTTAGAAAAATAATTTTAAATGCAAAATCGGGACACTGATTGCTGACAAGATAATTTAGGGTTTTTCTGATTTTATACATTTTAATTTTAATTTTGCACTTTTAGTAATTTCTCTACTATTATTTTCTTAGTGATTTTTGCACAGAATATCGCTTACGATATTATATTAATACGGAATTTCTGTGTTTGTTTTTATTTTATTTTATTTTTGAAAAAAGCAAATTTTCAAGTAAAAACGGAAATCTTTTAAATAAATAGATCGCGATCGATTTTGATAGAAATTTTCGCAGAGTATAAAATAAATTTTGAAAGAGAAAACTTTTTAAATAAAAGGAAACTGAAAACCTATAATTTTAAATAAAATGGTGTTAAATTATTTGAAACTTAAGAATAAAGTTGTGTTATGTTTTTTAAAACATAACAAAAAAAAAAAAAAAAAAAAAAAAAAAAAAAGCCATCAAGTGACCCTATAACTAAATAAAATGAACGATAACAGTTTTAAAATCGAAGAATAACATAATATTTTATTTAAATAATTCATGGACGTTTTTTTGTGTTCTATGTTTATACTTTATCTGTCAACGTTATGCTAAATTCTTATTCCAACCTATTTCAACGTTCGCATGCAACATATCACTAGAAACGAGAGAGATACATGACAAATGGTGTTTGTTCTCAAGTCTATATTTGTGGAAAAAACTCCCATCCAGAAGATTTAATGATTCATATCTAATTCTTTGCTAAGCAAATGGGAGAGCAAGCAAGATCACGCATTCATCAAAGGCGTCATCCTGCGTTCATCTTGCATCATTCATCAGAAATCTTAAATAATATTCTTTATATGTCTTCGGTATGAGAGTTTCTTCGATTTTCATTAAAACTGTAGTGGCTAAACATTCTGTTTGCCTTTACGGTGGAACAACATGATCTTCCAGGATTTTGGTATTAATAACGATTTTACACCTAAGAATCTCATTCTACTTTGGCTTCCTCAAAGAAACGGGGGCTGAAAATGGTTTTCAACGTGAATCAAACACCCTGCGTGTGTGGTATGCAGTAGTAGAATGGATATTGGTGGAATAAAATATGGTTAAGTTTTGTGTGTTTACACAATTATCCAAGTGATAAGGAGCCTTCTTTATTAATGTTATATGCGATGTAATGTACTCATCAATTTGCAACCTTGCTATTAAACTCTGGGCACATTCAAGACGCACATAAAAGGTTTTTGATTTCATTTGTGTCACGAAATGCATCTTGTAAGAGTACAACTTCAGAAATCTGCGTAAAAGCATGCGCCTGTTTGCCCACAGGATATCCAATATTCGTGATATTAATCGGACATTTACAGTGCAGTTTAAAGAATTTACAACGGTTAATGGTGCTGCAATTGCAACTTTCTCTACAATCACCGGCAACCACTTATTTCAATTTTACGAATCATCTTTCTAACTGCCTTTATAGATATGTGTCTATTTCATAAAATTTTTATCCGCTGATAATCCTGTTTTCTGTCGAAGCATTGCTCTCATTGTGATAAACTACTTTTGAAATAAATTTACGTTTCTTTTCGTTGAGCGGCGTGTTCACTTTAGACAAAGGGATTCTTCGAACCATACATCTCGATTTATAAGCACAGTTACATGACCTAATCAATTGCACACGATATTAGTAGTATATTGTTACCTATTGGTAATTTTCAGAAAAGAATGGATGGCAAGATAGGCCGAATAATCCAAAAAACTTCTATTTTAAGCTTCATGCAGTTCGGTCTAATAGAATAGGAGCTATAAACATATTAGTACCATCAGTTTAATTTTAATCACCGTGTAATAATGATCTTAATATTTATATGTAATCTTTCCAGATCTGTATTCTAACACAAGAAACATACTCATATTAACAGTATATCTGTTTGAATTTTACTGAAATTTATAAAGTTTTGTTTACAGAATAGCAAATCTTCTTATTTTCCTTTTCTAAAAAAAAAAAAAAAAAAAAATTCAAATTGCATAGATTATGGTACGGAAATACGCGTAAACTATTGTTTGTCATTAGAATATTTTAGAGGAAAATCCAGAAAACCTTTTCTGGGTAAAATAATTATAGAGATAGTTTCTTACCCGTCTCCGAATAACCGCGAACATTGCACTTTGCGTTAAGCAAAGCACATACAGACATCACAAACTTTTATTGGAGGAGGTAACTTCTTTTCTAGATATCACAATCTTTTCAAATCTTTAGGTATTTGTTACTACTTTTCTCACTCACACATGTTAAGTTTTTTGTTTAATTCCCTTTATGTTCTCTGACATTACATAATGAGCAACCGTTAAATTTTCCCTCATCTTTTGTAAACGGTTGTTTTTGTTACAATTTATCTTATGCATAGTTTTAGCCGTTAAGTTTTAGGAGAAAAAAATGCATCTATATTTATTGCATTTGAAAAAAGAAATTATAATCCCCATTTTTTTTTTTTTTTTTTTTTCTTTGGAGAACATTTCCTTAAATCAACTCATATTTTATTTTTCAGAAAATTTCAAAAACACGCATTTCTTGCACAAAACATTAGTTCTATCGAAACAATAATGTTAATTGAGTCTTTAGATGTCAAGTGGTGTAAGTCCAAAAATACCATTTTGAGAAAAAAAGTGCTTTCGTGTTCATGCTTACAATTAATTCTAATTTCTATCATTGGCATAAATATAAACTAGGACGTACACCTCTTGGCAAACGAATAGAGGACCCCTCGATGAACAATATTATACCTCTAACTCAATTTTGTAAATTTTGGTCTTACACCACTTGGCAGCTAATGGGCTCAATTATAACGCACTGATAATCTGCACAAACACGCATTTATATATATATATATGTGTGTGTGTGTGTGTCGTGAGAGAGAAAAAAAGATAAGCGCAGAATTATGCACATTATACAGGCTCTTCACACTAGGCTAGTTACTATGTTTAATTTTTTTTTTTTTTTTTTTTTTTTTTTTTTTTTTTAATACACTTGCATATACAAAACGTGAAACGTATGGGGAAAAGCCGAAATTATGAAACCATACATCACTTGTTTAGCGAAAATAAATTGAATAAATGAATATCTTCCTCTAAATGTCACTATTTGTTTCTTATTAGTAATATTTAATAAGGCACTAATGCATCTTTAAACTAACATGTAAGTCAAGAATCAAAAAGTTACTTTAATGATGGGAGTTCACTGTGAAATGTTTTTTGGTGTCGCACTTTAGCGCTATCAAATCACATGCAGCAGACACGATTGAACAATGATATTTGTGAACATCTGTTTCGAGAAATTATTTCTTGAAATTCTGACTAACATTGATTTCATTCCATGAACTAGGCATCGCTTGTTTCTTTGATTATTAAAAACAACAAAAAATATAGCCCTAAAACATAGTATTTCTTTTCTTCAAATACTTTTTCCATAAAAATCTATTTTTTAAAACCTTTTTTATATGACCATTTTACTATATCACGTATTAGATTTTTTCATGTTTAAATGCGAATAATACAGTATCTACATTGTTAATAGAATAAATAAAGGGTTTGATGCTACCGACATCACTTCTGGCTTGAATCACTTTTTATGTAAACGAGCGGGGAGGGGGGGGAGGGAGTTTATTTTAGTACTTTTATTAAAAATAATAATAATAATAAAGTAAAAGAAAAATTATGTTTTTGTCAGAATTTAATTTAGAACGATAGGACTAATTTAAATATTACAATCTTGAAACTACATAAATAAATAAATAAATAATAATAATAATTAGCCACCTTGGCTAATAGCAAGCACATTTCTTACATAATAACTGTTGGCAAAGTCACCGTATCTGCAAACGCAGATGTAACGGTTATTATGTGAGAAATGTTGAGCTGATTATCAGCCAGAATCGCGGCTCAATTGAAGAGCATCCTCACTTTAAGCGGAGGGACTGAGTTCAATTCTTGGCTCAGTGTTATACTCTAAACTACTTTTAAATAATGCATTTTCACGGTTGATGAGTTTATCAATAAAATTTCTTCGTATTTTAAGATAGTTTAAAAAAAAAATGGTAAAAAGGATAATGGCAGACATTCTGTCATATAAGAAGCTTGGCAACGCAAAGTCGCTGTCTGAAAGAAATTGTCCTGCCATAGTAATAATAAATATCTTTACGGTGTATTATTGAACAGAAGCGTCATAAATCTAGAAAACATGTGTATTAAATTAGTATTTCTTACGTATATCTAAGTCTATTTCTGCCCTAATACAAATAAAGCTAAAAAAAGATGAGTTAATTTTTATTTAAGAGCAGGCAAAACTTGAATAAACAAAATGTAAAAATACCAGAAAATATTTTGAGGTCTACATTTTCGCAAAATATCATTAAAAAAAAAAAAAAAATAGTAGTATTTTTCTGTTATTTACAAAGTAAAACTAAATGTCTCTTCATAAATCCTACAATCATATAAAATAAAAGAGCTGTGTGATTTCTCCCATTGCAATAGATGATCTTAATGACACACTGCAACGAAAAAAGAAATACTAAAAGAGGAGAAATCATATTATAATGAGATTCAGGCGGCTCTGTTGATAATGTGTGGACCGTGCAACATATTTACTTAGTAAATAAGTGATTCTCATAAGAAATCGTTTTGTTGCATAAATTCGTATTTCTAGATTTCTGTGATCAGCTGGATTTAAAATTGAATATACAGTTCACATTAGAAATATCAGCGCTAAGACTAATTGGTTGTTTGCATTTGTCTGAGACAGAAGATTGGTCAATATCAGACGCATAGCTAGTATCATAAGACTGAAAATTCGAAAACCATTGTATTGTTGAATTTGGCTATTAAACAGGCATAAACTACTTCTTACACACCTCATGCATCATCTCTATTCGTCGGTCAAATGGTCTACAACGATAATTTTCTGGTATTCTAGATAAATGTGACGTATAGGGAAAAATTATCTATTCCGTGTTTACTCCTATCCAGTTTTTTTTTTTTTTTTTTTTTTTTTTTTTTTTCTTAAACTGAAGTTGAAAATTTAAATGTATAGAAATTCCCTAGTAAACAAATTACGTTTCTAAAGGAACAGTAGAACAATTTTGGTAAAATTTTATGGAAGGGGAAAAAAAGTTATTATTTATTTATTTATTTATTTTTTATGGGGATTTGAAAAGAAATATAAATGGAAGCTGCATTTATCCTATTATTACTACTATTGGTATATTTGAAAGCAAGTAAACGTAAATAAACTTTTGTTTTTGTTATAGAAAAGAAGAATTCAACATGCAAATATGTAATTTAGGAATAATTATTTTATTATTTTATTTGCAATTTTATATTTTTGCTTTTTTTTTTTTCTACTGTGAAATTATTTTATATAACTTTAAATATTATTACATTTTATTTGGACTTTGTTCGGTTTTTATGCCAAGATATTAAGTCAAAAAAACCTTAAACATAAATTCTATTAAATATATTTTCATTTCTATAGCATTTGTATGAAACCCAATTTGCAGCTTATTTTAAAGTTACGCATATTTACAAAGGGACGGTCAAAATGTATTTTATTCATTTCGGAATCAAAGAAAAAACTACAAAAAGACAATTATTTATTCAATGAAATGGGTTTTCTTATTTACAGATAATGAAACTACTTCCCAACTTTATTCATATTTTAAAAGCTTTATTTGTAAATTACATGTAAGTCTGCTTTTTAGTCTTGCGAGTTTTATCAAACTGCTTAATGCCTTAAGCATGTTTCCTTTTGAAAACATGTTTTTGAAAAATGCATTAAAGAAAATATGTTACTTTTGTATATCATCATACAAAAACATGTTTTTTTATTTATTTTATTATTAATTTTAATGAAATAAACGAATTTGTGGTAAATGATGGATAATTTATTTTTGGAAAGGATTTTTTATTGTTGAAAATTTAATTGTAACGATTTTTCTTAGAATTACATTGAAAAGTTGCGTTCGTATTCAATGTTACTGTATATACTTGAAAATCCAAGAAAAAAAAAAAAAGAAAAAAGAAAAAAAAGAAAGAGGAAAGAAATAAATTAAATGTAAAATTTTATTAATAACTGGGTAAATAACAACATATATTTGTTTAATTTAACATGTCATTATGTCAGTTTTATATTATGATGCATTTCGTCTAAATATTAAATATAAAAATAAATAAAACAATTAAGATATATAACCTTTTACTTATCTTCACGTTACATCTTGGTATACTAGTTTCATCTGGGGCGCCCCAGCTTGGTCACTACCTTTGCTTTGGTGTTCGAAACTGTGGTCTTCTTGTTTTCTTGTTCTTTTAAAGACTTTTCGCCATTGGCGGACCACCGCCAATGGCGAAAAGTCTTTAAAAGAACAAGAAAACAAGAAGACCACAGTTTCGAACACCAAAGCAAAGGTAGTGACCAAGCTGGGGCGCCCCAGATGAAACTAGTATACCAAGATGTAACGTGAAGATAAGTAAAAGGTTATATATCTTAATTGTTTTATTAATTTAATTGCTTCATGGATAGAATGTTTCAAGTATAAAAATAAATATTATTAAAAAGTCTAATAATCTGTTAGACTATATTTTCAGCTTGCAAAATTAAAATTTGCATGTCATAACCAAATAAAAAATATCAAGAATTCTGGCGCATGTGCATATGAAGTACTCTTTGAAACTATGATAAATTTAAATAATGTAGCATGAAATTATTGTATAAATTTTAGACATGGCAATTAGGTTTTGAAAGAGGCATTTAGAATTTCACTTACAAATAATTTATGATTTTTCTGATTAGAGAATATGGAATTAATCTACGACGAGAAACACAAGCTAAATGTATTATTAAATAAATTAATTGATTATTGATTCTTCTGCTGTTTGTTTCAGTGATACAGTGATTATTATCTGGACACTATAAATATATTGTAAACACTGAAAAATTTAAATTTGTATAAAATAGGATAAAATAGGCGCAAATAGCAGCTCTGAATTTCCATGCAAAAAAAAAATATTTTTTTTAATTTTTTAAATGTTGATGAAAATGAAAGTAGAATATATAAACAACAACAGAAACGATGAAATATTTTAATAATATTAGTAAACATGAAATGATTAGATTCAAAGTATTCAAGCCAAAAATGGAACAGCAGCTGTGTTATCTTCTTCAGCAGGTGGGAACACAGTATTTCAGAGAAATTATGTAATCCTAACAGGTTTCAGAGGATATGTCAAGCTAGCATACACCAAGTTGTTATTTAAAAGCTTTTAAGTAATAGTATATAAGGGGATTTACAAACTAACGTACCATCAATGAATTTTTGCCACTCTCGAGTGGCAAAATATAAACCTGTATTGGTGGAAATAGAAATATTTCGCGTCTCCACCCATAACTTAAAGGCGAGTGACGCCACGTGACCTTTTCTTTTTAAAGCTTTACATTATGATAAAAGAAAAACATAATTTCCCGTAAGTGTATTTAAATTTCAAAACAGGCAAAATTTTATAACAAAAATTTATTTTTATAGCAAATTATACATTGTTAAAACGACAGGCTTGCAAAGACGAAACCCACCTGTATCTATTTGAAAAAAAAAAAAAAATGCTTAGACTAAACTTTATAAAATTGAAAACTTGCAAATTTTCATTAATTTCCAATTCAATTAATTTTCAAGTTCTCATTTTTATAAAGTTTTCAAGGTTAACTGCAATGATAGCTAAAACTTCGTATTGAGCAAATGTTGAGTTTTTTACTTTTTCTTCCTAAACAGGTGCAGGTCCTTGCTAGCATGTCATCTTATCAATTTATAAGTAAATCTAAAATTAAATTGTTCCTATAAAATTTTCCTTATTTTAAAATTTAAGTACTGTTACATGAAATTCTGTTTTTCTTCTGGTATAATTGAAAGCTTAAATATCCTATTACTTAAAAGTTTTTGGAATAACAGTTTGAAGTATGCTGTCAGGGCATATCTTTTGAAACCTGTTAGGATAACATAATTTCTTTGAATTGCTGTGTTCCCACCTGCTGAAGATAATAACACAGCTATAATTGAATTCTTGGCTTGAACAGATTTGAATTTAATTTTTTTGTATTTACTAATTCCATATAAACAAATTATTGTTTTTGTTGTTTTTGATACATCCTACATTCATTTTCATCTATAATTATTTAAATAATATATATATATATATGTACATAAAATATCAAAATGTGTTTTTAATCATAGCGTGGATACAGAAGGCTTTTGTGAGCATTCCACTACCCCCTAAGTAGACAGTTTAACTAAAAAGCGCAATTAAGGCTAACACCAAAATGAATTTAACAAAATGAAACAAACAAGAATTTATCAAAATTTACAGAAACTGCATCACAAAAATTACTAAATGTCTAGATAAATTCCAAAGACAACAGAGATCTACTCAATTCATTTCGAAATACAGATATATCCGGGTAGTTTTTACAGTGACAACAGACATCCTCAATTCATTTCAAAATATAATAAGACTCAATTAAAGAAAATAAAATATCTCAGTAAATTAACAATTACATAACTAACATGTAGAAATGTTATCAAGATTTTATTAAAGAAATGTAAATTGTGTAAATTTATATATATATATATATATATATATATATATTACATGTTTTAAATACTTCTTTATAATGTAAATATGTAAAATATCTGTAGGATGACCATTAACAATAGCGTTATTAAAGAAATTTTGAATATCTTTATTCTTATCATGGTGATCTCCAATTAATATTTTTATTTCGTTTTGGATAGGATGTAAAATGATAAAGTAATCAATAAAATGACATTTCTACATATCAGTTTACTAATATTAGCGATCCAGTGTATTAATGTATTCAAATTAAAACAAAGGCAATTCCTTTATTAAAAATATTGGTTACCATATAACTTTTAACAACATTTATATCTAGGTTTAAGAAAATTGTTTTTAAAGGATTAAAACTGGTACTTATTAGTTTTAAGTAAGATGGATGATATCAGTTTTTATATCCCTGTCATTATTCGAAGTAGTGGATGCAACATTGGTCAACTATATATCTATACATAATAATTTCTCTCACTATATTTATATTTATTTTCATTGGTATGCAAATACATATTTGTTAAACATTTTTTAGAGAACTTATCCCTGTGGAGTGCTATGTTGTGTGTATAAAATTTTCCTTTATAATTTATATAATTCTGTTTCAAAACTGAATTGTGTATTTTATTATAATTATTATATTATATAGTATTTTTTAGATTATATTAAAAATGAAAATTTTCCAAAGAATAAAAAAAAAAAAAAAAAAAAAAAAAAAAAAAATGTCTAATTTTAATGAAAAAAAAAATATATAATCAAAATTCCATGTGTAAACATTACTAATTTTTATTCCTTTCATAAAATTAATCAAATCATTTATGTAAATTTTTAAAAATCCTAGAGATTTTATTTAGATCAATGAATTTTGAATAATTATTTGTAATTACTTTATTTTACCCATGTAGATAATGCATTGTTTTTGGATGAAATTCTCGAAATTGAGTTTTTTATATGAGGAGCAAACATTCAAACCGTGTTTTCTCCTTCAAATGCAATTTTTCAGAAAACACAAAAAACTGATAAATTAAAAAATAACCCTTCTTAGACCCTAATTATCATTTGTTTAGTTGTATTATTGGTTACTAGGAAGATCTGTAGGCCTACTTTACCTAATAAATTTAGAGTTAATTAGAAAAATGTATTTGAAATTTGGAGAAAGCATGTTTTGACCGAAACACAGAGGAGAAAACATGTTTTGAATGTTTCCAATGTGGAGAAAGCATGTTTTGACCGAAACACAGAGGAGAAAACATGTTTCGAATGTTTCCAATGTGGACAAAACATTTTTTGAATGAAAAAGTATATAGCTCGAATATTGATGAAATAACATTCTTAATGTAATTAACAGAACAGATTTTGTTATGTAATTATAAAGTTAAATTAAATATTTACGCGTGAAAAATCATCATGGAAATTGTAGGGAAGAACTAAAATTTTTAAGCCAATTTGAAATTAAATTTTTAAACCAATATCTTCACTTAAGCAATTTCATGCTTCCTCTGTTTCTTCATATTCTACATGAAAGTTATTAGTAATATCTTTATACCATTTAAAAACAGGCTGATTTTTTCACTCTTCACCATACATCAATTGTAAAAGTTTGTCTATGCCATTCTGATGCCTTTAAGTTTAAGATGAATTCTCTTACCTTGTTTTTTTTTTTTTTTTTTTTTTTTTTTTTTTTAATGCTTAAGTGGCTTTTTCTATCCCCTGCTCTCTTTTCCTCAATAGGTTCACCAGCATGTACCTTAGTAACAATATTGGCGACATTGTACGACCTATTTTAGTTATAGCCATGAAATTGTTTTTACACACAGGAATTCTCCTACCACTGCTACTAGTAATAAAATAAGAAGCAGAAAATGCATGCTGTAAGCCAGATGATTGCGATTTTTTTTTTTTTTTTTTTTTTTTTTTGGGGGGGGGGGGGTTATTAGGTCTACGTCGAGTTATATTTTTTGTAACAACCAATGAGGCTATAATACAATCTTGTCGCTGTTTGTCCGGAATTTCGTAAAGTATATCCCGAAACTTCTTAACGTCATTAGGTCTAACATCAGTGTATGAAAAAGTATTTATTAATAGAATGTTTGCTTGGAGCATAAATGTTTTTATCTAAAGGTGCTGAATATCGTTTCTTTTTCGCTTCTTTTCTTTTTCCACCAATTCTCTGTATTTTTCTAGTTCCATAATTAGAAGTACTCACTAATACACCATCTATTAATTCTTCCATTTGAAAAAAAAAAATAAATAATAATAATAATAAAGTACACTCCTCTAAAATGAAGAAAACAAGATAGAACTAACGAAAAAACAAACATAAAAAGCTGGTACATGTACGAGTCACGCGACCAGAAAGAGCAGTACTGATTGGTTGGCTGGAGAAATCACAGTTTGACTGAAAACAGGCTCTGGAGGAAACACTGTTTGATTGAAACCCCAACTTTCTAAGCGCATTTATAATGTGATAAAAATTATTTTGGTTTAAAATAATAGTATAATTTTGTGCTATTTAATGTTGAGTTCACAGAAAAATCGCTAACTCATTTTTTTTTATTTTTGGAGAAAACACGGTTTGAATGTTTGCTCCTCATATGTTTTAAGGTCCCCTGAATTCGAAAAAACATGTTTTTAGTTGTTGGACTGTGAGTCTGTGCGTCTGGATGTGTGTCTGTGTATGTCTGTCATCAGCATACCGCAAAAATAAACAGCAGCAGGAAGTTCAATCTCGGTATACTAATTACGTATCATATAGGAATGCCATACTAAACTTTTCGTTAAGTTAAAACAAATATTTCGTGCACAGGGCCATCGAAGAGAATAAGAATACATTATGCCTCTGGGCCAAAATGCAGATAAATTGGATTTAATATCTATAGGCTGGACTAAACTAAATGAAATTATATATATATATATATATATATATATATAAATTTACATACATGAAAGTATGTTTGTGTAGATTTTGGTATGAATATCATTCCTGAATCTTTTACAGGGCTACCCAAAGTAATTAGATATATTGGTGTTATACATGGAAATTGTTGGAAGTGTATTTCATTTTGTGCTAGGCGTTTTTAATATAAGAGTAAAATTATTCACACAATGTGATTTGCGCATAGTTTGAAAATATACAGGTTTTCTCAAATTTAACCTAAAAGTTCTTTTCCACTAAATGTAATTGATGAAGTGCTTTGCTGAATTTTACAATGTCGATGATCATTGCTCTGGAAGGAATATTACTTTTTTATACCCATACTTTAAACAAAGTATATTTTAAGTTATATTTTCAAGTTTATTTATTTATTTATTTATTTATTTATTTATTATTATTATTATTATTTTCATAATACGAAGTTTTGAGTTTTCCTAAATATGATAATTCAATTTTTAGCATCTTGTCTTTATATATATATATAATCCTTTTGATAGTAGAAGCAGAGAATGAGAATGAAGAATATGCTGTCAAACAATTTACCAAAGAGACATACACAAGCCAAACAAAGCAACAAGATTTCCCAAATTGATTCAATTATCAAGTTCAAGAAAAGCACTGACGCCAATCCAATGTGCAACAATACCTGTTGAAAATTGAAATAGGACCGTGTAATTAGACTCTAATGACAAGAAGGTTGATTCTAGGACAGAATTTCAAGGTGAAAAAAGAGAACCCTGTAATGAACAATAATGGCCCATTAAGCGCAGTAGATGCCAAGCAACAGACACAAGATCACAACAGACACAAGAAATCACAAAGAGCAATAAGACTGAATAATTTCTCTATGTAGGAGAAGCTCAGAAAGGACAAAAATACAACAAATCAACTCAACCAAATCCCAACAGAAATCTCAAACTAAGTCGAAGTCCATGAAAAAATAAAAATAAAATAAATAAAAACAACCCAAGAAACCCAAGAAAGGAAGAAAGGACGTAAGCGGCAAGACTTGTGACTTGCCTGTGGGGTTAAACTTTTTTTGCGCCAGCAACACTCCCCCAACCTTTCAAGACCAGATTAAGAGACACATGGATGGAAAAAATGCAAAACCCCATAGCAGATAAAGAACAATGAAACCATGAAACAATAATGAAATTTATTGATTGATTACGAACCCCCAATAAAAAGTACCCCGAAATGAATCAAATGAAACAATGACAAATATTTTTCTAGAAAAACAAAAACAGAAAACCCTCCAGAAAAAAAAAACACACACCATGAATCTAAAAAGTAATAAAATTAAAGTCTAACCCGCAAGAAAAAATGCCCCGAAATGAAAGAGAGGCAATTTAGACACAATCCATCCTGATGTATTGAAACACCAACCAGAAAAAAAAAAAAAAAAGATCAAAATCCCAGCAACAAAAACTGAAGCCAAAACACGAGCGAAACAGAGAACTAAACAGGAGAAAATGGCATTTTAGAAGTTGAGTTGTATCATACCTTGATAACTTATTTAAAAACCAATTTTCAACGAATTATTTTTTATCTAACCTTAGTTTTAATTTTTAATTAATTAATTTATTTTGTTCTTATGTTTTGAGAATCCTATTTTCCCAATTCATACAGGCATTTTGCAAGTAATCCATGAACGATTTAGATTTTAGTTTTAATTGTTCAATAATTTTATATTTTCTAGTACAAGAATTAAATTTTGGAATAAAATTAAATGCCGCAATCCTTCCTATTTTTTGAGTTTAATTCAACATCCTACCCAACCATCCAAACAACACTCCCACCCAACCTCCTTACTCAAACATCTACCCACCCATCCTCCACATTTTTATTGTCTTATTATTTTTTATTTTTTTTAAACATATAAGATTGTTTATTTTTTTATATTTTTTATTTATTTATTTACTTATTTTTATTATTATTATTATATTTTTTTGACAGATACAATTAATGATATACCAGTGAATAAACAAAATTTTTTGGAAATCCCATATTTAAGGTTTCCTTAAAAAGTTTATTGTTGTTTTCATTTTTATATTTATCAGAACATAAAATATTGATTCGATATAAGTGATTAAAAATGATATTTGTGAAAACAGAGAGATGCAGCCATGATTTAAAACGAGTAAACAAATTTATTTTGAAGTTAAAATATTGTCTTTTGTCATTAATATAAATATGAATTTTATTATCATAGAAATAAATTTTAAGATCGAGAAAGTTTATGATTTTATCTTTATGCATAGTCTTAGTCAATTTTAAATTTGAAGGATAATCTAAAGTAATTAAATCAGATGACTTATTATTAATGAATAAAATGATGACATCATCAAATTATCGGTATAGTAACAGATTATCAAAAGTAAATTTGCACTCAGAATAATATAGATAAAGATCAGCCAATAAACTCGAGCTGCAATCCCCTTGCGGGATGCCCACGTTTTGTAAATAAATGAGGTTATTGTGTAAAATAGTGTTATTATAGATGATGAAATTAAGAAGAGTTAATTTTTTCAACATCAAAGTTATTAGGTAATTTAATCTGATTTTTGTATTTAATGAATAGATTATTAATAATTTGATAAAGGTCAGATAAAATAATATTATTAAACAGATCCTGAAAATCATAAGTGATAATATTTTCTGTATTTGATATGGTTAATGAGTTGGTAACTTTTTTTAAGGCAGCGAAAGTTTTGATCTTTACAAATGATGTTATAAACCTGTATCAGAATATCAAGAAGCAATTTATTGGCATTACTGTTGTATGTGTTACAACCAATAGTAGCCGTTCTGAATTTAATAGGCTATTTATGGAACATAGGTATTAGTACAATATAAGGATAGTTGAAATTATTAAAAGGAAGCTTTAATAATTTATAATAGCTGTGAATTTTTCTATTGTTAATGATAACATTATTTTGAGTCAATGAAAATGTACAATTATCGGATATTGAGCTGTTTAGAAGAGATTTGTAGTACTGTTTACAAATAATAGCATAGTTTTTAGGTGATTTATCGACATAAGTTATGACAAAAATTTTTTGTAATTCTTTTATTGTTCTGAATAAGTCATTCTTGTTAAATTGTATTATATTACAGTACTTATGCTGTAATTATTTAGTTAATTTTAATAAAACTAAACATTTACATTGACTAAAAAATGCTTAAAGTTTATTCTATTTAATAGAAATTTTATAAATTAACTAATCCGGATCACAAGTAAACTGTTTGATAATATAGAAATATTGAGTTTAGAAGGCGGTCGAAAATTAGTTCCATATTCCAAAAACTTTCGGAGTTTTCAATCATTAATTATTTGCAGGTTACCAGTAATTATATGACCATGTGCTCTGTCAACATATTTTTTCAAATGATGGATCGCTGCATTTACATAATGTCAAATTATGACTATTAGCCGTGGACTTTGAAACATAGTTGTAATTGAAGATTTTTCTATCAAGAGGAATAGGGTACTTAAAGGTACATGAGATATGTATATCATTCAGCGGAAAGAGGCAATCTTTATCATTTATGATAGAAGTAATGTTAATGTTATTAAAAACCTGGTTTGAAAAATTGACAATAATTTGAGAATTTGTATGAACATTGTTAGGTTTTTTATTAGTTTTTAATTTATTTTTTATTTTATTTTTTTATTTTATTTTTTTATTTTATTTTATTTTTTTATTTTTATTTTATTTATTTATTTATTATTATTATTATTATTATTATTATTATTTTGAACATGATAATACCAGAAAAAAATATCAGAAAAATGCTGATTGAGATATTGACTAAGAAACACTTTTAAATACTTAATTAAATTCTTTTTTTTTTTTAACAGCAAAAATGAATTTTCGTACATTAACCCAATCATACTTGACAAGATATTGAGACTGCACCTCTAAAATATGCTTGAACATTGCTTTTTGAGAAATTATACATTCAGTAGATTTTGATCCACGTTTGTTTCTAGTAGTTTTATGATACATTTTACGGTAAAGCTGTTCATAAATAGTTCAATAATCATGTATTGGATTAGTATTTGAACACACTTTGACAATTTTGTTATAATGCTCGGTGTTAAGTCCATAATGGTAAATAGTATTAAAATAATGCATATATTTGTATTCAAGAAAAAGACGCTCATGTTTATTTTTGTGAATTTAAAAAATTTCAATGGTGCAGGTGTTAAAATTATGATAATGAAAATGTTGTAATTCAATGGTGGATTTTGAGTGAGATGCATGAGAAGAGAATTTTTTGGAATCTGAACGATGTTGATTAATTCTAAGATTAAGGGAGTGGATGTTTTACCAATATGTTTCATGTTGCAGAGACCACAGCTAATTTTATAAATCACATTGAATGCCTGACAAAATGGGATTGAAGAATTATTATCATGAATTTGGGATTTTAAAGCATTTCGACAAATTTGAAACGTGAAGAAGCACAAATTCTAAATTTAGCAAATAGAGTAGGAGAAGACGGGTAACTTGATGACGATCCGAGAATATCCCTATAAATAGTCTTCTACAGGGCACAATACTGCTGTAAAGCAAAGCATTTCTTGCCGGTATCGAAAAACTTGCTGTGAACACTCATTTAAATTGAAGGATATTCGATTTTTTTTTTTTTTTTTGAATTAACAAATATTTTAATTTTTTCTTCATTAAATACGAATAAATAGATGTGTATGAATTTCTTGGTTAAATGCTAACATTGCTATATATTACTTCTTTATTGAAGAGCAGCTGCAGTCTGCCTGTTGCCACACAGTGGCGGCTACATCTTATTATCTTAAAGTTAAGTTACAGTTAAGCATACTTGACACAGTTATAATAACAGTTACATATACAGTTATGGTTACATATCTAACATCTCCCCTTTTACAAAGAATGACACACAAAAAATGTTATTAAGATATTTACAATATGCATGAAAGAGCGAAAATACAAATATAAACAATCTAACATACAAGAACAATTACTTTTTACAAAAAACTAGCACAAAAAACAATTACTTATTTACCATACATGTTAGGGGGCTTAATAATACGACCATATTTGGTAATGTATTGTTTAGAGTCCGACTTATTTTTTGAGTTACCATTATTAGAACCATTACATTTCAAATTAATATTTACAGGGTCTTTGTTAGTAGAAGTAGAACCAGTCACTTCAAAATACTATTAAAAAATTGTCTCAATATAAGAAGGTTTTAAATCAATTCTATTTCTTCTTAAAATGTTATTTTTCTCATTTCTTACCCAATAGCTAGGATTTTTATCTCTTTTAATAACTATGCCTCTTTCCCACTGATTTCAAGAACGAATCAAAACATTTTGATTATTTGAAATTTCCGATAAGGGTCTAGATGTTCTATCATAATTGAATTTACTTAAGTTTTGTTTATCTACAAATTTATTTTTTATGTTCGTTTGGAGTTCTGGCTTTAATAATTCTCTATTTATTGGTAATTTAGTTCGTGCTCGTCTACTCATGAAGGCTTGAGCAAGAGAAAAATTTAACCCTTTTATGGGCGTATTTCTATATTCTAGGTGCGCACTGTAAATATCCTGATTTGATTCATAATTTCTTTTCAACACATTTTTAGCAATTTTTACACCGCTTTCCGCTTGACCGTTTGATTTCGCGTATCTCGGACTACTATTTAAGATTTTAAAATCCCATTCTAATGAAAACTTTCTAAATTGATACGAATTAAAGGGCATGTTATCTGCGACTCGAATTTCAGGAATCCCATGCGAACTAAATATCACTTTTAATTTCCCAATTATTTCATCTGATTGTTTATTATTTAAGGGAACAATTTCTAACCACTTAGTTAAATAAGCTATTAAGACTAAGTAATTATTTTTCCCAAATTCACAAATGTCACACCCTATTTTTTCAAACGGTAATGGCAAAATGTCATGTGAAATTAGTGGTTCTTTACAATTTTTTGGTCTGTACTCTTCACTAACAGAGCATTTAGAAATTAAATTTTCAATATCATTTCCCATATTAGGCCAGTAAAAATTACTCTAGCTCTAGATTTACTTTTTTCTATTCCGAAATGTACATCATGAATTTTACTAAGCATTTCTTTTCTAAGATCAACAGGAACAACTATTCTACCATTATAAAAGACTATTCCATCTTCTTCAAAAAGATCTTGTCTTAGTTTATAATAAAATCTTACATTGTCTGTAACATCTTTTTTTACTGTTAGGCCAACCATTTTTACAAAAAGTTACTAACTTATTTGCTACTGGATCTTTAAAGGTAAATTTCTTAAATTCATTTATTTTTTTATCAGTTACATGCATATGCCTTGTAGCTTTTACACAATGAACGATTTCTTTTAAAATCTCATCAGTATCATATTCATTAATATAAGATCTAGATAATAAATCGGTTACATACATTTGCTTACCTGGTACATAAGAGATATGAAGATTAAATTTAAGTAACTTTAATTTAATTCTTGGTAACCTGTTAGATAAAACATTTACAACACTTTTATTATGAATTGATACTAAGGGTTTATGATCAGTATGAACAATTATTTTTCTACCATAAATATAATTATGAAACTTTTTAGTAGCAAATGCTATGCTTAAGTACTCTTTTTCGATTTGTGCATAGTTTTGCTCAGCCTCAGACAAAGCACGTGATGCATAGGAAATCAGTTGTCTCTCTTGTAATAATCAACACCCTAGTCCACTTTTAGAACTGCCACATTGCAATGCAATTTGTTTATTAGAATCAAAAACATCAAGTACAGGGGTTGTGCTTATTTTTTCTTCGGGTTCATTAAGAGCTTTTGTATTCACTGGTAACCAATCAAATACTACGGATGTTTTGAGCAATTCCCTCAAAGGAGCAGTTATCTCTGACATGTTAGGAATGAATTTCCTTAGATAATTAATTAATCCTAAAATTTTTTGCAACTGTTTTTTATTACTAGGTGCCTGTAAATTACAGCTTTTACCTGTTCAGGGTCTAGTTTAATTCCATTTTTATTAAATACATGACCCAAATACTTAACTTCATTAACGCGATATTGTAACTTTTTAGGATTAAATTTTACATTTAATTTTCTTACTCTTTCTAATACTTTTTAAACAATTTCATCATGCTTCTTTTCAGAATTTGCTCAAATCAACATATCATCAAAATAAATAATCACACCAGGTATATCACCAAAATTTTTCTCATTAGCTTTTTGAAACAATTCAGATGCAATATTTAATCCAAACGGGAGGCGGTTAAATTTAAAACAACCGAAGGGAGTACTAAACTGACATAATTTACTAGAAGTTTCATCTAATTTAATTTGGTAAAATCCATCCTTTAAATCAAACACACTATACATAGATTTATTACATAACTTAGGCATTAATTCCTCAATCGTTGGTATCAAATGACAGTCTTTTTTAATAACTTTATTAAGATCATGTGGATCTAAACATATTCGAATTGACTTATCGGGTTTCTCTACTATAACTAAATTATTAATCCATCCATCTGGATTCTCTACCCTACTTATAATTTTATCTTTTTCAAGAGCAATTAATTTCTCTTTTAATTTTGGTTTTAAGGATTCTGGAATCCTTCTGGGGGGGGGGGTAACTACTGGCTTAGAATTACTATCAATTTTAATAGAACACATTAAATTAAATGTTCCTAACCCCTGAAAAACATCTTTATTTTTCACAATAAATTCATCCTTATTTTTTATTTCAGTAGAATCTACTTTTTCTCTTTTAATCAAACCCAATTCAATGCAACTAGGTAACACTAACAATGTTTTAGAATAATTATTACAGTTTACAACAACAAAATCTAGATATTTAGTACAACTATTCATTTTACACTCTAAGTTAACTATACCTAGGGGTTTAATTAAATTACATCCATATGTTTCTAAAATAATCTCAGTAGGACTTATGGAATAATTACATTTTAACGATTTGTAAATCATTATGTATTATATTTACACACGAACCAGTATCTAATTTAACTGCTAAGATTTTTTTCCTACCTGTAACGGTTGCATCCAGCTTTATTCCTTAGCACACAGCACTGAATCTACAAAAATATTTTTTTCCATATTATTAACTCGCTTGGAGTTAAACATATTTTTGCACCCACTAGCAAAGTCATTTAACTTTTTACAAATTTTGCATCTTTTCCAAACGCAGGACAATTTCCTTTAGCATGATTATAATTACACTTTTTACACCAATAAATCTTTTCTTTTTTATTTTCACTTCCAGCAGCTGTCTGCGTCTGCGACGTCGAATATAATATGCAGCAATTATAATACTTAAATGTAAGTATATGATCCGTTTGATAGTTATATTTATCAACATAACGTAAAAACATATTACCACAGGAAAATCAAACTTGGTATTTTGAAGTTCGAATTTGGTTGCCACTTGAAAAAATCTTATCAACCTGTGTATATATATATGTGTGTTTATAAATATAGGCATATGTATATATATATATATATATTTATATAATATATATCAATAAAGTAAGATAATAAAATTAAATCTACATTTAAAATAGTCTAAAATAGTTTTAATACCAGTATTATTGCACATGTAATTCTGTGAGATGAATGCTAATGCCCCAGCATTCCTACGTTCTATTTTAATACATACGCACATGCGCATATATATATATATATATATATATATATATGTGTGTGTGTGTGTGTGTGTGTGTGTGTGCGCACATATACAGTCCGCGACAAAAATATAGGTACAAATGTATTTTTTTTTCTTTTCTTTAATTTTTCATAAAATAACATTATATAAATTGTGCTGATCATTTAACAGAGTATTATCAAATCAAAAACATACTAAATATTTGTATCATATTAAAAATTTTCTAATTCAAAATAATCATATTTCAGAAAAAAAAAAATAATAATAATAAAATAAAAAAAAACTTTGTGCCTATCTTTTTGTCGCGGGGTGTATTCATAAATTAGAAAAAAATTAGTCTTAAAATTTTCTAAATTAGTCTAAATTAGACTTAAAATAGTGTTATTTTATGATAATAATAAATAATAATCACAATTTCGATAAAGCTATTTTATGAAAAATTAGAGAAAAAACCTTTGTACCTATATTTTTGTCGCGGAGTATATATGTATATATGTATATATATATATTATGGCTTAATTTTCAACCTATCTTTATAGTATTAAATTTTAGGGTACGAGAAAGTCGTACGAGGGACACATTCACTTATTATTTATTTATTTCATTGTTTATGTATTTATATGTTTCTTGCTTTCACATTATAAGTATTATAAGCTGAAGTTACAGTTATAAATTTTATTGAGATTTAAGAAACTTGAGTATAAGAAAAAGATAAAAGAAATTATATTTCTTAAGATTAATTCCAAGTTTTAGTCTTTTAGCTTTGATTCTAATAACAAATCCCCTTTCTTTTATTTAAACTCATGAAATAGAATATTATTGGTGATAATTTGATCCACCATTTGCGAATGATATTTTTTTACATCTAATGCAAAATTATTGAATGCGTTATATATTAGGGGGACCGGAAAATAATGTCGTTTTGAATTAAAATACTGACATCGGAAATGTATCCTGGATAAAATTTAAGATATTCTTAAGTAACTTATAAGATGGTTATTTGTAAAGTACCATGTAAACACTGTTAAACAAAAATTTCCGGTTTCATTTTATTATTTCAAAACGACATTATTTTCCGGCCCCCCTAATTCATATATAATAATTGAATTCTTTTGTAGTTTTTTAATATCGTCTTTTTATATATCTGTTAATATAACCTCTTTGAGCATCTCTCTCTCTCTCTCTCTCTCTCTCTCTATCTTAATATATATAAATCTCGTGTCACAATGTTTGTCCTCAATGGACTCCTAAACCACTTAACCGATTATAATAAAATTCGCACACCATGTGCAGTTCGATCCAACTTGAGAGATAGGATAGTTTAAATCTCAAATTATAGTCGCAATTTTAATTTATTGCTAATTATTTGTCTGTTATTATTTGACAGTCACAATTATCTGTTAACTCCAAATGATTCTAACAGATGTCGATACCTTTCGACTGGGTTGAAATGAAAGCTGAAATATATTTGGTGCTGCCATCTACACAAAGAATCTTCAACTTTTTAACCTATTAATAAATTTCGTATAATTCAATTATTTCCACTTAACAGATGTCGATACCTTTCGACTGGGTTGAAATGAAAGCTGAAATATATTTGGTGCTGCCATCTACACAAAGAATCTTCAACTTTTTAACCTATTAATAAATTTCGTATAATTCAATTATTTCCACTTTTTAAATTTTTGGTGTTAGCATAGCCGGCCACGTGTTACTTAGACTGAAGTGTAAATTGAATTCATATTATAATGAAGATAATACAGTGAAATTAATCCTGTTTTTTACTTATTTGTGCTTCATTGATCAAAACTTTATAATTTAATATAATATATATATATATATATATCTTTATATATAAAATTTATTATGTTTGTCCGCGATGAACTCCTAAACTAATGAGCCGATTTTAATGAAATTTGGACACTGTGTGCAATTTGGTCCAACTTGAGAGATAGGATAGTTTTTATTGCAAAATTCGCCTCCCAAAAGGGGGGGGAGGGGGCAAAACGTGATTTCACAAACAAACAAACAAACAACAACAACCAAAAAAAAAAAAAAAAAAAAAAAAAAAAATAGAAATGCAGATAGACTGTTCAAAATTGGTATAGAGAGGTTTTAGAGGCCTGCAAATCGAATGAGGATATTTTCGAAAGTGTAAAGTTATTAGGAGGGGCGGGTAAGGGGGCGGAGGGGCAAAAAAATAAAAATAGAGTTACATCGCTAAAAATTGGTACATAGAAGTTTTTGATACGTACAAATCGATTGCAGATATTTTCGAATTTGTAAAATTATTAAGAGGAGCGGGAAAGGGGGGGGGAAGGAGCAAAATATAAAAATGGAGTTAGATCATTCAAAATTGGTGCATAGAATTTTTGATACCAACAAATCGATTGCGGATATTTTCGAATTTGTAAATTTATTAGGAGGGGCGGGAAGGGGGGCAGAGGGGCAAAAAATAAAAATATAGTTAGATCGTTCAAATTGGTGCATACAGGTTTTTGACACCTACAAATAAACTGTAGATATTTTCGAATTTGTAAAATTATTTAGAATAGTGGGAGGGGGGAGGGCAAAGGGGCAAAATAATAGAAATAAGAGTTAGAACTTTGAAAATTAGTATTATTAAGTTTTAAGGCCCGATAAATCGATTGCGGATATTTTCGAAAGTATAGAGTTATTAAGAAGGGCGGGAACGGTGGATGAAGAAACGGTGCGCATGGTTTGCGCAGGTATACACTGCCGCAGGCAGTGGGGGTCCGAACAGATTATTCCACCAATGAGAGAAGATTTTTTGTATTTTATATCATTTTCCTTTCGATAATATATGGATTCATTATGAGTGTCGAACATTTTTCCCGATCAGATTTTTTTTTTCTCTTTTTTTTTCACATGTTAAAAATTAATGCAATTTTGAGAATTCTTTAATTATAGTGAATCATTTAAAAATAGGGACCAGCGAAGCGGGCTAAGTCTGCTAAGATCAAGGATGTTATCAAGGATGGTCTTTATTCGTAAATAATAATTTTAATATATTGAATATTTTACTACATTATAATTCAACGTATAACATAGCCACAGCAACGCGTGGCCGGGTCTGCTAGTATATATATATATATATATAGAGAGACAGATAGATAGATAGATAGATGGATAGATAGATAGATATATCTGTCTATTAAACTATTTATTTATACATATATTTATATACTGCATTAAAAAGGTATAATTTCACATTTGATATTAATCGTTATTGTAGGGAGATAATGACATTTATTATATATAATCTTATCTATTGCATTTACGTTTTTACAGTGTAAGAAAATTTCCTTTACTTGGAAAATGTTCTAAAAATGCAATATGTTTTTTCTTTACCAAAATCTATTTTTCTTCTCAAGAATCATTCCCATTATTAAAAAAAAAAAAAAAAACTTTGTTGTTAAACAAAAATTTAAAAGCAGTATATAATCCAACTAAAAAAACATGTTATAGAAAAACCTTTTTTGCTAATATAATTAATCTTTCAAATTTCCACATTCTTACATTATCGATATATATAAGGTATAAATATCTCCTGCTGTAAACATTTTCATCTGCATTCGGTATTTCTTTCACGGTTGATGCAAATAATGTTGTAAAATCCTCTTGAATGTTATTTATTTATTTATTTTTGTTAATGCAATGAACTATTTTTAACACGCTTTTATTAGCTTCACCTGTATGTATGCTTGTATGTATAATGTATGTTTGTAACTGCTCTTGGAGCAAACAAAAAATCTATATTGTAAAAAAAGACGTTCCTTACGTGAACGCTGTGGCTGTGAGGTAAAGCTTCGCGCTATGAACCTAATAGTCTGGCGTTCGAACAAAGTCAGGGGAGATTTTTTAAAAATAATTTTTGTTTAATTCTAAATTATTTTAATTAAAGATTTAAATGCATGTAAATATTATGGTGTGTCAATCACACGATTTTCTCTTACCCTGCATTTTAATACTAAGATAGATTTTTTGTGCTTTTTAGTTCACATTCCTATAAAAGCGTGTTCTTTAAATTTTAAAACTATAATATTATTATTGAACATTTGTCTAGACTTGGTATTACATCTATTTGTTTCGTTATATCCATGGGCGATTCTTATTATTTTTTACCAGAAAATTTGTGGGAAGCTTAAAACAGAAAAAGAAATCATTAAATATACTTGCTTCATAAATATGAAGATTTATCTCTTGATATAGGGTAAGTGCACCAGTTATTGACACTTTTAGAGCAATCTCTGTGTTTTTAATGTTCTAGTCATCAGAAAATAAATATTTTTAGAAATATTAAGTTAGTACATATGGCATGAAAGACATTCAGAACCACATATATGTTAAAATGTATACATTTGATAACATTTCTCTTTTTTTTTATGCATTTTTATTTGACACCCACTCAATGTTCCAGTATTTCACACTGCCAGTTTTTCATTTTATCAGCAATTAGCACCCTATGTTCCAGTATTTGACACTGCTAGTTATTCATTTTACCAGTTATTAGCACCATATGCTCCAGTGTTTGGCATAAAATGTTAAAAATCTTATATGTAAAATATACGATTTTATGATTTTTCTTATTTATTATTTTTTTCTGGATAGATGAAAATTACTGGTCTGGAGCATGCCAATCACAGGAGAACCTACCCTAATTGATTTAAATTATAAGAATATATTACGTTTATATATATATATATATATATATATATATATATATTCTTTCTTTTTAGATACTTTATTTCACTCTCAATATCGACTAATACCATTCTATCGGATGAAAGGCAAAAAGACTAAAATAAGTCTGTTTTAGAAAGGGGATTTTCCGAAAGCTTAAAATTAATTGATCTGTCAGACAACATAAGAGCGAAACTTTTATAGAACAATGAAGATTGAAGCGACCGAAAAACTGTCATGATACAAAATTTAAACAATCTATTAAATTAAATTTAGTTTGTATAAACCAACGGAAGAAAATAACATTTAATTTTTGTAATTTAAAAATGAAATTTATTTATCTGCAAGCAAATTTTAATTAAAAATAATATATATAACCTTTCGATATTTTTAGTTATGTACGTGGTACATGCATTCATAATCAAGTTACATTCTAATAAATAACATTTCAGTTAAATGCTATTGGATTTTTTAAAAGGTTCTTATTTATTTATTTATTTAAAAATGTCTCTTTATTTTATGCGTATAAAATTAATAAATAAATGATTTTTTTTTTAATTTCTTTTTTAATAATAAAAAAAAAAAAAAAAAAAAAAAAAAAAAAACGAATTAAAATAGGATATGAATTTGTTATATATATATGCGTATGTCGAGTCTGGTGGGCGTATTAGCCGTTGTGAAACCTACTACCAGATTGAGCCTGCTCCTCAGTGTGTGCAACTACTATAGCACTCACCTCTTGCCATTTAGTGTCAAGTTAAGCCAACAGTAGAAAAGCTGTAATCTGTAGAGTGCAGAATGCGCTGTTAAAGGACGTGAAACAGTAGTTGTGTAGATAGTTGAAGAACGCATAGATTAAAAAAATCTATCAATAATGTTAGTAATTATTCAAACAAAATGTTTCATACTGTGATATTGAACATTAAAATTGACAGTAGCTTATTAAATCGAGAATTAACTTAATACGTTATGTTAACCGGCATGCAAAGATAATTGGATCCTTGATTTCTTTTTTCTGCATTTCCTTTTCTACACTATACAAAATCGAAAGTCAATTTAAGAATAAGCACTTAGCATTAGTACAGATATTATTTAGACAACCACAAAAAAAAAAAAAAAAAAAAAAAAAAAAAAAAAGTAAGCGGACACTCTTAGTAGCCAACGCTTAAATAATATGTGCAATAGTACAATCTTTCTCTTAGTACCACGCGGAGTGATTTTATTTGAGCCAAACGCTAACAATGTGCGCATGCGTTATCAAGAGAGATAGGATGATCTTGTAAGGTAAATAAACAGACATGCTTTTGTAAGGGAAAATCGTAATAGGTTTGAATTCTTAAGCCTTGTTCTTGGAACTTCTAAATGACTTCATGGAATGTAACAAGAGTTCCCCAAAAAAGTACGTTGTTAGGTGAACGTATACGTCGTCTTATCATTATTTATTAAAAAATGTTAGCTGCGTAAATATTCTCTTACCAAAGCGTCTAATTAATCTACATTAAGCAGATTACCAGTCAAGCATACCAGTATAGTTGAGCATGCTATAAAAAAAAAAAAAAAAAAAAAAAAAAAAAAAGCTGCATAATGAAATTTATGTAAAGCTAGTGTACTAAGGAACAACAACAACAAAAAAATAAAATAAAATAAAATAAAATAAAAAAGAAGCAACTACACGACTTTCATTACCCACTATTACACGTAATATATGCACTTTTGGAGATAATGTGGTCAGAAGACATAGAAGTGACATAATGAAATTGATAACTAAAAATTTTCCGGTAAGAGAAAGTTAATACATGCGTACAGAGATGTAAAGTAGAGTTTACATAGCGATTTTTTTTTCCTGAAACACTAATTTTCGAGATCTAAAACTGATCTATCTGATCAGGGTGACTATTAATTTTCCTGTAATAACCACGTAAATCATGACAAAGTATATCTAACATGAGTTTATGTAAAATTTTCAAGAAAATCATTAGAGCCGTTTTTGAGATACCAACTTTTACCAAAACTTAGCATATTAAATTGTTGACCGGAAAACAACAATTAAATAGAAAAGGATATTTAAAAGAGGGTTAATATTGAATGTTTGAAAAAAATCCATACAGCCGTTTTGAAAGGAACGCACTTGCAGTACCTGAAATTCAGCTATTTATACAGGACGCCTATCAATTTTCCTGAACTAACCAACTATATCATTCGAAAGGGCATCTAACAGAGTGTTTATACAGTAATTTTAAAGAAAATCGTAAGAGCCATTTTTGAGATACATACCTAAGGACCCATTTCTGGTTTTCACCAAAATTTAGCTAGAAAATTCGAAATTTGCAGCCTATCACTCTACAAAAAATAATAAATATATATTTGTGATATTCGGCACAGTGAAATTTCTGAGATATATATTAAAAACTGCCATTAAAGCAGTAATTCCATTAAATGTGGAATTGCCCAATGCAGAATACATATTTTTATTAAATAATTGTTTAGATCTAACAAATAAATAGTTTTATTTCATATATTAAAATACAACTTATTTCATATAATAAATCATAATAGAACACAAATTATATGTTTATTATATTACGTTAAAAAAGAAAGTTGTATGTATATATTTTTTAATTACTTCGTTGAGTGTAATAAAGCTAATTACTAAATCGAAAATGTACATAGATATCATTTCATCCATTTGGTAGTATGGAAACATGCCAGATTTTTGTTGTTTCAACCATTAGTTTTGAAGTTATTACAAATAAAAGAGTAAAAGTCAATTTTTCTGCAGTATGACTTTTTTTTTTTTTTTTTTTTTTTTTTTTTGTGTGTGTGTGTGTGTGTGTCCCATAGTGTATATGAAATTCTTAAACTAGTATGCCAAGTTTCGCAGACATATGTTTTAAAAAATATCGCTTTATTGCCATTTATCTTTAATATTAAAATTCTTAATTTATTATTATTATTATTATTATTTCTTGTATATTCTGCTTATTTTTAAAGGCAATATAGCAGACATAGTTAAAAATAATCGGTTTTATTTCAATTTTATAAGCGAATATTATTAATGATAATTTTAGAAAAACCTTTATGCTTATAAAAAAAAAAAAAAAAATCTTATATTACTGACTAAATTTTGGAAAATAAATAAATAAGTAAATAAATAAAATAACATATATATATATATATATATATATATATATATATATATATATATGTGTGTGTGTGTGTGTGTGTGTGTGTGTGTGTGTGTGTGTGTGTGTGTGTGTGTGTGAATTCATGTCCATAAAATAAGAATAATTCAGAGTCAAACGGAAATCGAACTTTAATGAAAACATTCACCATTAGAACGTAACGAAATTTAAAGGGATTTTTATGAAATTTAATATTAATAAAGAGGTATGGAAAATTAAAACTGTTTATTTTTATATTAAGTTTTTTTATTTAAGTTTGCGTTACTTGCGGAAATTTTAGTTATAATTTCAATGGCTTAGTAATATCTTAAATACTTGCCATATCATTAAAATAACTACCTAATATTAAAACATTTTAAAGAAAACTGAGAAGGTATATTTACAATTAATACATATGATTTTGAAAACCTTTTTAATAGTATTTCACATTATTTAGTTCTAAAAATTATTGAAAAAATCTACGAGGAATTTTGAAATGTAATAGACTGCGAAAAAGTTTAATGAATTAACCATATAAAATTTTGAATGTTCCAAAATGTTTTGTTTAACGGTATAATTTTTTTTTTCTTTTTTTACAAATTCACGGTATCTTGATAGAAACCAGTTACTCGAGTGCCTTCGCTAACATTTTTTTAAAATTTTAAATTTTTTTTTTATGTTTGAGGAAATTTTAAAATATACGTAATAGCAATAATGGCGTAATAGCAATAAACTGTCAAAATTTTGCGAAAAATTCAGCTGAAATATATTCCTCCGACCTTATATTAAACTGTATTGACTCTGAAGAGAAAATCCCTTTTCTGGATTTAAAAATTAAAAAAAAAAAATAATTAAAAACTGATTTATTGGAATTTATGATAAAAGGCAGGATTTTAACTTTAAAGTTTGTAATTTAACGAATTGGTTCTCCTGTATCAGTCATACAGTTAAATATATATATGTTTACCCAAATTAACATAATTATAATAATTTGCAATAACCATTTCGACCTTAGTTTGGTTCTGGAGAATCTCAAATATATATTAACTGTCAACTGCTATCATGGTTTCCTACTCAATAAACATTTCAGTCTTGTTGATTACAATCTCGCTGAAGTGTTGTGCGCCTACCATCCGAAGCGGGCTCTTTTTTTTTTTTTTTTTTTTTTTTTCAATCTACTGACTTTTTAACTTTGTCTTTATATTTATTTATGTTTTGCATTATTTATATTGATGTATTGAATTTTGTACTTTATTTATGAATTTAATTGCTTTTAAATGCTTTGAATTAATTCGTTTGTTGTATGGTCTTGCTACCAACTGCAAAGATGTCGGGGGCCAGAAGCGTGGTTTTTCTTTGGCAAAATAGTCAACGTATTCGTCAGAATCTTCTGATATTTCATTCCCTACGGGGAAGAAGATCCTCCCCTGAAGAAGATCCTCATGTGTTTTGGGATTAATTTTCATTTATCTTCGGTCAGTTTGCTTATTTATTATAGATTTATATTTATTTTTGCTGCATTTACGCGTGGGTTTATAAATACTCTATTCCAGATTTATATATAAAATTTCAAGTTTTATTTCATTTAATTTTTAATATTTATCTTATATATATATACATATATACATTAAAATTTACAATACAAGACAATGAATAAATATCATTTACTTTTAATGAATTAGAATATTATTCATCAGCTGGAGAATCATGAATACATGAAATTCGTACTGAAGATTTTATTTTATGATTTCATTTATTTATTTTTATTCTACTGAACTAAGTTTTTCTTTCCCTTTCTTTTTTTTTCTTTTTCTCAGGCTTTTTTAAATCAAAGTTTCAAATGTATATTTTAAGAGTATCGATTTTTTTGAGTTGTATTATTCAACGTTATATATATATATATATATATATATATATATATATATATATATATACATGGTGAAAACACTGGTATATGCATTCAACATTTAAATTAGTTAATTTTCTAAAAAAAGATCGTATTTATATAATAATTCTTAATAAACCAATATTCTTAAATAAAATTCAACAAAATTGTTTTGCTTATTATTTGCGTGTTATGCATAATTACTGATAAAAATCTATATCTTTAACTAAAAAAAACAGCCATATAACATGAAAGTTTTCTGCATTTAATACTAATGAAATCTCTATATCTTATACTGCATGCTTAATAGTTATAATACAGAAATAGGGTATGTAATAATACACACATATTTTTTCATAAACATACATAAAATGTGATTGTCACAGTTACAAACAGTTTCTTAGTATCTTTAGTAAGTAAGTGATTGTATTGGTTGCTAAAGGTTACGCAGTATGTTTACTAAGGAAGTGCAAACATGCTAGTTTACATAATGCGTGGGTAAAATAATTGTCAATTCTTTGTGCAGTATATTTCACGTTTACTGTAAATAAACGCGTGCTTGGTTTTCAAAGAGTGTGTTGTAATTTTACAGCTTTTTTATTATTATTATTATTATTATTATTATTATTATTATTATTATTCAGAAAAACATTGATTATATATAAAACTCGTATTTCGATTACATTTTAAACTCACAGCTATTTAATGTAGCAAAAAAAATTCTAATAGTAGGAGGATGAATCGTTAGGTGTTTTATGAATAATGAAATATATTTCAAATCTTAAAATTTTATTAAATCAACAACTATCTTTAATACACTTGAAATGAATTTATTCATTTATTTATTTATTATTATTATTATTATTATTATTATTATTATTTAACAAAAACACTCGTTTAAAATGAAACAATATTAATGATCTGGATTTTTTAATACTTTTTTCATAGAAGCCTGAAAATGATATCATTATAAGCACCACTTGCGTTTGTATATTTTATGTATGATATTTTATAGCATTATTTTATCACATAATTGATATATAACTATCAAACCATCTATCAATCTCTCTCTGTATATATCTACACACACACACACACACACACACACACACACACACACACATATATATATATATATATATATATATATAATAAAATATTCTACATCATGATTGTGTACAAAAAATTAATTAAACAGGAACAAAATTTGCCAGTGGACGTGTCTTAAAATTGTATTTGACGGCTTCTTTTACAAACTCTATTTGTGATACTATGTTAAAATGACTTTTTTAAAATAATTTCAAGCTAGTATAAAAAATGAATTTACTCTAAATTCGGTGCAATATCTAAACAAAGTTTACCAATGAACAATTTCATTTTTTTTTACTTTCCGAACACTATAGTGAGGAAAGTATTGTAATCATGTCAAAAATCCGAATTCGAGATTTTGATGTTTCTATACGTTTTGAGGTCCCTTGAGTCCGTTTTCACTATTTTTACGATGATGTATGTGTGTGTGTATGTGTGTATGTGTGTATGTCTGTGAGTGAACACGCTAGCGTCTAAACGCTTTGTTCGATTAACCTGAAAGTTGGTACGCATATTGTAAATCACCATAGTACGAACCCTATAGATTTTGGTGAATCTAGCACTTATAGTTTTTTTACAGGGACACAAAGAAAAATTCTTTACCATTATGGCCTATGGGAGCAAAATCTTAAAAGTGCGATAGCATCTAAACGCCTTATTCAATTGAGCAAAAAATTTATACACATATTATAGGTTACAAATACTCAATTTGTATAGAATTTGGAGAATCTAGCTCTTATAGTTTTTTTACAGGGACACAAAGAAAAATTCTTTATCATTATGCCTATAGGGCCAAATTTTTAAAAGTGTGATAACGTCTAAACGCCTTATTAATCTGAGCAAAAAATTTGTACACATGTTATAGATCACAGTGGAACTAACTGTATAGATTTTGGTGAATCTAGCACTTACAGTTTTTTTACAGGGACACAAAGAAAAATCCTTTATCATTATGGCCTATGCGACTAAATTTTTAAAAGTACGATAGCATCTAAACGCCTTATTGAATTGAGCTGAAAATTTGTATGAGTATTATAAATCACTGTTGCAATAACTATAAGCATTTTGGTGAATCTATCATTTATAGGTTTCTACAGGGACACAACGAAAAATTCTTTATCATTATGATCTATGGGCTCAAAGTTCAGTAGCGTTAAATAAAACATCGTGTAATAGATGGAGAAAAATACTCAAATACTCTATTATGGTTTTCTCTCTTTTGATTGTTTAACAACTCCTCTTTCTTTACTTTATCTACAAAACTGTTAATTACTCAATGTTCGGAAAGTCGAGTGGAGTCACTCCAGATTTTTTACTTTCCGAACACTATAGTGAGGAAAGTATTGTAATCATGTCAAGAATCCGAATTTCAGATTTTGATGTTTCTATACGTTTCGAGGTCCCCTGAGTCCGTTTTCACTATTTTTACGATGATGTATGTATGTGTGTGTGTATGTGTGTATGTATGTATGTATGTATGTGTGTATGTCTGTGAGTGAACACGCTTGCGTCTAAACGCTTTGTTCGAATAAGCTGAAAGTTGGTACGTATATTGTAAGTCACCATAGTACGAACCCTATAGATTTTCGTGAATCTAGCACTTATAGTTTTTTTACAGGGACACAAAGAAAAATTCTTTATCATTATTGCCTATGGGACCAAAATCTTAAAAGTACGATAGCATCTAAACGCCTTATTCAATTAAGCAAAACCTTTATACACATATGATAGGTCACAGATACTCAATCTGTATAGATTTTGGAGAATCGAGCGCTTACAGTTTTTTTACAGGGACACAAAGAAAAATTCTTTATCATTATGGCCTATGGGACCAAAATCTTAAAAGTGCGATAGGATCTAAACGCCTTATTCAATTGAGAAAAAAAAATTATACACCTATTATAGGTCACAAATACTCAATCTGTATAGATTTTGGTGAATCTAGCACTTATAGTTTTTTTACAGGGACACAAAGAAAATTTTTTTATCACTATGGCCTACGGGGCCAAATTTTTAAAAGTGTGATAGAGTTTAAACGCCTTATTAATCTGAGCAAAAAAATTGTACACATGTTATAGGTCACAGTTTCACCAACTGTATAGATTTTGGTGAATCTAGCGCTTACAGTTTTTTTACAGGGACACTAAGGAAAATTCTTTATCTTTGTAGCCTATGGGACCAAATTTTTTAAAGTGCGATAGCATCTAAACGCCTTATTCAATTGAGCTGAAAATTTATATGAATATTATAAATTAATGTTGCACTAACTATAAGCATTTTGGTGAATCTAGCATTTATAGGATTTCACAGGGACACAACGAAAAATTCTTTATCATTATGATCTATGGGCTCAAAGTTCAGTAGCGTTAAAGAAAACATCGTGTACTATATGGAGAAAAATACTCAAACACTCTATTATGGTTTTCTCTCTTTTGTTTGTTTAACAACTCCTCTTTCTTTACTTTACCTACAAAACTATTAATTACTCAATGTTCGGAAAGTCGAGTGGAGTCACTCCAGATTTTTTTTTTTTTTTTCAAAATGATGACATTATTAACACGCTTTTATTAGCTTCACCTGTATGTGTGTCTGTATGTATGATTTAACCGTTTTGGGAGCAAACAAAAAATCTATATTGTAAAAAAAGACATTTCCTACGTGAACGCGGTGGCTGTGAGGTAAAGCTCCGGGCTACGAACTTAAAGGTCTAACGTTCGAGCCCAGTCAAGGAGATTTTTTCAAAATCATTTTTGTTTAATTCTAAATTATTTATTTCTCATTCCTTCATTATCTTATTTTAAACATGCTTTTATTAATTTGATATGATGTAATTATTAATGTATGTAACGGAATCTTGGACTTCAATTTTCGACCACTTCTGTTCGTTCGATTATCCTGAAATTTTGCACACGACTTCATATTCGATGACAATACTACATACAAGTGTTTCCAGGCTCCTATCCCATCAGGAGCAAACAAAGAAATCTATATATATATATTAAGCTCTATTGTATGTGGCACAGTATTTGGCCGTATTTGTATAAAGTTGAGTGGCAACAAATAATCAATTAATATTTTTTTTATTAAAGATGTAAATATTACAGTGAGTCACTCGCACGATTTTTTCTTACCCTGCATTTTAATACTCTAAATATAGATATTTTGTGCTTTTTAGTTCACATTTCAATAGAAGCGTGTTCTTTAACTTTTTAAAAATATAATATTATTTTATAATAAAAGCCATAAATATATAAGTAACAAGCTCATAATAAAAATATCAACCTAATACTTTAACTGAACAATACGTACATGTTTATCCCTAATTTTTTGAACATTTGAAAAAAAATTAAATACTGTAAATTAAAATAATAATTAATTTTGCGTAATTTAATAAATACTGCAATTGAATTGAAGAAAGTTGAACAACTGATATTTAAACTCATTATCCTATTAATAAAATTTAACAAATTTTATGTAAATCTGTAATGTTTTTCTGATTATTTATCAACATGAACTTCAAAGTATTCGCTTAAAGAAACTGAATATTTTATAATTTTTCTGAAAGTATGAAATAGACTTTTACATAATGCTTCTAGGCTTGATGATAAATTTATTCATTTTATGTTTCCGAAAGTGTGTTATATTTATTATTGAAAAATATAGCTTTTATGTATGCTGAAAGCTTTTCCGAATTTTCTGAAAATAATTTTAAAAGAACTTATGTTGATGCCACTTGAAAGATTTTCTAATGCAATAGATTTTTGTTGTATGATAGAATGATTCTCTGACCTCTGTTTCAGAAAATAAAGTTTAATATATTTTTAAAGAATTTTGCACGTTGCGGAAATTACAAAATTAATTTCTATTCATATTTAAAGATGAAAATACAGCGGGATAAATTTTTGTTTTACAAAATTATAAATCTCTGTTGTCTTTTTTAGTGGTTTATTTAAATTTAAAATACAAATACTTTCTAAAATATTTAAATGAAGAAGATGTTTTTTTAGAAGAATGTTATTAAAAAAATGCTTATTCTTCTATAAAAAATAATTAAAAGAAAAAAGTATGAAATTTTCCTAATACGTAGTACCATTATTAACGTGCAAATGGTAAAATGGCTCTTTTTGTAAAAAATAAAATAAAATAATAATAAATAATAATAATAATAATAACAACAATAATAATAATCGATATATAGAATTAATACATAATTGAAATGTATTAATATTTGTTAAACCTGAATATATCAAACTATAAAATAATACATTAACATAAAAATTAATATATCCATATATATATATATATGCAGCTATATTGTAATTCTAAAGATAACAAATTGTTAGATTTTCAACGATTTTACCATAAAATATTTTAATCTATGTGTACGAAAGAAATTTTGAAAATTTGATTCAATAAATAGAAAAAAAAAAAAAAAAAAAAAAGTAAATAAATAAATGCATAACTGAAACCGAAAATATGATTAATAGAATTGGTTAAACATTCCAGTTCGAAAATATAAATACAAAATTATAACGACATGAATCCAATGCCATGTATTTAACACGTTAGAATACTCCTTTTTTTAATTACACATTAAGGAAATATATATATATATATATATATATATATATATTAAGTGTTACGAGTAATCGTTGCTGAATTTGTATCGCTTTCCATTAGAAACTCGCGAGTAGCACTAATGTTTGTCTGAGGCCATGGTGAAAAACTATACATCCTGTCGGTAGTTAATTCTCCTGAGAGCAGCGTCGGAAACTTTATGGTAGAGAGAAGATTTACGAGGATCAAACTTCGTTAAATCATTAGTCTCATCGCATATTAACAGAAAGTGTTTTTGGAGTTAGTCATGTCGACCAAACTTCAGTTTGCTCTATTTCTGCAGATACAGAGATAAAGAAATACCGTAAATTAAAAGCCATAATTCAATTATTCGTAGCATTCGAATGGGAGTAAACATGGTTCTCGCTGCGTGTGGTGAAACTAATGAATCCCGATTTGTATCTGAGTGTAAGATAGCAAATACATTTCATATTACGTTTCTTGGTTTAATCTTACTTAATTTATTTTAACATAACTTAGAATCAACTAGCATAACTTAGAATCAACTTAGACCTGCGCTAATGTTTGCCTACTACCAATAAATGATTAATGATGAAAACGTAGTAAATTATTTAATATTTTGATATAATCTTTTACATTGCTTTTTATTCAACATATGTAATATTTATTGTATTTGTATTTATTTCTATTTGCATTTTTATGTTTAAAAATGAATTGTTAGTGATTTACTGGCATCTATAACAACATGATGTAATAACTGTGAAATGATGTAATGAGATGCGCACGCACCTCTGTAAATAATACGTGCTCTGTGCTCCAGAAGAAGTATATGAGTAGACATCAGAGCGTAAACAGGGACCCTCGAGGGAGATCCCATTTTGAGGTGGTGTTTTAAAACAAACTAGAGTATGCAGTCTATTTATGATTGATTATAGTTCCATATCATGGAACCATACATGTGAAATGCATCAGCATTTATACACAGGGTAATCAATTTGCATCTAATTTTTAATACATTCCACTTTCTAACAATATTAATAAATTCTAATTAGTTATTAAAAGCATTCGAAGTTTAATTTTCCTGCTCGTAAGGACCAATAAGAGCTTTGTAGAACACCTCTATATAAATCAACGCTAAGCCTTCAACAGAGTTTGCCATGTCTGTATTTCCGAATTACGAATTTTCGATGTAATATCTCTGAAAAGCCTCAAAGTGCGTGTAATTTACAAGTGCCGACTTTAAATCAGCGCTGCTTAACTTATTTATTTTAAAATGAGCCACGTGTATAAAACTAATTTATTGCGGGGCATATGCTATGCAGAATACAAAACAAAATCTAAATTTTAGATCTGAAGAATTAAATGTGTTATGACTTCGAATTTTTTGGAGCGGGGAAGTCTTTGTGGCGAATTCAACAAATGAGTCTTTCTGCATTGTTTTTTCGGTATTATTTATTTCCTGTATGGAAATCTGTATTTTGTTCATTTCTTTTATATTTCTTTCTTTTCATGTAAAAATTGTGGTGAAGTTTCAATTTTGAGACGAAACATTTACTATATGTGTACAAAATAAATAAATAAATTTAAAATAAAATAAAATGACAGAAAATGGAAATATTAAATGTGTTAAAAATTGAAGTCAAATGACACTAGTCAAAAAATATGCGGAAAACATTCTAATCTAATACAAGTGGATGCAGGGGGTTGTGCTGAAATATATAAATCGTCGGAGAATGTAAATGATTTTTTTATGTCTGTCACCGTATTATGTGTAGTATATATCGTTTGGTTCATGATAGCCATATCTGGTTGAAAATTGGTTTATTATCACCATTTTAATCAATTGCGATTTCTTAATTCATTGATGATATTTTCTATTATGAATCACACATTCGAATGCTAATTAGAAGGTATTTCAAAATTTTGAAGCACTTATACATTCCTTGATAATATAAAATCATTTTAAAAACAAATCTTATGGTAAAATTAATATAATTAAAGATATTTTGTAATTTATTGCATTTTTATTTCATGAAACAAACATAAAAATTGCATATAGATATATGGTTCTAATACAAGCCTTTTCATAAAAAGTGCCATTCACATTTTAAAATACTTTAAAATATATGTATTATACACAATTTAGATAAGCATTTAATTTGTATAGATTAATCTCAAAACAGCATTTCTCATATAAATATAAATAAAAATATTTAATAAATGCTGAAAAAAATAAAATAAGAAGTTTTTCCTATTTCACTGAAATTTTCAGCCAAATGTTTATGCATAAATTTTGCTCGGAATAAAGAATAATGCCATTCATAAAAGTATGAAATATGGAGAAAAATCTGCCATAAAGCAGCAGTTCTATATATCAGGGAAATGGAATTTTATAAAGTACTGCCGTAAATATGTAACATATGTTTGATTTATTATACTTTTTGGTAAATGTTATCGCACTATTATTCAAATCTGTTTTAATAAAAATAAACTGAAAATATTAAAAATAATTATAATTTATTAATTAAAATCATATTGGGATATCTATCTATCTATCTTTCTCTCTCTCTATATATATATATGTATCCACAGATAGAAAGAGATCCATTTTGCGTACGAAAAATTAATGTTTAATTATAATTGTAGAAAATAATCTAAATTTTACATAAAATAAAATTATGTGAAATATATCAAATAATGAAAGGTTAAGAAAAACTTAAGCGAAGATTAAGATAGGTTATGCGAATGCCAAAATTATATACAAGTGGAACAGATTTAAAAAACTTAATATTGTACCTCATTTAATAGGTATAGTATAGTGTTATGGTCCAATTAGATTCCATAAAATAATAATGTCTAACAACAAACTACCCAGTGGATTAATACAAACATTTTAAAATTAATTGTTTTGGAAAACAGAATATATAATATCACTGGAAATCAATAAACTGAACTTCAGTTAAAGATTTTATTTCTTGAGCAACATTTGATGTTGGACTTAATAGATAGGATGTGTACAACAATGGATTGAATCTATTTCCAGGTATCATTCGTATTGTTGCGGTGAAAGCATTTATACAGGCAAAGCAAAGAAAATGAGGCAGTCCATTCACTTCAGTAAGGTCTGCCTCGACACCAAATGTAACAAAAAACAAAAAAAAAAGACAATGAAATAGGTTAGGTTTTCTGCAATTTTGAAGGTACAGTCGGTAACAAAAGTCTCTAAACACTAGCGAAAATTCCTACATAAAAAAGTACACTTAATACAGTTTTGTTAAATAAATCCTTATTGAATTCTGTTCTTAGCCAGTCTAAAAACAGGATTCGACAAGGATTTATTTAACAAACTGTATTAAGTGTACTTTTTTTTATATAGGAATTTTTGCTAGTGTTCGGAGACATTTGTTACCGACTGTATATAGTGAATCGTAGCAGAGATCTAGAATTTTGCATGCGATTCTGAAAATAATTACCTGCAAACATCATCTTCAAGAGGTATAAATAAAAGTGATTTCACTTGCGGGATAGTGTGAAGCCATTACGTGTCAGTGTTAGAGATGGGCTGTGACAGCAGTTGTCACGTTTCACCATGGGATTTCAGAAGCGCCCCTTTCTAAAGGATATAGAAAATTATTCTGCGAGAATGCTCTTTGGAGTCCGTTCTTGTAATTTTATGAAATCTTGATCTGAAGCTACGATCGGTCAATAAAATCAATAAGCAACAATAATACTCCTATCAACATATTTTTTTCACATTCCATTATCAAGATATCCTGTGGATGTTATGGAAATATGATATATTATTAGGGCTGTTTCTGTTTCTTACACATAATGTCGCTAAATCTCAAATACACAGTAATAAAAGGTCTTCTGAAATCGATTTATCAATACTAATATAAATAATACGATTAAAATGACACATTTTTGTGTATTTTTACATTAACACATGTCAGAAATACAAAGGAAAATATAAGTAAATATAAGTAACGTTGTTTTATTCTTCTTAAATTTTCTTATTGAAATCCGAACATTTTACGTTCTTTTTTTGAGAGATTAAAATAGCAGTTTATCGTTAAACAAATCTCATACCGTACTTTATTTAGCTAAAACTATGAAATATAATAAAAGGAGTACTAGTGCTCTAAAGTAACACAAGACGATAAAAGTAATGACTGCCTTTTATTTATAAATGAAACGCACTGGGTACATGTGGCAACCCTAAGGCAACAAAATGCCTGATGCGCAAGCTCGTATATATAGGAGCCTTAAGCTGCCTTCAAAGTCTGGCAACATTGCAAGCTTCAAAAGACATAAATTGTTCATAATCAATGTCCACAAGTGACCCTTGAAATTTTGCACACAGTTACACTGAAGGACATTACTTTTTATTGGTCTTTTACAAAAGAACCAGTTCCCATGCATTTATCGCACTAGGGGATTTGTGAACGAGGACTTGAGCGAGCTACTATTCTCAGAAACCACATCAAAGAAATATCAATAGATCCGAACTTTCAGCTTACCAAGTTGCCAGAGTTTGAAGGCAGCTTTAAGCTTCCTTCAAATTCTGGCAACATACAGAGCTTCAAAAGTCATAAATTATCCATTGTCCGAAAGTAACCCCTGAAATTTTGCACACATTTACAATGAAGGACATTACATTTTATTGCTCTTTTACAAAAGAGACCCCCTTCTCATGCAATTATGGCACTAGGAGATTTGTGAGCCTCGATTCCCGCGAACGTCGATTTCCTAAACCACATCAAAGAAATATCAAAAGAGCCGCATTTGTAGATTTCTAAGTTGCCAGAGTTTGAAGGCAGCTTTAGGTTTGAGTCGAGCCCCTTAAATAAAATATATAGGCTGACGCATAACCGCCATTTTGTTTCCTCGGATGAGGGCAGCATTACCGCTTGGCGTCCTTATCGCTTAACTAGCGATTTTAAGAAATCTTGATCTGAAGCTACGATTGGTCAAGACGGTCAGAAGAATTAAGCAACAAGTAATATACCTAACGACACATTTATACACAGTACATTCTTGGTATGTTTTTTCATCCTAAGGATATTATGTGGATGTACTGGGGATAAGATGGTGATAGGGTTAGTGCTGTTTCTGTCTGTCTCAAATACAAATAATAACTTTTTTGAAAAAATAAAAAAGAGCTTACTGTTTAAAAGTGGAAAAAAATTATTTATTTACTTACTTTTTCTGTTATTTCTAGCATATACTATACATTTAAAAAAACGAACCTTAAAATAAATGTAACTACGATACGGAAACTAAACAACTTTGGCGACCTCAGAAAATGTCGCCAAAACTCAAACGCACAGTAATAAAAGATCTTCCTTTATTAATTTATGGTTATTAACATAAATATTATGATTACAATAGCACTTTTTTTTTCTATTTTTACATTTGAACATGTGAAAAATACAAAGAAAAATATAAGTAAATAAAAGTAATACTATTTTATTCTTCCTAAATTATCTTATGGAAATCTGAACATTATATGTTCTTTTCTTGAGTGATTATAGCATTTTATCTCTAAACAATCTCCCATATGATCTTTTACCAAGCTAAAATTATGAAAAATGATTAAAAAAGTAACTCTAAAGTAATACAAGACGATAGAAATAATGGCTGTTGTGTGTTTATTTACAGATAGCGTTGGGTACATGTGGCAACCCAAAGGCAACAAAATGTCTGATGCACCAGCTCGTATATATATATAGGAGCTTTATTTGAACCTTTCCAGAATATTTGACGAATACTAACATTTGCGGTAGGAATAAATGAACTGCTTGAACTGCTACCAAAATATTCGATAAATTAGCAATGCTATAGCATTGACCAATATTGGTCGGATTCGGGAATATTCGTTGTAATCGCAGTTTTGTTGTACTGTTTCGAGAAAGCTACGCTGAATAAAGTGTTTTTATTGACTAGAAACTGCTAAGGCTCCTATATATACGAGCTGGCGCATCAGGCATTTTGTTGCCTTAGGGTTGCCAAGTGTACCCAGCGCATTTATCTGATAAACAAACGACAAATATTTTTTTTTATCGTCTTGCATTACTTTAAAGTAACTTGTTTTATTATATTTTATAATTTTAGCTAAGTAAAGTATGATATGGAAGTTTGTTTAGCGATAAAGTGCAAAGAGAAGTGAAAGCAAGAAGTGAAAATAAAGTGTTCGCAGACTGTGTATTTGAGTTTTGGAGACATTTTGTAAAAGAAACAGAAACCGCCCTAACAACACATCTTACCCCGGTACATCCATACGAAATCCTCAGAATAAAATGACATCCTGAGAATGTATTGTGAAAAAAAAATGTGTTTTTAGGAATATTATTGTTGCCTATTGTTCTTATCTTGACCGGATTAGCTTCAGATCAAGATTTCTTAAAATCATTAGGGAAGCGATAATGACGCCAAGCGGGAATTCTGTCCTCTTCTGAGGCAAAAAAATGGCGGTGATGCGCCGGCCTATAATTTTATTTAGCGACTCTAGAAACTGCCTATTTCATTCCGAATTATTACCTCATACAAGAAAGTCGACGAGTTTTCCGTAACAATATATACTTGTATACGCCAGGTCTTAATGTGGTATTGTATAATTTTCAGATAAATGAATTAACAGGAATTTACGAAGTGAATTGTTTAAATAACGAAGATTAAAGCACATTTTTACAATTCAGATTGTGAGATTATACATGTTTTGCGTTCCGTTATTTGATAATGTGAAAAAAGAATACATGTAAGAAAAAATGTTAATTGTGAGTACAAGATTTATGCATGGAACACGAACTTTCATATGTGTATAAAATTTTCTGAATTCTGAAAAAAAAAAAAAAAAAAAAAACAATTAAACAACATATATTTTACTGCAGCTACAATAAAATCTCTGAAATAGAATTAAGCATATTTTTCAGAAGTTAAGATTTTGATAATATCGTATCCATTTACTATTCCAGACAGCAGAATATTTATGTTAATTCCTGTGTGGAGAAAACTTTTATAGGAAAGCGTGATCAAAAAATTTTGCTTGTGAATAAAATAAATCCCTATGAGTAACAAAAAGGAAACGCACTTTATAAAATATTCCATGCAAATGAAAACAATTTTTCATAGTGAGCAGATGGGTAACACGAAATTCTTCGTGTCCTAAAGTTTTTATCACACAAAAATTGTGGTGTGTAGTGTAAAGATTGGACTGATTGACTGAAATCATTGATCGTATATCCGCGTGGAATGCTCATTGTGGAGATATTTCTAAGCGATCGTACCCAGCGTTCTCAAGCGTTTTGTAAAACGAATGTTTGAAATGCAATTATCTAAGCTAAGATGTGTAGCATGAATTCAAACTTAGATCAACTTGTCCAGAAACATTGATTCAAAGCAACTAGTCCATTCTACGTTAGGTAGTTATCTATTGCTATTTATATTTTTGACGGATACCTTAAATTATAATCGGCATTGATATTTTATTGGTATTAGATTTCTACTTTATTAGTTATATTTATCGATATTTATTTCAACAGACAATTTGTGTATTCATTAAATTGCTGTAGTTGTTTCTCTTATTTTGACAAAATATTTCCACTTTTTTTGCTCTCTTGTTTTTTATGTGACTAGTTTTAAATGTAAAACGTTTTAAATGTAAATGTAAAATGTTTAACTAGTTTTAAATTTAAAATGCATGTAAAAAAAAAAAAAAATTAAATATCGGTATGTTTGAATTACATTTATATTGAAATTAATTTAGATTCCATTTTTTTGGGGGGGGTTTCAAAATATGGATTCATGCTTTATACTGTCATGTTTTATACATTCTTATAATGATGTAAAAATAGAAAGTCTTACATTATAAATGTTGTAAAGGTTATTCGATATTATTCTGTTAAATGCCACTAATTAAATCTCAAATTTATATAAATTCAATAAAGATGATAAATATATTTTTAATGATTTAAGATAAACATGCATTTAAATCACAGTAAGATCAGACAATAGACATATTTCAAATTTAAACCAATGTTTTAGTAAAATTTAATTCTTATAATATAGTAGAAACATTAATTTCTAATGTCAATAACTTATGTGGTGTATAACATAAATCCTATTTATTAAATCTGAAATGTTTGCAACTAATATTTCAACGCTATAGTTATTTAAACAATTTACAACTATTATGAAAATTTATAATAATAACACTTAAATGCCATTTATATATTTTAAGTATTACCCCTTCTAACAAATTCTGTCCAGAGTAAAATGGGACAGTCATAAATTAGAATTTACCAATGTTTAAAGCTTTTCCAAATTTATTTGTAAAATTATGATAGAAAAACATTTCTTTAAACAACAATAATGTGAGGACTATTGCCTGTGTGTTATTAAATGTGTTCTACGCCTTCACTGATAAAAAATATACTTCCTTCATCTACAATGAATAAATAGTCATTTTCTAAATCCCTAAACTAGAAATGTAGATTTTCGAGCTATGCGCATAAGGCACGCCAATAAACTGAATAGAAGAAATGATCGAGAATTTCTAGTCTACACATTTCTAGATGGTGGAAAAATATTCTGAATATTCTGAATATGTCGTATTGCGAGAAATTCTCGGTTGATTTTCTAGAATTGGGTCATAAATGTAGATTATATTGCTGAAAACCGCCACTTGTATTCGCGCTTATTTGCAGAGATTTTTAAATAATTTTGCACTCGATAATATATGCAAACGCTCTAGAATTCTAATAAGGTATATATAATTCGCTTTCAAAGGGGACCAGAAGTTATAATAATGAAATGGAACTATTTTTTTCAAGAACAAAAAACTAGATTCTACATGTCAGTTACATAATTTTTTCTCAGTGTTCCGGACAAATCCCCATAGCTACAGTGTGATAAATCAATAGAACATAGATTCAGTTTCAAAATTTAACAGAAAATTTTACTTAAACTCTTAATTGAGGGTAGAATTGGAACTAATTCCATAGACGATTAATGCATTATGAATATCCTATATTATTTACTTAAATAGAAACAATAAATGTTCTCAATTAAAACTGAACTATGTCAGCACCAAAGCTGAAACCAATATGAAAACTTAGCATCATTTTAACATTAGTTTTATACGCTGAATAATTTGCATTTTATGTTCAACGACGTTTAACAAACCTTTTCATAATTAATTTATTTGTAAAATAAAACGGAGTCTGAAGCTTTCCTTTTAAATACGTAAACTTCTATTTAACTTTTGTAGAGTAATTTAAACTACTAATCTGACTCGACTATTCGCAACTCTCGCTTTCCAAACTTTTTACACAAATCCATTACGAAATCACAGTACTCCCTTCTTAATATAAAATTATATTGGAAGACATTTAAGTGTGTCTTCAATAAAATTTCAATGTTAAAATAACAAACAATTCATTTTGATCTATTAATAACATCTAGTTTCTTTAAAACTTAAACCAAACTAATACCTAAACTTAGTTACTCCGCTCTAAAACAGTTCTAAACAATCTTAGTTTACTGTTAAACAAACGAAAATTACTATGTGTGTACCTTTCAGTGTTCAAACTTTTAATTTTAAAAATTTATTTAGTAGTGATCCTATAAATCAGCTTTATGATACCATTAAAATGATTTTTAATGCATTTTATATTGAGAGAAAAATAAACATCCCTAGAAATTTCTTTCTCAGTTTATGTCATTTTTGTATTAACATTCACCATGTCATTTTTGTAAATCACTGCTATTTTTAAGATTAAACTTGAAACAGGCCAATATATCTGTATATATATATAAATTACATGTCACGATGTTTGTCCGGGGTAAACTCCTAAACTAAGGAACCGATTTTAATGAAATTTTGCACACTGTGTGCAGTTTGGTCCAACTTGAGAGATAGGATAGTTTTTATCTCAATTTATTGTCACAATATTGTATTATTGCAATTATTTGTTAATTATAGACCTTTATTAAAGTTGCTCCAAAATATCTGTGAGTTCCATTAATTTAATTGTTGCCAAAAAAAAAAAAAAAAAAAAAAAAAAAAAAAAAAATACGAGTTCATTTTCTTTTCTTTCGACATAAAAATAAATACATTTAATCAAACGTGAACGTTAAAAAATTATAAAAAGTTAAATTATGCATCTCACGAAAATTGACGTCATAATCAATTTAAAGATTTTATACACATTGATAAAGTGCTAATGTAGTTCTATCATAGATATAGTAATATATATAGATCTCTCATCCCCATGTTATCGTACAAAGATTTTTGATGCCGAAAAAAAAAATAAAATAAATAAAAGCTTTGGAAACAGCCATTAAGTGGTATTGAAAAAAAAAAGAAAAGAAAGAAAGAAATGTGAATTTGAAACTGTATCTGGAGTCTTCCATTCCCCTTTAGCAAATAAATGACTCATAAATTTTATTTACTAAAATATTAGTATGTATTCCCGTGTGTATTCACTCGGGGAAAGACGGCCATATTTTGGTAAAAACGTCGTCTTTTCCCAAATAAAAAGGAATAACTTTTTTCTTCCCAATGATCACTCTATTCTATATATGCTATACTATATCTATGAGTTCTATACGCAAGCGAAGTGTGACTCACTGACCGTCTCTGCAGCCAAGAAAAAGATTTCCTATGTTAATTGCCCACTGGATTTTTTGTAAGAAATTATTAAAAATCGAGGAAATTTATTTCCCGATTTTAATCCTTATATTTGGGTATAAATATGTATTAGTTATCGCGGGTGTTAGATTGAATTATTCTGCTGTCAAATTGACAAAATTTTAATTTTAAATTTCAAAACTCTGTCGCCCTTGGCTTTTTTTATTATTATTATTATTATTTGGCGATCAAAAGCGTAACACGAAAATATACATGCCAGATGTATGCATTGTACGAAATGTAATATGTATTATTCATTGTACGTATGTATGACATGTAATATGTATTGTACGAAATATTGTTTCATATTATTCATTACTATTTTAATATATGTTGTTAAAATAACCATGATTTTTGAAAGGAATTAAATATTTTCGCCAGATAATTTAGCGATATTCTTTTTTTTTCGCCAAGGATGACAGAAATGAAATCTAAATGAAACTTTTCCAAAATCTTTTTCTATTTAAAATGATACATGTATTTACTTTAAATGTCCAATATTTCATAAGATTTCCAATTTTAAAGTTTTAAAATATTTATCAAATTTACTTATTTTTCTGGTTTAGCCTTATTGTTTTCCTTTTTATAACTACAGCTGTTGCCCTCTTTAAAATATTTAAAATGATGAGGTCATTTTATAGTAAAATTATCCATTATAGCATATATTATATTTCACTCCTCCATAAAAATTGATTTTAAAATCGTCTGTTTCTTTTATACTTTTATTTTAATAGAATTTTAATAGAATTTAATTTATATATTAGTCATTTTAGCAATTTTATCCAAAGAAGCATTAGAAATAATATATATCACTTCTCCATTAAAATTTATAGGACCCTACAATAAAATTAATTTGTGCTTAATATCAACACTACGAAAATTTTTATCAATCGCTTCCAAATTTTGACCTAAGTTTCAAATCTCAACCCTGTGGGTTTTTACATCGGCTACAACGTTTTCGTCTTTGTTCGTAAATAATAATTTGACTGTACTAAATAGTTTACAGCCGTATAATTCAACGTATAACTTAGTCACAGCAACGCGTGGCCGGGTCTGCTAGTATATATATATATATTTATTCACTAACATAATTGATCACCAAAATTAAACTTGTAATAATGAATGATTGGATTAAAATTTGGTTTAAACTAATGCATGGTTTAAAACTAATTTTAAATCTGCGTTTTTCAATAAATTGTAAGTTTAAATTCCTATCCTTCAAAAATTCCTGAAATTTAACTTATAATGTCAGGGAAATTAAAAAAAAAAATGTCTTGAATATTTGAACATAAGAAATAGCCAAAAATTTATCTTATGTCCCTAAGCACGCACTTTTAGGAATTTAAGCCTAAATGCACAATTTTAAAAAGGAATCGCTTTCTTTAAAACTAAAGCTAACATTACCTAAAATAATTTATTTCACGTCGTCCATATTTTTCAAAGAGAATATAAGCATCCAAGTGCTTCTAGGAATTAAAATTAATTTTATGAAAAAAAAGGTATATATATATATATATATATATTTATAGATAGATAGATAGATAGACAGATTTATATTTATTTATATTTACATAATATTCATCGCGGAGTGACATTCGGCTCTTCAACGATGATATCTTTAACGTCAATTTATTCTTTATATAGAAGATTTTTTTTTTTTTTTTTTTTTTTTTTTTTTAATCTTATCTGAAATAATGGAAACAGAAATGTTTTGCAATATCTAACAATAAGCAAATGAAGTCTCCATAAAACCGTAATCCGAATATTAGAAGGTAACATACGTAAATATGTTCACATACTTTAGTTATACCCCCTATTTTCAAACTGACTTAATTCTAATCGAAAAGAAAAATTACTTAAATTAATAATTTTAAAATTAGCGAGTAGTGTTTGTATGATTAGTAAATAACTGTAAACTGAAGAGACTCCCCCCCCCCGCCCCCAAATACAGCTCGAAATTACATTTTAACCGAGTTTAACCAAGATAGGCAGGCTTATGTATTACAATTCGTAAAAATTCAAAAATTGTCCACAATAATTTAATATGTCATACAATATTTTAATATTTCTTACAATATTTTAACATTTCACAGAATATTACATTAAATAAATAAAGAAATAAATAAAGAAAAAAAGAAAATATACATAAAGAAAAAATTAAAGAAATTTCATGTAAGTAGCGATTGCTGTAACAAACTTAACCCTTTGCCGGTCCAAGTTATTTTCACTCCTCTGGTTTGTGTTGCAAAATTTAATGACTATTTTATTCCACATTAACCACTAAATTTTAGCTGTAACGGTTGCCCAATCTTTTCGAAGGTTATGTATATCAAATATCACTCCTTAAAAATATTAGTGATGGTTGAATAAAAGTGTCCCTAAGTTTAGCAATACTGTTGAAAGAGCTTTAGAGCGTTAGGGCTGGCAAAAGATTAATTATTCTACATATTTATGTATAAATAAATACATACATACAAACAAAATATTTATGTGATTAAAAAATACAAAATGAGTGATTAATTTAAATTTTCTAAAACAGTGTATTTAGTTCAAAAGATTTTAACATATGTCTTACTTGGTATTTTGTTCAGATGCAGGCAAAATAATGCACCTGAAAGTAAATAGTGAACAAAATTAGAACAAAATTACATGACTTGCATATAGTTTGACATAGACTCTGGAGTGGGTTAAGGTCTGGTAGCTGTGGTACTGGTAGTCTGGTAAGGTCTGGTACTGGTAGCTGTGGAATCTGTGTCACAACAAAAAGCTTAGGAGCAAGATATCCGGCATAATGCTTTTTAACTATTCCAAGTTATATCTATGAAGTCTGTTTTAGAACTAGAGGCTTGGCCACTGGGAGGCCACTGACCGACAATTGCACTTAACTACAAAATTATAATTGAAATTATATTACATATTCATTAAGAATGACTCAACAGGTATCAAACTCAAATATTCTCCTTAATACTACTATTTAGGTTCATTAACTCCAAGAATTATCACGAGCAGAAAACCCTTTAAATTGCAGCTGCCACACTGAACTACTTAAAAATCAGAACTACGGCTTAACCAGGTCATCAGTAAAGCTGAACCCAATATAAACATCTAGTACGCTTTTAAAATTAATTTTATATGCTAAATAAAGTCTTAGTAACTGCTCAATTTGTTAAAACTTAAATAATAATATATATTACTTAGTTTGTTGTACATTTATTTTGCTTTATAGCTATTCATCTGCTTCATATATATATATATATGTTTATATATTTATTTATTTATTTATTCGTATAGAAATACATTATCAACGGCTGGACTGAGTTTAATGAAATTTTTTGTGTGTCTTCAGGTGGATTCGAGAATGGTTTAGATTTACAAATGAAAGTTGTAACTTAATTAATTCTTTCTTAATTAATTTTTAACCAACTCTTTCAACAACTTTTCCATCTAGATGGCGTGAGTTGTCGTAAACACGATGTCAGAATTTATTTAATGTTGAAATGAATAATATTATAGTTTTAAAAAATTAAAGAACACGCTTTTATAGAAATGTGAACTAAAAAGCACGAAATATCTATCTTAGTATTAAAATTCAGGGTAAGATAAAATCGTGTGAGTGACACACCGTAATATTTACATACATTTAAATCTTTAATTAAAATAACTTAGAATTAACAAAAACCATTTATAAAAAATTTCCCCTAACGGGGCTCGAACGCTGGACCTCTAGATTCGTAGCGCGGCGCCTTACCTCGACGCCGCATCGTTCACGTAGGGAAAGTATTTTTTTTACATATAAATTTTTTGTTTGCTCCCAGAGAAGTTACAAACAAACATACATACATACATACGTACAGGTGAAGCTAATAAAAGCGTGTTAAAAATGAATTTTTAACCGTATCTTACGAAGTGTTTAAAATATTTTTTCAAAATTAATATTTTTAGAATCGTAACCGTATCTTACGAAGTGTTTAAAATATTTTTTTCAAAGTTAATATTTTAGAATCTTAAACACGATGTCAGAATTTATTTAATGTTGAAATGAAAAATGAATTTTTAACCGTAAGTGTTTAAAATATTTTTCAACGTTAATATTGTTAAAATGTTAAAATTAGTTAAAATGGTATATTCTTTTAAAAAATTCGTCAATATCCGACGGAGTTATTTTATGTTAAAATGAAAAATGAATTTTTAGGCCATTATTATTTGTGCAGATGGAAAATGTACTAAAAGTTTTCCGAAAAATTTCACGATCACAAATGTTGACGGATATCCAATATATCGTCGAAGAATTCGTCGAAGATAATGGCGGACAATCTTATCATCTATGGCGGTCATCTATGTCAACAACATAGATATTGAAATTGATAACCGATGGGTGGTCCCATATTCGCCTCTGCTGAGCAAAACATTCAATGCTCATATTAATGTTCAGTTCTGCAGTTCAGTGAAGAGCATCAAATACATTTGCAACTATGTGAATAAAGGCAGTGATATGGCTGTATTTCGAGTTGAAAATACCAATGTGAATGCTCCTCTGGTGAATAACAACGATGAAATAACACTTTACCAAACTGGCCGGTACGTGAGCTCCAATGAAGCTGTTTGGCGTATCTTTGGTTTCCCAATTCATGAACGGGATCCAGCAGTTCTTCATTTAGCCGTCCATCTTGAAAATGGCCAGCGCGTATATTTCACGAGCGAGACAGCGATTGATCGTGCTATAAATCCACCAAAAACTACACTCACCGAATTTTTTGAATTGTGTAATCGTGCGGATGCTTTTGGTGCTTTTGCACGGACATTACTCTATTCAGAAGTACCACGCTATTTCACATGGGCTCCAACAAAAAAATGGATGCCCCGCAAGCAAGGCACGCCGATTGATGCATGTCCCGGTTTATTCAAATCAAACACCTTGGAATGAGTATTTACGGTCAATCCAAGGCAGACTGAGTGCTTTTACCTTCGACTGTTATTGGTTAATGTCATCGGCCCTTTGTCATTTCAAGATTTACGTAAAGTGAATGGACAACAGTATCCAACGTATAAAGATGCATGCCTTGCACTCGGCTTGCTGGAAGACGACAACCAGTGGGAGTGTATGCTTGCTGAAGTAGGATTGAACTGTACAGCAAAACAAATTCGTCTACTATTCGCTATAGTGTTGACTACATGTTTATCGGCCAAAACAGAGACATTATGGGATAATCACAAAGATTCAATGACTAATGATATATTGCATCAACATCGTTCACGGTGCAACGATCTAACGATAGTATTCAGTGACGCTATGTACAATGAAGCATTGATTGCTCTTGAAGATCTTTGCATTATCATTGCCAAATTACCACTTAGTCATTTCGGTATGCATTCAACAAATCGAAATGCATCTGATTTAATAAGCACTGAATTGAATCGTGAACTACAATACAATACTGTAGAAATGGCAGCGATTGTTGCTCGCAATGTCCCACTAATGAATGAAGAACAAAGAACCATTTACGACTGCATCATGCTCGCAGTTTTGGCAGGACAAGGTGGATTCTTTTTTTTGGGGGGTGCACCAGGTGGAACTGGCAAAACATTCCTTATTTCGCTAATTCTCGCCGAAATACGATCAAATAATGGCATCGCATTGGCTTTTGCATCATCTGGCATTGCGGCAACTTTATTGGATGGATGCAGAACAGCTCATTCATTATTTAAACTGCCACTAAATATTCAAAATAACCCAGACGCAGTGTGCAACATAAAAAAACAATCGTCCATGGCCACAGTGCTGAAATAGTGTAAAATTCTTATCTGGGATGAATGCACTATGGAACACAAACATTCGATTGAGGCGTCGAACAGGACATTGAAAGATATAAAAAACAACGACAAACTATTTGGCGGCACTCTGTTACTCTTTTCAGGTGATTTCAGACAAGCATTTCCCGTTATTCCGTGTTCAACATACGCTGATGAGATCAACGCGTGCTTAAAATCATCGTCATTGTGGCTTAATGTTGAAAAAGTACAACTGAAAGTAAATTTGTGCGTTCAAAAGCTTCAAGATCCATCCGCTGAAACATTCTCAAAACAATTGTTAGATATCGGCGATGGAAAAGTTACTACAGATGAAACTGGATGCATAAAATTACCGACCGATTTCTCCACAATCATTGATTCTCAAGATGCTCTTATTGACCAGATATTTCCCGATGTACACAGACGATACACAAATCATGAGTGGCTGACAGAAAGAGCAATTTTAGCAGCAAAAAATGTGGACGTCAACGAATTGAATCTCAAGATACAACATTTGTTACCAGGAGACTTGGTGTCATACAAATCTAATGATACAGTTTGCGATGCCACCGAAGCTGTAAATTATCCAACAAAGTTTTTAAACTCATTGGATTTACCAGGCATGCCACCGCATATTTTACAACTGAAGGTTGGATCTCCGGTTATTTTGCTTCGTAATTTGAACCCACCACGGTTGTGCAACGGCACGCGATTAGTCATAAAAAAATTAATGAAAAATGTTATCGAAGCCATCATTTTAAATGACAAATTCCGAGGTGAAAATATATTACTACTGCGAATTCCTATTATACCCACAGATGTGCCAATTCAATTTAAACGCCCTCAATTTCCAATTAGATTGGCATTTGCAATGACTATCAATAAGTCTCAGGGCCAAACGATGTCTGTCTGTGGCTTAGATTTGAGCACATCATGTTTTTCACACGAACAATTATACGTGGCTCTCGAGTGGGCAAACCATCCAGTTTGTTTGTTTTGGCGAAAGATGGGATAACAAAAAATATTGTACACTCTGTTGCATTAAGGGATTGATATTGTTTTTTAGTAATATTGTTATAAGTAGCGATATATATATAATTTTAAAGAATCAATTTTAATAAATTAAAAAAATAAATGATTGGTGTTTTGTTATTTTTATATTCTTTCACCGTTCACAGCGCTCCATACATCTTCCACTTATATACCACATCCTAACACACTTACAATAAGTTAGTTATTTTTTTCTAGCAAAATATTCTCTAGAAATAATTTATATGACAAAACAACGTTTGTCGGGTCAGCTAGTATATATATAATTTAAGTCACTTTATTTTACTATCACTTGTATGTAGTTTGTTTACTACTTTACAATATGATGAGACAGAAGCACTGTATAAATTAAATTTCTTATATTACGGCTCTAAAAAAAGCTAAATATATGTATGTATATATATATATTGTTGCTGTTTATTTATTGATTTACTTTTTTTTTTTCTTTTTTGATAAGAAAAGGAATGTTAGAAAAGGAATCTTCTTTCCATCTTTAAGCAGCTTGGGACACTTTTTAGATAATGATTTAATTCAGTTTTCAGCAAACCTAGTTTGACATAAAGTTTAAGTCATCCTGTTTCAGTTAGAATTTATTCAAATGCAGTATTCGATTAAATTTAATTTCAGTAAAAAAATAAAAAAAAAATAAGTAAAAAAATAAAAAAATAAATAAAAATAAATATAAAATTCTTTAAAATTTTCCCAACCTACCCGACTGGGTGTGACAGCTTGGGACATTGGAAATACAACGTCAGTGCATAAGAAATACTAAGCAAAATTGATTAATAAATCTTTATTTATAGATTTAGAACCGAATGACAATGTATAGTATACTAGTATATTGCATTCACAAATATTGTATTTTACATTCGAAAATTCATCTCGTCTAAAATCTAAAGAAAGAATAATTTTCTTAATAACAATAATCTTTTTTCCGAATTTTATCACATTTAAAATTTAAATAAATTTATATAATACATACAAATATTGCTTTCTTTACATTGCATAGTGGTAGAGTGGCTTGAGAGAGTGCCCCAACCTGCTACACCACTATGTGTCCCAACCTTCACCACATGGATCATTATTATAATTTAACTCTCAAAAAGTTACGTTTACTAGTACAATACATTTTTAATAATAAAATTGTTATGAAAGTCCATATTTTAAACCCCACATTCCCAGATTTAGGTTATTTCATTTCTTGCACAAGACATTTGTTTATTAAATTACCCATTAATGTAACTTTGGATCTTTCAAAATAAGGAAAATTGAAATCATCTTCATCTGCTAATGTGAGAAATTCCTAATTGCATTGAAGAGTAGTGTACGCTGACCACTATGACGTCCTAAGAAAGCTAACTCCTATTTACAAAATTGGAAATGAAGTTTAAGGTGTCCAACGTTGTCCATGTCCCAAGGTGCCCCACTTTCCCCTATTAGTCGATTAAAAAATATGTGTTTCTTTCTATACCGAAAGAGCTTTTAAAGACTAGAATTAGTTTTATATATAAACCTTTAAAAACATATATTTTGAATTTATTTAAATATATATAAGGAGTATATATAGATAGTAGATCTTACAATTTTTTTTTTTTATGAATGAAGAGAAATATATATATATATATAAGATGCCTAAAAATAAAAAATAAAAAAAATAAAAAATCAATTTCAAGGTAATTTAGTGATAGCGATAATAGTCATAAAAAATGTAATGTAAATTTTTATTACATTTGGATATATATATATATATATTTTTTTTTTACTTACTAATAATTTTAATTAAATATTTATGATTAAAAGGGTTTACACATGCATTAATAATTACTTAGATAGTTTTTTTATTCTAAAAAAAAGCTACATTTTTTTGCAAATTTACTTTTTTCTTTACTGTGTTATATAACATAAATTAGAAAAATTCTTAACATAAACTAGAAAAACTATATATGTATAAAGTTTTTTTTTTTTTTTTTTTTTTTTTTTTTTTCAAATTTTCATCATCAGTAACATTAGGGTATCTAGTCTACATTTATTTAAGTTAACAGTTAGTTCTGTTAGGTCTTTTTAATTGTAAATTGTAAATGTCTTATTCATTTAAATTAGTTTAAATTTGCTTCCAATATGCATCATTTAATAACCAATGGCATTTTTTCATTACAAGATAAACTAAAATAAATTAAATTTTTTATGTAATGCAGTTTTAGAATTTAACAGTAACAAACAAAGGTGTATCTCATATATATTTTGTGTAATGTGAATTAAAAAAACCCTAATATTTTAACATATATTGTAATATAAGGCATTTTTACCACATTTTCATTAACTCGCTTTCTTGTTTCTTTGTTCAGTGCAAATTTTTCAATCGATTTTTAACTTACTTCCCGACTAGCTACATATTTGAAACTTTTAGAATAGCTCAGAACACGACAACAATGCATTATTTTAATACTTTAGCAATCTTTAAGCAGTCTTTAGCAATCTTTATTCATTTTCTTTCAAGTTGTCGAAATAATTCGTTTGAATAGCTCTACGGCACGATAAATCATGCTTTTAAACTCTTCTAGCTGCGCAGTTCACATGCGCATAGCGCACTTAGCCTTTTCTCATTGGCGTTGGAATTTTAATCATTCGCATATCTCTTACCAGACTACATTTGTAGCGAGTTTCAGGATTGTGGTTCGATTTCTTCTGGGTGCATGTATTTGTTTGTGACAGAGTGTATACCAATTTTGTACAGTCGAACTCAATTTCTAAGTTTTTGCCCCCTTCGACCCCCTTCCCGCCCTCCTAATAATTTTACACTTTTGAAAGTATCTTCATTCGGCTTCTACGCTCCAAAATCTTATATATACCAATTTTTAACGGTTTTACACAATTTCTAATTTTTTGCCCATCCCGCCACCCTAATAATTTTATACTTGGGAAAATATCCTCATTCTACTTGTATGCCCCCAAAACCTATATATACAAATCTTGCCCCCCCCCAACCTTTCCGACCCTCTGATCATTTTACATTTTCGAAATTATCCTCATTCGATTTGCAGGCCCCAAAATCCTATATATACCAACTGTGATCGGTCTAACTCAATTTCTAATTTTTTGCCCTCTTCGCTCCGTTTCCCGCCCCCTAATAATTTTACACTTTTGAAAATATGCCATTCGACTTGTAGGCCCTAAAAAACTATATATACCAATTTGAACGGTCTAAGTCAATTTCTAATTTTTTGCCCCCTTCTCCCTCTTTCCCGCCCCCCCTGATAATTTTACACTTTCGAAAATATCCTCATTCGACTTGCAGGCCCTATAAACCTTTATATATAGTTTTGAATGATCTAACGCCATTTCTAATATTTTGCTGCTTTCGACCCCCACTTTTTTTTTTTTTTTTTTTTTTTTTTTGTCTCAAGAGACTTTTTCAGGGGCACTACGTAAAAATGATTGAATTTCCTTTTAAATATATATATATATCATAAAGTAAACATCCCTTACAAGTCATATTTGATGAAGAAAAAAATTCAGCATGTGGGGATATTTTTGTGGGTGGTGGCTAGACGTTCTAGCCACTGCGCACATATGTCATGTACCTTAATTTTCGTATGGAAATAAATATTTATATATTTAAGGAATAAAAATTGAAACTATGCCTTGAAAATGTAATTATAATAATACAATGTAACAATAATTAATTATTACTTAAATTTTAATGCTTCTTTATCCTTTTTTACTGATTTATTGTATATATATATATACACACCCGTATATGGGCTGTTTAAAATTTGTCTAGAAACCTTTATGCATTAGTAATAAGAAAAAATTATTCACTATTTAAGGAATAAAAATAGTTATTCAATTATATTGTAAGTACAATAAATTTTGAAATTGATTCAGTACATAAATTAAAAGACATAATTTCTTGCCTTCATATTGTAATGAAATAATCAATTCACAAATTGCATACAAAGAAATATGAAAACTTTAAAAATATTAATGTTCTTTAAAATTTGTTTGTTCCTGATCCAGATACTGCAGAATCATCATCTGAGGGTAGCTCTTCAAACAGAGCAATAGCTTCATCCAAAGATAAGCCTTTTCTAGGCATTAATGTGATAAAAATTAAGATATATAAATTTAATTTAAGATTATTTAGAGAAATTAACTAAATTTAAAAGCTATGAAAATAAAAATTTATTTTTAAAAATCACGATATAAGAGCATTAGAAAAAGCAGCCACCCTCTATACTGTAAACAGAAATACTGAATAGCTTTTTTGTAAGAACCTCCCACGCTTGTTTACACCTGTGTTTACATTCTGCTATCCCTTACTGTTTATATTTATCACAGTTCACTAACCCCAAAAGACCCTCTTTCTTTATCTCAAAGGAAAAGAAATTGAGATTCTTTTCCCCAGCAAAGCCTGTCTTATGGTATCGCCCCTGACATATGTGCGCGGTGGCTAGAACGTCTATCCACCTAAGAGAGGCTCCTAAAAATCAAACTAAAATTCATGATCTAAGATAATATGTAAATCTGTTGTATTTAAAAGGTGCATTACAGTATATTTACACTACCAAATACTTTTGAATAAAAATTTATTATTATAGAAATTTTATTATTATTATAGAAAATTTGTTTGAAGAAAAATTACTAAGAACATCGTTTAATCTGCAAATTTTAATTTCTATAATTACTTTTTATATGCGTACTTAAATAAATTGTTCAATTTTCGACTACTGGACGATACTAGTATCTATAATAATAAAAGGATATGTTTGTCTGTCTGCCCGTCTCTCTGTCTCTCTGTCTGTTCTGCTATACGTTCAGCCCTATTGAACGCAGAAGTCCAAGAATTGACATAGGGATGCTCAGGAGTTTTCCCGAGGGGCTCCTGAAAACAGAATTTAAAATTTTCAATTACTTGTGGACATATTAATAAAAATGTCGACCTATGTCTAACCAAAAAGCGATCTCAATGACTGAGAATTTAACGCGATTACATAAAAATAGATATTTTAACGGAGTTTAAAACATAAAATATGGAAAATAAATTAAAAATATTAGATCGATCGTTACGAATTCTGTACCAATAGAAACGGGCGATTTTTTTTTCTAAATCTAAGAGTGCAAGTACCTTATCAATACAAAAATTAGATTTTTTTAAAATTAACTAACGTATGAAATTTATATGGCAACAACATTTCAACTGCCATACGACTGCTTGCGATGAAAAAGGGAATGATTGGAACCGATTAAGATGTCACGTGTTTTAAAAATTGCAATTTTTAAATTTATTCAAATGTTTGTTCACGTTCCATTTAAATTAATATTCGGCATAGACAGCATATTATAAAGCTACAGTCTAATTTTCATGAAAATATGTGAAAAAAAAAAAAATAGGGAATTATATTTATCACGACTCAAGTGACAAAAAAACAATGTAAGATTAAGTTTTCTTTTATATTTTGCAGTATTATAAATTGAGATATGCCGTTGAAATTTCGTAATATTTGGTTTTATGGGCCCGCTTCACTCACCGCCGCCAGAAGCCGAAGCTAATGGGAAATTTTTCTTTACAAATAACATATTTTTTAATTCTGTTTTCACATTCTGAAAATCCGCAGCTGTTAAACTGACGGACATTTTTATTTATTTATTTATTTATTTATTTATTATTATTTTTTTTTTTTTTTTGAAGCTGCAATATACCAATTTCAATATGTGAATATTTTTCATTTTTTTCATTCTGCAATTTCAAAAAAAAAAAAAAAAAAAAAAAAAAAAAAAAAAAAAATATATATATATATATATATATATATATATAAATACATTTTTTTTTTAAAAAGTCCGTCAATTTAACGATTGGGAATTTTCTGAATGTGAAAACAGAATTTAAAACTATGTATTAGTTAATAAGTTATTTGTAAAGAAAATTTCCCCGTAGGCTCGGGCTTCAGGTGACGGTAAGTGAGTTATTTGTAACGCCGGAGGGATTGTGAATATCTTTGAAAGTGTAAAATTATTAGGAAGGGCTTGGGGGGGGGAGTTAGAGCGTTTGAAATTGGTATTATTATGTTTTAAAGGAAGATAAATCAATTCCGGATATTTTCAAGTAAAAAATTATTAGGAGTCGGAAGGGGGGTGGGGGCGAAAGATAAAAAATGTAGAAAAGAAATGGGAATTTAAGAGATAAAAACGAAAAACCCAGAACGCCTTTATCCTTTTATATTTTGCAGAGTTTCGAATTCTGATACTCCGTTCACATTTCATACTAAGGATTTTTAACAGTATTTAGCCCGGAATCACACAAGTTTCGGAAAAATCCACGAAAAAGTCAGACATAAATCGTTTTATAACAGTATTTATATTATTTTTACATCTCAGCTTCTAAATAGCATAATTTCAAAAATAATATTTTATTTTAAAACTTATTTGAATTGGATTTCAAGAGTACACGTCTCAAATCTCTGTCGCGAGAAGACGCTTTAATATTTTAAGATTTCAATATATCCAATTCTAATTATGAATAAATTACTTACATAGGGTAGGTTAGATCGTAGCCGCCACCGAGTTGGGGATTTGCCACAATAAACAATTTCAAGGGTCATTTTTACGAGGAACGAATAGAATGTTTCGTATCATGAAACGCAAAAGGGCGTCGCAGTCACCACATAGCATATATTTGCAACAATTAGAATTTTCAAAGGTATTTGAACTATGAGCGAGCAAGACGTTGTAGGCTCTAAAACAGGAAGAAGGTGCCGCAGGCGCTACCGAGCGTTTAGCACGTTGAATATCCCGAAGTTTAATACGGTGAGATTTTTCAAGGATCGCTTGCACGGAGAAAAAACAGGTTGTTTAGATCATGAAACGGGATTATGGTGCCAAAGGTGCTACTAAACATGGAATTTGCTATAGTTAGAAATCTCAATAAAGGTACTTGAACAATAAGCGAATAAGCTGTTGTAAGTCCTGAAACGGGAAGAAGGTGTCGTAGGCGCCACCGAACTGGACTTTAATACGGTCAGATTTTTCAAGGATCGCGAACCAGCTAGACGCCGGAGTCGGCTAGTTTATAAATAATATTTAAAAATAATCAATTTTATTTTCTTTTTTTTTTTAATGCATATATATATATATATATATATATATATATATATATATATATATATATATATATATATATATATATATATATATATATATATGTATACAGAATTACAATGTTTTAAATGTTTTTAAGCTGAAATTAAATTTTGCATTTGTTGTCTAATTAAAGTTTGCATTTGTCCTGTTTTGCATTTGTTGCAGGTGGTGAGTTTTTATATCGTTTTCTAGTAGGTTTAGGTGGGGGTATGTTCTTGCTGCCATTTTCATTTCATAAATTCATACTATAAAACATTTTTTTTTTTTTTTTTTTTTTTTTTTAATTCTGATATAAAATTTCATTATACTTTCACTCATAAGTAATAGTATTTGATTTAATATAAAATACTTTTCAAATAAATCATAATTCAGTGTTTATAACTTGATGTTTTTCTTTACTATTCTGTTTGAAATATATTCTGGAGTATGCTAGCTTGACATATCTTCAGAAACCTGCTAATACTACATAGTTCTTTTAATAGCTGTGTTAAATTTAACCTCTTTTCTTGTTAACATTGTTAAAGTTATTAGTGCTGTTCTTACATTCAACTATCATATATTTACTTATCATAATTTGAATTCATAGTTATATGTTTATATATTGTATTCAAAATAAGCTTTTTCAATACACATTTTCTAATTTAATTTTCAGCAAACTTTTTTTTCTTCTTCTTTTTTTTAATTATGCATAAATCAAAATGAAATGACACGAACAATCATGTTAATAAACTTAATCATATAAAATATTTCTCTTTATTTAATTTTTCTAAGTATTTCACTATTAATCATACGCTTAAGATTAAGAGGAAAGAATTTATTCTATTAAAATGCATTGCATCTTGGTTTAGATATATACGTATATGGAATACTTGTATATTCACAATAAAATTATTTCAACTACCTCAAGCAATTACTTATGGAAACAGCAAACTTATAAAAAAAAATAATTTTATAAAATTTCAGATTTTTTTTTTTTTTTTTTTTTTTTTTTCAGAAAGCAGCTTTTATATCTCTTAGTGGTAGATAAAATATTCTTTGATCGGGAACTTTGAATTTTTTTGCGAAGGTCGAATAAATTATTCATGGCGTTGATTCATGAAAGAAACTTTATAAGATAAGTTTACATGTTCTAGATTTTTATTTTTATTTTTATTTTTTATATATATATACGGGACATACTTTAATTTACAAAAATCTCACTTATTTTGCACATATTTCTGTTTATTCTAGAAAACACACAACTTTTTACCCATGAATAGTTTTGTAACGAAATGAGCACTACATTTTGTAATAAAATATAATGTGAAAATAATAAAAGAAAATGTTATCCCAAATTATATATATATATATATATATATATATACATATATATATATATATATATATATATATAAGTATGTGTCTGTGTTTTATTGAGTAGTGTGTAACTAATAAGAAAAAAAATGATAATAATGTGATACTCTCAGAAGTTTCCTATAGATAGTTTCCGTTAGATATATTATTCTATATATAAGCTACATTTAATGTTTAACCCGTTAGTAGTCACTAGTTGGTCGATTTGTCGCCCATCCTTCAGTTTTTCCAGATTTTTTTATTCAATAGCCACCAAAAAATTTTAGAAGTGGCATTTGATATACATAAAACGCGAATAAACTCAATTTAACGTCGATCACATCACTTCTTAAAATTATTGGTGACAGTTAAATAAAAAGTTCGCAATCTGTAATACGTGGCGCTGTCTTTAGCGACTACTAATGGGTTCAAGTAAAAAAATGTTCAACCATAGCTGCACAGAACAAAGACTTCAAGTATGGATTTTTGTACAAGTTTATTCAATATATGCTGAAATGTAACTATTTGGAAAAACAGAGAAGGTGAGTGACAGAAGCGCCATTTCTCGGTCCATTTATACACAAATCAAGTCACCATTCGTTTGCATAATGATAATCTTACAAAATAAGTTTGGGTGCATTTATATTTCATAGAAATTGAGATATATCCTTTCAGTTTACAATTTAATTTGTACAACAAAAGCGTCACCTGTCAACTAATATACACTTAAATAAAATAAATAAATACATAAATAAATAAAATCTTAGTGTTTTTAAACACTTAAATAAAATGAAAAATAAAAAAAATAAATTTTTTGTGTTTTACTTAGTGTCTAAATAGAAATTTACATCGAAATTTGAGCATTAGTTCATAAGGGGAAAATAGAGTTTCATAATTTCAAAATTTGAAAATACATAACAATAGTAATGTGTGGGGAAAAATATTTTTATTTTTAATTCTCATTATTCTACGTTTGTAAGATCGGTGTGTAGTAGAGTTCACATCAGCATGGCGCTGCAGCTAAGTTCACAAGTTGCGAAGCGCGAGTGAATAAGGAGAATTCGTAGAATTTAATGAAGTGAGTGGAATGGATGAATCTTGGATATAAATATGGATGTGTGTTGGAAGTGAAGGGGAGAGTAGGAGAGTGGTGCAGAATCGACGGAGAAAGAGCTTGCCCTCTAGTCGACGGAGAAAGCTTGTAAGCCCTCTAAGACCTCGAAATTCATGAGTAGAGAGCAAGCTGAATCTTCTTCTGACACTATGGACAGTGACACCGTGCCGGACTCGAACCCATCCCAGGAAAGTTCCTTTCTAACGCCTGACCTCGTTCTGAACCTGTGATTTCTGCGACGAGTGCAATGGCCAGCATGACTAAGATGTTTGAACCTACTGATGTTACAGCGGAAACCTTAAGTGAGGTGATATCGTTACTTTTTTTTTTTTTTTTTTCTAAAGTGTTTTTCTAGTAGAGCTGTGCGACATGCCTTGAAGTCTTTTGGACTTTCGAAGTTTGTATGAAAGCAAAGAACTTTCTCAAGCTAAAAAATGCAAAATTTAAATTACTGCATGAACTTTCACATTGAAATTCATGTTTAAGCTTCTATGTCAGCATTTTTGTTACATCTTAATATATTTTATGTACGTACGTTAAGTTCTCTTACTTTTTAACCAATGCCTGCAGAGATGGTAATATAAAATGCTTTTTCTTAGCCCTTTATAAAAGTTTTCGTCTTTTTCTATTTCTATAAATGATGTATTTGTATGTATAAAATGTATATTTGTAATTGTAAACTTTTGTATCAGTACTAAAAATTTATTTCTATATATACGTCTTAGGGTGGATTAAGAATTTTTTTTTTTTAAGCTATCTGCATGTAATTCGTGTTTAACTCTAACAGTAATCAATCAAATAATTTAGTTTTTTTTTTTTTTTTTTTTTTTTTTTTTTTTCGCTCATGCAATATATATTTATATATAAATTATTTTCTCTATATCTTTAGAGACAAACTGTCTCGTTTTACAAAATGTAGTTTAACTTCATTTATATTTTTTTGATACTGTAAAAAGTTTTGCATTTTAGAATGACTTTTGACGAACTGTTTCTGATGTTTAAACTATCTCAGTCTGCTATAAGCCAGAGATGGAAAGCCTCGATTTTCCTGATGACCTTAGTAGTAGCTGACGTTGCTTGCTCCTAGCCTGTGTTTTCCTGATGTCTGCAGAACATTGGTCTCTAAAATGATGGTTTAAATCTTCACTGAATTTAAAGTTTTTTTTTTTTTTTTTTTTTTTTTTTTTTTTCAAGAAGCTTTTTTTTTCACATTACGATTGAACCTTCAATGTCGCATTTATGTCAAAGCAAACTCCCTGTAATTACACCCTCCTTCAATTTAAGATTTTGCTTTCCTGGGTTGGCAGAAAGATGCACTGTTAATCCTTCTGTATTTTTTGAGCTAAACTCAGACTTCTTTTAATATATATTTTTTTTTTTAGTTCCGGGGATATCTGCTGTAAAGAGTCCCTAATTTAATTTAAAATTTAAAATTCTTTTATCGGGGTTTGTCAGGTTTTCCGCTCAGGATTTTTTTTTTTTTTACTCGCTATTGTATTTTAGGTTGTAACCATTTCATTGCTCGGTAAATTAAACTTTCCCCCCTTTTTCTAACTTATTCTAAAGTTTAGTTTTTGAACTAGAGGTAACGGCAATTCTCACAGTAAAGTTGATGAGATATTATGTTTTAAAAATTTAACGGTTAAAAACCCGTTGGGGATTTTCACGTAATTTTTTTTCATTTGGGGGGGGGGGGGGCACTGTAAGGTCAGTGAGTAGTAAAGTTCACATCAGCATGGCGCTGCAGCTAAGTTCACAAGTTGCGAAGCGCGAGTGAATAAGGATAAGTCGTAGAATTTAATGAAGTGAGTGGAATGGATGAATCTTGGATATAAATATGGATGGGTGTTGGAAGTGAAGAGGAGAGTACGAGAGTGGTGCAGAGTCGATGGAAAAGGTGTTTGATTGAGTGCCTTTTTGTGATTAGTTCTTAGTTTTGGTGACTGTCATAGTCAATTTGGGAGGTGCTCATCGTTAATGCGAAGTTAGGTGAACCAAGGAAATCTTGTCATCAACGGAGCATTGTGGATAGAGAGAGAGCAATCGTCAACAGTATCTGTAGTGGTGAGAATAAGTTACATGTACGTAATGATTTGCTGAAGTTATCCCCTAAAGTTAATTAAGAGATACTTCTGAGTTAGCCCAACATCAGCCTTGAAATTGATCTTTAATAAAACTTGCTTGTATTTAACTTTGTCTCGTGCTCTTATCATTTACTAATTAAGTTAGATTAAGTTAAGATTGAGGAATGGAGACGACATATTCCTCACATGTTGAGTTATAAAAGGTTACATCGTAAAACAAACATCGTATCTATGGTAAAGTGGAAACTTTAAACATCATTTTAAAAATAATTTTTAAAATGTTTCATCAAGTTTAAATATTCAAAGCATCTTATTATTTTATTAAATTTAACGAAATTTCATTTAAAGGTTTTTATTTATATTTTAGCACAAAAAAAAGTTACAATATTTCCCTTTTTGTATTTTAAGAATTAAAACTTTGAAAAAAAAAGTATGTATGTATGTATGTATATATATATATATATATAACGAATTATTTTCAAATAAAACTGAAAAATACTTTTCCGTAATAAAAAAATAAAATAAAATAAAATAAAATAAAATAAAATAAAAAAAAACCCTACATCAACAACTAATTACCTAGGAGTATTTTCAATTTTAATCATTAATTAATAATTTAAACTAATATACTTATTAATTGTAATGTGACTATTAATTTAAAAACGGAACTTCTCTAGAAGTGATATTTTAAGAAAAGTAACTTTTGGCAGTAATAAAATTTTAATTAAAGATTTTTTTTAAAGTCAACTATATTATTTCTCGTAGCTGCGATCACGAATTTTCATTTGTTGCTGTGTTATGTGAACCCAGCACAAAAAATAAGCGGATTTTCTTATTTCCTGCTTCGTGGACACAAGAGGGGAAGGAAACATATTTTAAAATATAACTCTGCTTCATATTACTAAGGATGTTTTTCGTGTGTACGTTAATTATGTATAACCAATATAAACTTCAAAGGTAATTTACGGAATTTTTCCTTTTCACCCTTCGGAGACATTCGGCAGGGCGAAATATAATTCCAAGCATGATCATATTCAAATTTATCTCAGGAAGACGCTTGTTTGACGTGTTTTTATTTGGAGTATTGTGATTTTTTGACGTTGTAAACCCAACACACACTGTGAAAAACAATTACAGAAATCTCCACTGCATCGTTGGATATATGATTCGGGGGATATAACTTCAAACGTAACTATTTTACAAATTAATTTATCAAGATTTTTTTTTTTTTTTTTTTTTTTTGTGTGTGTGTGTGTGTGTGTGTGTGTGTGTATGTGTGTGTGCGCAGGAATGGCAGATATTCTGTGGCGTTTGGTTTAATTTTTTTTACTTATTTTTTTTTACTTATTTTTGTGCCTGTAAAACTAAAGTGTGTCGATAGGAGGAGGGCGCGCGCAACGCGCATTTTTTTTTTTATTATTTTTTTTATTTTTTATTAACTCTAAGCAGTGGGTACTGGGTTCTTACATAGAACACTGTAAAAATACTCTACCAAATGAATTGAGGAGATAACTGAGGTTCGTGTGTAAATATGCTTCTGAGCTCGAACTCGTGCACAGCCCTGCCGCAAACAGCAGTGATCCGGATAAAAGTGAGGTCGAGAAACCCTTTACTGTAAGCCGCCGTAACCTAAATCAATGTTTTGATTGATTTCAATCAAACGGTTTTAATTTTTTGTTACTTCTCGAGATTTTATAAAATATTAACATTCAATTTTGATAATTATTTAAGTATTTTGTCTAATGAATCAGTCAAAGCTCGGTATTTATTGAATAAAATACAGGGTGTTTATAAAGTCCCGCACCCATTTTGATGTTTAATAACTCATAAAATAATAAAGATAGATTAAAGTTAATAACATAAATGGTTAGATAGACTCAAAAAGTTTCATGACCCTTGTCAATGAACTTCCACGTGTGCCCCTTCATCGCACGGATAATATCAAGTCGATAGTCAATTTCACACCAGGTAGCGGCAAGCATGTCGGCATCCACAGAGGCTATTGCGGTTGTAATTCTGACTTTTAGGTCATCAATGTTCGACACTATCCTCCTGTAAACATTGGCCTTTACAAATCTCCAAAGGAAAAATTCCAGCGGCGTTATATCAGGTGATCTGGGTGGCCAAGGAATTGGACCTCCTCGCCCAACGCATCTTCCTGGAAAATGGTCATTCAAAGAACTACGAACGATGGTATCCCAATGAGGTGGTGCACCATCTTGTTGCAAGAAGACATGTGGCTGAAGCTCTTCTAGTTGTGGAAATACGAAGTTTTCCAACACCTCTAAGAATACGACTGATGAGACCGTCTTTTCTGAAAAAAAGAAAGGCCCAATGAGTCGGTCGTGCATTAGTGCACACCACACATTAACCTTTGGGGAATCCTATTGTGCCTCACGGTATTCATGGGGGTTCTCAAAAGAGTCAAAGAGTCAAAAAAAGTCAAAAGAGAGAAAAATGTAATTAATAAGCAGACGATATTTAGAAAAGTACAGATATTTAGAAAGGAAAATGAAATTATCTGAAATTAACCACACGCACAGACGATATTTACAAAAGTAAAGATATTCAAACCAGAAAAGAAAATATATGAGTTATTCCATCAATAAATGCAATAAATCTTTTTATATCTTCATTATTTTATGAGTTATTAAACATCAAAATGTGTCCGGGACTTTATAAACACCCTGTATATTAATCAATTATAAAATATATTATCAATTATAAGAATTGATAGTGTTACTATCCTGAAGTTTTTTCTTATTTTATTTTTATTTTTTATTTTCTTCTTCATTTGATGTAAATCTCGACTTTGATGTTGCGAATTTTCTCATAAACAAATCCTATTAATTTTTTGTGTGCATAAAATATCTTTAATTGACTTATAGCCCATAATTTAATTCTTTTTTAATTTGAATAATATTACAAACATTTTTATCAGCATGTTAACGTAAATCGGATTAATATATATTGAATAAAATGATTTTTTTTTTCTTTTTTATTATTATGTTTCCGAATCGACTTGAATAACAGAAATCTATTTAATTCATTTATTGAAAAATAAAATGTATCATTAAAATGAATTATGCATATTGATGCAAATTCTGATAAACTTACAAATTTCGCATATTTTCACAATTGTGTTTGTGTTTTATGATTAAATATATCAGTTTATTCAGGCACTATTCTTCGAGAGATAAATTCCTTTTTACTTTAGTTTATTAATAGCGTTCGACTATATCCCGAAATTGCATAGTGGACAGTCATGTATTCTAAATTTATTTCAAAATTTAATTTTTAAAAGGTTGTATACAAAATATGGAATAGTGAAATTTGTAATTTAGTGATGTTCTCCTAAAATTTTCTGAACTGTGCTGTTACGCATCAAAATTTATAATGAGTAGTTATGCGTTTCATTATATTTTGACGAATGAGTATATTATTTATTTCCATTAGTTAAATTTATGTTTCAATATTCTAAAAAATAGAATAAAAGTTTGGAATGATTTAAATATCATATAAGCAAAATACTATTACCGTACTATTATCATATAAGCAAAATACTATTACCAAAATATTACCGTACAATGAAATTGCTCATGATTTCATGGAAGTGAAATTTTGATCTCATTAATATAAGTTTTATGAATCATAGTAAAATTCTCTACAGAAATGCCATTCGAAATATATTCTACATGATTTCTATACACGTTATATAGAGTATATGTTTAATCAGGTTAAAGTTAAAATTTTCTTTATAATATTAAAGTACTTTACACTGAAAACATCAAAATAAATAAAGAAAAAATTGGAGTTAAAAAGTGAAATAAATGAGAGTATCTAAAATACACTGTACACACTAATATATATTTATATACTCTAATAAACAGAATACATTATAAGATATATAAAGACAATTTTAAATATAATAATCGTTCATTACATTTCAAGGCATGTAAGTAAAACATCAAATAAAATTTTTGAAATGCCGAAAAGTATATTTGAGTCAAAAAAAAAAAAAAAAATCCAGTTACCTATATACATATTACAGAATAAAATATTCTTGAAAGTATATATCGATATTCTTTATATTGATAAAGGATTGCTGTGTGTGATTTAAGTATAAAATTTCTAGTTTGTAAGTTATTTTATTGTCTAACATTTTATTTTTAGGCTCTACGAAAAATGATTATTTTGAGTTTGTTGCATTTAATACGGTGCAAGCTTTTTTTTTAAACCTTTCTGAAAAACTCACCTTTCTACAGAAATTTTGATTGATTATATAGGGAATTATTTTATGTTTATAATAAAATCTCACTATATGATACACAGAATACGATCATACTTCTCACACCTCTTTAAATGTACATGATACTTGTTGGGGTATTCATACAAGTTGCTCATTGCATTTGATTATTACATTATGCAAATGAATTTTTTTAGCGCATGTGAAGATATTTTTTTTTTTTTTTTTTTGTAAAAATGTTAATATTCCGAACGATATTTAACATATTTGCATTCTGATTGCAGTATGCTATGCCTAAAAAATTATGTCAATTTTTTTATAAATGACTTGGATCTGGGAGTAATACCCTACGTGCTTTAATAAAAAAGTTGAAACATTAAAAAAAAAATCTCCACGAATATATCTGGTAGTCTCTTTGAAATTTATACAGACAAAAAAAAAAAAAAAAAAAAAAAAAAAAACTCTTAATCACATGCGTCAGCCTAAATGCATTTCATGCTTTAATTTTTACAGGGTGATCCAAAACATTTTGATTTTTCTTTAATTCTTTACTAGAATCCTTTTCCTTTTCAGGACGCAACTTTTGCTGAACTATATGAAGTATAACATGTTCTTTATGCTACCAAAGTTTCAAGATGATTACAGAAGAACTTTTCTAGATATTTGACAAAATGTCTATATTCGAAAATGTCCAAACACTTATTGGTAAGTAGTGCATTAAATTTATATTTAAATAAATATTTTTTATTCGCTAATTTATACTTGTAGTGATACTATTTTAAATTACTGTTAAATATTGCAATTATTAAATACGGAGCGCGCTTTTTAATAAAAGAGGAAAACTCTGCTAAAGAAACATATATTAACACACCACTGATTACAGCTTCCGAATAGACGGAAATTTCAGTGAAGCTTAGTTATTACGAAAATAATTATGAAGCTCAGTCAGTGAGGATTATGAATAACTTAAAAGTTCATATTTACAAATATCTGGACCAAATACATATTACAGAAGAAAATAGAAAAATTACAGAAGAAAATAGAACGGAAGTAATATACGATATTATAGCTTTCTATTTTTGATGATGATAAATTTAATCTAAATAATTATTAAAAGAAGCCTGGAGGTAAATGTTTGTTCGTAAATATAAACTCTTATAAAATCGAAATTGCAATTCTGTGATATGGATATATGGATAAGAATACATATTCAGCTTAAAATAATATGTTTAATAATAAGTTTGTACATACTGTTAACTTTAATCAATGAACATTATTTTACATTTTAAGGCTAAAGGAATTGTTTTAGTTAATTTTCGTGCATAAACACTGGTAATTTTACAAATAATTGACGTTAAAATATAGTAAAGATTGTAATTTATAAAGTTCATTTGGAGATTTTGAGATTTATACAGAGCGTCTTAATTTTGCGAGGAAGTTGAGAAATATTAATTTTCTTTTAATTAATCAGTTGAATTAAACTTGCTCCAGTTATTTCCGAATTGTTCTTGCAGAAAGTGTGCCCAAGCAAGTCTTTTCTTTATCATAGCACATGTGGTTTTAGCCTTTTTTCGAGGACGACGAGTCCAGCTGACGAGTCCAGAACAATCATACATTCATTTAATATTTATACATTTAATTACATACGCTTGAAGAGTGATTTTTAATTCATGCCTACTTACTCTTATGTTATTTTTAGCAATTTGAAGTAATTTCCATTCTGTTCTTGAAGTAAATTTACATTTCCTTCCGCATTTCTCTTGTCTGGTATTTATATATTCACACTTGGAGTCCAAAGATCTTTTTTTTTATTCTACAAACAGATGCTTGTGAAATTTTTTCTTTGTTAGCGATTTCTTGTTGTTGTAATTTGCTTGGATGAGAAACTTTACCACGGCTAGTTTTTTGAAGAAATATAACTTGCTATACCCATAATTACGCAATAATCCTTTTACCCATAAAAAAAAAAAAGAATAGCGATTATAAACAAATCAAAGCAGCGAAAAGAATTGCTATAGGAATAAAATATTACTGATGCCAACTCAATAAAAGAAAGAAAATACTAGCGCAGCTAGCAATCGATTTTAAAATTTTATTTTAAATTACTTTGTTAATCAAATCAATCCTTTATGCAAAGCAAACAATTTGAATCAAATATTTTTCTTTTTAAAAAATGACAACATGTAACAATATTATGTTCCCCAAACTATTCTAAAGGGGTTAAAATTTGATTGGATCAATAAAAAATAAAAAAATAAAAAAACTTTCATAAAATATTGCAAGTACAAAATTATTCAAGAAAAACTTAAAAATCACATTTATTCTAATAATTTTCAAGCCTCTAAATGTGATTTTTCCTAAATGAAATTTCAACAGTGGTTAAAGCATAAGATTACATTAAATGTAATTGAAATTTATTAAAACTTTTAAATAAAATACTAGATTATAGAATCTAAATCCCTTTATATTTTAAGTTGAAGCAATAATTTAATTTAATGAAAAAGGTTTAAATTAATCGTTCTCAAAAAACTAATCTAAAATATTTAATCCATCTAAAGTTACAAAATATGTTTTAGTCCTTTCTTTGAATCACATCTTTGAAATGATTTTTATACCTTCTGGGCAAGTACTCTCTTTTTCCTTTCTGAGATAACTTGCTAAAGAAAAGAAAAGTTATTTTTGAGACTGTTTTTACATGAGTGAAGTATAAGCTAAAAATATCTGAATTGTAGTAAGGTAAAATTTCGTACCAAAATTTCCATAAATTCAGGTTAATTTAACTTATTTTAATGATATACGAGTAAAAATATAGATTGTGCATAATGATAAATGCATTATTTAGAGAACAAATATATAATATTTTGTCAAATATATTATTTTGTATATATATATATATATATATACAGGGTGATAAAAAAGTCACAGAAAAAAAGAAAAAAAAACAGTTTTTCAAAACTTACTGATTTTAGTTAAGAAACATTTTATTAGCAAATTAGTTATCAGTTTCTTAATCAAGTGGCGCTTTAGCTGTAAAATTAATATTTTTACATTAGCCTAGAACATTCAATAGTCTAACTAAGACTATAGTTGCGCAATGTGACAGCTGTCATTCATTAGAATGACCGTCAGTGTTACACATTGAAAATTCTTCTAAATAAAATTATACTTTTACAAAATTAAAGAACACGCTTTTATAGAAATGTGAACTAATAAATAATTTATAATTAAACAAAAACCATTTTTAAAAAATCTCCCTGACTGGGCTCGAACGTTAGACCTTTAGGTTCGTAGCCCGGGGCTTTACCTCACAGCCACAGCGTTCACATAGGGAAAGTCTTTTTTTTTTTACAATATAGATTTTTTGTTTGCTCCCAGAGCGTTTACAAACATACATACAGGTGAAGCTAATAAAAGCGTGTTAAAAATGTCTCGTTGCTCAAAATATGATGTTATTCGATCAGGCGGATCTGTTTAAAATGTGAGCGAATACTGTGAAAACAGTGCAATATGTTGATGAAAAATACAACTGATATTTTTTCTTATATACATATATATATATAATCCCATGCTTTTATGTACATTTTAGTGAAAACTGCTTAGAGCTACATTCAGTTTTTTTTTTTTTTTTTTTTTTTTTTTTTTTTTAATAATGATATATATATATATATATATATATATATATATATATATATATATATATATATATATATATATATATATATATAATGATTTTGGATGACCCGGTATATTAATTTAAATTCCATTAGATTTTTATGGGAGGCTGAGATTTAGTTTTATTTAAAATAAGATGTTATTAATTATGAATACATTCTTTTTTTAAATATCCAAACAGGCGAAATTGATAATATCTGCTTTGAAATGCGAATTATTTCATAAAATTGGTTATAAAATATTCGCTAACTTATTTTATATTAATTTATAGTACAAGATAATATATTAAAACCCGAAAAATCCGGCCCATCTCCTATATATACGAGCACTTCTGCAGATTCAGAATCCTTTTAGCACTGAATACGGCACGCTTAAGGCTACCGAAACAGCTGTATGCATTTCCAATATTTTTCTTTATCGTTTCTGACGTAGTAGTTTATTCGGGTTTTAATACTCCAACGCCAAGTGTTATTATTACAAGATAATATAGTCGATAATTTTATTCCCAAAGAAAATAAAATTAATTCCTTTGAGAAAGTATTTTCGAGCATAATTTTTCCGACATGCGTTTATGGTTTTTTTCCTATGCATTTTTACTTAACTTTTTAATTTATAAGAGATGAAAAAAAATTAAACTTTAAATCATAATTTAGTCTAATTGCTGTTACTATATTTTTAGTATGTTGAAAATTATATGCTATTCATTATATAGTTTGTAAATAAAATAATTGTTTGATTGCTCCCAGTTTAAAGCGACTTCTTGATCAGTTAACAGTATAAGTTTCTTTTCATAGTTTATTTTCTATCATAGTTTTTTGTCAATCCAATATATATATATATATATATATATATATATATATATATTTGTTTATTCATATGTGTTACAATATTGTTTGCTGCCCCTCATTAGATGCTACGACTGAACGATCTGGCTGAGAACTGAAAACGAACGTGGGCAACTTGAATGAAATAAATAAAATGAAATGTCATACGATTTACCTTCAGAAATTTTTTTTTGAAAATGTATTTAAAATGATACAGTAACTTTATATGTTAAATAAATAAGTGTAAGTGATTTTTTCGACAAATGTATTTCAAGGATTTGTAAAACAAAGATTAATGTTTGGAATATATTGGGTGATTGCAAAAGTTCTATCTGTTTTCATTACCCGTTAAGAAGAGCAAATAAATGCAAAATGAACAGTACCTATTACTGTGCATCATCCCGATTGTTATCTATGACCTCTTGCCACATTTCTGGTAGGAGATGAATCCCACGGCGGTAAAATTCAAGCGGTTTCAAGTCAAAGAAGTCTTGGATGACAGTTTTCACAGCATTAAGATCATCAAAGATTTTCTGCCTGAAAGAATTATTCATCGCACGAAATAGTTGATAGCCAGTTGGTGCCAAGTCAGGGGAATATGGAAGGTGGGATGAAACTTCCCAACCAAACCCCAGAGACTTTTAGTGCGTAATGACAGTAGCATGTGGCCTGGCGTTATCGTGATGAAGGATAATACCGCGACAATTGATGAGACCTGGTCGCTTTGCTACCAAATTTGAATGCAGTTTGTCTAACTGCAGACAGTAAAAGATTGGTGGTTTGTTTGAGTGTCATGAACTTCCAGTGAAATATCCCCTGCACATTCCACTACATACTGAAGAAAACCTTCTTGGGATGAAGTTTAGCTTTCGATGTCGAAACAGGCGGATCAGAAGGGCGACACACACTCCTATGACGCTTTGCGTAACGGTGCATAAACCACTTCTCATCTCCTGTCACAATTAATGTCAAGAATGGTTCATTTTCATACCGTGAATTCTAGGAAACACAGTTGGCGATTCGTTCATCCCGTTGATTATCTGCCAAGTTATGTGGAACCCAAAGACCAACTTTCTCATGAAACACAACTTAATCAGCCGTCTCTCGACCGTTGTCTGATGTACGTTGAAGATTTCCGATAATACTTGCACGTTTGGGTTCGGGTTGTTCCTTATGCCTTAGTCAATACCGTCGTCTCCAACGTGTGATGATCGTCCTCTCCTAGCCTGAATATAGCCACACACACACACACACACACATATATATATATTTATTTATTTAATCGTCGAACATTGTAAAATAATAATAATAATAATCAATCTGAAATAAACAGAGAGATTTGGAAAATTTAACATTTACATGTATTGCAAAATTATGACTGAAAAAAGGTGTAAAATCTCTCTCTCTCTCATGCATCCTTTTTTCTATATATTATTATCGTATTATATAAAGTATCGTATTATATACGTATATATATATATATATATATAATTGTATTCGAAAAATAATATATTTTGACGAAAAAAAAAAAAAGTGAGTTATTCATTTAATTTTTATTTTGGATATAGAAATAATTCTTTAGAAAATGTTCATGCTACTTTCAGAGTTTCAAATATAAACATCAACTGTCAACCAATTTTTTAAATAAGTTACTTATAAACTGAATTTTCTACACTTAGCTAAGAACGCAGTTTAATAGCCTTTTGATCCTAATAAAGGTAGCTAAATTATAGCAGACTAATGCAGGTGGGAAATATAAATGTCTAATTAGTTCAGCTTTAATAAATACCAGTTTAAGTAACATATTACCTTAAAAAAATAATCAAATGTTTCGTACTGTTGGAATTTTTAAAACTAATTTTGTAACTAAATATAATACAATAATAAATATTTAAACTTAAAACTTTTTTCATATAAACTAAAATTAATGTAAGAACTACAGGTTTCGAAAATGATAGGGGGGTTTCATCAATATTTATTTACAGTCATAGCACGTTGCATTGCCATTGGGCGTTGTTTGAATCAAAATAAAAATGTGAGTGAAACCCCTTATAGTTTAGCTTTTATTTTGAGATAAATGAAATTCTATTCAGTCTATCGCTCATAACTTTGTTAATTTACATGATACTTGTTTGGCTTATATAAATGATTTTTTTTTTTTTTTTTTTTAAGCTAGCGCATGTACAGTTAAAAATTATTTAGTAAAAATGCTTATATTTTGTAAGATATTTAACTTTTTTGCATTCTGATTACAGTATGCTGTGTCTAATGCAGTATGCCTAATTTTCTAAAATTTTCTTTGCCCTGGCTCTATTACCCTGCATGTTATAATAATAAAAAAAAAGTGGATTTTTATTTTATTTTATTTATTTTTTATTTTTTATTATATTTATGTTTAAAAACAAATCGTTATATCGCCATGAATATATGTCGTAGTCTCAGAAAAAAAAATACATATAGCGAGAAAATTCTAATAATCACATACTTCAGCGAAAAATCATTTAAAACATTACTTTTTACTGGGTGATCCGAAACATTTTTGTTTATTTTTTTACCATTGCCTTTTTCCTCTTCAGGACACAACATTTACTGAAATATATGTGAGGTATAATACGTTCTTTACATTACTAAAGTTTTAATATGATTCCTGAAGAACTTTGCTAAATATTTGAAAAAAACTTTTAAATTTGAAAGTGTCCAAATATTTATTGTTAGATAGCACATAAATTTTAAAAAAACAAAACATAAAATTTATGTCTTAAATGGATTCTAAATAAATGATATTCTTTTGTAAAATAGTTATTTACTTCCATAAAAAAATATATTACAAACTTTTTTTTTTTTTTTTTTTTTTTTTTTTTTTTAGTAATTTGACATATTGTTATAATGACTTTGTTTCTAGGCCTCATTTATCCGTAAGCGATCTTGACTAAACATATACATTGCATATCTATTAATAGTTTCCATATTTGAATTATTTGAAAAACAAATATGAAGTGTTTAAAGTTTTAAATTTGGCAATTTATTGTTATTGCTAATATTATTGTAGTTCCCTAAATTTTAATCTACATTATTGCAAGGATTCGGTATATTAAAAACTAGTTTGGAATATGAAACAAAACTAAATTTTGTTTCCTTTTTTCTTTTTCTTTCTTTCTTTCTTTTTTTTTTTTGATAAGATCGATTGGCCACACAAGAGTTCTAGCCTTTGTTTGGAGTCGAAAATGGAGTCGATAATGGAGACGAAATTCGAATATATATATTTTTTTATATGTTCGCAATATTTGATATTATAAGAATGGTTTGTTCAATAATTTAAATAAATGTGCTGCATTATAAAAATATATAAGTATGTGTATATGTAACAATGTGAACATTTCTGAACATTTTAATTGTAATACATGATCCTGATTTTATTATTATTATTATTATTATTATTTAAATAGGAAAACTTTTTCAAATATTAGAATATCGTTTACTGACAGTATAGGTAAGTTTTTACCTTTAATACGTAATATATTGCATAAAAATACATATACTTTAAATAAAAAATATATATTTATGAATATATATACACAAAAATAAATAAATGGAAGTGAAATCTGTTATTTGTAAGATTACACATTATTGCTTCGAAGATAGAGTTATTCCTGATGTATGAGCAATATATATATATATATATATATATATAATTATTATTATCGTTTTGGATATCTCGAGTATTTAAAGCAACAACTGGTGGAATAATAATTACGGTTTAAAATGCAAGATTTTGTATTTAAAATATTACCTGAGTGTTATACCTTAGTTTCCTTTCAATTTATTTTTATCACAATTATACCAAATCATGCATAATTACATATTTTTGGATTTTATTTAAAATATTTTTGTAAGAATAATGTTATTAATTAATATTTCTGAAAACTATATGCTCTGTAAACTTTTTCTTTTAAATTTACCAAATTGACCTTAACAGTGCACAGAAATCTGTGTCATAATCTTATTTAAAAAGCAACAATGTATTACAAATTTCTGTTATTTTTAAACCAAATTATAATTTATTGTGTATTGTAAACTTTGCCTCCGTGTTTTATCTTAACAACAGATGATTTACAGCATTAGATAAAATTCATAATGATTCCACAGAGTAAATATGCATCTAGAAATCTTACTTTGTGTATTCATATTCTTACCTTACTTACAATATTCATCAAGGTACATCATGAATTTTTTAAATCTTCAAAAATTTGCTTCATTTTCTATTTCTCACTAAACATTATACCTAACATGTAATAAAAGTTCAAATTTCCTGAATTCGCAACCAAAAGATTAAAACTAATAAAACTGTGAGAAAAAAAGAACAATATGCATAGTAAATATTTTTTTTTTTAATAATCTTCAGATTTTATTCTATTTTAATTCAGATGCGCTTTTTTATTGTAAAATTGGTTTTAACTAAACATAGTATTTATTATAAATAAGAATATAATTTTTTAAATATGTAGTCATAATTCAAATTACTTGAAAAAAAAGTTTTATCAGTTTTAAAATAAAAATTAAATACTTATATTTATTAAATATTTTAAAAATAGCATTTAAAAAAAAAATAATTTAATTTTTAAAGTAGTAATATTTTAAAATATTTCTTTTAATTAAAAAAAAAATATTTTTAAATATAATAATTTCAAATAAAGATTATTGCGATTTTTTTCTTTGGGTTCTTATTTTTTTATTTATACTAAAGTCAAATATTTTTTCATTTGAGATAGGTTTTTTATATCATCTAAAGTGTAGCTTTCCCTTTTTATTTTCTACTCATAAAAGGATGCTTTGAAAAGCATAAAAGTGCACTTATCTTCGATTGATATCGTTTCAGATCTTTATATTTCTTCACTATAATCCCTATCAATATTCTTATAAAAACCATTTGAAACAATAATTCCTTCTAAGTTTGAAGATTTTTATCACATGGCTCTTCAATTTTAAGACATTTGAAAATACATTTTGTAAATCCTGAAATAGTGATATATTTTCTAATCATAAAAAAAAAAAAAAAAATGGAAACCTATTGCGAACAAATATACATGTTCACATTGGAAACATTTTGAGACATTGGTATAATATTTTCCTTGTGGCTGTACCAGATTTCTGATCTAAAACTTAATTATTCTTACTGACCCGATACAGCATATTTCAAATCTTATCTTTTCGTACATTCTTAAATTTTCTAATAAAATATTTATTCTTCTAAATAATAAAATATGGATGGGTCTCACCTGAAAACTTCTAATCCAAGGGTCCGGGTGTGGATGGGGCAACTATCATCCATTAAAGAAACTATAAACTCGATGAATGTAGCACTTCTTAGATGAAAACAGAATTTTTAATGCTTTGTTAGCATACATGTAAAAACGAAAACAGAACAAAAACTATCTACAGTATTTACAATTAAATATTAAAGTCTTTCTTAACATTAAAGTCTTAAATTGTCATTAGCTCTTAAATATTTATTCTAATTCTTAAAAGTTTCAATAGTTCTGTTTTAGGACCGGGGCGTCTGTAAACAAGACGATCTTAGCATAGCCCCTTCTCTATTCAAGGTCCTGTTCTGTTCTGCCTCTGATTCTAAAAAGCACCTTTCTCGAAAAAGAGGCGTCCGTCTGTCTGGAAAGGCATTTGTTCTGAAAGCAGAAGAATGAACGGGGAATTCCCGACATCCTCCCACCTTGAGTTGCGACTAATCGGAGGAACTCAACAATCCAAGTTGAAGTCGTAGAGGGGGTTTCACCACACGGCCAGTTCGAGAGACCACCGGGGGACTGGAAGTAGGATCATCTGTTGTGGACTTCTTTTTACTGGTTCTGAAGCTGGTAGGTTCTGGAGGGTCTTTCACAGGTTCCTTTTCTCTGGGATTGAGTATCGGTTTCTGTGAGAGGTTCTTGTTTTCGGAAGTCGAAGGATTTAAATTTTCTTGAACAGATTTATGTAAAGTGGGGTGATTCTTAAGTTCGGTACTGTCAATTTCTAAAGGAAACAATCTTTGTAATGGACGCAGAAAAAGTCCATTTTCGGTCTTCACCTTAGCTAGACGTATCACATTATCTTTGCCCGGGTAAATTTCTATCACTCTTGCCAAAGGCCAGTGAACACGTTTCTTATTGAAATCTTCTAATAGTACAACATCGCCGACTTTCAATTGTTTGAAACTTTTGGTCTTAGATGCATGTTGACGTAATTGTCCTAAATATTCAGCTCTGAATCTGTTTCTTAGGTTTTCTCTGATTATTTGCCTATATCTGGCTCTGCGGTTAAGATCTTTAGAATCTAAAGCATCTAGGTCAGGTACTCCTGATGTTGGCAGTTCTCTTAGGAACATCATTGGGGTTAAAGGTAAAGGATCTGTGTTATCTTCGGAAACATAGGTTATAGGCCGTGAATTAATCACTTGTTCACAGTCACATAGCATGGTGTAAAGTTCTTCGTAATTCAAAGATGCACGACCTAAGTTTCTTTTTAGGATTCCTTTAACCATTCCAACAAGCCTCTCCCACCAACCTCCCCACCACGGTGCTGCAGGAGGGTTGAATTTCCATCTGTTCCTCTGGGTGGAAGCTAACTTGCAGATGGTTTCCCAATCTACACTCGAGAGAGCATTGCTGGTTCCAAGGAAGTTCTTCCCGTTGTCTGAATAGATGATGTAGGGTCTGCCTCGCCTTGCTATGAACCTTCTCAGAGACTGGATAAAACTTTCTGTAGACAGAGACGTAATGGCTTCAAGATGTATGGCTCGGTAGACAGCGCAAGTAAATAAGGCTATCCACGCTTTTGATCCATCAGAAAGATGAAGAGGACCGGCTAGATCTACGCCTACCACTTCAAAGATGGCTGCTTCTCGTACTCTGTCTTCGGGTGGTACTCCAGGTTCAACATCTATTTTGGAAGTCTGAAGTTTTCTGCAAATTACGCATTTTCTTATTGAATTTCTAATGGACTTTCTAGACTTCATTATCCAAAAATTTTCTCTAAGTAGTGTCATTAGAGTGCTGACTCCAGCGTGCTGATTTTCTAAATGCTTCTCGAATATCAGTCTTTGGACGACGGGATGCTTGTAAGGTATGATCACAGGATATCTGAAGTTTTCACTGTCGTTTCTTTGAATTATATTGGTCTTTACTCTTAAGAGACCAGCTTTGTCTTCGACAGGCCTTAAATTTCTTAATTTTGGATCTGTTCTCCCTGAAAAAGATTCTTGTTGTACTAATCGTAGAAGTACATTTTCTGCTTTCGAAAATTCTTCAACTGAAATATCCAATTCGGATATTTTCTCAGTAGTCTTCGAATTATGATAAAATCTATATATCCAGGCAATGGTTCTAACTGTTTTCTTGTAAGAGGAAAAATACTGATAAAATCGATTGAAATTATCTTTTTTTTTTATCCAAAAGATTTAGGATTGTCTTCCTTTTTTCGCTGTTTATGAGTTCTTCGTTTGGGTCTTCTTCTATTTGAGGCCATTCATTTTCATGTAAATAAAGCCAGCTCGGACCCTCCCACCATCTCGATTTCTGTAGTTGTTCAAAGGAACATCCTCTAGACGGGAGGTCCGCAGGATTCAAATTTCCGGGTACATGTCTCCAATTGCAAATTTCGGTCAGATTTCGGATTTCTAATACTCTGTTGTGTACAAATGTACCCCATTCTTGTTTTCTTCTAATCCAACCTAAAGCAGTGGTTGAATCTGACCAAAACATGGTATTTACATGTAAGTTTAAATCGTTTTGCACATTTTTGGCCAACCTAGCGCCAATAAGACAAGATAACAGTTCAAGGCGGGGTATGGTCAATTCCTTAATAGGTGCAACTCTACTTTTAGCATTGATTAACTGGACCTTGATTCCTTCTGAGGTCTCTACTCTTATGAATACGCAAGTGGCATATGCTCGCTTGCTTGCGTCAGAAAAAACATGTAATGATGTTTTCTTTTCTTTCTCTGGGCAAATGTTAAGCCATCGAGGTATTTTAATTTGGGATAAAATGTTTATTCCTTTCAGCCAATTAGAAGATTGTTGTTTTAAAGTTTCAGGGAGCTCTTCGTCCCACTTCACCTTCTGAATCCATTTTCTTGAAGGATTATTCTGGGAACTAAACTGACAGGTGCTGTGAATCCCACAGGATCAAAAATTCTTTGGGTAACTGATAAAAGTTTTCTTTTTGTAAGGGGTTCACTTATCCTTAGGGGTTCTTCAATTTTACAAATTAAACTGTCATTTTTCAAATCCCAGAGTAATCCTAACACGGGAGCAAACCTAGGTTCATCTTCAGTTTTGTCGATCATATCCTGGGGCCAATTCGATCGCCAACATCTCAAGTTGAAATGTGCCGAAGCCAAAATTCCTTGAGATTCTGATATGAATTTTTCTGTTTCTGGAATTGAATTCAAGCTGAGGAGGGAATTATCTAAATAGAAGGAATCTCTTAAGAGCCTAGCTGTCTCTCGCCATTGTTCGGGAACATTTTCTAAAAGGTGATTTAATGTTGCCATAAGCAAAAAAGGGCTTGAAGTTAGGCCGAAAACCACACGACAATGTCTATAAATTTTCAATTTATTTTCGCTATTAAACCAAAAAAATCTCAAAAAGTCGCGATCTTTCACTGTTATTTTAATTTGCAGGAATGCTTTCTCTATATCGGACGAAATTCCTATCTTGTATCTGCGAAATCTATTCAAAATGCTAGGTATAATTTCTACAAGATTTGGTCCTTTTGTTAAACAATCATTAAGGGAGGGACTGTTTCTAGTGTGTGCTGAGGCATTAAATACTGGACGAATTTTAGTGGTTTCACTAGATTCTTTAACCACCGGTCTGTGTGCTAAATAATGTACCTTGTCCCTTTTCTGGTCCAATACCTCTTCTATAATCTGATTGTTTTCCCAGAAATCAAAAATTTCCCCATATTCCCTTTTCCTATCAGATTTGATTAATTTATTCTCCGTCTTGTACAGGCACTTTTCTGCCAACGAGTAATTATCTGATAAAATCGAATGGTCAACTGTACATGGTAAATTGACTTCATATCGGCCGCTTTTATCTCGTTTAACAGTTTCTAGAAAATAATTCTTGGTTTCTTGTTCTAAATCCTGTTTCGATTTATTATCTTCATTAGTAATTCCTAGAGTGTCAAGGCGCCATAAATCCGATAAACTGGCGTTTGACACGTGTAATGACAACGATAGACCCGCCAAAGAATTGTCCTGCTCACTCTTGTGACCCTCTGTCTTGCCCAAAATGGTTCAACCCAATTTAGTTCTGAATGTAGTTAATCCCAATTTTGGAAAATATTTTATGTCATTTGTAAACAGTTTAGCGGACATATCAGCTCCCAAAAGTATATGTACTTCGTCTGGATTTTTCTGATATAAACAAGATTTATTATTTCTAGGGACATCTGATAGATATACACCTTCCTTTCCTAAGAGTTTTACTAATTTATCATCGCGACATAAATTCACGCCTGTGCATATTTTTTCTTGATCTAGTGCTTGTATTTTACACTTGAACTTATTATCTAAACTCCCGATAGTGAATTCATAACGATTATGTTCAGCTGACATTTCCATGTCCCCAAATAGACCATGTCTGATTGTTTCTTTATTCATTCTTTTTAATTTTAACTTATCAGCTGCAAACTTACTGATGTAACTATTATGAGATCCGGAGTCAATAATTAACCGAATATATGATGATTTACTGTCATCCCTGTTAGAAATTGCTACTATTAACGTCTGCAAATAAACATTCGCTTGTAAATTATGATTCGATAACGCCAACTTAGATTGATCATTTCTTTCGTAATTACTTATTTCCTGTTTTAAATCTTTATTTCCATTACACATTATGTCTGAATGTGTACGATTACATAACTTGCATAAAGTTTTTGAGACACAGTGTCTAGCTAAATGCGAAGGTTGGAGACATAAATAACACAATCCTTTCTTACGCAATAGATTAACTCTTTCATCAAATGGTAAATTACGAGTTTTGACACATTTGTTACTTAAATGCGATTCTGAGCAAAAATTACACCTATCACTTTTATTCTCATTTAATAAATCACAAGCAGTAGGCAATTTCCGGTTCTGAGTATCAAATTTACTAACGCGGGGGGGGGGGGGAAACATCTCTATGATTTTGATTATCTAATCTGTGAGCTCGGGGGGAGAAATGACTGGCGCCGCTATCCTCTTGTCTGGTAGTTATTAAGCACTAGCAGGCTACGCCCGCTTCGCTGGTCACTATTTTTAAATGAATCACAATAATTAATGAATTCTCAAAATTGCATTAATTTTTATCATGTGATAAAAAAAGAGAAAAAAAATTATCATCGGTAAAAATGTCGCGCCGGGTCCCCACTGCCTTCGGCAGCGTAGACCCGTGCGCTGCGCGCACGTATTCCTTCACTATCCTTATGACTTCTCAAAATTCAATGTTATTACTCATAAGCTTTCATTCTCAAGAAAAGGAATTAAAAAATATATCATTTAGCATCGGGCAAAAACTCACACCGGGACACCACTGCCTTCGGCAGCGCAGACCCATGCGCGCTGCGCGCGCACGCTTGAGGATATACGTGCGCTGTACACGCATATTCCTTCTCAACTCAAACTTTAATTATTAAGAAAATAAAATAAAATAAAATCTTTTATCATCGGGTAAAAACTCGCATCGGGTCCCAAACCCATGCGCGCTGCGCGTCTATTCCTTCCCCACCGTTCCAGCCCCTCCTAATTAACTTGCATATACCAATTTTGAACGGTCTTACTCAATTAGCTGAGATGCAAAAGAAAACCTGATCAAGACACTTTAAATTGTAAATCAGGTGAAATCTCGAATTCCACTTTCGATAATGTAAAAGAACTTCAAAATATCTTTCGAATGATGTATTAGAAATAATTTAATCATATTTAGAATATTAGATCAATATTACAGCGCCGTCTGGCGGTAGAAATTTCTGTAATCTATTGTTCCATTCCAGTTACTTATTCTTACTCAATTAGCTGAGATGCAAAAGAAAACCTGATCAGGACACTTTAAATTGTAAATCAGGTGAAATCTCGAATTCCACTTTCGATAATGTAAAAGAACTTTAAAATATCGTTCGAATGATGTATTAGAAATAATTTAATCATAATTAGAATATGAAATATTGAAATTTAAAAATATTACAGCGCCATCTGGCGGTAGAAATTTCTGTAATCTATTGTTCCATTCCAGATCAACAAAGCTTTCAAATGATGTATTACTCATGAAATTATTTTAATTAGTAGATGAGATACAAAAGAAAACCTAATCAGGACACCTCAAAGCGTGTAAATCGGGTGAAATCTTGACTTCCATTTTTCGATAATGTAAAAGTACTTTAAAATGTGTATCAACTAAAATAAGCTTTCAAATGATGTATTACTTATGGACTTTTTTTAATTAATAACTGAGATACAAAAAGAAAAACTGATTCAGGACACCTCAAAACGTGTAAATCTGGTGAAAACTTTCGATAATTTAAAAGAACTTTAAAATATCTTTCGAATGATGTATTAAAAATAATTTAATCATAATTAGAAATTGAAATTTTGAAATTTTAAAATATTACAGCGTCATCTGGCGATACAAATTTCTGTATTCCACTGTTCGATTCCAAAGCAAAAAAGCTTTCTAATGATGTACTACTTACGAAATTATTTTAATTAGCAGCTGAGATACGAAAGAAAACTAATTCAGGGGACCTCAAAACGTGTAAATCTGGTGAAAACTGTCGATAATATAAAAGAACTTTAAAATATCTTTCGAATGATGCATTAAAAATAATTTAATCATAATTAGAAATTGAAATCGGCTGAAATCTCGAATTCCATTTTCGATATGTGTATAAATGTGTATCAAGTCAACAAAGCTTCCAAACGATGTATTTTTTATGAAATTTTTTTAATTAATAACTGAGATGTAAAAGAAAACTGATTCAGGAGACCTCAGAACGTGTAAATCTGGTAAAAACTTTCGATAATTTAAAAGAACTTTAAAATATCTTTCGAATGATGTATTAAAAATAATTTAATCATAATTAGAAATTGAAATTTTGAAATTTTAAAATATTACAGCGCCATCTGGCGGTACAAATTTCTGTATTCCACTGTTCGATTCCAAATCTAAAAAAGCTTTCTAATGATGCATTACTCATGAAATTATTTTAATTAGTAGCTGAGATACAAAAGAAAACTAATTCAGGAGACCTCAAAGCGTGCAAATCTGGTGAAAACTTTCGATAATTTAAAAGAACTTTAAAATATCTTTCGAATGATGTATCAAAAATAATTTAATTGGAATTTGAAATATCGAAATTTTAAAATATCTGGCGGTAGAAATTTCTGTAATCTACTGTTCAATTCCAAATCAACAAAGCTTTCAAATAATGTGTTACTTATGAAATTATTTTAATTAGTAGCTGTGATACAAAAGAAAACCTAATCAGGACATTCTAAAACATGTAAATCACGTGAAATCTCTAATTCCATTATCTACGGTAGTTTTATTAATGGAAGTAAAAAGAAAAATAAATATTTTTTATTTCGCCAAAACCTATATATATACCACGGTAGTCGGGTTAATGGAAGTAAAAAGAAAAAGAAAAAGTATTTTTTAGTTCCTTCAAATTTATTTTGTTGCTATGGAAACTCCTATCGTCTATTGAAAGATAGATTACGTGTTAGAATAAAATTTAATTAGCAATTAAAATGTAACTGCTTTGTTTATTAATGAAATTTGATGAAATTTTAACTGCAGGTTGTTTTTGTGCTGAATAGGTTGTATATTAAGTGTTGTGTACGAAAAAGAAAATTTGAAGCACTTTGAAATTTGCAATTTTTAACCCCAGTTAAAGATCATGTGACATTAATGACTTGCACATGTTTTTTTTCCGTTAGAGACAGCGGTTAAAATCGTCTGCTGAATGCTGATAGAATGCCTCTTTTTAAGCAATAAGGATTTTTGGTCATTTTCGCGATCGATATGGGTCAGCATTTTAATTAATATCTCCGAAACTAATTAAGATTTTTAAATTATGTTTCGAGGAAAACATCGGAAAGGCTCCAGAGCATCTGTATGTCAATTCTTGTACTTCTGCGTTCAATAGGGGCTGAACGTATAAAAGAACAGACAGACAGACAGACAGACAAACCTTTCCATTTATTATTATAGATTCGCGCGATACGAGTTGTTTATTTAAGAAAGATAATATATCCTTTACGCCATAGTTAACACCGTGAAATTCCATATTAAATTGTAATGCTAAATCTTTAGGTAATATTTTTAGTAATATCGGCGACAATAAACTGCCGTATCTATCCAAAGAAACATCTAATGATTCTAAACTTCTAATGTTAGTTTGGATTTCATAGTAAATTTTCCTGAGCGATTTAATGTCACTTGAATGTTTTAGTGGGGCAATATTTAATAATTTATTCAAATGTACATTTACTAAGAGGTCTTGTTTGCCATATCTTTCTTTTAAAATATCTACTACTTTTATGTAATTACTCGCGGTAACAGAGAATCCTTCTATACATTTTAAGGGGTCAGGTGCTAAAAATGATTTCAAATAATTAAATTTATCTACAGGATCTAAACTTTCATTGTTATGAATAGCCGTTTCGAATGACGACCAAAAAGTCAGCCATTCGTCTGCATTCCCGTTAAATTTAACTGGATCTAGCTGTGGTAATTTGATGTGTATTGCTTCTTTTGAAGTATTTCTTCTTTCAATTTCTGTTGATGAAATACTTGTTTCACATTTCTTTAGTTCTTTTAATTTTCTGTTGGCTCGAAATCGCCAAGTAATTATTTTTTCACGATATTCATTTGCTGTTTCTAATTCGGCTTCTAATTGATTTTCTTGAGTTAATGTTTTTATCTCTACATCTTTGCTTTTTAGATCTATAGTAGTTTCATTTAATAATTCAATAGTCTCTTCTAAATCTAAGGCATCTGGATCTATATCATCATATAAAGTTTTTAATTTCTCTATAAATTTATTAATACTGTCTCTTATGACAGCTCTCTCTTTTTTAGCTATAACTAAATTAGCCATAATAAATACAAAAATTTAAAATGTTATAATATTATCTATCTTTTCAATTATAAATAATGGATTCAATTATAAATAATTATAAATAATAGCTGCCCACATCCCGTGTATGGGATGCCAGAAAATGTGGCTGTGATTTCTGATCTAAAACTTAATTATTCTTACTGACCCGATACAGCATATTTCAAATCTTATCTTTTCTTACATTCTTAAATTTTCTAATAAAATATTTATTCTTCTAAATAATAAAATATGGATGGGTCTCACCTGAAAACTTCTAATCCAAGGGTCCGGGTGTGGATGGGGCAACTATCATCCATTAAAGAAACTATAAACTCGATGAATGTAGCACTTCTTAGATGAAAACAGAATTTTTAATGCTTTGTTAGCATACATGTAAAAACGAAAACAGAACAAAAACTATCTACAGTATTTACAATTAAATATTAAAGTCTTTCTTAACATTAAAGTCTTAAATTGTCATTAGCTCTTAAATATTTATTCTAATTCTTAAAAGTTTCAATAGTTCTGTTTTAGGACCGGGGCGTCTGTAAACAAGACGATCTTAGCATAGCCCCTTCTCTATTCAAGGTCCTGTTCAGTTCTGCCTCTGATTCTAAAAAGCACCTTTCTCGAAAAAGAGGCGCCCGTCTGTCTGGAAAGGCATTTGTTCTGAAAGCAGAAGAATGAACGGGGGATTCCCGACATTCCTTATAAATTTACTCAGTTTAAATAATTCATTAAACGTAGTCTCAATTATGAAATATGCGATTTTTTCTCATAGAAGTACAACACTAAACGTCCAGGGAAAGAAGATTATGAGCTCTATGAACAATAATAATAATTATTTTTTTTTTCGTTAAAAATGAAAAAAAATAAAAATAAATAAATAATATTATGTAAAAATTGCCATCATTTAACAAATAATTTAAAAATAATAATAATAATTGTAAAATTATATTTTGACTTTTCAGTTAATAATATTGCCTGACTATAACATATAAACTGATATATTTCTTGATATTTACACGTCAATTCATCTTTAACTAAAGTTTGTTCGTCCGTGCGAAGCCGGACGGGTCAGCTAGTATTAAATAAGTTACGAATTTTTCAAATACAATATGTTAATATTGAATAATGTTCATAGTTGCATCATAAATTAATTTATTAATTTAATCCGATTTTTTAACAATAGAAATATTTCTTTTACAATATATGTATAATTTTCTTTAAAACGATCATATTAATGAAATCTTAAATTTTAAATAACTTACGAAAGTTTAACAGTTGGACTTTGGAATTCAATAAGGCTTTCCTAGCATTAAAGATAATCTCGTGTGACATCTATAAAGGTGATGAGACACCGTAAAAAAACATCCTTATAGAATATTTTGCAGAGCTTGAAGGAAAGTACATTGCGATTAAATAAATAACAGATACTAAATTATTTTAACTATAGAACGTTTATTGAAGTTAAATTTTAAAACAAATAATATTATTATTATATAATTCTGGGCAATAACTATGGTTCGAAATTTAAAATGGAAGTCGTTATAATTGGTGAGAGAGAGAGCTAACGTTCAACATATTTAAAAGACGGCGATTATTATCAAACTGTCCCGGAATCAAATCCCGCAGCTAAGTTCTTAACTGCCAGATAGAGATAATATCTTTATATTTTGAAGCCAAGGGCGCCAACACATCTTCTTTTGTGTTAATGTTATTCCAATGAGAAATTTTAAAAATAAAATGACGGTTGAAATTATGGCAACCCTTTTTGGCATAAAATACATTCGCCAACGAATACCGTTGGAAAAGACAAGTGCAAGTAATTAAGAAATATTGCGAAAATTCTTGCGACATAATGTCTACATAATGGATCATTAATAGCTGCAGTTAAATAGATTATCTGTATATAAAATAAAACAAAATAATAAAAAGATATAACGGAAAGTTTCCAACGTACATTTACAGCTATAAATAAAAGTTAGATTTATTGGGAAACATAGTGAAATGGAAATAAAAATATAATTACTTTAAGGGATAATAAAATTAAATTGTGTTTAGATCCCTACATATATATATTGCATTAAGCTAAAAAGAGATCAATGTATTTAATACTGAATTTGTTCTTAAAATTAGAAAATGATAAGTATTTTAATTTTGAATACATAATTTACTAAAATTGAAATAAGCTTGACCTAAATACAAAGGATTATAAAAGTTAATACTTTTTAATTGTGAATAAATAGATCTTTAATTATAATTGAATAAATTTGGTAAAATAAAAGGATATGTGAGGAACTCCCTCACATATCTCTCCCGGTTGCCATGAAAAAAAAAATAATAGCTCTCTCCACCACAATACAAAACAATAATCCAAAAATATACAAAACAACCATTATCATGTGTGTAAAGTATACAAATACTGTCAATCACATGCAAGATACTGTCATGAAATACATGCGTGTACACATATTCTTCACACAAAATTTAAAATGAATGTCTTGACAAATAATTTCTTGACCTTGTTACAGCTGATATATTGTAATACAATTCTTCTGAAAAGTAAATTAATTAGTTTCATAGAATACATTTCAATGAAATGATCTTTTATTGTCAATCATGTTTAAATCAAACAATTTCTATTTTCTCGTCAAACAATATATAAATATACCTATTGAAATAATTTGAAGTATTAAAAAAATATTTGTGATATAGAAAAATTAAAAAATGATTTTATTCTTGAAAAGGAAAAAAAAAATGTGTTGTCAACAATAGAATCTTATGTAATTAAAAAAATAAGTTTAGAAAAAGTGTAATTAAAATTGAGCACCACTCATGCCATTTCACCAAGATAGGGGAAGAAAAAAATGTGAACCCAGCAAACAGCCAAAATAGCAAGTGGTTTGTGAGGCCACTGCCAAATATAGCATACCGAGCAAAATGTGTGACTCAAAAGAGGCTTGATTTTATGTGTGCATGACTATGCCACACAAGCATTCTGAGAAAAATATGTGTTCGTGTAAAAGAAGAAAAAGGGTGACTATTGAAAAATTTGCAAGGAGTATGACCGTGACATCACACTCCTGCAATAAATTTCCTAACTTGATGAAAGAAAAAAAAATTGACTGAGTGTTCCCAATATACAACATGAAAATAGTTAAAGTGTATAAAATTATTATCATTATTATCTAAAAAAAAAAAAAAAAACGTTATCCTGGATTAACAAAACCTAAAAATCCATTATTATTAGTTAATATTAATAATATAAGATTGATCAAAATTTAATTGTCTGAAATATATAATTGGAAAGGAAAAAATATCCATAATATTAGCATTGGGTGACTAATACATTTTATTTCATTAAATTATATCCCTCTTTTTTAAAAAAAAAAAAATTAAAGGAAAGATTTTTATTAGATCAATAGAAAATTTTAGCTATCTATATCTTGTCAAAACAAAATGTAAGAATAATACATACATAAAAAAAAAAAAAAAATCAAAACTTATAATGTTTATGAAATGATAAATCCATTCACCCCGTTGGTGGCCAGCCATTGGGAGAAGAAGAATCCATCACTTCACAAGAAAAAAAAACAACACCTGAGTATTCTTAGATATCATCTAATACAAAGGGTGTTATAAGAAGCTATAAAATATCTTTCTTTCAATATGCAATATTATGATTATAAAATTTTATTATCTGCTTAATAGATAATCAATAAATTAAAATTATACTTAAGTATGTGATAAAAGAAAACGGATCTCATTATCTCTTTTTCCCTTTATTTTCATTCCATGTAATTATTCTGAAAATAAAAATATATTAGTGAAGGATATATACACTCCATGTAACATACAACAAACCAGCAACACCCCAATGTAACAAAAATTGAACCATGTTTAAATTTCCTTGCCCCTTGTTATTCTATTCTTATATTAATTTATGCGTATAGGTACCTATTTATTTATCTTATTATAATTATCACTATTATTATTATTAATTTTTTTTTTTATAAGTGCACTTCCAAACTGAAAAACTAAAATGTCGACAAAATAATAAATTTCTACATCAGTGTGTAGACAGGCCTTTTTCTTCATATATAATTGAGCAATAGTTAAAAAAACATATATATATATATATATATATATATATATTTATATATATATATATATATATATATATATAAATGCAATCACATGCATAATGCTCAAACAAGATCTTTCAAAAATTCAGCTCAATTATAAAAATGGGCAATTATAAAGCCATGAGCTAGTGCCATAAATATTCTGATCAGAAAAAAAAACTTTATATATATATTTTTAAATGCAAGCTATAGCAATAAAAAAAAAATAACACAGCATGTGTTATACACATATATATTGCTTATATATATGTATCAGTAAAATTATGTGATAAGAAAATATATACAATGTATTGTAACACAAAAAAAAATATCTATATACATATGCACAATAGCGAGAAAAATTTGAAAAACACAATATGGCCCATGTGTCCATTCATATTTGTTTACAAATTGTATGTGTAGGCAAATTATAATGAGCAAGTGAGAAAAATAAAATGTTAATGCCTTATATGTAACAAAAATTCCAATATTTGAAATATTTGAAAGGTATGCATGTGTAATGAAATTCACACTGAGTAAGTGAGAAAAATTCAATGTTTTTATATTCAATAAAATAATTCCAATATTTGAAATAACCACGTGTATAACTCTGTATATATTTAAAAAAAAACATGTATGTGTAATGAAACTCACAATGAGAGGAAAAAAAAAAACTTAATGTTTTATATTTAATAATATAATTCCCATATTAAAAGGTATGAATTTGTATTAAAAAAAATTGTGTATATATATATACTTCCCTTAATTCAAAAGTTAAGGTTTATTATATACAAACTAATAAACATCAGTATATGTGTATAAAAAAAAAATATGTGTGTGTAATTCTTGTAAATAGAAGAAATATTTCCAAACGCACGGCTAGCACATAAGCTAGATTTACATGCACATATTTCCAAAAAAAAAATAACAAATTAATATGTTTGACCAAAATATTGTGTGTGTGTATGTGTTATTTTATGAATTGAGAAATATTTCAAAATGCATGGCTAGCACATAAGCTAGTTTTACATGCAATATTTCAAAAAAAAAAAAAAAATAAATAAATAAATAAAATTGTAAATATGTGTAGATACTTATAGAAAAAAATAATTGAAAACATTGTATTTTGTGAAAAGATGAATCAATTCCATGATATGGTTATAATAGAGAATATAAAATTCCTATTTTATGTTTGTGTACATCTCATATATTTTGAAAATAAAAAAAAAACTAGAAAAATAAATATTGTATAACATGCAGAAGTGAGAATTGGCAATAAAATAAAATGTAAAACAATAGTATGTAAGCGTAAAAATTGTGTAATAAGAAAAATGTATGTGTGAGAAAATTATGTCACCATGGAATTATATACTCCATACAATTACATAATCAAGAAAAATTAAGTGTCATGTAATAATATCTCTTCGCAATTAGTTATCAATGTTGCAAGTTTTAAAATAATACTGCATTTGAATTAAAAAAATTATTTGTTGAAAATGTGTGTGTGAAGTACACCTACGTGCATTATAACTGAAAGTGACCATATGGCAAGGCTGAGATTGTCAGATTTACATGCCATCACCTTCAAAAAAAAAAAAAAAAAAAAAAAAAAAATAGTGTATTAAAAATTGTGTTAAATCATTTTTTTTTTTTGTTTAACAAACATCAGTAAATTATTTATGCATTTGTTGTAAATGTATTATAATTATATAATTTCAAGAAAAAAAAGTTTTTGTCAACAATCATGTAAAAATGAGTTTTAAATCCTTCCTTTCCTTTTTTTTTTTTTTTTTTTTTTTGCATTGGGAAATAAAAAAATTGCATAAAAATCAAAACTCAAAAAAAAAATTTTAATCAATATTCTGCATAATTTCAATAGAAAAATGTGACAAGGTTCTCAATATTATTTATTTACCCCTGTCTTAGTGTTATCCCAATTAATCTACTGTTATTATTACATTTAAAGAAGTTTCATGAAAACGAATTTATGTATCAAAAGGAAATTCTGAACTAAATGATTGTAACCATTTGTCAAAAAAAAAAAAAATATAATGTTCCACAAAAATAATGTTCTGCTATCCATCATCCTTAACTTAAAAAAAATATCGGTCCAGCCGAATTAATTTGTTTAGACAATGCACAGCACAACACTAAAAGAAACTCATACTCTGCAGAGGCCTTGAGAAACAGTTTAATAAAGAAGCATCACAAAACTGGCGTTGTAAAAATTATTACTTACAAACTTTGAATAAACACCATAAAATGCAATAAACTCGCAACAATTGTTTCGGGTCGAAAAAACCACGACCCTTCATCAGGCGAACAAAGTAAGCACGAGTGCTGCAATCAAAGCGGCAACGCACAAAATCGTTTAAAATGAAAAGAAAAAGTATATAAAGTAGAAACTAAATATAGCTACTGGTGTGAGTAGAATTGTACCAAAAAACAAGGAAATAAATAAATGGGTGAGATTAAACACATAACAATCAAAGGATAACAAAAATTAAACTAAAATCTAAGTTACGTGAGTAATTTCCAAGCATCAGAGAAGAAAGGAGTGGAAGAAATATCATTAACAAGATTTTTCGAATTTTTAAATATGTAAAATGCTTCATGAATATCCAAATGGGAGGAACAGACAGGAGATGAAATTATGTTAGTTTTGGAAAAATCAAAGCGATGACCTTGAGACCAGCAGTGGGAAGCAATAGAAGATTTGGTAATCTCTTCATTACGAACATTCCGGCGGTGCTCATTTATTCTGTATTTCAAACGCCTCCTAGTTTGACCAATATAACCTAAGTTGCAGGACGAACACGGAATTGAATAAATTCCAGAACGGTTTTCGGTGGGAATGGGATCCTTAAGAGAAGATAATTTAATTTTATTGACGGGTTTGTAAATAACTTTGAAACCAAACGGTGAAAGAATTTTAGAGATTTTAAAAGAGAGTGAAGAATAAAAAGGTAAAACAACTGGGATGAGACTATGATCGTTTAATTTGGGAGCAGAACGTTTAGGATTCTTAAATTTATATAGAGCTTTATCGATGATAGATGGGTTATAGTCACGAGAGAGAGCTAGAGATTTTAAATAACTAATTTCTTTCGAAAGATTAGACGGATCAGAACAAATGTGTAAGGCACGGTAAACATAAGTGTAAAAAGCAGACATTTTTTGTTGAGGGGCGTGGTTAGAGAGAGCATGCGGCGGCAAAGAGACTGAGAATGGTTTTCTAAAAACAGAAGTTGAGAAACAATCCTTTTCTTTATTCACAAGAACGTCAAGGAAAGGCAAAGAGCAATCCTGTTCAACCTCAAAAGTGAATTGAATGCATGGGTCAATCGAATTGACCAAAGAAAGTAAATTGGACAAATCGACGTCAGGGGAGACAAGAACGAAAGTGTCATCCACATATCTAAACCAGTGAGGAAATTTATATACACCGAAGAGTTTTTCTTCAAAATAGTGCATATAAATGTCGCAAAGTAAAGGAGAGAGAGGACTACCCATGGCCATACCATCATTTTGGGAATAATAAGTACCATTAAAAATGAAGGCAGTTTGCCTGATACACAAATGAACTAAATTTACAAGCTCCTCAATTTCAATAGAAGAATAATGGAATTCACGTAGTCTTCTCTCTAAACAAACCAGAGCACCTTGAACCGGAACATTTGTAAAAAGTGACTTTACATCTAGAGAAATCATAGTATAGTTAGATGGAGAGATGCATTTAATTTTGTTCACAAAATCATACGAGTTTTTTACAGTATTAAGATTAGTAGAAGTAAGATGAGAAAGAGAGTTTGAAAGAAATCGAGCAAGATTATAAGAAGCCGTACCAATATTAGATACAATAGGTCGAAAGCAGAGAGTGGGTTTATGAATTTTCGGAAGTGCATAGAAACGAGCACAATTGGCAGCAGAAGGAATTACCATGCGTTTGGTATAATCATTAAGAATAACGGAATTTTTAACGTGGTGTTTGATTTGATCAAGATGATCATTAGAAGGATCTTTTTTAAGTTTCGAATATGGACCTGAAGTAAGCAAGGACTCAACATGGGAAATATAATCCGATTTGTTGAGTAGAACAGTTTGTCCCCCTTTAACAGATCTTGTGACAATTAAATCGGGGGCGGAGTTTAATTCAGGCGGAATTTAATTGTCACAAGATCTGATAAAGGGGGACAAACTGTTCTACTCAACAAATCGGATTATATTTCCCATGTTGAGTCCTTGCTTACTTCAGGTCCATATTCGAAACTTAAAAAAGATCCTTCTAATGATCATCTTGATCAAATCAAACACCACGTTAAAAATTCCGTTATTCTTAATGATTATACCAAACGCATGGTAATTCCTTCTGCTGCCAATTGTGCTCGTTTCTATGCACTTCCGAAAATTCATAAACCCACTCTCTGCTTTCGACCTATTGTATCTAATATTGGTACGGCTTCTTATAATCTTGCTCGATTTCTTTCAAACTCTCTTTCTCATCTTACTTCTACTAATCTTAATACTGTAAAAAACTCGTATGATTTTGTGAACAAAATTAAATGCATCTCTCCATCTAACTATACTATGATTTCTCTAGATGTAAAGTCACTTTTTACAAATGTTCCGGTTCAAGGTGCTCTGGTTTGTTTAGAGAGAAGACTACGTGAATTCCATTATTCTTCTATTGAAATTGAGGAGCTTGTAAATTTAGTTCATTTGTGTATCAGGCAAACTGCCTTCATTTTTAATGGTACTTATTATTCCCAAAATGATGGTATGGCCATGGGTAGTCCTCTCTCTCCTTTACTTTGCGACATTTATATGCACTATTTTGAAGAAAAACTCTTCGGTGTATATAAATTTCCTCACTGGTTTAGATATGTGGATGACACTTTCGTTCTTGTCTCCCCTGACGTCGATTTGTCCAATTTACTTTCTTTGGTCAATTCGATTGACCCATGCATTCAATTCACTTTTGAGGTTGAACAGGATTGCTCTTTGCCTTTCCTTGACGTTCTTGTGAATAAAGAAAAGGATTGTTTCTCAACTTCTGTTTTTAGAAAACCATTCTCAGTCTCTTTGCCGCCGCATGCTCTCTCTAACCACGCCCCTCAACAAAAAATGTCTGCTTTTTACACTTATGTTTACCGTGCCTTACACATTTGTTCTGATCCGTCTAATCTTTCGAAAGAAATTAGTTATTTAAAATCTCTAGCTCTCTCTCGTGACTATAACCCATCTATCATCGATAAAGCTCTATATAAATTTAAGAATCCTAAACGTTCTGCTCCCAAATTAAACGATCATAGTCTCATCCCAGTTGTTTTACCTTTTTATTCTTCACTCTCTTTTAAAATCTCTAAAATTCTTTCACCGTTTGGTTTCAAAGTTATTTACAAACCCGTCAATAAAATTAAATTATCTTCTCTTAAGGATCCCATTCCCACCGAAAACCGTTCTGGAATTTATTCAATTCCGTGTTCGTCCTGCAACTTAGGTTATATTGGTCAAACTAGGAGGCGTTTGAAATACAGAATAAATGAGCACCGCCGGAATGTTCGTAATGAAGAGATTACCAAATCTTCTATTGCTTCCCACTGCTGGTCTCAAGGTCATCGCTTTGATTTTTCCAAAACTAACATAATTTCATCTCCTGTCTGTTCCTCCCATTTGGATATTCATGAAGCATTTTACATATTTAAAAATTCGAAAAATCTTGTTAATGATATTTCTTCCACTCCTTTCTTCTCTGATGCTTGGAAATTACTCACGTAACTTAGATTTTAGTTTAATTTTTGTTATCCTTTGATTGTTATGTGTTTAATCTCACCCATTTATTTATTTCCTTGTTTTTTGGTACAATTCTACTCACACCAGTAGCTATATTTAGTTTCTACTTTATATACTTTTTCTTTTCATTTTAAACGATTTTGTGCGTTGCCGCTTTGATTGCAGCACTCGTGCTTACTTTGTTCGCCTGATGAAGGGTCGTGGTTTTTTCGACCCGAAACAATTGTTGCGAGTTTATTGCATTTTATGGTGTTTATTCAAAGTTTGTAAGTAATAATTTTTACAACGCCAGTTTTGTGATGCTTCTTTATTAAATTTGTTGCTATTTTGGGCTTTTAGCATCGAGTAAGTAATTTTGCGAGTGTCTCCTTTTTCTTTTTCTTTTTATTGTTGTTTTGTTAATTTATGCTATTTTCTTCTCGATTTTGAGCCTCTCATTTCATATCTTCATTTTACCGTTTGTGTTCTACTTGTTTAATTATTTCTCTATCTTTTTTTGCTCCTCCCCCTTTTTATTCGTTTTAACTCCGCCTTCTTTAAGTTTCGAGTGTTGAATTGTTAATTTATGCTCATTTCTTCCCATTTTTGAGCCTCTCATTTCATATTTTTATTTTATCGATTGTTTTCTAATTAATTATTACATTTTTGTTTTAAAACTCCCCCCCCCCTTTCTTCGTTGAAACTCCGCCTTCTTTAAGTTTTGACTTGTTTTATTGTTAATGTTTGCTATTTTCTTCTCAATTTTGAGCCTCTAATTTCATATTTTTTATCGAGGATTTTCTAATTGTTTAGTTACTTTTTTGTAATTTGTATTTACAGTTTTGTATCTTTAAACTCCTCCCCCCCCCTTTTTTTCGTTTAAACTTTGCCTTCTTTAAGTTTTGACTTATTTTATTTGTTAATTTTTGCTAATTTCTTCTCATTTTTTGAGACTGTCATTTCATATTTTTTATCGATTTTTCTATTTGATTAATTACATTTTTGTATTTTAACTCCCCCCTCCCCATTCTTTTTGTTTAAACTCCGCCTTCTTTAAGTTTTGACTCTTGTTTCTGTATATGTTTTTAGCATGAGTTCTTCAGAGATTAATCGTTTCAAACATCTTCGTTTGAAACGTTCTCGCTATCTCAATCATTTAAATTTTCTTCTTAGATGTAAGCGTGCTCGGATAATTCCTAAGTTCATAGACATCAAGTACAATCTTCCTGCTTCTCTTCGCATTAAAAATGCTTTAAATAGGAGTAAGTTTGCCATTCTTAGGGCTATTATTCAGGATATTCGACAGTCTCTCTCGTCTATTGAGTCTGAATTATATACTTTACATCTGTCTCTTAGCAATTCTGTTCATGATTTCTCTTCTTTTGAAAAAAGAAATTTCGCATACGTTGCGTTTCAGTCTTCTAAGCATCAAACTAACTTAAATAAGAAATTTAATTATCTTCTTAAAAGTAATTCCTTTACTTTTCCCGTTTCTCCTCTTGCTCAGAATACTGTTGTTAATCTCTCTTCGCACGTTCTGACTAATGCTCAACGCGAAGTGCTCAGTTTGGGTCTGAATTTTGCGCGTACTTCGAGACCCTCCGTTCCGGATTTGATCGCTCCGATTGAAAATTCCTTTAAAAATAGTAAAATTTCTCCAGGCCAGTTAGAGTCTCTTCGTTTCATTTTATCAAACATTATTTCCACCAATAATCATCCGCAAAAGTCTAACCTTACTCCTTCTCAAAAATCCACCCTCTCTGAATTAAACTCCGCCCCCGATTTAATTGTCACAAGATCTGATAAAGGGGGACAAACTGTTCTACTCAACAAATCGGATTATATTTCCCATGTTGAGTCCTTGCTTACTTCAGGTCCATATTCGAAACTTAAAAAAGATCCTTCTAATGATCATCTTGATCAAATCAAACACCACGTTAAAAATTCCGTTATTCTTAATGATTATACCAAACGCATGGTAATTCCTTCTGCTGCCAATTGTGCTCGTTTCTATGCACTTCCGAAAATTCATAAACCCACTCTCTGCTTTCGACCTATTGTATCTAATATTGGTACGGCTTCTTATAATCTTGCTCGATTTCTTTCAAACTCTCTTTCTCATCTTACTTCTACTAATCTTAATACTGTAAAAAACTCGTATGATTTTGTGAACAAAATTAAATGCATCTCTCCATCTAACTATACTATGATTTCTCTAGATGTAAAGTCACTTTTTACAAATGTTCCGGTTCAAGGTGCTCTGGTTTGTTTAGAGAGAAGACTACGTGAATTCCATTATTCTTCTATTGAAATTGAGGAGCTTGTAAATTTAGTTCATTTGTGTATCAGGCAAACTGCCTTCATTTTTAATGGTACTTATTATTCCCAAAATGATGGTATGGCCATGGGTAGTCCTCTCTCTCCTTTACTTTGCGACATTTATATGCACTATTTTGAAGAAAAACTCTTCGGTGTATATAAATTTCCTCACTGGTTTAGATATGTGGATGACACTTTCGTTCTTGTCTCCCCTGACGTCGATTTGTCCAATTTACTTTCTTTGGTCAATTCGATTGACCCATGCATTCAATTCACTTTTGAGGTTGAACAGGATTGCTCTTTGCCTTTCCTTGACGTTCTTGTGAATAAAGAAAAGGATTGTTTCTCAACTTCTGTTTTTAGAAAACCATTCTCAGTCTCTTTGCCGCCGCATGCTCTCTCTAACCACGCCCCTCAACAAAAAATGTCTGCTTTTTACACTTATGTTTACCGTGCCTTACACATTTGTTCTGATCCGTCTAATCTTTCGAAAGAAATTAGTTATTTAAAATCTCTAGCTCTCTCTCGTGACTATAACCCATCTATCATCGATAAAGCTCTATATAAATTTAAGAATCCTAAACGTTCTGCTCCCAAATTAAACGATCATAGTCTCATCCCAGTTGTTTTACCTTTTTATTCTTCACTCTCTTTTAAAATCTCTAAAATTCTTTCACCGTTTGGTTTCAAAGTTATTTACAAACCCGTCAATAAAATTAAATTATCTTCTCTTAAGGATCCCATTCCCACCGAAAACCGTTCTGGAATTTATTCAATTCCGTGTTCGTCCTGCAACTTAGGTTATATTGGTCAAACTAGGAGGCGTTTGAAATACAGAATAAATGAGCACCGCCGGAATGTTCGTAATGAAGAGATTACCAAATCTTCTATTGCTTCCCACTGCTGGTCTCAAGGTCATCGCTTTGATTTTTCCAAAACTAACATAATTTCATCTCCTGTCTGTTCCTCCCATTTGGATATTCATGAAGCATTTTACATATTTAAAAATTCGAAAAATCTTGTTAATGATATTTCTTCCACTCCTTTCTTCTCTGATGCTTGGAAATTACTCACGTAACTTAGATTTTAGTTTAATTTTTGTTATCCTTTGATTGTTATGTGTTTAATCTCACCCATTTATTTATTTCCTTGTTTTTTGGTACAATTCTACTCACACCAGTAGCTATATTTAGTTTCTACTTTATATACTTTTTCTTTTCATTTTAAACGATTTTGTGCGTTGCCGCTTTGATTGCAGCACTCGTGCTTACTTTGTTCGCCTGATGAAGGGTCGTGGTTTTTTCGACCCGAAACAATTGTTGCGAGTTTATTGCATTTTATGGTGTTTATTCAAAGTTTGTAAGTAATAATAATAACTTGAGAAACAGTGTACAAGTTACTCCCTTCGGAAACACTACATAACTTGACAATAACAAAAAATTGTATATTAAATTTTGACAAACAAAAAAACGAAGTGTATGTATTAAAAATTAAGAATTTATAAGGAGAATGAATACCTTAATCAATGACAACAAGAATATTTTCAGCAGATTAATTAAAAATAAAATAAAACATGTATATGATAAATTTATAAATGTTTACCTTTGCCAATGGAGTTTAAATAACTCTTTTTTTTTTTTTTTTTTTTTTTTTTTTTACCAATATTATGTACTAATTTATGAACTAATGTATCAATTCAGCACAAAATAAGAAAAGAATCTGAACTTAAAATATTTGACTATGAAAAATAAAAATAATACACTGAAATGCAATAAATTATTATAATATGTAAATTTGTATATATTATACATAAAGACAACAAAAATTTCTTTCTTTTTTTTTTTTTTTTTTTTTTTTTTTAAATAATTGTTATCTTTAAAATTCAAAAATTACCAAAAACACTGGCAAAAACTTAGTAATTATGACTCTAATATAATGAGTCTTTAAACACATGAAATTTATTTTATAAAAATTCGAACTGACACATATGAAATAGTAGATAATCAAAAATTAAAAATTAAATATTTTCAAATTCGAAATATGCATATCCCTAGACAAATTAAAAATTGTAAAAGATAATTTTTAAAATTGAAATAAAAAAATCCAAAAAGAAAAATATATATAGCAAAATATGACCATAAACACTTTTATATATACAGTTTCAAAGGAGGAATGCACAGATATTGCTTATATATATATATTTATTTTGAAAAATTATATCCCCCAAAAATTAAAATTATTAAAAATTACTTAATTTTTTATCAAATATATATATATGCATTCCCTTAAATAGGAAAATAATATTTTACGTATATACGTATTAAATATTTAAAATATTTATATTAATATAGTAATAATAAATTTTTCTTATCTGTTCATCCAAATGGGTGATAGCCATCTCGATACATCACTAAAAGTATTTAAAAGAAAAGTCATCTTGTTTTCGAAAACTATATCTTTTTCTATATAGAGTTCCAACTTGTAACGTTTTTTTTTAATCTTTAGAGAGTTCTGAGAAAAAGAACAAAAAGTATTCCGAAAAACGAGTCATGACGACATCACTTCAAATCATGCAGACAATATCCGAAATTGTCTGTGCCATCTGGAAGGGTGAACAAGGGGAGAGAAAAAAAAACATCTGCAGAATTAAGAGCACAGCGGTGAAAAAAATTCAGCGATGATTACAGCTGCGTCATACGAACCTATCTTGAAAAGCTAGCCTCATGAAAAGGGAACGCAGACATTTTCCTATTCTTTCGTCTTTCAAATGAAACCACAAAATCATTGAACGTAAAGGAAATTTCATTCATGCACACCAGACAAGTCCCTGAATTCAGCATTTGTTTTCCTGGATCCAGCATCTTAATATATTTAATCAGTACAGTTGATAACTAGTCGATTACGGAATCGAGAGAGTTCAACGAACTGCATGTCAGGAAAAAAACATAGAACTGGTTTTTCCTTTTTTTTTTTTTTTTTTTTCAATTAGATAAACAGTGTATGGAAAATAAATAACACGATTCTCCATAAGACGCATTGATAGTCGTTAATTGTATAGTTCCATAAAAGAAACTTGTCGCTCATTTTCTCTCAGTTGAAAATGTACGAACTTCTCTTCTATGGTTTTTTTTAGGTCAAAAATATAATGAGAATACAGGTTCACTCTTGAAATAATAATAAAATGTCTCAATGCAAAGTTGTAATTTTGCAGGAAACCAACACATCTATAGATCCTTCAGTGATAAGGGCTAAGCAAGATCAAGATTTCCGATGATAAGCAGACACTTCCAAAGTTCCAATTTTTTTAACACTATTTGCTGATGACTTAGAAAGTTTATTTTAAACCAACGCCCCTCTCTCTCACCGAACGAGCTTCCGACCTGCAAAGGCACCAATTTATATAAAGGTGATGAGACACCGTAAAAAAACATCCTTTTAGAATATTTTGCAGAGCTTGAAGGAAAGTACATTGCGATTAAATAAATAACAGATACTAAATTATTTTAACTATAGAACGTTTATTGAAGTTAAATTTTAAAACAAATAATATTATTATTATATAATTCTGGGCAATAACTATGGTTCGAAATTTAAAATGGAAGTCGTTATAATTGGTGAGAGAGAGAGCTAACGTACAACGTATTTAAAAGACGGCGATTATTATCAAACTGTCCCGGAATCAAATCCCGCAGCTAAGTTCTTAACTGCCAGATAGAGATAATATCTTTATATTTTGAAGCCAAGGGCGCCAACACATCTTCTTTTGTGTTAATGTTATTCCAATGAGAAATTTTAAAAATAAAATGACGGTTGAAATTATGGCAACCCTTTTTGGCATAAAATACATTCGCCAACGAATACCGTTGGAAAAGACAGGTGCAAGTAATTAAGAAATATTGCGAAAATTCTTGCGACATAATGTCTACATAATGGATCATTAATAGCTGCAGTTAAATAGATTATCTGTATATAAAATAAAACAAAATAATAAAAAGATATAACGGAAAGTTTCCAACGTACATTTACAGCTATAAATAAAAGTTAGATTTATTGGGAAACATAGTGAAATGGAAATAAAAATATAATTACTTTAAGGGATAATAAAATTAAATTGTGTTTAGATCCCTACATATATATATTGCATTAAGCTAAAAAGAGATCAATGTATTTAATACTGAATTTGTTCTTAAAATTAGAAAATGATAAGTATTTTAATTTTGAATACATAATTTACTAAAATTGAAATAAGCTTGACCTAAATACAAAGGATTATAAAAGTTAATACTTTTTAATTGTGAATAAATAGATCTTTAATTATAATTGAATAAATTTGGTAAAATAAAAGGATATGTGAGGAACTCCCTCACAACATCTATACGATTATACCACACTGAACGAAAAAAGGGTTTAGAGACCAATAGCTGATATTGCCAGATTTTCTGGCGCTGAATTTTTGAAAAATATATATATAAAAAAATTACATGAAATACCAATTTTGGTTTTCAAAAATTGAAAATAATAATAATAATAATAATAATAACATTAAATTTACAAGTAAAATTATTATACTTTTTACAAAAGCACAATATTACTTTTTTTTTTTTTTTTTTTTTTTTAATTAAATATTAACACTTTTGGCCTTAAGAACAATATTTAATCGAATTCGATTCTTTGTTTTTCCCGTATCACATGATTGAACAGACGACGCTGGGAAGAGCCCATTGGAACAAACGATTTAAATAAAAACCCCATTTTAACTTTAAAATTATTAAAAATCAATTGAGGTAGTGAATCAGCGAATGCTTTGCCAGCTTCGCGGGTCATTATATTTAAAAGGGACTAATGTGCAAGTTGTACCTGACGGGACTAAAGTGAAAATTGTACCTCAAGGGACTGATGTGAAACTTGTACCTCACGGGACTAATGTGCAAGTTGCACCGAACGAATAAACTATTCTTTCAACGAAAATGCCTACTAACCCTGGACGAAAAGTGAAATATATCGTACCATATTATATATCGTATTTAAAGTAACATAACTCAATACTTATTTCGCTTCCTTCTTCGACTCGTTTTAATACGCATTTTTTATATGCATGAGCACCCCCCGAAAAACAAAAACATGAAATCATTAAATTCTTTTTTTTACTTATTTTTATTTCATATTATTTCACGCGCACTTTTTATTTCCTAATTCAAAATTATATATATAAAAAAAAAAAAAAAATCTTTTTCGATATCGCCTTAACAATACTGATTATTATTTCTTTCCTTTTTCTTTCAATAATAATAATAATAATAATAATAATAATAATAATAATAATAAGATTTTGATGAAATTCTGGCAAAAGCGGAATTTAGTTTAGGACATAGGACTATTAGTTTTTTTTTTGGTCTTTTTTCAAATTATAACATCGATTTCAAATTATTCAATTATATTTTCGATAATTTTTTTCGACATATGTCCAACTATCGAAATCGACAACGCAAAAATCCCAGATTGAGACTAATAGGCCCTCAGTCCTAAAAAAAAAAAAAAAAAAAAAACAGATACATGTTTATACATGGATTAGGGCTTATAATTTAAGAATCTCGAAACTAAAGAATAGCTTGTTTCAGAGCAAGGGATTTTTATAAAAATTCGAAATATTTCGTGATTGTCAGCGTGTACAAAACATCAGGAACGTCAAAATCTGTAAAACTCTGTTTTATTTTATTTTTTGAAAATCAAAAGATCTAAATAATTATGGAGTTACGCCGAATGGTCTTCAGGGCGATGAATGTTTATGACTTTCGGCAAGGCTTGAGATAGAAATAGTGTAGGGATGGAATGGAATCGTCGTTTGGTAAAACAAATGCCAATCTACGGCAATTCTTTACAACTGGTTTAAATAATTCTCTCGTGATTATAAGAATCTCAGTAATGATAATCATGGGATTCATCCAAAAAATGCCGTGACTCCCAAATGCACTGATGCTGTGAGAAAACTAAATGTTTCTGATTGCCATGTGACATAATAAACTTGAAGCATCTAAAAAAAAAAAATGCATTCTAAACATATCTTTAATGTTTTTGATTTCATTTCCTTAGTATATTTAAACATATTAAGGACCCACATACATTCGGTTTTACATGATCATGTATAAGCGAAAAAGATGTGTTCTCGAGAAATCCTACAGTATTATCTCGAGCTGAAAAAGTCGCTCATGTGAGATGGTGCCAGTTAAATTCAACCGAAATTCAATTCGGTTACTTCAAAACATATATACGACATCGCGAGATGTAGAGAAACCAGGGTTTACTTTTATAAACCCGAAAAAAAAAAAATGGAAAAGAAAAGAAAGATTATTTTGGTGTTTTCAGATTGTATTAGACTTACAAAATTTGTTTGTGGAAGAAGTGCTTCCAAAAATACTCGTTCGCAGTACAGACTATACGGTGGACCCCTTTCTTCACGAGTGCATCTAGACCACAAATCAACTTTTCACCTTTAAATTTTGTGTAAAGCAGTGGTCAAATTTAGTGTAAAGCACATGCCCCTCTGGAAAATCAGCAAAGATGTTGACTTGCGACAGATATGCCTCCGGATTACAGGTGTTATAAACCAGATCATATTATGAGAAATCTTTTTTTTTTTTTTTTTTACTGAAAATATTCCGTATGTAAAAATTAATTACCTCATAAATTATAGTTGAATAATTACATTATCAGCTCTACTTATTTCTTTCTCACCATACATTTATTATGTTTACAAAATTGCATATCTTTTTAAATGTATTTTTAATTGGGAATATTATTTAATTGACGTGGGAGAAAGTTAATAGAACTTCGAAGTTATTTCAATACTACGGCTCTTGATTAGTGTATCTTTTTACCATATAATTTAGCAAAGCACTTTGAGGACGCCTATATCTTATTCGTTCTCTTTAGACGAAATTTCGAAGACTCGAAAGAAAAAAAAAAGTGTTTGGAAAGAGACAGAATTTTAGCTTACAATAAGAACACAGACCTCCTTCAAATAACTGCTAATGAAATAGAATTCTCGAATTATTATTATAATTATTTTATATTTTATAAATAAGAATTGCATAAATTACTGTAATATGAACAGGAAGTACCAATAGTTATTTCGAAAGGATCCTGATGATTTTTTTTTTTTTTTTTTTTTTTCACACTGAAAATTTAATACTGACAAAACAGGAAATTCGAATACAGATTAAGAAGGCAAAACTAGCATGATTCGTAGGAAGAGCAATTAAAATATCTGAAACTCTTAGATACATAATAGGTTGGCTGGAAAGTTCTGTTATCTTTTAAATAAAACATTTGAATTAGTTTAAATAACGTTTATTTACATTGTAGTCAATAATATAATATCCATTATTTGTAATTACTCGTTGTCATCCTTCAAGCAGCTTTTCGATGCTCCTAGTGAAGAATTTCTCATCCTTATAACCATAATATTCAGTAGCTGACATGGAAATAACTTTAAAAGAAGTTTTCTTTTCTTTTTCTTTTTTTTTTTTTTTTTTTTTTGAAGCGATTGGGACAGATAGTAATTCGATGGAACTTTGTCAAGAGAATATGGTAGGTAACATCCCATTGAAAATCATTTAACATTTGCTTTGTCACCATTGCGGTATTGGTCTTGTATTGGTCTTGTATTATCTTGATGCAACATAATTCCTTTTCTGTTCGCTAATACTAGGCACTTTTCTTTAGCTCCAGTTTTTCCTAGCCTCACTGAATTTATCAAGCTGGTTACAATATATTTTCTCATTTGTAATTTATTATAATTTAAATAGCTAGTAATTATCTGGAATCTTTTATTGAACCAAAAACAGAGCATCACATTCCGTTGATGAAGCTCTAGCTTTCCAATAATCCTGGCGGATGTCTTAGGTTTACAGTAAACATTTTTTGTTTCTTTATATTCTCTTTAAGAATCCTTTTTTCATCTACCGTTATGAGCTTGTGCAACAACGGCTCCCTATTGTGTCTAATAAGGAGAGATTAACAGATCCTCCACGAACCGATAAATTTCGTTCAGACAAATTGTGTGGAATTCAAACATTCTGCTTCAAAACAAATCCAGGATGTTTAATCTCTTCCACAGCCGTGAATGGTTGATGCCGAGTTCCTCTGCAACTCCTAGATGTGGATTACAGTTATATGTGGATTGCTCTCCAACATGGGACGCAGCATTTCATTATCGACCTTAGACAGACGGTCAGATACACGATCATCTTTGACACTGAAATCGCTGGAATGGAATTTAACAAACTGTCTTTGACAGGTGCAAACTTTTAAAAATTCACTTCCTAACGTGCTACGTAAGTTTTTACAAGCAACCGATGCATTGTTCCCTTTCTGGAACTCATACCAAACGCAATGTTTTAAATGTGTTTTATCCACTCTCATTTCATTCAATCTGTACTCCGCAAGTAACTGATGGAAGGTATTGAAAGTTGTCCTCGTATATCCCACGATAGGTATGTTAAATTATAATAACCTAACGTATTCTGCTTGCTTGTCTTGACCTGAAAGGTAAAATTATCTGCAAGTAGTAAAAAGCCACAGAACATTCCCGCAAACCTAATAAAAGCACATCGGGATTTGGTTTTAACACCAGGCCATAAAAATGCTTGAATTTATCTTATGGAGATATTTCTGCTGAAACAATTAAAATGGTCTCATTTTTTCGTCATTGATAAAAAGATGATTATTTTGGATTTATTGAAGGACATACATTCCTAGTTCACACATACTCCAGAAAGATTTTTTTTTCCCTAAGCGAAATCAATGACGGATTTCCCACACATGAAAAAAAAAAAAAAAAAAGTTTGAATTAATAAAATTCAAACAGAGGTGTAATCGGCTAATAATTCGGACCTTGACAGTTATGGGTAACATATTTGCTATTTGTGTATCATGTACTATTTTATTACTTCTGGAAGATCGAATCTTTCTATACTTTACATATTTTACATATATACATGTATATATATAAATATATATATGTATATATATATAGAGAGAGAGATACATGTTACAATGAAATAATATTGATTAAGAACTTGAATTGAAATTTTAATTAAAGCCAATCATTATTTTACGGAAAAATCATCGAAATTTTGTACGAATTTCTTTATAGTATTTTTTATAAAACAAATGTGATTGTTTGTTTTCAACAACTATGATTAAAAAAAAATAATAATGAGTACATTTAAATTTAAGTTAAATATTTTCATATTAAGTATACGATCATTAGAATTTTACCAAACTATTTTTATTTTGAAGTTTATTTTAAATAGTTTTAATATTTTTAACAGTTATAAAATATATTAATAGTTATAATAGTGATAATATTTATTAATATAACAGTTAATATTTTTAATTATTTTGACAGTTGTTCGGATTGCATAATCAAAAATTCGAAGAAGTCATTATTATTATTATTACTGTTATTATTTTTATTATTATTATTATTATTTTTACAATTACACATTTACAGAAGTATAATTCATGCTAAAAAATTAGTATTTAAAATGTTACGAATATGATACAAATTTGTTTTGCTACTATTTTTAAAACTTAAAAATCGATTTCAAAATACACACTGTCTTATTATATTGAGGATATATGAACAACATAATTTAAATTATTTTTCTTTAATTTTACAAACTGCAGCTGTAACTATAACCACAATTAGTTAAAGAAAATGTTACGCATTTAAACTTCTTTCTGAAAATAATAGTTATTCAATTCGTTAATATATATATATATATATATATATATATATATATATATATTTTTTTTTTTTTTTTTTTTTTTTTACTTGTTAGGTTTATCAGATACCATTTCATTGTATATTCGCCAAGAATTATACCCTCTGTAAACTTTCCATACTTATATTTCAAGAATAATTACCTTAATTTAATGCAAACTTCAATAAATTTAAAGTTTGCTGTTTTTGTCGCCTATTCTAATTTAATGCACTTTGCAGATACTGATAAGAAATTTACCTAATAAACAATAACAACAACAGTTCTAAACTTATTTTCGAAGTAAAAACATGTTATAAATACCCTTTTTATCGGAATACTTTTTTTAAATAAATTATAAATAATGTAAAGTAACACAAGTTTTTTTTTCTAAATTATGTTTGTATCAAATCTCTTCAATGAGTGTAATATTACCATCAGTCATCTATTGACTTTCAAATATCGAATAGTCGTAGTTCAAATATCGTAGATTGTTTTTATCATAGAATGATGCACATTTTTTGACAAATAATTTTTACATTTAAAACAAATATATTGTACAGAAATATAACTTGAATATTTATAAATGTAGTAAAATGAACATTTATATGCGTTACAAAATGTACCCATCAAAATATTTATCATACTCATCTGAATTATCTAAACCACTTATCTAATTATTTACAAAATTTTCTTATTGTAATTATTATTGTACTTTCTTATTGTAAAAAAATGAAATTTCCTGAATCTGGCTAAAGTTTGCTCATATTTCCAATACTTGCCAAATAAATCATTTTTAGTATTTATATCATAATTTAATGGTTTGGTATTGTAATAAAATTATATTTACAATCCTTTTGCTGCATACTTATTAAATGATAATGTGATTCTAATATTTTCATGTGATTTTTACGATTTTACATATTCCATCATGATTTTCAAAGTAAATTTCAATGAAATATATCTTGCTAAATATAAATTACGATTCGTTTTACATAAAACGTGTTTTAAAAAATTATAATGTATTTGTTACTTTTTCTTAAGTTCAGTAAATTGTAAATAAAAAAGAATCCAAGTGTTTGATAAATGTTAAAATTTAACAATTACAACAACCAAAAAAAAAAAAAAAAGTGTATAGTTCGTATAAAATTGATAGATACATAGAAACAGTTTTATGGAAAATTTCAAAACGAAAATTAATAAATTTGTTTAAAACTTTACTGGATTCTAGTGTATAATAATAAGTCCTAATGTAATATATAAATAAATTATATTACATTTATAAATATAGTAGTAAACTCTATTTCATTAATTACAAATTTACCATATATTTGAAATAGTAATTTTATAAACACTTTTTCGTGTAATTATTTTTGCAATTAATTTTATTATGAAATTAATTATCTAACATATATTGCATTACATTATTTAATTAGGTAAACATAAATTATATTGTTTGAAGCTTTCTTTCTATGTATTGAAAGAAAAATTAGAGTATACATTTCTTCAGCGATGTTCTTTTTCCTTTTCTTTTTTTTTTCTTTTATAAGGACATGGATTGTAGAAGCAAGTTAAATTTCATTTCTTAGTAGTTTACTTTCTCGTACCCATAAGGTAGAGAAAGTATTGTTTTTGGGTCAAATTTTCGAACGCGAGATTTTGTTATATTTACACGTTTTGAGGTCCCCTGAATACGAAAATCATGTTTTTAGCAAATGGTCTGTGTGTATGTCTGTGTGTCTGTGTGTGTGTCTGTATGTCTGTGTGTGTGTCTGTCTGTTATCAGCATATCTCAAGAACAAGTAGTAGCAGACATTCCAAACTTGGTATTCTAAATGTGTATCATACATAAATGCTACAGTGAGCTTTTCGTTAAGATCAAGCAAATGGTTCGTGTACAGGGACAATCAAGAGAATTCTAATACATTACGTCTATGGGGGAAATTGCAGGAAAGTAGAGTTTAACGTTTATAGACGGCACTAAACCAAATGAAACGAATATATATTTTTTGTAATAGAGATAGTTAACTGGGAAAAAAAATTGTGTATGTAGGAGCCTCGCCTCCTCCCCAGGGGGGGAAGTCCCCCTCAAGGGGAATGAATTTTCATGATGGGTGTCTTTCAAAAGAGCTCACAATACCTTTAAAACGAATGGTTGAACCATCGATCTGCGATAATTTAAAGCAAAGTTATCGATTTTTTTAACTTTTAACGAAAAAAAAAATCGCACTTTTTTTAATAATTTTAATAAATTATTTTTTAAAAAGAGAATTATTTTTTAACAACCGAATTAAATTCTATATAAATGTAGGTCCATTAATGAAACGGGGGGTTGAGGGGGGCGGTAGCCCCACTTCACACAGAACTAATTATCATATAAAACTCTTCAGAAGCCTAATATGAATTGTTTAACATAGGTTTACATAACAGTATTCGTTATCTTACCTATTAATCTGCAAGCTGTATTTATAGTATTAAATTTCAGGGTAAGAGAAAGTCGTGTGAGTGACACACCAGATTATTTTTCTTATCATTCTTATTATTATTCTATTTTGGGTAAAATAGGAATTCAATTACTAGAGGAGGTACATATCCGGGATGTATATATTTTGAGTTTCATATGGATAGTAGAACAACATTGGCACGAACAAAACATTTGATGTTTATTTAAATGCATTAAACAAACATCCGTAAATTTGATTTTTTTTTCTTTAATCAAATTTATGATTCTGTATGTGATTAATAAAAATTATTAAAAAAATATATTATGACTAAAATCTGTATTTAATTTCATTTTATTTTAATGTTTGTTATAAATTAAATTAATTTCTATTTTGAAAAAAAAAATCTGTTTTAAAAGCGTTATATTTTAATAAGTAAATAAAACAATAATAATAAAAATACACACGCATATACATTTTTAGAAGATTTAATAAAAAACAATGTAACTAAAGTGTGCTATCTTGTATACTTCCGTAACAATAATATTATTTTTAAAATGTCATCAGAATAGCCTTGTTTTTAAGTGTTTGTGCATAAAATAATTATAATTCTTCAGATGTATTTTGCCAATAGAGTTTTAAAAATACAAGTATATATATCTATGAAAATTTTAACGCTATAATAACTAAAATATATGTTTTAGAATAATGTCTTCATTATATAACTTATGTTATTTTTTCTTTAGATTTTAAATAACAAATATCATCTTCTTCAGAATGATTACTCCGTCATTGTCACACGGTCGCCAATAATTAAAAATTAGCAAATAATAATAATAATAATAATAATAATAATAAATAAATAAATAAATAAATAAAACAAAATGCAATAATTGGCAAATTATACTAACTTTATTATATTTTGTCTGAAAATAAAATTCTTTATATGTGTATAATATGAGAATTTACAAATATTACAATAAATTCATATGATAACTTTTTGTTTGAATTTCAAAGAATTTAATCTCAATAAAGCTGAAAATGCATTCTAAAGAACAATTAATTTATTATTAACACTTTCCAATAAGGTTGAAAAGTGTTTATGACTTCGGTTTGTCTTTCTGTCCGTCTGTCTGTCTGTCTGTCTGTCCGTCTGTCTGTCTGTCTGTCTGTCCGCGCTCTAACTCCCGTAAATATTTATGGAATTTCCTGAAACTGATATATGTTATTCTAGTTCACTATCGGACAGTCCCTATTGAAAATGGAGTTTATACCTCTACTGGTTTGTGTACAGAGACACCCGAAAGTATTTCAAAGCATTGTGTTCTATGAGCGGTATTTCTATAAACCATATTTTCATACCTTTACTCTAGACATACCTTCATGAAATCAAAATATGTTATTCAAGTTCACTATTGGAAGTTCCCTATTGAAAATGGAGATTATACCTCAACTGGTTTGTGTACAGGGACACCCGAAAGTATTTCAAAGCATTGTGTTCTATGAGATGTATTTCTATAAACCATATTTCCATACCTTTACTCTAGACATATCTTAATGAAATTGAAATATGTTATTCCAGTTCACTATCGGACGTTCCCTATTGAAAATGTAGTTTATACCTCTACAGGTTTGTGTACAGGGACACCCGAAAGCATTTAAAAAGCATTGTGTTCTATAAGATTTATTTCTATAAACAATATTTTCATACCTTTTCTGTAGACATATCTTAATGATATTGAAATACGTTATTCAAATTCCCTATTGCATGTGCCCTGTAGAAAATGGAGGAAATACCACCACCGATTTATATACACGGACACTCAAAAGTATTCCAAAGCATTGCGTTCTATGAGAGATATTTCTATAAATCAAATTTTAATAACTTTACTTTCCACGAAGTTTTAGGAAACTGAAATATGTTATTTAAGTGCACAAAAAAATTCTTTGCATAGAAAGTAACATGATTAGCATTAGATTTACAGGGTGACCCAAAAATATCATTTATATTAAGAGTTATTAATAACAAAATGCTAGAATTGTACTTTCGTTTACGCTAAGCGTTTTTAACACTTTCTAACATTTTTAAGTGTGAATATGATTTCAGATTGTGTATCTGTCCATCTGTCTGTCTGTCTGTAATCCCGCGCTTTAACTCCTGTAATTATTTATGGAATTTCTCGAAACTGATATATTTTATAGAAGTTTACTATCGGATGTTCCATATTGAAAATGGAGTGAATATCTCTTCTGCTTTGTGTACAGGGACACCCAAAAACATTCGAAAGCATTGTGTTCTATGAGTGTTATTTTTATAAATATTTCCCGTATAGAATGTTCCCCATTTAAAATCACTTTAATAGGTCCTGTACAACTAGTTTGTTTACAGGGACAACAACAACAACAACAAAAAAAAATAAATAAAAATAAATAAATAAAATAAAAATGCCAATGCATTACGTTTTAGGACAAAATTTTTTTTAAGTTATATTTAAAAGTCTTTCTACTGTAAAAATCATAAAAATATTGAAATTTATTGTTAATACTCTAAAATAATGTTTTGTATAGAATATGATGTGATTAACTTTCTGACTTAGAGGGCTACACTAAAATATTCAGAGAGATCAAAAACTGTAATTATAATCTAATGGCTACATTTTATTTTGCGTTAAGCCTTTTTAACACTTTCCAAAATGCCTAAGAGTAATTTTAAAATCAATTAATCTATCTGTATATTTTTCAGTCCTTCTGTCTGTTGTGTGATAACTTAGGCAAAGAATATTGAAAGTTATTCGATACAACAATTACGTACAGTTGGAAAGTGTTACTAATCAATGCGTACTGCATGATTTTTATTTCTTGTTTTTTGTTTTTAATTAGTAAAGCTTGGGGTTTGTAATTTAGTGGTATGTCTTTGAGACAGCTTTTTTTTTTTTTTTTTTTTTTTTTTTTTTTTTTCCCGCTGCCAATACACCCTATTGGATACACCCTATTGGATTCCGATTTTTTTTTCTTATTTAAGACAGAGTCGCTGAAGTAGACTTTATATCGTTCCAAAGGTATCCAGGTACAGTTTCCAATAAAGTTCTAAAGTATTCTAAATTTTGCAGCTTCTGTTCCTTATGGCAAGTTGCTTGAATTATGAAGTGTGATTTCTATAATGTGTTCTGTCGTAACGATTAAATTTCTCTGATTTTACGTAGTGCATTTGCAAAAACTAATGAGCTCTACTGAGCGCATTAGGAAATATCACAAATAGTGTCTGGTAAACTCAAATAACAATGTCTTTTATCATGAACTGGGATACTTCATTTTTTTAAAATTAGAATGTACCAGTCCTAAAGATATGTATTTAAATTTACAATTAAAATTCACGTGATAGTTGTTCTATTAAACATTTTGCAATCCCTAACTTGTAGCTAACTATTCTCATATGGCTAATATTTTTTATAAATTTAGGGAAAGCGTATTTTCTATCTTTAAAACCAAGATATTTGAACCTTTTTTGATACTTTTATCATAATTACACTTTCATTCCTTATTTTTTTAAAGTTCATAAAAATCACTGAATGAAAATGTTTTATTTTAAAATATGATTACAAAAAACATTACGCTATAGGAAAAAAGAAAAAAAAACTTCTCTTAATTAACATAATTTTGAAATCAGTGAAATTCAAAATGTTACAATGGATTTTAAAGCACAATCTTAAGTATCAAAAATAAATTAAATAGCACTGAAATGATAATGGAGAATGTATTTTATTCCTTTTTCTAGTCCTTTTATTTAGTCACAGAAACATATCGCAAGCGTAAAGAAATCACTGTTTATTAAGTGTATCTATATAATATTATCCTTTAAAATATATTCTTCTTAATGAATATAAACAAAAGATAGTTAAATTTTTAATACTTTGAACATGAATTTGTTACAATAATACGATCGTATTTTACATTAAATAATGTCATTTTATAATGCAACTTAATCTTAAAATTCCTTTTAAAATTTTCCTTTAATTGATTTTCTGGTAGAATGAAATTTTGAAGGAAATAATGACTTGCTAAATAGTAATAAACCTATTATTTGTACATTTCTCACTATGGAAGCAAAAATACATTCATAAAATGTATAGAATAAATGCATTGTATTCGTTAATAGAATTGCTCGCAATTTAAGCACTAGTAGATTAAAACAATGCATTGTTGTGTCACAAAAGAACAAATCGAGTATTTAAGTAGTCACTTTATTTATCAATAATTTTTCGACTGTTATATAAATATCTTAAAATACCATGACAAAAGTGCAATTAAGTATAATATTTCTATTGCTTATTTCTGATTTTACAAGATGACGTTTTTTACGAATTATGGTATTTAACATTTTCTTAAAGACAATTAATTCATTTCTAAATTTAGTAACTAATTATCTTAAAGCACTCAAGCTTTCACGTGAAAAGTTATTAAAAGAAGTTAACAAAGCTTTGCAATATAATATTATAATAGTAAAGCTTTATGTAAAAGGTCTTCATTAATTGAGCATTAATTTATAAGTGTATGGAAATTGTATTAATGCGCTTTTTGAATCTACTACGTATACTAGTTTAATTGTATTTATAGAACAGGAACGTTTACAGATGACTGAAAATAAATTCTGTGATTAATATCTAGAAAATAAATCATGGTTCTAATAAATGTAGTTCCATGTCTTCTGTATATATTAGAAATCTCGTACTAGCGACTTCTAGAAATCGATATGAAAATTCTAGAGCGTTTTTCTACAGTGTCGGGGCAGTAAATACAAACACAAAATGCATATTTTAGTAAAGGTAATTTCGGTTTCTGACCAAATTTTAGGAAATCTAGCAATAATTTCTCGAAATACAAAATATTTATAATACTGTTTGACTTTCTAGAAAATGATAATTTTGTTTTTCTAGTTCGTTTGTTCTTATCCGCATAACTCGGAAACGTATATTTCTAGTTTAGAAATTCAAATAATGACTACTTCTTCGTTCGAGATGAAGGCGGTTACGAGGTAGAATCTCCGAGAAATTTGTAAAACAAGTCTTTCAGAATGGATTCCAGGATCTAATATAAACGGTAGGCCGTTAAATTAAAGTACACTTGTTGATGACGCATTATAAACTTTATTTGAAGAACAATCATTGAGCATGGTGTTGATACACAGCGAGTTTTATTGTTGTGTGCCGTTCCAAAAGTGGAACATAAAGAATTCCATTCATTTAATTACCATAATAATAACATCTGAAGTTTCTTGCTACAGGATAATAATATAGAATTAGTATAAAAAAAGTACACGCATATGGTGTAAAGTACTAAAATTGTATGTACGTTTCTTGATATGGGTCTTCAAAAACATAACTCAAAAATTTATAAGACTGTTTTAGAAAACCTGACAAGGCAGAATGGAAGGGAAAAATCATAGTATGTTGGCGACCTTGAACCGTAGCATATAAGTATTTTCAAAATGAATATCGTTCCATTAACTGAACGCTGATATTCAAATAAATAACTAAATTCGTATTATTTTCATCGGGAAAATTAAATTTCAATAAATCTATGTTTAAATAAAAGGATACATAAAATTTAAAATATCAAATAGAATTACAGAATAAAAAATCGAAATAAATAAATAATTAAATTAAATTAAATTAAAATTGATCAGTTTAAAAAGGGTAAAATTTACAAAATATGCTTTGAATAATAAATGAAAAGGCAAATATTAAACAATATAAAACTAGTTGGCATAGGTGGACTCTGCTCAGTTCCCCATCATATTCATGTTCTCAGAAATTTCTAGTGCGAGGCATATTGTAATCATGTTAAAAGAAATGAATTTGACCAAAGCTTGATACAGTCACAGAATGAAATCCCCGCCTAATAGGCTATCCACCGTTCACTTCGATATATTTATCTTATTCTAATCTATTAATTTATTTTATCTGGGTCAGTACCGTTGTTTAGTTTTCATGCTACTATTTCCAATGCAATAATCCTCAAAATTCATATTTATATGAAAAATTTACAATTTCGTTATGTTGATAAAATCGTAAATTACGAATAATTTACGAAATTTTCCTATTACAATATTTGTATTCAATCATGTTCAAACAAATATCATAAATGTAATTTTGAAGTTGTCTAATGTATTTATGATCCTCAAAATGGAAATTTATGCTCAATTTTGCCTTATTCTGACATGTTAAGTAAATCGTAAATTCCAAATAACTTACAAATTTTTCAAATTGGAAAAATCATAGTCGATGGTATTCATTCCAGTATCCTAAATAATATTTCGAAAGTGGTTTGACATCTTTACGATAAAAATATCCCTCAAGATTGACGTTTATGTGAAATTTTCTCTATTCTGCCATGTTAAGAAATTCGTAAATTTCCAATAACTTACGAAATTTTTATATTGGAAAATTCATAGTCATTAATATTCATGCCAGTGTCCTAAATAATATTTCAAAAGTAGTCTGACATCTTTACAATGAAAATATCTCTCAAAATTGACGTTTATGTGAAATTTTGCCCTATACTGCCATGTTAAGAAATTCGTAAATTTCCAATAACTTACGAAATCTTTATATTGGAAAATTCATAATCATTAATATTCATGCCAGTATCCTAAATAATATTTCAAAAGTAGTCTGACATTTTTACGATGAAAATATCTCTCAAAATTGACGTTTATGTGAAAATTTTCCCTATACCGCCATGTTAAGAAACTCGTAAATTTCCAATAACTTACGAAATTTTCAGAGTAGCATATTTATAGTTACTGATGTTCATTTCGGCATCAAAACCGATATTTTAAAACTGATCTGACATTTTTACAGTAAAATGTTTCCATTTAATGCACGTTTAAGTGAATTTTTGTCCTATTCTCCCATGTTAAGAAAATCGTAAATTTCTAATAACTGACGAAGTTTTTAAATTCGAATGTTGCAAATGAATAGGGTTCTTGCCAGTGTCGAAAGTAATATTTTAAAACTTATCTGACCTCTCTGCGACAATTTTTCCTTGAGATGTCGTGTACACAGACTAACAAACTAACGGACTAACACACTAACCCACTAACCCACTAACAGACTAACAGACACCCTACAGACAGACACCATAGAAATTTTGTCATTTTCGGATTCCTCACACCTGAAAACGTGTAGAAAAGTAAAAATACCGAGGTCGAAAATTTTCACGATTACCTAAATTCCCCATATAGTATGATGGGGAACTAATTTCACGATTACCTAAGTTCCCCATACCTATAGTATGGTGGGGAACTAATATGGAATACAACAATCGCCTGACTAACAAAGTGAATAATTTTTATAACAATATAAATTCATGGTGACGAATAAAACTATGAATAAAGTTTGCATAAGAAAAGCCAAATTTATAATGGTTAAATATAAGTGTATCAGGTCAATTTCCCGACAAGTCAGTTTCCCGACGCCACTTTCCCGATAAATGACGTTTCAACCTCAATAAATAAATAAATAAATATATATAACTATATATATATACAAACACACACACATTCACATGCATAGATCGAGAGATGTGCCTTAGAAGGAATAAATTTTCCAAGTAAGGAATGAGAAGCAAAATTTGCGATATATAGTTTTTTAACAATTAAAGTTAAAATATTTCACAGATTATGTGGTTAACAAATATTTTACAACAATTAAAGTGTGTAATACAGAAAAAAAAATAATAATAATAAACTAGAAAACCTGTAATTACGGATATAAGTATATTTTAAACTGTTGAAGGAAAAAAAAAAAGTTTCTCAGTAACAATCTGGAAATATTTTTTATGTTATGAGATTTAAAACAATGAAATATAATTTGGACAAAATATTAAGGGGATGCGGGAGATGAAATCATTATTTTTACTTAGTGTATATTCTATCACATTATATAAAATGCACCGCCAAGAAATCGATTACCTTTTATCCATAGAGAACGACGCATAAAATATAATTTTAGAGATAACTGAAACTCAAGGTTGATCCAAACATTTTTTTTTTTTTTATTTTTTTTTTTAAATCCTTTGATATATATTTTTTTTTTCTTTCGGTACAAAATCTTTTCTCAAATACGAGGTGTAGGTAGAAATTAGCGAGACCATTGTTTCAAAATATTTTATTTAGAATTTAGTATTTTTTATTTTTATTAATAATCTTCAATATACATCTATCGGCACTCATCTAGTCTCCCTTCAACGTTTAATTGGGAATTTTATTGTTCGAAACAGTGCTGGAAGTCCTCTTCTGTCAGCTCTGCCATGATGAGTCCCAATATTTTTCACAACTTTAAGAGATTTAAATATTATTCTTTTGGATGTAGTTTTGATCTTGAGAAACAGATAAAAGTCGCATGGTTCAATGTCAGGTTAATAAAAGGATGGTCTAAGAGTGCAATATTGTGTTTGGCTAGTAAAACAATGGCGTCTTGAAAGACAATGCAGAATAAGCCAGCTTGTTGTCTTGGTGGAAAAGCTATGAATTCTTCTTAAAGGAAACGCTTTATTTTTATTTACAAAAGAATGAAATTATTGAATTATTACTTTCTCTAAAAAACATTACATTTCTGAAATAGACAAAAAACTACAATAATAATTTGGTAGACAAGGAATTCTTCCTTCGCAAAAACAATATTAACCCTCCCTTTTCTAAAAAAAAAAAAAAAAATGGTAATAAAATAAAATTTGTATTTAACTTGATTTATTCCTCTCTCAGATAAAATACCATCATTGTGTAATAATTCAAGTCAAAATAAATTTAACATTATATTGTATTTTTATGTCCTTGATGCATATTGATAAGTAAGAAGCTTTGCTCATTCCTAACAAAAGAAAATAAAAATTTAAGTAAGGGAAAAAAAAAAAAAAAAAAAAATCATGTTTCAACAGTAGAGGTTTTTTTATGTTTCAACACTGAACAAATTCTAGAGAAAGATAGACATTTCACTTTTGCAAAAGATGAAAATTTTCAAATGTTCAATTTCTTTTTTTTTAAGTATTCGAACATATAGTCTTAATTTTTTTTTCTTGAATAAGTATTTGTTAAGCCATAAATTACAAAGGTCTCGAAATCTTTTTAAAAAGTATTCTGAATATTTAAAAAAAAATTATCTCTTTCAAAAGTGAAAATATCTATCTCTCTTCAGAATTTTCGTAGTGTTGAAACTTTCATTTTTTTATAGCATGCATTTGAAAGAACATATATGTACATATATTACACTTATGTCATTGATGCATATTGATGTGTAACAAGCTTTGCTCATTCCTAATAAAAGAAAATAAAAATTTAAGTAAGAAAAAAAAAACATGTTTCAACAGTAGAGTCTTTTTTATTTTAAAATCCTAAAAATCGTTTTTTTTTTTTTTTTTTTTTTTTTCTTGCAAAGACATGCTATAAAGGAATGATAGTTTCAACACTAAACAAATTCTAGAGAAAGATAGATATTTCATTTTTGCAAAAGATGAAAATTTTCAATTTTTTTTTTCTTTTAAGTGTTCGTACCTATAATCTCAATTATTTGTTTTTGAATAAGTATTTGTTAAGCCATAAATTACAAAGGTCTTGAAATCTTTTTAAAAATATTCTGAATATTTAAAAAAATTCATCTCTTTCAAAAGTGAAATATCTATCTCTCTTGAGAATTTTCGTGTAGTGTTGAAACTTTCATTTTTTTATAGCATGCATTTGCAAAAACATATATGTACATATATTATACTTTAGGGCTTCAAAATAAAAAGCTTCTATCATTAAAAGTTCCCCATACCTATAGTATGGTGGGGAACTAATATGGAATACAACAATCGCCTGACTAACAAAGTGAATAATTTTTATAACAATATAAATTCATGGTGACGAATAAAACTATGAATAAAGTTTGCATAAGAAAAGCCAAATTTATAATGGTTAAATATAAACGTATCAGGTCAATTTCCCGACAAGTCAGTTTCCCGACGCCACTTTCCCGATAAATGACGTTTCAACCTCAATAAATAAATAAATAAATATATATAACTATATATATATACAAACACACACACATTCACATGCATAGATCGAGAGATGTGCCTAAGAAGGAATAAATTTTCCAAGTAAGGAATGAGAAGCAAAATTTGCGATATATAGTTTTTTAACAATTAAAGTTAAAATGTTTCAATGATTATGTGGTTAACAAATATTTTACAACAATTAAAGTGTGTAATACAGAAAACAAAATAATAATAATAAACTAGAAAACCTGTAATTTCGGATATAAGTATATTTTAAACTGTTGAAGGAAAAAAAAAAGTTTCTCAGTAACAATCTGGAAATATTTTTTATGTTATGAGATTTAAAACAATGAAATATAATTTGGACAAAATATTAAGGGGATGCGGAAGATGAAATCATTATTTTTACTCAGTGTATATTCTATCACATTATATAAAATGCACCGCCAAGAAATAGATTACCTTTTATCCATAGAGAACGACGCATAAAATATAATTTTAGAGATAACTGAAACTCAAGGTTATCCAAACATTTTAAACATTTTTTTTTTTTTTTTTTTTTTTTTTTTTTTTTTTTTTTAAATCCTTTGATATATTTTTTTTTTTTTCTTTCGGTACAAAATCTTTTCTCAAATACGAGGTGTAGGTAGAAATTAGCGAGACCATTGTTTCAAAATATTTTATTTAGAATTTAGTATTTTTTATTTTTATTAATAATCTTCAATATACATCTATCGGCACCCATCTAGTCTCCCTTCAACATTTAATTGGGAATTTTATTGTTCGAAACAGTGCTGGAAGTCCTCTTCTGTCAGCTCTGCCATGATGAATCCCAATATTTTTCACAACTTTAAGAGATTTAAATATTATTCTTTTGGATGTAGTTTTGATCTTGAGAAACAGATAAAAGTCGCATGGTTCAATGTCAGGTTAATAAAACGGATGGTCTAAGAGTGCAATATTGTGTCTTGAAAGACAATGCAGAATAAGCCAGCTTGTTGTCTTGGTGGAAAAGCTATGAATTCTTCTTAAAGGAAACGCTTTATTTTTATTTATTTATTTATTTATCTATTTTTAAACCTTTTAGTGAAGTTGAGCGAGAACTTCAATCGTATTCGATTACTGATCTGACGATCATATCGAATCAGATAATCGAAATATTTTCAATATTTTCATCCATTTTTGACGTAGAATGGTGATTCAAACATGAATTATTTTATAAGTCTTCTCGGATATCTTGGAAATTTTTAAACTACTCAAAATCTACACACATTATAACCATCCAATGACACTTTTTCAATAAAAAATGAGTTTTTTATTTATTTTTATTTATTTTTTTTTTATTGTTGAAAAACGAGTAAGTATAATATTTGAAAATATTTATCTGAAAACAGACTAGAAACCGGAGCAGTATAATACAAAAGAATGAAATTATTGAATTATTACTTTCTCTAAAAAACATTACATTTCTGAAATAGACAAAAAACTACAATAATAATTTGGTAGACAAGGAATTCTTCCTTCGCAAAAACAATATTAACCCTCCCTTTTCTAAAAAAAAAAAAATGGTAATAAAATAAAATTTGTATTTAACTTGATTTATTCCTCTCTCAGATAAAATAACATCATTGTGTAATAAGTTCAAGTCAAAATAAATTTAACATTATATTGTATTTTTATGTCCTTGATGCATATTGATAAGTAAGAAGCTTTGCTCATTCCTAACAAAAGAAAATAAAAATTTAAGTAAGGGAAAAAAAAAAAAAAAAACATGTTTCAACAGTAGAGGTTTTTTTATGTTTCAACACTAAACAAATTCTAGAGAAAGATAGACATTTCACTTTTGCAAAATATGAAAATTTTCAAATGTTCAATTTCTTTTTTTTTTAAGTATTCGAACATATAGTCTTAATTTTTTTTTTCTTGAATAAGTATTTGTTAAGCCATAAATTACAAAGGTCTCGAAATCTTTTTAAAAAGTATTCTGAATATTTAAAAAAAAAATTATCTCTTTCAAAAGTGAAAATATCTATCTCTCTTCAGAATTTTCGTAGTGTTGAAACTTTCATTTTTTTATAGCATGCATTTGAAAGAACATATATGTACATATATTACACTTATGTCATTGATGCATATTGATGTGTAACAAGCTTTGCTCATTCCTAATAAAAGAAAATAAAAATTTAAGTAAGGAAAAAAAAAACATGTTTCAACAGTAGAGTCTTTTTTATTTTAAAATCCTAAAAATCGTTTTTTTTTTTTTTTTTTTTTTTTTTTCTTGCAAAGACATGCTATAAAGGAATGATAGTTTCAACACTAAACAAATTCTAGAGAAAGATAGATATTTCATTTTTGCAAAAGATGAAAATTTTCAATTTTTTTTTTCTTTTAAGTGTTCGTACCTATAATCTCAATTATTTGTTTTTGAATAAGTATTTGTTAAGCCATAAATTACAAAGGTCTTGAAATCTTTTTAAAAATATTCTGAATATTTAAAAAAATTCATCTCTTTCAAAAGTGAAATATCTATCTCTCTTGAGAATTTTCGTGTAGTGTTGAAACTTTCATTTTTTTATAGCATGAATTTGCAAAAACATATATGTACATATATTATAATGTAGGGCTTCAAAATAAAAAGCTTCTATCATTAAAAGTTCCCCATACCTATAGTATGGTGGGGAACTAATATGGAATACAACAATCGCCTGACTAACAAAGTGAATAATTTTTATAACAATATAAATTCATGGTGACGAATAAAACTTTGAATAAAGTTTGCATAAGAAAAGCCAAATTTATAATGGTTAAATATAAACGTATCAGGTCAATTTCCCGACAAGTCAGTTTCCCGACGCCACTTTCCCGATAAATGACGTTTCAACCTCAATAAATAAATAAATAAATATATATAACTATATATATATACAAACACACACACATTCACATGCATAGATCGAGAGATGTGCCTAAGAAGGAATAAATTTTCCAAGTAAGGAATGAGAAGCAAAATTTGCGATATATAGTTTTTTAACAATTAAAGTTAAAATGTTTCAATGATTATGTGGTTAACAAATATTTTACAACAATTAAAGTGTGTAATACAGAAAAAAAAAATAATAATAAACTAGAAAACCTGTAATTTCGGATATAAGTATATTTTAAACTGTTGAAGGAAAAAAAAAAGTTTCTCAGTAACAATCTTTAAATATTTTTTATGTTATGAGATTCAAAACAATGAAATATAATTTGGACAAAATATTAAGGGGATGCGGAAGATGAAATCATTATTTTTACTTAGTGTATATTCTATCACATTATATAAAATGCACCGCCAAGAAATCGATTACCTTTTTTCCATAGAGAACGACGCATAAAATATAATTTTAGAGATAACTGAAACTCAAGGTTGATCCAAACATTTTTTTTTTTTTTTTTTTTTTTTTTTTTTTTAATCCTTTGATATATATATATTTTTTTTTCTTTCGGTACAAAATCTTTTCTCAAATACGAGGTGTAGGTAGAAATTAGCGAGACCATTGTTTCAAAATATTTTATTTAGAATTTAGTATTTTTTATTTTTATTAATAATCTTCAATATACATCTATCGGCACCCATCTAGTCTCCCTTCAACATTTAATTGGGAATTTTATTGTTCGAAACAGTGCTGGAAGTCCTCTTCTGTCAGCTCTGCCATGATGAGTCCCAATATTTTTCACAGCTTTAAGAGATTTAAATATTATTCTTTTGGATGTAGTTTTGATCTTGCGAAACAGATAAAAGTCGCATGGTTCAATGTCAGGTTAATAAAACGGATGGTCTAAGAGTGCAATATTGTGTTTGGCTAGTAAAACAATGGCGTCTTGAAAGACAATGCAGAATAAGCCAGCTTGTTGTCTTGGTGGAAAAGCTATGAATTCTTCTTAAAGGAAACGCTTTATTTTTATTTATTTATTTATTTATCTATTTTTAAACCTTTTAGTGAAGTTGAGCGAGAATTTCAATCGTATTCGATTACTGATCTGACGATCATATCGAATCAGATAATCGAAATATTTTCAATATTTTCATCCATTTTTGACGTAGAATGGTGATTCAAACATGAATTATTTTATAAGTCTTCTCGGATATCTTGGAAATTTTTAAACTACTCAAAATCTACACACATTATAACCATCCAATGACACTTTTTCAATAAAAAATGAGTTTTTTTTTTATTGTTGAAAAACGAGTAAGCATAATATTTGAAAATATTTATCTGAAAACAGACTAGAAACCGGAGCAGTATAATACAAAAGAATGAAATTATTGAATTATTACTTTCTCTAAAAAACATTACATTTCTGAAATAGACAAAAAACTACAATAATAATTTGGTAGACAAGGAATTCTTCCTTCGCAAAAACAATATTAACCCTCCCTTTTCTAAAAAAAAAAATGGTAATAAAATAAAATTTGTATTTAACTTGATTTATTCCTCTCTCAGATAAAATAACATCATTGTGTAATAAGTTCAAGTCAAAATAAATTTAACATTATATTGTATTTTTATGTCCTTGATGCATATTGATAAGTAAGAAGCTTTGCTCATTCCTAACAAAAGAAAATAAAAATTTAAGTAAGGGAAAAAAAAAAAAAAAAAAAAAAAAAAACATGTTTCAACAGTAGAGGTTTTTTAATGTTTCAACACTAAACAAATTCTAGAGAAAGATAGACATTTCACTTTTGCAAAAGATGAAAATTTTCAAATGTTCAATTTCTTTTTTTTTTAAGTATTCGAACATATAGTCTTAATTTTTTTTTCTTGAATAAGTATTTGTTAAGCCATAAATTACAAAGGTCTCGAAATCTTTTTAAAAAGTATTCTGAATATTTAAAAAAAAAATTATCTCTTTGAAAAGTGAAAATATCTATCTCTCTTCAGAATTTTCGTAGTGTTGAAACTTTCATTTTTTTATAGCATGCATTTGAAAGAACATATATGTACATATATTACACTTATGTCATTGATGCATATTGATGTGTAACAAGCTTTGCTCATTCCTAATAAAAGAAAATAAAAATTTAAGTAAGAAAAAAAAAACATGTTTCAACAGTAGAGTCTTTTTTATTTTAAAATCCTAAAAATCGTTTTTTTTTCTCTTGCAAAGACATGCTATAAAGGAATGATAGTTTCAACACTAAACAAATTCTAGAGAAAGATAGATATTTCATTTTTGCAAAAGATGAAAATTTTCAATTTTTTTTTCTTTTAAGTATTCGTACCTATAATCTCAATTATTTGTTTTTGAATAAGTATTTGTTAAGCCATAAATTACAAAGGTCTTGAAATCTTTTTAAAAATATTCTGAATATTTAAAAAAATTCATCTCTTTCAAAAGTGAAATATCTATCTCTCTTGAGAATTTTCGTGTAGTGTTGAAACTTTCATTTTTTTATAGCATGCATTTGCAAAAACATATATGTACATATATTATACTTTAGGGCTTCAAAATAAAAAGCTTCTATCATTAAAAGTTCCCCATACCTATAGTATGTTGGGAAACTAATATGGAATACAACAATCGCCTGACTAACAAAGTGAATAATTTTTATAACAATATAAATTCATGGTGACTATAAAACTATGAATAAAGTTTGCATAAGAAAAGCCAAATTTATAATGGTTAAATATAAACGTATCAGGTCAATTTCCCGACAAGTCAGTTTCCCGACGCCACTTTCCCGATAAATGACGTTTCAACCTCAATAAATAAATAAATAAATATATATAACTATATATATATACAAACACACACACATTCACATGCATAGATCGAGAGATGTGCCTAAGAAGGAATAAATTTTCCAAGTAAGGAATGAGAAGCAAAATTTGCGATATATAGTTTTTTAACAATTAAAGTTAAAATGTTTCAATGATTATGTGGTTAACAAATATTTTACAACAATTAAAGTGTGTAATACAGAAAAAAAAAAATAATAATAATAAACTAGAAAACCTGTAATTTCGGATATAAGTATATTTTAAACTGTTGAAGGAAAAAAAAAGTTTCTCAGTAACAATCTGGAAATATTTTTTATGTTATGAGATTTAAAACAATGAAATATAATTTGGACAAAATATTAAGGGGATGCGGAAGATGAAATCATTATTTTTACTTAGTGTATATTCTATCACATTATATAAAATGCACCGCCAAGAAATCGATTACCTTTTATCCATAGAGAACGACGCATAAAATATAATTTTAGAGATAACTGAAACTCAAGGTTGATCCAAACATTTTTTTTTTTTTTTTTTTTTTTTTTTTTTTTAATTCTTTGATATATTTTTTTTTTTTTTCTTTCGGTACAAAATCTTTTCTCAAATACGAGGTGTATGTAGAAATTAGCGAGACCATTGTTTCAAAATATTTTATTTAGAATTTAGTATTTTTTATTTTTATTAATAATCTTCAATATACATCTATCGGCACCCATCTAGTCTCCCTTCAACATTTAATTGGGAATTTTCTTGTTCGAAACAGTGCTGGAAGTCCTCTTCTGTCAGCTCTGCCATGATGAGCCCCAATATTTTTCACAACTTTAAGAGATTTAAATATTATTCTTTTGGATGTAGTTTTGATCTTGAGAAACAGATAAAAGTCGCATGGTTCAATGTCAGGTTAATAAAACGGATGTTCTAAGAGTGCAATATTGTGTTTGGCTAGTAAAACAATGGCGTCTTGAAAGACAATGCAGAATAAGCCAGCTTGTTGTCTTGGTGGAAAAGCTATGAATTCTTCTTAAAGGAAACGCTTTATTTTTATTTATTTATTTATTTATCTATTTTTAAACCTTTTAGTGAAGTTGAGCGAGAACTTCAATCGTATTCGATTACTGATCTGACGATCATATCGAATCAGATAATCGAAATATTTTCAATATTTTCATCCATTTTTGACGTAGAATGGTGATTCAAACATGAATTATTTTATAAGTCTTCTCGGATATCTTGGAAATTTTTAAACTACTCAAAATCTACACACATTATAACCATCCAATGACACTTTTTCAATAAAAAATGAGGTTTTTTTTTTTTTTTTTTTTTTTTTTGTTGAAAAACGAGTAAGTATAATATTTGAAAATATTTATCTGAAAACAGACTAGAAACCGGAGCAGTATAATACAAAAGAATGAAATTATTGAATTATTACTTTCTCTAAAAAACATTACATTTCTAAAATAGACAAAAAACTACAATAATAATTTGGTAGACAAGGAATTCTTCCTTCGCAAAAACAATATTAACCCTCCCTTTTCTAAAAAAAAAAAATGGTAATAAAATAAAGTTTGTATTTAACTTGATTTATTCCTCTCTCAGATAAAATAACATCATTGTGTAATAAGTTCAAGTCAAAATAAATTTAACATTATATTGTATTTTTATGTCCTTGATGCATATTGATAAGTAAGAAGCTTTGCTCATTCCTAACAAAAGAAAATAAAAATTTAAGTAAGGGGAAAAAAAAAAAAAAAAAAAAAAAAAACATGTTTCAACAGTAGAGGTTTTTTTATGTTTCAACACTAAACAAATTCTAGAGAAAGATAGACATTTCACTTTTGCAAAAGATGAAAATTTTCAAATGTTCAATTTCTTTTTTTTTTAAGTATTCGAACATATAGTCTTAATTTTTTTTTCTTGAATAAGTATTTGTTAAGCCATAAATTACAAAGGTCTCGAAATCTTTTTAAAAAGTATTCTGAATATTTAAAAAAAAATTATCTCTTTCAAAAGTGAAAATATCTATCTCTCTTCAGAATTTTCGTAGTGTTGAAACTTTCATTTTTTTATAGCATGCATTTGAAAGAACATATATGTACATATATTACACTTATATCATTGATGCATATTGATGTGTAACAAGCTTTGCTCATTCCTAATAAAAGAAAATAAAAATTTAAGTAAGAAAAAAAAAACATGTTTCAACAGTAGAGTCTTTTTTATTTTAAAATCCTAAAAATCGTTTTTTTTTTTTTTTCTTGCAAAGACATGCTATAAAGGAATGATAGTTTCAACACTAAACAAATTCTAGAGAAAGATAGATATTTCATTTTTGCAAAAGATGAAAATTTTCAATTTTTTTTTCTTTTAAGTATTCGTACCTATAATCTCAATTATTTGTTTTTGAATAAGTATTTGTTAAGCCATAAATTACAAAGGTCTTGAAATCTTTTTAAAAATATTCTGAATATTTAAAAAACTTCATCTCTTTTAAAAGTGAAATATCTATCTCTCTTGAGAATTTTCGTGTAGTGTTGAAACTTTCATTTTTTTATAGCATGCATTTGCAAAAACATATATGTACATATATTATACTTTAGGGCTTCAAAATAAAAAGCTTCTATCATTAAAAGTTCCCCATACCTATAGTATGGTGGGAAACTAATATGGAATACAACAATCGCCTGACTAACAAAGTGAATAATTTTTATAACAATATAAATTCATGGTGACGAATAAAACTATGAATAAAGTTTGCATAAGAAAAGCCAAATTTATAATGGTTAAATATAAACGTATCAGGTCAATTTCCCGACAAGTCAGTTTCCCGACGCCACTTTCCCGATAAATGACGTTTCAACCTCAATAAATAAATAAATAAATATATATAACTATATATATATACAAACACACACACATTCACATGCATAGATCGAGAGATGTGCCTAAGAAGGAATAAATTTTCCAAGTAAGGAATGAGAAGCAAAATTTGCGATATATAGTTTTTTAACAATTAAACTTAAAATGTTTCAATGATTATGTGGTTAACAAATATTTTACAACAATTAAAGTGTGTAATACAGAAAAAAAAATAATAATAATAAACTAGAAAACCTGTAATTTCGGATATAAGTATAATTTAAACTGTTGAAGGAAAAAAAAAGTTTATCAGTAACAATCTGGAAATATTTTTTATGTTATGAGATTTAAAACAATGAAATATAATTTGGACAAAATATTAAGGGGATGCGGAAGATGAAATCATTATTTTTACTTAGTGTATATTCTATCACATTATATAAAATGCACCGCCAAGAAATCGATTACCTTTTATCCATAGAGAACGACGCATAAAATATAATTTTAGAGATAACTGAAACTCAAGGTTGATCCAAACATTTTTTTTTTTTTTCTTTAATTCTTTGATATATATTTTTTTTTTTTTCTTTCGGTACAAAATCTTTTCTCAAATACGAGGTGTAGGTAGAAATTAGCGAGACCATTGTTTCAAAATATTTTATTTAGAATTTAGTGTTTTTTATTTTTATTAATAATCTTCAATATACATCTATCGGCACCCATCTAGTCTCCCTTCAACATTTAATTGGGAATTTTATTGTTCGAAACAGTGCTGGAAGTCCTCTTCTGTCAGCTCTGCCATGATGAGTCCCAATATTTTTCACAACTTTAAGAGATTTAAATATTATTCTTTTGGATGTAGTTTTGATCTTGAGAAACAGATAAAAGTCGCATGGTTCAATGTCAGGTTAATAAAACGGATGGTCTAAGAGTGCAATATTGTGTTTTGCTAGTAAAACAATGGCGTCTTGAAAGACAATGCAGAATAAGCCAGCTTGTTGTCTTGGTGGAAAATCTATGAATTCTTCTTAAAGGAAACGCTTTATTTTTATTTATTTATTTATTTATCTATTTTTAAACCTTTTAGTGAAGTTGAGCGAGAACTTCAATCGTATTCGATTACTGATCTGACGATCATATCGAATCAGATAATCGAAATATTTTCAATATTTTCATCCATTTTTGACGTAGAATGGTGATTCAAACATGAATTAATTTATAAGTCTTCTCGGATATCTTGGAAATTTTTAAACTACTCAAAATCTACACACATTATAACCATCCAATGACACTTTTTCAATAAAAAATGAGTTTTTTATTTATTTTTATTTATTTTTTTTTTATTGTTGAAAAACGAGTAAGTATAATATTTGAAAATATTTATCTGAAAACAGACTAGAAACCGGAGCAGTATAATACAAAAGAATGAAATTATTGAATTATTACTTTCTCTAAAAAACATTACATTTCTAAAATAGACAAAAAAATACAATAATAATTTGGTAGACAAGGAATTTTTTCTTCGCAAAAACAATATTAACCCTCCCTTTTCTAAAAAAAAAAAAATGGTAATAAAATAAAATTTGTATTTAACTTGATTTATTCCTCTCTCAGATAAAATAACATCATTGTGTAATAAGTTCAAGTCAAAATAAATTTAACATTATATTGTATTTTTATGTCCTTGATGCATATTGATAAGTAAGAAGCTTTGCTCATTCCTAACAAAAGAAAATAAAAATTTAAGTAAGGAAAAAAAAAAAAAAAACATGATTCAACAGTAGAGGTTTTTTTATGTTTCAACACTAAACAAATTCTAGAGAAAGATAGACATTTCACTTTTGCAAAAGATGAAAATTTTCAAATGTTCAATTTCTTTTTTTTTTAAGTATTCGAACATATAGTCTTAATTTTTTTTTCTTGAATAAGTATTTGTTAAGCCATAAATTACAAAGGTCTCGAAATCTTTTTAAAAAGTATTCTGAATATTTAAAAAAAAAATTATCTCTTTCAAAAGTGAAAATATCTATCTCTCTTCAGAATTTTCGTAGTGTTGAAACTTTCATTTTTTTATAGCATGCATTTGAAACAACATATATGTACATATATTACACTTATGTCATTGATGCATATTGATGTGTAACAAGCTTTGCTCATTCCTAATAAAAGAAAATAAAAATTTAAGTAAGAAAAAAAAAAAACATATTTCAACAGTAGAGTCTTTTTTATTTTAAAATCCTAAAAATCGTTTTTTTTTTTTTTTTTTTTTTTCCTTGCAAAGACATGCTATAAAGGAATGATAGTTTCAACACTAAACAAATTCTAGAGAAAGATAGATATTTCATTTTTGCAAAAGATGAAAATTTTCAATTTTTTTTTCTTTTAAGTATTCGTACCTATAATCTCAATTATTTGTTTTTGAATAAGTATTTGTTAAGCCATAAATTACAAAGGTCTTGAAATCTTTTTAAAAATATTCTGAATATTTAAAAAAATTCATCTCTTTCAAAAGTGAAATATCTATCTCTCTTGAGAATTTTCGTGTAGTGTTGAAACTTTCATTTTTTTATAGCATGCATTTGCAAAAACATATATGTACATATATTATCCTTTGGGCTTCAAAATAAAAAGCTTCTATTATTAAAAGTTCCCCATACCTATAGTATGGTGGGGAACTAATATGGAATACAACAATCGCCTGACTAACAAAGTGAATAATTTTTATAACAATATAAATTCATGGTGACGAATAAAACTATGAATAAAGTTTGCATAAGAAAAGCCAAATTTATAATGGTTAAATATAAACGTATCAGGTCAATTTCCCGACAAGTCAGTTTCCCGACGCCACTTTCCCGATAAATGACGTTTCAACCTCAATAAATAAATAAATAAATATATATAACTATATATATATACAAACACACACACATTCACATGCATAGATCGAGAGATGTGCCTAAGAAGGAATAAATTTTCCAAGTAAGGAATGAGAAGCAAAATTTGCGATATATAGTTTTTTAACAATTAAACTTAAAATGTTTCAATGATTATGTGGTTAACAAATATTTTACAACAATTAAAGTGTGTAATACAGAAAAAAAAATAATAATAATAAACTAGAAAACCTGTAATTTCGGATATAAGTATAATTTAAACTGTTGAAGGAAAAAAAAAAATTTCTCAGTAACAATCTGGAAATATTTTTTATGTTATGAGATTTAAAACAATGAAATATAATTTGGACAATATATTAAGGGGATGCGGAAGATGAAATCATTATTTTTACTTAGTGTATATTCTATCACATTATATAAAATGCACCGCCAAGAAATCGATTACCTTTTATCCATAGAGAACGACGCATAAAATATAATTTTAGAGATAACTGAAACTCAAGATTGATCCAAACATTTTTTTTTTTTTTTTTTTTTTCTTTAATTCTTTGATATATTTTTTTTTTTTTCTTTCGGTACAAAATCTTTTCTCAAATACGAGGTGTAGGTAGAAATTAGCGAGACCATTGTTTCAAAATATTTTATTTAGAATTTAGTATTTTTTATTTTTATTAATAATCTTCAATATACATCTATCGGCACCCATCTAGTCTCCCTTCAACATTTAATTGGGAATTTTATTGTTCGAAACAGTGCTGGAAGTCCTCTTCTGTCAGCTCTGCCATGATGAGTCCCAATATTTTTCACAACTTTAAGAGATTTAAATATTATTCTTTTGGATGTAGTTTTGATCTTGAGAAACAGATAAAAGTCGCATGGTTCAATGTCAGGTTAATAAAACGGATGGTCTAAGAGTGCAATATTGTGTCTTGAAAGACAATGCAGAATAAGCCAGCTTGTTGTCTTGGTGGAAAAGCTATGAATTCTTCTTAAAGGAAACGCTTTATTTTTATTTATTTATTTATTTATCTATTTTTAAACCTTTTAGTGAAGTTGAGCGAGAACTTCAATCGTATTCGATTACTGATCTGACGATCATATCGAATCAGATAATCGAAATATTTTCAATATTTTCATCCATTTTTGACGTAGAATGGTGATTCAAACATGAATTATTTTATAAGTCTTCTCGGATATCTTGGAAATTTTTAAACTACTCAAAATCTACACACATTATAACCATCTAATGACACTTTTTCAATAAAAAATGAGTTTTTTTTTTTTTTTTTTTTTTTTTTTTTTTTTTTTTTTGTTGAAAAACGAGTAAGTATAATATTTGAAAATATTTATCTGAAAACAGACTAGAAACCGGAGCAGTATAATACAAAAGAATGAAATTATTGAATTATTACTTTCTCTAAAAAACATTACATTTCTGAAATAGACAAAAAACTACAATAATAATTTGGTAGACAAGGAATTCTTCCTTCGCAAAAACAATATTAACCCTCCCTTTTCTAAAAAAAAAAAAATGGTAATAAAATAAAATTTGTATTTAACTTGATTTATTCCTCTCTCAGATAAAATAACATCATTGTGTAATAAGTTCAAGTCAAAATAAATTTAACATTATATTGTATTTTTATGTCCTTGATGCATATTGATAAGTAAGAAGCTTTGCTCATTCCTAACAAAAGAAAATAAAAATTTAAGTAAGGGAAAAAAAAAAAAAACATGTTTCAACAGTAGAGGTTTTTTTATGTTTCAACACTAAACAAATTCTAGAGAAAGATAGACATTTCACTTTTGCAAAAGATGAAAATTTTCAAATGTTCAATTTCTTTTTTTTTTAAGTATTCGAACATATAGTCTTAATTTTTTTTTCTTGAATAAGTATTTGTTAAGCCATAAATTACAAAGGTCTCGAAATCTTTTTAAAAAGTATTCTGAATATTTAAAAAAAAATTATCTCTTTCAAAAGTGAAAATATCTATCTCTCTTCAGAATTTTCGTAGTGTTGAAACTTTCATTTTTTTATAGCATGCATTTGAAAGAACATATATGTACATATATTACACTTATGTCATTGATGCATATTGATGTGTAACAAGCTTTGCTCATTCCTAATAAAAGAAAATAAAAATTTAAGTAAGGAAAAAAAAAAAACATGTTTCAACAGTAGAGTCTTTTTTATTTTAAAATCCTAAAAATCGTTTTTTTTTTTTTTTTTTTTTTTTTTCTTGCAAAGACATGCTATAAAGGAATGATAGTTTCAACACTAAACAAATTCTAGAGAAAGATAGATATTTCATTTTTGCAAAAGATGAAAAATTTCAATTTTTTTTTCTTTTAAGTGTTCGTACCTATAATCTCAATTATTTGTTTTTGAATTAGTATTTGTTAAGCCATAAATTACAAAGGTCTTGAAATCTTTTTAAAAATATTCTGAACATTTAAAAAAATTCATCTCTTTCAAAAGTGAAATATCTATCTCTCTTGAGAATTTTCGTGTAGTGTTGAAACTTTCATTTTTTTATAGCATGCATTTGCAAAAACATATATGTACATATATTATACTTTAGGGCTTCAAAATAAAAAGCTTCTATCATTAAAAGTTCCCCATACCTATAGTATGGTGGGGAACTAATATGGAATACAACAATCGCCTGACTAACAAAGTGAATAATTTTTATAACAATATAAATTCATGGTGACGAATAAAACTATGAATAAAGTTTGCATAAGAAAAGCCAAATTTATAATGGTTAAATATAAACGTATCAGGTCAATTTCCCGACAAGTCAGTTTCCCGACGCCACTTTCTTGATAAATGACGTTTCAACCTCAATAAATAAATAAATAAATATATATAACTATATATATATACAAACACACACACATTCACATGCATAGATCGAGAGATGTGCCTAAGAAGGAATAAATTTTCCAAGTAAGGAATGAGAAGCAAAATTTGCGATATATAGTTTTTTAACAATTAAAGTTAAAATGTTTCAATGATTATGTGGTTAACAAATATTTTACAACAATTAAAGTGTGTAATACAGAAAAAAAATAATAATAATAAACTAGAAAACCTGTAATTTCGGATATAAGTATATTTTAAACTGTTGAAGGAAAAAAAAAAGTTTCTCAGTAACAATCTTTAAATATTTTTTATGTTATGAGATTCAAAACAATGAAATATAATTTGGACAAAATATTAAGGGGATGCGGAAGATGAAATCATTATTTTTACTTAGTGTATATTCTATCACATTATATAAAATGTACCGCCAAGAAATCGATTACCTTTTATCCATAGAGAACGACGCATAAAATATAATTTTAGAGATAACTGAAACTCAAGGTTGATCCAAACATTTTTTTTTTTTTTTTTCTTTAATTCTTTGATATTTTTTTTTTTTTTTCTTTCGGTACAAAATCTTTTCTCAAATACGAGGTGTAGGTAGAAATTAGCGAGACCATTGTTTCAAAATATTTTATTTAGAATTTAGTGTTTTTTATTTTTATTAATAATCTTCAATATACATCTATCTCCCTTCAACATTTAATTGGGAATTTTATTGTTCGAAACAGTGCTGGAAGTCCTCTTCTGTCAGCTCTGCCATGATGAGTCCCAATATTTTTCACAACTTTAAGAGATTTAAATATTATTCTTTTGGATGTAGTTTTGATCTTGAGAAACAGATAAAAGTCGCATGGTTCAATGTCAGGTTAATAAAACGGATGGTCTAAGAGTGCAATATTGTGTTTGGCTAGTAAAACAATGGCGTCTTGAAAGACAATGCAGAATAAGCCAGCTTGTTGTCTTGGTGGAAAATCTATGAATTCTTCTTAAAGGAAACGCTTTATTTTTATTTATTTATTTATTTATCTATTTTTAAACCTTTTAGTGAAGTTGAGCGAGAACTTCAATCGTATTCGATTACTGATCTGACGATCATATCGAATCAGATAATCGAAATATTTTCAATATTTTCATCCATTTTTGACGTAGAATGGTGATTCAAACATGAATTAATTTATAAGTCTTCTCGGATATCTTGGAAATTTTTAAACTACTCAAAATCTACACACATTATAACCATCCAATGACACTTTTTCAATAAAAAATGAGTTTTTTATTTATTTTTATTTATTTTTTTTTTATTGTTGAAAAACGAGTAAGTATAATATTTGAAAATATTTATCTGAAAACAGACTAGAAACCGGAGCAGTATAATACAAAAGAATGAAATTATTGAATTATTACTTTCTCTAAAAAACATTACATTTCTAAAATAGACAAAAAAATACAATAATAATTTGGTAGACAAGGAATTTTTTCTTCGCAAAAACAATATTAACCCTCCCTTTTCTAAAAAAAAAAAAATGGTAATAAAATAAAATTTGTATTTAACTTGATTTATTCCTCTCTCAGATAAAATAACATCATTGTGTAATAAGTTCAAGTCAAAATAAATTTAACATTATATTGTATTTTTATGTCCTTGATGCATATTGATAAGTAAGAAGCTTTGCTCATTCCTAACAAAAGAAAATAAAAATTTAAGTAAGGAAAAAAAAAAAAAAAAACATGATTCAACAGTAGAGGTTTTTTTATGTTTCAACACTAAACAAATTCTAGAGAAAGATAGACATTTCACTTTTGCAAAAGATGAAAATTTTCAAATGTTCAATTTCTTTTTTTTTTAAGTATTCGAACATATAGTCTTAATTTTTTTTTCTTGAATAAGTATTTGTTAAGCCATAAATTACAAAGGTCTCGAAATCTTTTTAAAAAGTATTCTGAATATTTAAAAAAAAAATTATCTCTTTCAAAAGTGAAAATATCTATCTCTCTTCAGAATTTTCGTAGTGTTGAAACTTTCATTTTTTTATAGCATGCATTTGAAACAACATATATGTACATATATTACACTTATGTCATTGATGCATATTGATGTGTAACAAGCTTTGCTCATTCCTAATAAAAGAAAATAAAAATTTAAGTAAGAAAAAAAAAAACATATTTCAACAGTAGAGTCTTTTTTATTTTAAAATCCTAAAAATCGTTTTTTTTTTTTTTTTTTTTTTTCCTTGCAAAGACATGCTATAAAGGAATGATAGTTTCAACACTAAACAAATTCTAGAGAAAGATAGATATTTCATTTTTGCAAAAGATGAAAATTTTCAATTTTTTTTTCTTTTAAGTATTCGTACCTATAATCTCAATTATTTGTTTTTGAATAAGTATTTGTTAAGCCATAAATTACAAAGGTCTTGAAATCTTTTTAAAAATATTCTGAATATTTAAAAAAATTCATCTCTTTCAAAAGTGAAATATCTATCTCTCTTGAGAATTTTCGTGTAGTGTTGAAACTTTCATTTTTTTATAGCATGCATTTGCAAAAACATATATGTACATATATTATCCTTTGGGCTTCAAAATAAAAAGCTTCTATTATTAAAAGTTCCCCATACCTATAGTATGGTGGGGAACTAATATGGAATACAACAATCGCCTGACTAACAAAGTGAATAATTTTTATAACAATATAAATTCATGGTGACGAATAAAACTATGAATAAAGTTTGCATAAGAAAAGCCAAATTTATAATGGTTAAATATAAACGTATCAGGTCAATTTCCCGACAAGTCAGTTTCCCGACGCCACTTTCCCGATAAATGACGTTTCAACCTCAATAAATAAATAAATAAATATATATAACTATATATATATACAAACACACACACATTCACATGCATAGATCGAGAGATGTGCCTAAGAAGGAATAAATTTTCCAAGTAAGGAATGAGAAGCAAAATTTGCGATATATAGTTTTTTAACAATTAAACTTAAAATGTTTCAATGATTATGTGGTTAACAAATATTTTACAACAATTAAAGTGTGTAATACAGAAAAAAAAATAATAATAATAAACTAGAAAACCTGTAATTTCGGATATAAGTATAATTTAAACTGTTGAAGGAAAAAAAAAGTTTCTCAGTAACAATCTGGAAATATTTTTTATGTTATGAGATTTAAAACAATGAAATATAATTTGGACAATATATTAAGGGGATGCGGAAGATGAAATCATTATTTTTACTTAGTGTATATTCTATCACATTATATAAAATGCACCGCCAAGAAATCGATTACCTTTTATCCATAGAGAACGACGCATAAAATATAATTTTAGAGATAACTGAAACTCAAGATTGATCCAAACATTTTTTTTTTTTTTTTTTTTTTCTTTAATTCTTTGATATATATTTTTTTTTTTTTCTTTCGGTACAAAATCTTTTCTCAAATACGAGGTGTAGGTAGAAATTAGCGAGACCATTGTTTCAAAATATTTTATTTAGAATTTAGTATTTTTTATTTTTATTAATAATCTTCAATATACATCTATCGGCACCCATCTAGTCTCCCTTCAACATTTAATTGGGAATTTTATTGTTCGAAACAGTGCTGGAAGTCCTCTTCTGTCAGCTCTGCCATGATGAGTCCCAATATTTTTCACAACTTTAAGAGATTTAAATATTATTCTTTTGGATGTAGTTTTGATCTTGAGAAACAGATAAAAGTCGCATGGTTCAATGTCAGGTTAATAAAACGGATGGTCTAAGAGTGCAATATTGTGTCTTGAAAGACAATGCAGAATAAGCCAGCTTGTTGTCTTGGTGGAAAAGCTATGAATTCTTCTTAAAGGAAACGCTTTATTTTTATTTATTTATTTATTTATCTATTTTTAAACCTTTTAGTGAAGTTGAGCGAGAACTTCAATCGTATTCGATTACTAATCTGACGATCATATCGAATCAGATAATCGAAATATTTTCAATATTTTCATCCATTTTTGACGTAGAATGGTGATTCAAACATGAATTATTTTATAAGTCTTCTCGGATATCTTGGAAATTTTTAAACTACTCAAAATCTACACACATTATAACCATCTAATGACACTTTTTCAATAAAAAATGAGTTTTTTTTTTTTTTTTTTTTTTTTTTTGTTGAAAAACGAGTAAGTATAATATTTGAAAATATTTATCTGAAAACAGACTAGAAACCGGAGCAGTATAATACAAAAGAATGAAATTATTGAATTATTACTTTCTCTAAAAAACATTACATTTCTGAAATAGACAAAAAACTACAATAATAATTTGGTAGACAAGGAATTCTTCCTTCGCAAAAACAATATTAACCCTCCCTTTTCTAAAAAAAAAAAAATGGTAATAAAATAAAATTTGTATTTAACTTGATTTATTCCTCTCTCAGATAAAATAACATCATTGTGTAATAAGTTCAAGTCAAAATAAATTTAACATTATATTGTATTTTTATGTCCTTGATGCATATTGATAAGTAAGAAGCTTTGCTCATTCCTAACAAAAGAAAATAAAAATTTAAGTAAGGGAAAAAAAAAAAAAAACATGTTTCAACAGTAGAGGTTTTTTTATGTTTCAACACTAAACAAATTCTAGAGAAAGATAGACATTTCACTTTTGCAAAAGATGAAAATTTTCAAATGTTCAATTTCTTTTTTTTTTAAGTATTCGAACATATAGTCTTAATTTTTTTTTCTTGAATAAGTATTTGTTAAGCCATAAATTACAAAGGTCTCGAAATCTTTTTAAAAAGTATTCTGAATATTTAAAAAAAAATTATCTCTTTCAAAAGTGAAAATATCTATCTCTCTTCAGAATTTTCGTAGTGTTGAAACTTTCATTTTTTTATAGCATGCATTTGAAAGAACATATATGTACATATATTACACTTATGTCATTGATGCATATTGATGTGTAACAAGCTTTGCTCATTCCTAATAAAAGAAAATAAAAATTTAAGTAAGGAAAAAAAAAAACATGTTTCAACAGTAGAGTCTTTTTTATTTTAAAATCCTAAAAATCGTTTTTTTTTTTTTTTTTTTTTTTTTTCTTGCAAAGACATGCTATAAAGGAATGATAGTTTCAACACTAAACAAATTCTAGAGAAAGATAGATATTTCATTTTTGCAAAAGATGAAAAATTTCAATTTTTTTTTCTTTTAAGTGTTCGTACCTATAATCTCAATTATTTGTTTTTGAATTAGTATTTGTTAAGCCATAAATTACAAAGGTCTTGAAATCTTTTTAAAAATATTCTGAACATTTAAAAAAATTCATCTCTTTCAAAAGTGAAATATCTATCTCTCTTGAGAATTTTCGTGTAGTGTTGAAACTTTCATTTTTTTATAGCATGCATTTGCAAAAACATATATGTACATATATTATACTTTAGGGCTTCAAAATAAAAAGCTTCTATCATTAAAAGTTCCCCATACCTATAGTATGGTGGGGAACTAATATGGAATACAACAATCGCCTGACTAACAAAGTGAATAATTTTTATAACAATATAAATTCATGGTGACGAATAAAACTATGAATAAAGTTTGCATAAGAAAAGCCAAATTTATAATGGTTAAATATAAACGTATCAGGTCAATTTCCCGACAAGTCAGTTTCCCGACGCCACTTTCTTGATAAATGACGTTTCAACCTCAATAAATAAATAAATAAATATATATAACTATATATATATACAAACACACACACATTCACATGCATAGATCGAGAGATGTGCCTAAGAAGGAATAAATTTTCCAAGTAAGGAATGAGAAGCAAAATTTGCGATATATAGTTTTTTAACAATTAAAGTTAAAATGTTTCAATGATTATGTGGTTAACAAATATTTTACAACAATTAAAGTGTGTAATACAGAAAAAAAATAATAATAATAAACTAGAAAACCTGTAATTTCGGATATAAGTATATTTTAAACTGTTGAAGGAAAAAAAAAAGTTTCTCAGTAACAATCTTTAAATATTTTTTATGTTATGAGATTCAAAACAATGAAATATAATTTGGACAAAATATTAAGGGGATGCGGAAGATGAAATCATTATTTTTACTTAGTGTATATTCTATCACATTATATAAAATGTACCGCCAAGAAATCGATTACCTTTTATCCATAGAGAACGACGCATAAAATATAATTTTAGAGATAACTGAAACTCAAGGTTGATCCAAACATTTTTTTTTTTTTTTTCTTTAATTCTTTGATATTTTTTTTTTTTTTTCTTTCGGTACAAAATCTTTTCTCAAATACGAGGTGTAGGTAGAAATTAGCGAGACCATTGTTTCAAAATATTTTATTTAGAATTTAGTGTTTTTTATTTTTATTAATAATCTTCAATATACATCTATCTCCCTTCAACATTTAATTGGGAATTTTATTGTTCGAAACAGTGCTGGAAGTCCTCTTCTGTCAGCTCTGCCATGATGAGTCCCAATATTTTTCACAACTTTAAGAGATTTAAATATTATTCTTTTGGATGTAGTTTTGATCTTGAGAAACAGATAAAAGTCGCATGGTTCAATGTCAGGTTAATAAAACGGATGGTCTAAGAGTGCAATATTGTGTTTGGCTAGTAAAACAATGGCGTCTTGAAAGACAATGCAGAATAAGCCAGCTTGTTGTCTTGGTGGAAAAGCTATGAATTCTTCTTAAAGGAAACGCTTTATTTTTATTTATTTATTTATTTATCTATTTTTAAACCTTTTAGTGAAGTTGAGCGAGAACTTCAATCGTATTCGATTACTGATCTGACGATCATATCGAATCAGATAATCGAAATATTTTCAATATTTTCATCCATTTTTGACGTAGAATGGTGATTCAAACATGAATTATTTTATAAGTCTTCTCGGATATCTTGGAAATTTTTAAACTACTCAAAATCTACACACATTATAACCATCCAATGACACTTTTTCAATAAAAAATGAGTTTTTTATTTATTTTTATTTATTTTTTTTTTATTGTTGAAAAACGAGTAAGTATAATATTTGAAAATATTTATCTGAAAACAGACTAGAAACCGGAGCAGTATAATACAAAAGAATGAAATTATTGAATTATTACTTTCTCTAAAAAACATTACATTTCTGAAATAGACAAAAAACTACAATAATAATTTGGTAGACAAGGAATTCTTCCTTCGCAAAAACAATATTAACCCTCCCTTTTCTAAAAAAAAAAAAAAATGGTAATAAAATAAAATTTGTATTTAACTTGATTTATTCCTCTCTCAGATAAAATAACATCATTGTGTAATAAGTTCAAGTCAAAATAAATTTAACATTATATTGTATTTTTATGTCCTTGATGCATATTGATAAGTAAGAAGCTTTGCTCATTCCTAACAAAAGAAAATAAAAATTTAAGTAAGAGGAAAAAAAAAAAAAAAAAAAAAAAAAAACATGTTTCAACAGTGGAGGTTTTTTTATGTTTCAACACTAAACAAATTCTAGAGAAAGATAGACATTTCACTTTTGCAAAAGATGAAAATTTTCAAATGTTCAATTTCTTTTTTTTTTAAGTATTCGAACATATAGTCTTAATTTTTTTTTCTTGAATAAGTATTTGTTAAGCCATAAATTACAAAGGTCTCGAAATCTTTTTAAAAAGTATTCTGAATATTTAAAAAAAAAATTATCTCTTTCAAAAGTGAAAATATCTATCTCTCTTCAGAATTTTCGTAGTGTTGAAACTTTCATTTTTTTATAGCATGCATTTGAAACAACATATATGTACATATATTACACTTATGTCATTGATGCATATTGATGTGTAACAAGCTTTGCTCATTCCTAATAAAAGAAAATAAAAATTTAAGTAAGAAAAAAAAAAACATATTTCAACAGTAGAGTCTTTTTTATTTTAAAATCCTAAAAATCGTTTTTTTTTTTTTTTTTTTTTTTTCCTTGCAAAGACATGCTATAAAGGAATGATAGTTTCAACACTAAACAAATTCTAGAGAAAGATAGATATTTCATTTTTGCAAAAGATGAAAATTTTCAATTTTTTTTTCTTTTAAGTATTCGTACCTATAATCTCAATTATTTGTTTTTGAATAAGTATTTGTTAAGCCATAAATTACAAAGGTCTTGAAATCTTTTTAAAAATATTCTGAATATTTAAAAAAATTCATCTCTTTCAAAAGTGAAATATCTATCTCTCTTGAGAATTTTCGTGTAGTGTTGAAACTTTCATTTTTTTATAGCATGCATTTGCAAAAACATATATGTACATATATTATCCTTTGGGCTTCAAAATAAAAAGCTTCTATTATTAAAAGTTCCCCATACCTATAGTATGGTGGGGAACTAATATGGAATACAACAATCGCCTGACTAACAAAGTGAATAATTTTTATAACAATATAAATTCATGGTGACGAATAAAACTATGAATAAAGTTTGCATAAGAAAAGCCAAATTTATAATGGTTAAATATAAACGTATCAGGTCAATTTCCCGACAAGTCAGTTTCCCGACGCCACTTTCCCGATAAATGACGTTTCAACCTCAATAAATAAATAAATAAATATATATAACTATATATATATACAAACACACACACATTCACATGCATAGATCGAGAGATGTGCCTAAGAAGGAATAAATTTTCCAAGTAAGGAATGAGAAGCAAAATTTGCGATATATAGTTTTTTAACAATTAAACTTAAAATGTTTCAATGATTATGTGGTTAACAAATATTTTACAACAATTAAAGTGTGTAATACAGAAAAAAAAATAATAATAATAAACTAGAAAACCTGTAATTTCGGATATAAGTATAATTTAAACTGTTGAAGGAAAAAAAAAGTTTCTCAGTAACAATCTGGAAATATTTTTTATGTTATGAGATTTAAAACAATGAAATATAATTTGGACAATATATTAAGGGGATGCGGAAGATGAAATCATTATTTTTACTTAGTGTATATTCTATCACATTATATAAAATGCACCGCCAAGAAATCGATTACCTTTTATCCATAGAGAACGACGCATAAAATATAATTTTAGAGATAACTGAAACTCAAGATTGATCCAAACATTTTTTTTTTTTTTTTTTTTCTTTAATTCTTTGATATATTTTTTTTTTTTTTCTTTCGGTACAAAATCTTTTCTCAAATACGAGGTGTAGGTAGAAATTAGCGAGACCATTGTTTCAAAATATTTTATTTAGAATTTAGTATTTTTTATTTTTATTAATAATCTTCAATATACATCTATCGGCACCCATCTAGTCTCCCTTCAACATTTAATTGGGAATTTTATTGTTCGAAACAGTGCTGGAAGTCCTCTTCTGTCAGCTCTGCCATGATGAGTCCCAATATTTTTCACAACTTTAAGAGATTTAAATATTATTCTTTTGGATGTAGTTTTGATCTTGAGAAACAGATAAAAGTCGCATGGTTCAATGTCAGGTTAATAAAACGGATGGTCTAAGAGTGCAATATTGTGTCTTGAAAGACAATGCAGAATAAGCCAGCTTGTTGTCTTGGTGGAAAAGCTATGAATTCTTCTTAAAGGAAACGCTTTATTTTTATTTATTTATTTATTTATCTATTTTTAAACCTTTTAGTGAAGTTGAGCGAGAACTTCAATCGTATTCGATTACTGATCTGACGATCATATCGAATCAGATAATCGAAATATTTTCAATATTTTCATCCATTTTTGACGTAGAATGGTGATTCAAACATGAATTATTTTATAAGTCTTCTCGGATATCTTGGAAATTTTTAAACTACTCAAAATCTACACACATTATAACCATCTAATGACACTTTTTCAATAAAAAATGAGTTTTTTTTTTTTTTTTTTTTTTTTTTTTGAAAAACGAGTAAGTATAATATTTGAAAATATTTATCTGAAAACAGACTAGAAACCGGAGCAGTATAATACAAAAGAATGAAATTATTGAATTATTACTTTCTCTAAAAAACATTACATTTCTGAAATAGACAAAAAACTACAATAATAATTTGGTAGACAAGGAATTCTTCCTTCGCAAAAACAATATTAACCCTCCCTTTTCTAAAAAAAAAAAAAATGGTAATAAAATAAAATTTGTATTTAACTTGATTTATTCCTCTCTCAGATAAAATAACATCATTGTGTAATAAGTTCAAGTCAAAATAAATTTAACATTATATTGTATTTTTATGTCCTTGATGCATATTGATAAGTAAGAAGCTTTGCTCATTCCTAACAAAAGAAAATAAAAATTTAAGTAAGGGAAAAAAAAAAAAAAACATGTTTCAACAGTAGAGGTTTTTTTATGTTTCAACACTAAACAAATTCTAGAGAAAGATAGACATTTCACTTTTGCAAAAGATGAAAATTTTCAAATGTTCAATTTCTTTTTTTTTTAAGTATTCGAACATATAGTCTTAATTTTTTTTTCTTGAATAAGTATTTGTTAAGCCATAAATTACAAAGGTCTCGAAATCTTTTTAAAAAGTATTCTGAATATTTAAAAAAAAATTATCTCTTTCAAAAGTGAAAATATCTATCTCTCTTCAGAATTTTCGTAGTGTTGAAACTTTCATTTTTTTATAGCATGCATTTGAAAGAACATATATGTACATATATTACACTTATGTCATTGATGCATATTGATGTGTAACAAGCTTTGCTCATTCCTAATAAAAGAAAATAAAAATTTAAGTAAGGAAAAAAAAAAACATGTTTCAACAGTAGAGTCTTTTTTATTTTAAAATCCTAAAAATCGTTTTTTTTTTTTTTTTTTTTTTTTTTTCTTGCAAAGACATGCTATAAAGGAATGATAGTTTCAACACTAAACAAATTCTAGAGAAAGATAGATATTTCATTTTTGCAAAAGATGAAAAATTTCAATTTTTTTTTCTTTTAAGTGTTCGTACCTATAATCTCAATTATTTGTTTTTGAATTAGTATTTGTTAAGCCATAAATTACAAAGGTCTTGAAATCTTTTTAAAAATATTCTGAACATTTAAAAAAATTCATCTCTTTCAAAAGTGAAATATCTATCTCTCTTGAGAATTTTCGTGTAGTGTTGAAACTTTCATTTTTTTATAGCATGCATTTGCAAAAACATATATGTACATATATTATACTTTAGGGCTTCAAAATAAAAAGCTTCTATCATTAAAAGTTCCCCATACCTATAGTATGGTGGGGAACTAATATGGAATACAACAATCGCCTGACTAACAAAGTGAATAATTTTTATAACAATATAAATTCATGGTGACGAATAAAACTATGAATAAAGTTTGCATAAGAAAAGCCAAATTTATAATGGTTAAATATAAACGTATCAGGTCAATTTCCCGACAAGTCAGTTTCCCGACGCCACTTTCTTGATAAATGACGTTTCAACCTCAATAAATAAATAAATAAATATATATAACTATATATATATACAAACACACACACATTCACATGCATAGATCGAGAGATGTGCCTAAGAAGGAATAAATTTTCCAAGTAAGGAATGAGAAGCAAAATTTGCGATATATAGTTTTTTAACAATTAAAGTTAAAATGTTTCAATGATTATGTGGTTAACAAATATTTTACAACAATTAAAGTGTGTAATACAGAAAAAAAATAATAATAATAAACTAGAAAACCTGTAATTTCGGATATAAGTATATTTTAAACTGTTGAAGGAAAAAAAAAAGTTTCTCAGTAACAATCTTTAAATATTTTTTATGTTATGAGATTCAAAACAATGAAATATAATTTGGACAAAATATTAAGGGGATGCGGAAGATGAAATCATTATTTTTACTTAGTGTATATTCTATCACATTATATAAAATGTACCGCCAAGAAATCGATTACCTTTTATCCATAGAGAACGACGCATAAAATATAATTTTAGAGATAACTGAAACTCAAGGTTGATCCAAACATTTTTTTTTTTTTTTTCTTTAATTCTTTGATATTTTTTTTTTTTTTTCTTTCGGTACAAAATCTTTTCTCAAATACGAGGTGTAGGTAGAAATTAGCGAGACCATTGTTTCAAAATATTTTATTTAGAATTTAGTGTTTTTTATTTTTATTAATAATCTTCAATATACATCTATCTCCCTTCAACATTTAATTGGGAATTTTATTGTTCGAAACAGTGCTGGAAGTCCTCTTCTGTCAGCTCTGCCATGATGAGTCCCAATATTTTTCACAACTTTAAGAGATTTAAATATTATTCTTTTGGATGTAGTTTTGATCTTGAGAAACAGATAAAAGTCGCATGGTTCAATGTCAGGTTAATAAAACGGATGGTCTAAGAGTGCAATATTGTGTTTGGCTAGTAAAACAATGGCGTCTTGAAAGACAATGCAGAATAAGCCAGCTTGTTGTCTTGGTGGAAAAGCTATGAATTCTTCTTAAAGGAAACGCTTTATTTTTATTTATTTATTTATTTATCTATTTTTAAACCTTTTAGTGAAGTTGAGCGAGAACTTCAATCGTATTCGATTACTGATCTGACGATCATATCGAATCAGATAATCGAAATATTTTCAATATTTTCATCCATTTTTGACGTAGAATGGTGATTCAAACATGAATTATTTTATAAGTCTTCTCGGATATCTTGGAAATTTTTAAACTACTCAAAATCTACACACATTATAACCATCCAATGACACTTTTTCAATAAAAAATGAGTTTTTTATTTATTTTTATTTATTTTTTTTTTATTGTTGAAAAACGAGTAAGTATAATATTTGAAAATATTTATCTGAAAACAGACTAGAAACCGGAGCAGTATAATACAAAAGAATGAAATTATTGAATTATTACTTTCTCTAAAAAACATTACATTTCTGAAATAGACAAAAAACTACAATAATAATTTGGTAGACAAGGAATTCTTCCTTCGCAAAAACAATATTAACCCTCCCTTTTCTAAAAAAAAAAAAAAATGGTAATAAAATAAAATTTGTATTTAACTTGATTTATTCCTCTCTCAGATAAAATAACATCATTGTGTAATAAGTTCAAGTCAAAATAAATTTAACATTATATTGTATTTTTATGTCCTTGATGCATATTGATAAGTAAGAAGCTTTGCTCATTCCTAACAAAAGAAAATAAAAATTTAAGTAAGAGGAAAAAAAAAAAAAAAAAAAAAAAAAAAACATGTTTCAACAGTGGAGGTTTTTTTATGTTTCAACACTAAACAAATTCTAGAGAAAGATAGACATTTCACTTTTGCAAAAGATGAAAATTTTCAAATGTTCAATTTCTTTTTTTTTTAAGTATTCGAACATATAGTCTTAATTTTTTTTTCTTGAATAAGTATTTGTTAAGCCATAAATTACAAAGGTCTCGAAATCTTTTTAAAAAGTATTCTGAATATTTAAAAAAAAAATTATCTCTTTCAAAAGTGAAAATATCTATCTCTCTTCAGAATTTTCGTAGTGTTGAAACTTTCATTTTTTTATAGCATGCATTTGAAACAACATATATGTACATATATTACACTTATGTCATTGATGCATATTGATGTGTAACAAGCTTTGCTCATTCCTAATAAAAGAAAATAAAAATTTAAGTAAGAAAAAAAAAAACATATTTCAACAGTAGAGTCTTTTTTATTTTAAAATCCTAAAAATCGTTTTTTTTTTTTTTTTTTTTTTCTTGCAAAGACATGCTATAAAGGAATGATAGTTTCAACACTAAACAAATTCTAGAGAAAGATAGATATTTCATTTTTGCAAAAGATGAAAATTTTCAATTTTTTTTTCTTTTAAGTATTCGTACCTATAATCTCAATTATTTGCATTTGAATAAGTATTTGTTAAGCCATAAATTACAAAGGTCTTGAAATCTTTTTAAAAATATTCTGAATATTTAAAAAAATTCACCTCTTTCAAAAGTGAAATATCTATCTCTCTTGAGAATTTTCGTGTAGTGTTGAAACTTTCATTTTTTTATAGCATGCATTTACAAAAACATATATGTACATATATTATCCTTTGGGCTTCAAAATAAAAAGCTTCTATTATTAAAAGTTCCCCATACCTATAGTATGGTGGGGAACTAATATGGAATACAACAATCGCCTGACTAACAAAGTGAATAATTTTTATAACAATATAAATTCATGGTGACGAATAAAACTATGAATAAAGTTTGCATAAGAAAAGCCAAATTTATAATGGTTAAATATAAACGTATCAGGTCAATTTCCCGACAAGTCAGTTTCCCGACGCCACTTTCTTGATAAATGACGTTTCAACCTCAATAAATAAATAAATAAATATATATAACTATATATATATACAAACACACACACATTCACATGCATAGATCGAGAGATGTGCCTAAGAAGGAATAAATTTTCCAAGTAAGGAATGAGAAGCAAAATTTGCGATATATAGTTTTTTAACAATTAAAGTTAAAATGTTTCAATGATTATGTGGTTAACAAATATTTTACAACAATTAAAGTGTGTAATACAGAAAAAAAATAATAATAATAAACTAGAAAACCTGTAATTTCGGATATAAGTATATTTTAAACTGTTGAAGGAAAAAAAAAAGTTTCTCAGTAACAATCTTTAAATATTTTTTATGTTATGAGATTCAAAACAATGAAATATAATTTGGACAAAATATTAAGGGGATGCGGAAGATGAAATCATTATTTTTACTTAGTGTATATTCTATCACATTATATAAAATGTACCGCCAAGAAATCGATTACCTTTTATCCATAGAGAACGACGCATAAAATATAATTTTAGAGATAACTGAAACTCAAGGTTGATCCAAACATTTTTTTTTTTTTTTTCTTTAATTCTTTGATATTTTTTTTTTTTTTTCTTTCGGTACAAAATCTTTTCTCAAATACGAGGTGTAGGTAGAAATTAGCGAGACCATTGTTTCAAAATATTTTATTTAGAATTTAGTGTTTTTTATTTTTATTAATAATCTTCAATATACATCTATCTCCCTTCAACATTTAATTGGGAATTTTATTGTTCGAAACAGTGCTGGAAGTCCTCTTCTGTCAGCTCTGCCATGATGAGTCCCAATATTTTTCACAACTTTAAGAGATTTAAATATTATTCTTTTGGATGTAGTTTTGATCTTGAGAAACAGATAAAAGTCGCATGGTTCAATGTCAGGTTAATAAAACGGATGGTCTAAGAGTGCAATATTGTGTTTGGCTAGTAAAACAATGGCGTCTTGAAAGACAATGCAGAATAAGCCAGCTTGTTGTCTTGGTGGAAAAGCTATGAATTCTTCTTAAAGGAAACGCTTTATTTTTATTTATTTATTTATTTATCTATTTTTAAACCTTTTAGTGAAGTTGAGCGAGAACTTCAATCGTATTCGATTACTGATCTGACGATCATATCGAATCAGATAATCGAAATATTTTCAATATTTTCATCCATTTTTGACGTAGAATGGTGATTCAAACATGAATTATTTTATAAGTCTTCTCGGATATCTTGGAAATTTTTAAACTACTCAAAATCTACACACATTATAACCATCCAATGACACTTTTTCAATAAAAAATGAGTTTTTTATTTATTTTTATTTATTTTTTTTTTATTGTTGAAAAACGAGTAAGTATAATATTTGAAAATATTTATCTGAAAACAGACTAGAAACCGGAGCAGTATAATACAAAAGAATGAAATTATTGAATTATTACTTTCTCTAAAAAACATTACATTTCTGAAATAGACAAAAAACTACAATAATAATTTGGTAGACAAGGAATTCTTCCTTCGCAAAAACAATATTAACCCTCCCTTTTCTAAAAAAAAAAAAAAATGGTAATAAAATAAAATTTGTATTTAACTTGATTTATTCCTCTCTCAGATAAAATAACATCATTGTGTAATAAGTTCAAGTCAAAATAAATTTAACATTATATTGTATTTTTATGTCCTTGATGCATATTGATAAGTAAGAAGCTTTGCTCATTCCTAACAAAAGAAAATAAAAATTTAAGTAAGAGGAAAAAAAAAAAAAAAAAAAAAAAAAAACATGTTTCAACAGTGGAGGTTTTTTTATGTTTCAACACTAAACAAATTCTAGAGAAAGATAGACATTTCACTTTTGCAAAAGATGAAAATTTTCAAATGTTCAATTTCTTTTTTTTTTAAGTATTCGAACATATAGTCTTAATTTTTTTTTCTTGAATAAGTATTTGTTAAGCCATAAATTACAAAGGTCTCGAAATCTTTTTAAAAAGTATTCTGAATATTTAAAAAAAAAATTATCTCTTTCAAAAGTGAAAATATCTATCTCTCTTCAGAATTTTCGTAGTGTTGAAACTTTCATTTTTTTATAGCATGCATTTGAAACAACATATATGTACATATATTACACTTATGTCATTGATGCATATTGATGTGTAACAAGCTTTGCTCATTCCTAATAAAAGAAAATAAAAATTTAAGTAAGAAAAAAAAAAACATATTTCAACAGTAGAGTCTTTTTTATTTTAAAATCCTAAAAATCGTTTTTTTTTTTTTTTTTTTTTTTCTTGCAAAGACATGCTATAAAGGAATGATAGTTTCAACACTAAACAAATTCTAGAGAAAGATAGATATTTCATTTTTGCAAAAGATGAAAATTTTCAATTTTTTTTTCTTTTAAGTATTCGTACCTATAATCTCAATTATTTGCATTTGAATAAGTATTTGTTAAGCCATAAATTACAAAGGTCTTGAAATCTTTTTAAAAATATTCTGAATATTTAAAAAAATTCACCTCTTTCAAAAGTGAAATATCTATCTCTCTTGAGAATTTTCGTGTAGTGTTGAAACTTTCATTTTTTTATAGCATGCATTTACAAAAACATATATGTACATATATTATCCTTTGGGCTTCAAAATAAAAAGCTTCTATTATTAAAAGTTCCCCATACCTATAGTATGGTGGGGAACTAATATGGAATACAACAATCGCCTGACTAACAAAGTGAATAATTTTTATAACAATATAAATTCATGGTGACGAATAAAACTATGAATAAAGTTTGCATAAGAAAAGCCAAATTTATAATGGTTAAATATAAACGTATCAGGTCAATTTCCCGACAAGTCAGTTTCCCGACGCCACTTTCCCGATAAATGACGTTTCAACCTCAATAAATAAATAAATAAATATATATAACTATATATATATACAAACACACACACATTCACATGCATAGATCGAGAGATGTGCCTAAGAAGGAATAAATTTTCCAAGTAAGGAATGAGAAGCAAAATTTCCGATATATAGTTTTTTAACTATTAAAGTTAAAATGTTTCAATGATTATGTGGTTAACAAATATTTTACAACAATTAAAGTGTGTAATACAGAAAAAAAATAATAATAATAAACTAGAAAACCTGTAATTTCGGATATAAGTATATTTTAAACTGTTGAAGGAAAAAAAAAAGTTTCTCAGTAACAATCTGGAAATATTTTTTATGTTATGAGATTTAAAACAATGAAATATAATTTGGACAAAATATTAAGGGGATGCGGGAGATGAAATCATTATTTTTACTTAGTGTATATTCTATCACATTATATAAAATGCACCGCCAAGAAATCGATTACCTTTTATCCATAGAGAACGACGCATAAAATATAATTTTAGAGATAACTGAAACTCAAGGTTGATCCAAATAATTTTTTTTTTTTTTTTTTTTTTTTTAATCCTTTAATATTTTTTTTTTTTTTTTCTTTCGGTACAAAATCTTTTCTCAAATACGAGGTGTAGGTAGAAATTAGCGAGACCATTGTTTCAAAATATTTTATTTAGAATTTAGTATTTTTTATTTTTATTAATAATCTTCAATATACATCTATCGGCACCCATCTAGTCTCCCTTCAACATTTAATTGGGAATTTTATTGTTCGAAACAGTGCTGGAAGTCCTCTTCTGTCAGCTCTGCCATGATGAGTCCCAATATTTTTCACAACTTTAAGAGATTTAAATATTATTCTTTTGGATGTAGTTTTGATCTTGAGAAACAGATAAAAGTCGCATGGTTCAATGTCAGGTTAATAAAACGGATGGTCTAAGAGTGCAATATTGTGTCTTGAAAGACAATGCAGAATAAGCCAGCTTGTTGTCTTGGTGGAAAAGCTATGAATTCTTCTTAAAGGAAACGCTTTATTTTTATTTATTTATTTATTTATCTATTTTTAAACCTTTTAGTGAAGTTGAGCGAGAACTTCAATCGTATTCGATTACTGATCTGACGATCATATCGAATCAGATAATCGAAATATTTTCAATATTTTCATCCATTTTTGACGTAGAATGGTGATTCAAACATGAATTATTTTATAAGTCTTCTCGGATATCTTGGAAATTTTTAAACTACTCAAAATCTACACACATTATAACCATCTAATGACACTTTTTCAATAAAAAATGAGTTTTTTTTTTTTTTTTTTTTATTGTTGAAAAACGAGTAAGTATAATATTTGAAAATATTTATCTGAAAACAGACTAGAAACCGGAGCAGTATAATACAAAAGAATGAAATTATTGAATTATTACTTTCTCTAAAAAACATTACATTTCTGAAATAGACAAAAAACTACAATAATAATTTGGTAGACAAGGAATTCTTCCTTCGCAAAAACAATATTAACCCTCCCTTTTCTAAAAAAAAAAAATTGTAATAAAATAAAATTTGTATTTAACTTGATTTATTCCTCTCTCAGATAAAATAACATCATTGTGTAATAAGTTCAAGTCAAAATAAATTTAACATTATACGAGGGTTGCTATTTATATTTCTGGCCTTGGCAACAGTAAGTGTTGCTAGGCGACCGCAGATGATTGTAATCGAAAGTTTGATATTTTTAAACGTAAATTCAGCAGACGATTTACCATTATAGCTTTATTTGTGTTGTTGACAGTAAATTGAAAAGTTCTTCTCCTTCAAAAAATGGAATTGAATCGTGAAAATTTTCGTGCGATTATTTTTCATAACTTTCGACGTGGATTGTCAAGACAAGAGTGCTTCGATGAGCTTAATTCTTTATACAGCGATAAAGCGCCATCCTACAGCACTGTAAAAAATTGGTATAACGAATTTAATCGTGGTCGATGTTCGATCCAGGACGAATCCCGTGCAGGTCGTCCAAAATCCGTTGTTGTGCCAGAAAAGATCGATGCTGTGCGTGAACTGATAAAGCAAGATCGTCATGTGACATACCGTGCGATTGAGGCGTCTTTGGACATTAGTATGACTAGCATCAATAAAATATTGCATGAACATTTGAGCGTAAAAAAATTTTTTCGCGTTGGATCCCGCATAATCTGACAAACGCTCAAAAAAAGGCTCGTGTCGATTGGTGCAAGGAAATGTTGGAAAAATACGTTCAAGGTACATCAAAGGCTGTGTATAACATCTACACAGGTGACGAATCATGGATCTATGCATATGAGCCGGAAACAAAACAGCAATCAACTGTATGGATCTTCCAAGGCGAGGCAAAACCAACAAAAGTTGTTCGAGGAAGAAGCACATCGAAACAAATGATTGCCTGTTTCTTCGGCATTAACGGTCATGTGGCAACAGTGGCGTTAGAGCAACGCAGGACGGTCAATTCTGAATGGTACACGACCATTTGTTTGCCAGAAGTCATCGGAGAAATTCGAAAAAAGCAGAAGAACAGGCGAATCATTCTTCATCATGACAATGCGAGCTCTCACACATCGACTCAAACAAATGCATTTCTGACTGAGCGAAAGATCGAACTGATGGGTCATCCGACGTACAGCCCTGATTTGGCACCCAATGACTTCTTCTTATTCCCACACATCAAAAATAAATTACGTGGACAACGATTTTCGACCCCCGAAGAAGCGGTTGATGAATTCAAAACGCATGTTTTGGAGTTACCTCAATCGGACTGGAAAAAGTGCTTTGAGAATTGGTTCAAACGCATGCAAAAGTGTATTGATCATCATGGAGAATATTTTGAAAAACAATAAAACCAATTTCGATCCTACATATTTGTTTTTTCATTATTAGGCCAGAAATATAAATAGCAACCCTCGTATTGTATTTTTATGTCCTTGATGCATATTGATAAGTAAGAAGCTTTGCTCATTCCTAACAAAAGAAAATAAAAATTTAAGTAAGGAAAAAAAAAAAAAAAAAAAAAAAAAAAAAACATGTTTCAACAGTAGAGGTCTTTTTATGTTTCAACACTAAACAAATTCTAGAGAAAGATAGACATTTCACTTTTGCAAAAGATGAAAATTTTCAAATGTTCAATTTCTTTTTTTTTTAAGTATTCGAACATATAGTCTTAATTTTTTTTTCTTGAATAAGTATTTGTTAAGCCATAAATTACAAAGGTCTCGAAATCTCTTTAAAAAGTATTCTGAATATTTAAAAAAAAATTATCTCTTTCAAAAGTGAAAATATCTATCTCTCTTCAGAATTTTCGTAGTGTTGAAACTTTCATTTTTTTATAGCATGCATTTGAAAGAACATATATGTACATATATTACACTTATGTCATTGATGCATATTGATGTGTAACAAGCTTTGCTCATTCCTAATAAAAGAAAATAAAAATTTAAGTAAGAAAAAAAAACATGTTTCAACAGTAGAGTCTTTTTTATTTTAAAATCCTAAAAATCGTTTTTTTTTCTCTTGCAAAGACATGCTATAAAGGAATGATAGTTTCAACACTAAACAAATTCTAGAGAAAGATAGATATTTCATTTTTGCAAAAGATGAAAATTTTCAATTTTTTTTTCTTTTAAGTATTCGTACCTATAATCTCAATTATTTGTTTTTGAATAAGTATTTGTTAAGCCATAAATTACAAAGGTCTTGAAATCTTTTTAAAAATATTCTGAATATTTAAAAAAATTCATCTCTTTTAAAAGTGAAATATCTATCTCTCTTGAGAATTTTCGTGTAGTGTTGAAACTTTCATTTTTTTATAGCATGCATTTGCTAAAACATATATGTACATATATTATACTTTAGGGCTTCAAAATAAAAAGCTTCTATCATTAAAAGTTCCCCATACCTATAGTATGGTGGGAAACTAATATGGAATACAACAATCGCCTGACTAACAAAGTGAATAATTTTTATAACAATATAAATTCATGGTGACGAATAAAACTATGAATAAAGTTTGCATAAGAAAAGCCAAATTTATAATGGTTAAATATAAACGTATCAGGTCAATTTCCCGACAAGTCAGTTTCCCGACGCCACTTTCCCGATAAATGACGTTTCAACCTCAATAAATAAATAAATAAATATATATAACTATATATATATACAAACACACACACATTCACATGCATAGATCGAGAGATGTGCCTAAGAAGGAATAAATTTTCCAAGTAAGGAATGAGAAGCAAAATTTGCGATATATAGTTTTTTAACAATTAAACTTAAAATGTTTCAATGATTATGTGGTTAACAAATATTTTACAACAATTAAAGTGTGTAATACAGAAAAAAAAATAATAATAATAAACTAGAAAACCTGTAATTTCGGATATAAGTATAATTTAAACTGTTGAAGGAAAAAAAAAGTTTCTCAGTAACAATCTGGAAATATTTTTTATGTTATGAGATTCAAAACAATGAAATATAATTTGGACAAAATATTAAGGGGATGCGGAAGATGAAATCATTATTTTTACTTAGTGTATATTCTATCACATTATATAAAATGCACCGCCAAGAAATCGATTACCTTTTATCCATAGAGAACGACGCATAAAATATAATTTTAGAGATAACTGAAACTCAAGATTGATCCAAACATTTTTTTTTTTTTTTTTTTTTTCTTTAATTCTTTGATATATTTTTTTTTTTTTTTTCTTTCGGTACAAAATCTTTTCTCAAATACGAGGTGTAGGTAGAAATTAGCGAGACCATTGTTTCAAAATATTTTATTTAGAATTTAGTGTTTTTTATTTTTATTAATAATCTTCAATATACATCTATCGGCACCCATCTAGTCTCCCTTCAACATTTAATTGGGAATTTTATTGTTCGAAACAGTGCTGGAAGTCCTCTTCTGTCAGCTCTGCCATGATGAGTCCCAATATTTTTCACAACTTTAAGAGATTTAAATATTATTCTTTTGGATGTAGTTTTTATCTTGAGAAACAGATAAAAGTCGCATGGTTCAATGTCAGGTTAATAAAACGGATGGTCTAAGAGTGCAATATTGTGTTTGGCTAGTAAAACAATGGCGTCTTGAAAGACAATGCAGAATAAGCCAGCTTGTTGTCTTGGTGGAAAAGCTATGAATTCTTCTTAAAGGAAACGCTTTATTTTTATTTATTTATTTATTTATCTATTTTTAAACCTTTTAGTGAAGTTGAGCGAGAACTTCAATCGTATTCGATTACTGATCTGACGATCATATCGAATCAGATAATCGAAATATTTTCAATATTTTCATCCATTTTTGACGTAGAATGGTGATTCAAACATGAATTATTTTATAAGTCTTCTCGGATATCTTGGAAATTTTTAAACTACTCAAAATCTACACACATTATAACCATCCAATGACACTTTTTCAATAAAAAATGAGTTTTTTATTTATTTTTATTTTTTTTTTTTTTTATTGTTGAAAAACGAGTAAGTATAATATTTGAAAATATTTATCTGAAAACAGACTAGAAACCGGAGCAGTATAATACAAAAGAATGAAATTATTGAATTATTACTTTCTCTAAAAAACATTACATTTCTGAAATAGACAAAAAACTACAATAATAATTTGGTAGACAAGGAATTTTTTCTTCGCAAAAACAATATTAACCCTCCCTTTTCTAAAAAAAAAAAAAATGGTAATAAAATAAAATTTGTATTTAACTTGATTTATTCCTCTCTCAGATAAAATAACATCATTGTGTAATAAGTTCAAGTCAAAATAAATTTAACATTATATTGTATTTTTATGTCCTTGATGCATATTGATAAGTAAGAAGCTTTGCTCATTCCTAACAAAAGAAAATAAAAATTTAAGTAAGGAAAAAAAAAAAAAAAACATGTTTCAACAGTAGAGGTTTTTTTATGTTTCAACACTAAACAAATTCTAGAGAAAGATAGACATTTCACTTTTTCAAAAGATGAAAATTTTCAAATGTTCAATTTCTTTTTTTTTTAAGTATTCGAACATATAGTCTTAATTTTTTTTTCTTGAATAAGTATTTGTTAAGCCATATATTACAAAGGTCTCGAAATCTTTTTAAAAAGTATTCTGAATATTTAAAAAAAAATTATCTCTTTCAAAAGTGAAAATATCTATCTCTCTTCAGAATTTTCGTAGTGTTGAAACTTTCATTTTTTTATAGCATGCATTTGAAACAACATATATGTACATATATTACACTTATGTCATTGATGCATATTGATGTGTAACAAGCTTTGCTCATTCCTAATAAAAGAAAATAAAAATTTAAGTAAGGAAAAAAAAAACATGTTTCAACAGTAGAGTCTTTTTTATTTTAAAATCCTAAAAATCGTTTTTTTTTTTTTTTTTTTTCTTGCAAAGACATGCTATAAAGGAATGATAGTTTCAACACTAAACAAATTCTAGAGAAAGATAGATATTTCATTTTTGCAAAAGATGAAAATTTTCAATTTTTTTTTTCTTTTAAGTGTTCGTACCTATAATCTCAATTATTTGTTTTTGAATAAGTATTTGTTAAGCCATAAATTACAAAGGTCTTGAAATCTTTTTAAAAATATTCTGAACATTTAAAAAAATTCATCTCTTTCAAAAGTGAAATATCTATCTCTCTTGAGAATTTTCGTGTAGTGTTGAAACTTTCATTTTTTTATAGCATGCATTTGCAAAAACATATATGTACATATATTATACTTTAGGGCTTCAAAATAAAAAGCTTCTATCATTAAAAGTTCCCCATACCTATAGTATGGTGGGGAACTAATATGGAATACAACAATCGCCTGACTAACAAAGTGAATAATTTTTATAACAATATAAATTCATGGTGACGAATAAAACTATGAATAAAGTTTGCATAAGAAAAGCCAAATTTATAATGGTTAAATATAAACGTATCAGGTCAATTTCCCGACAAGTCAGTTTCCCGACGCCACTTTCTTGATAAATGACGTTTCAACCTCAATAAATAAATAAATAAATATATATAACTATATATATATACAAACACACACACATTCACATGCATAGATCGAGAGATGTGCCTAAGAAGGAATAAATTTTCCAAGTAAGGAATGAGAAGCAAAATTTGCGATATATAGTTTTTTAACAATTAAAGTTAAAATGTTTCAATGATTATGTGGTTAACAAATATTTTACAACAATTAAAGTGTGTAATACAGAAAAAAAAATAATAATAATAAACTAGAAAACCTGTAATTTCGGATATAAGTATATTTTAAACTGTTGAAGGAAAAAAAAAAGTTTCTCAGTAACAATCTTTAAATATTTTTTATGTTATGAGATTCAAAACAATGAAATATAATTTGGACAAAATATTAAGGGGATGCGGAAGATGAAATCATTATTTTTACTTAGTGTATATTCTATCACATTATATAAAATGCACCGCCAAGAAATCGATTACCTTTTATCCATAGAGAACGACGCATGAAATATAATTTTAGAGATAACTGAAACTCAAGGTTGATCCAAACATTTTTTTTTTTTTTTTTTTTTAATCCTTTGATATATATATTTTTTTTTTTCTTTCGGTACAAAATCTTTTCTCAAATACGAGGTGTAGGTAGAAATTAGCGAGACCATTGTTTCAAAATATTTTATTTAGAATTTAGTATTTTTTATTTTTATTAATAATCTTCAATATACATCTATCGGCACCCATCTAGTCTCCCTTCAACATTTAATTGGGAATTTTATTGTTCGAAACAGTGCTGGAAGTCCTCTTCTGTCAGCTCTGCCATGATGAGTCCCAATATTTTTCACAACTTTAAGAGATTTAAATATTATTCTTTTGGATGTAGTTTTGATCTTGAGAAACAGATAAAAGTCGCATGGTTCAATGTCAGGTTAATAAAACGGATGGTCTAAGAGTGCAATATTGTGTTTGGCTAGTAAAACAATGGCGTCTTGAAAGACAATGCAGAATAAGCCAGCTTGTTGTCTTGGTGGAAAAGCTATGAATTCTTCTTAAAGGAAACGCTTTATTTTTATTTATTTATTTATTTATCTATTTTTAAACCTTTTAGTGAAGTTGAGCGAGAACTTCAATCGTATTCGATTACTGATCTGACGATCATATCGAATCAGATAATCGAAATATTTTCAATATTTTCATCCATTTTTGACGTAGAATGGTGATTCAAACATGAATTATTTTATAAGTCTTCTCGGATATCTTGGAAATTTTTAAACTACTCAAAATCTACACACATTATAACCATCCAATGACACTTTTTCAATAAAAAATGAGTTTTTTATTTATTTTTATTTATTTTTTTTTTATTGTTGAAAAACGAGTAAGTATAATATTTGAAAATATTTATCTGAAAACAGACTAGAAACCGTAGCAGTATAATACAAAAGAATGAAATTATTGAATTATTACTTTCTCTAAAAAACATTACATTTCTGAAATAGACAAAAAACTACAATAATAATTTGGTAGACAAGGAATTTTTTCTTCGCAAAAACAATATTAACCCTCCCTTTTCTAAAAAAAAAAAAAATGGTAATAAAATAAAATTTGTATTTAACTTGATTTATTCCTCTCTCAGATAAAATAACATCATTGTGTAATAAGTTCAAGTCAAAATAAATTTAACATTATATTGTATTTTTATGTCCTTGATGCATATTGATAAGTAAGAAGCTTTGCTCATTCCTAACAAAAGAAAATAAAAATTTAAGTAAGGACAAAAAAAAAAAAAAAACATGTTTCAACAGTAGAGGTTTTTTTATGTTTCAACACTAAACAAATTCTAGAGAAAGATAGACATTTCACTTTTTCAAAAGATGAAAATTTTCAAATGTTCAATTTCTTTTTTTTTTAAGTATTCGAACATATAGTCTTAATTTTTTTTTCTTGAATAAGTATTTGTTAAGCCATATATTACAAAGGTCTCGAAATCTTTTTAAAAAGTATTCTGAATATTTAAAAAAAAATTATCTCTTTCAAAAGTGAAAATATCTATCTCTCTTCAGAATTTTCGTAGTGTTGAAACTTTCATTTTTTTATAGCATGCATTTGAAACAACATATATGTACATATATTACACTTATGTCATTGATGCATATTGATGTGTAACAAGCTTTGCTCATTCCTAATAAAAGAAAATAAAAATTTAAGTAAGGAAAAAAAAAACATGTTTCAACAGTAGAGTCTTTTTTATTTTAAAATCCTAAAAATCGTTTTTTTTTTTTTTTTTTTTTTTTTTTTTTTTTTTTTCTTGCAAAGACATGCTATAAAGGAATGATAGTTTCAACACTAAACAAATTCTAGAGAAAGATAGATATTTCATTTTTGCAAAAGATGAAAATTTTCAATTTTTTTTTTCTTTTAAGTGTTCGTACCTATAATCTCAATTATTTGTTTTTGAATAAGTATTTGTTAAGCCATAAATTACAAAGGTCTTGAAATCTTTTTAAAAATATTCTGAACATTTAAAAAAATTCATCTCTTTCAAAAGTGAAATATCTATCTCTCTTGAGAATTTTCGTGTAGTGTTGAAACTTTCATTTTTTTATAGCATGCATTTGCAAAAACATATATGTACATATATTATACTTTAGGGCTTCAAAATAAAAAGCTTCTATCATTAAAAGTTCCCCATACCTATAGTATGGTGGGGAACTAATATGGAATACAACAATCGCCTGACTAACAAAGTGAATAATTTTTATAACAATATAAATTCATGGTGACGAATAAAACTATGAATAAAGTTTGCATAAGAAAAGCCAAATTTATAATGGTTAAATATAAACGTATCAGGTCAATTTCCCGACAAGTCAGTTTCCCGACGCCACTTTCTTGATAAATGACGTTTCAACCTCAATAAATAAATAAATAAATATATATAACTATATATATATACAAACACACACACATTCACATGCATAGATCGAGAGATGTGCCTAAGAAGGAATAAATTTTCCAAGTAAGGAATGAGAAGCAAAATTTGCGATATATAGTTTTTTAACAATTAAAGTTAAAATGTTTCAATGATTATGTGGTTAACAAATATTTTACAACAATTAAAGTGTGTAATACAGAAAAAAAAATAATAATAATAAACTAGAAAACCTGTAATTTCGGATATAAGTATATTTTAAACTGTTGAAGGAAAAAAAAAAGTTTCTCAGTAACAATCTTTAAATATTTTTTATGTTATGAGATTCAAAACAATGAAATATAATTTGGACAAAATATTAAGGGGATGCGGAAGATGAAATCATTATTTTTACTTAGTGTATATTCTATCACATTATATAAAATGCACCGCCAAGAAATCGATTACCTTTTATCCATAGAGAACGACGCATAAAATATAATTTTAGAGATAACTGAAACTCAAGGTTGATCCAAACATTTTTTTTTTTTTTTTTTTTTTTTTTTTTAATCCTTTGATATATATATATTTTTTTTTCTTTCGGTACAAAATCTTTTCTCAAATACGAGGTGTAGGTAGAAATTAGCGAGACCATTGTTTCAAAATATTTTATTTAGAATTTAGTATTTTTTATTTTTATTAATAATCTTCAATATACATCTATCGGCACCCATCTAGTCTCCCTTCAACATTTAATTGGGAATTTTATTGTTCGAAACAGTGCTGGAAGTCCTCTTCTGTCAGCTCTGCCATGATGAGTCCCAATATTTTTCACAGCTTTAAGAGATTTAAATATTATTCTTTTGGATGTAGTTTTGATCTTGAGAAACAGATAAAAGTCGCATGGTTCAATGTCAGGTTAATAAAACGGATGGTCTAAGAGTGCAATATTGTGTTTGGCTAGTAAAACAATGGCGTCTTGAAAGACAATGCAGAATAAGCCAGCTTGTTGTCTTGGTGGAAAAGCTATGAATTCTTCTTAAAGGAAACGCTTTATTTTTATTTATTTATTTATTTATCTATTTTTAAACCTTTTAGTGAAGTTGAGCGAGAATTTCAATCGTATTCGATTACTGATCTGACGATCATATCGAATCAGATAATCGAAATATTTTCAATATTTTCATCCATTTTTGACGTAGAATGGTGATTCAAACATGAATTATTTTATAAGTCTTCTCGGATATCTTGGAAATTTTTAAACTACTCAAAATCTACACACATTATAACCATCCAATGACACTTTTTCAATAAAAAATGAGTTTTTTTTTTTTTATTGTTGAAAAACGAGTAAGCATAATATTTGAAAATATTTATCTGAAAACAGACTAGAAACCGGAGCAGTATAATACAAAAGAATGAAATTATTGAATTATTACTTTCTCTAAAAAACATTACATTTCTGAAATAGACAAAAAACTACAATAATAATTTGGTAGACAAGGAATTCTTCCTTCGCAAAAACAATATTAACCCTCCCTTTTCTAAAAAAAAAAAAATGGTAATAAAATAAAATTTGTATTTAACTTGATTTATTCCTCTCTCAGATAAAATAACATCATTGTGTAATAAGTTCAAGTCAAAATAAATTTAACATTATATTGTATTTTTATGTCCTTGATGCATATTGATAAGTAAGAAGCTTTGCTCATTCCTAACAAAAGAAAATAAAAATTTAAGTAAGGAAAAAAAAAAAAAAAAAACATGTTTCAACAGTAGAGGTTTTTTTATGTTTCAACACTAAACAAATTCTAGAGAAAGATAGACATTTCACTTTTTCAAAAGATGAAAATTTTCAAATGTTCAATTTCTTTTTTTTTTAAGTATTCGAACATATAGTCTTAATTTTTTTTTCTTGAATAAGTATTTGTTAAGCCATAAATTACAAAGGTCTCGAAATCTTTTTAAAAAGTATTCTGAATATTTAAAAAAAAATTATCTCTTTGAAAAGTGAAAATATCTATCTCTCTTCAGAATTTTCGTAGTGTTGAAACTTTCATTTTTTTATAGCATGCATTTGAAAGAACATATATGTACATATATTACACTTATGTCATTGATGCATATTGATGTGTAACAAGCTTTGCTCATTCCTAATAAAAGAAAATAAAAATTTAAGTAAGAAAAAAAAAAACATGTTTCAACAGTAGAGTCTTTTTTATTTTAAAATCCTAAAAATCGTTTTTTTTTCTCTTGCAAAGACATGCTATAAAGGAATGATAGTTTCAACACTAAACAAATTCTAGAGAAAGATAGATATTTCATTTTTGCAAAAGATGAAAATTTTCATTTTTTTTTTCTTTTAAGTATTCGTACCTATAATCTCAATTATTTGTTTTTGAATAAGTATTTGTTAAGCCATAAATTACAAAGGTCTTGAAATCTTTTTAAAAATATTCTGAATATTTAAAAAAATTCATCTCTTTCAAAAGTGAAATATCTATCTTTCTTGAGAATTTTCGTGTAGTGTTGAAACTTTCATTTTTTTATAGCATGCATTTGCAAAAACATATATGTACATATATTATACTTTAGGGCTTCAAAATAAAAAGCTTCTATCATTAAAAGTTCCCCATACCTATAGTATGTTGGGAAACTAATATGGAATACAACAATCGCCTGACTAACAAAGTGAATAATTTTTATAACAATATAAATTCATGGTGACGAATAAAACTATGAATAAAGTTTGCATAAGAAAAGCCAAATTTATAATGGTTAAATATAAACGTATCAGGTCAATTTCCCGACAAGTCAGTTTCCCGACGCCACTTTCTTGATAAATGACGTTTCAACCTCAATAAATAAATAAATAAATATATATAACTATATATATATACAAACACACACACATTCACATGCATAGATCGAGAGATGTGCCTAAGAAGGAATAAATTTTCCAAGTAAGGAATGAGAAGCAAAATTTGCGATATATAGTTTTTTAACAATTAAAGTTAAAATGTTTCAATGATTATGTGGTTAACAAATATTTTACAACAATTAAAGTGTGTAATACAGAAAAAAAAATAATAATAATAAACTAGAAAACCTGTAATTTCGGATATAAGTATATTTTAAACTGTTGAAGGAAAAAAAAAGTTTCTCAGTAACAATCTGGAAATATTTTTTATGTTATGAGATTTAAAACAATGAAATATAATTTGGACAAAATATTAAGGGGATGCGGAAGATGAAATCATTATTTTTACTTAGTGTATATTCTATCACATTATATAAAATGCACCGCCAAGAAATCGATTACCTTTTATCCATAGAGAACGACGCATAAAATATAATTTTAGAGATAACTGAAACTCAAGGTTGATCCAAAAATTTTTTTTTTTTTTTTTTTTTTTTTTTTTTTTTAATCCTTTGATATATTTTTTTTTTTTTTCTTTCGGTACAAAATCTTTTCTCAAATACGAGGTGTAGGTAGAAATTAGCGAGACCATTGTTTCAAAATATTTTATTTAGAATTTAGTATTTTTTATTTTTATTAATAATCTTCAATATACATCTATCGGCACCCATCTAGTCTCCCTTCAACATTTAATTGGGAATTTTATTGTTCGAAACAGTGCTGGAAGTCCTCTTCTGTCAGCTCTGCCATGATGAGTCCCAATATTTTTCACAACTTTAAGAGATTTAAATATTATTCTTTTGGATGTAGTTTTGATCTTGAGAAACAGATAAAAGTCGCATGGTTCAATGTCAGGTTAATAAAACGGATGGTCTAAGAGTGCAATATTGTGTCTTGAAAGACAATGCAGAATAAGCCAGCTTGTTGTCTTGGTGGAAAAGCTATGAATTCTTCTTAAAGGAAACGCTTTATTTTTATTTATTTATTTATTTATCTATTTTTAAACCTTTTAGTGAAGTTGAGCGAGAACTTCAATTGTATTCGATTACTGATCTGACGATCATATCGAATCAGATAATCGAAATATTTTCAATATTTTCATCCATTTTTGACGTAGAATGGTGATTCAAACATGAATTATTTTATAAGTCTTCTCGGATATCTTGGAAATTTTTAAACTACTCAAAATCTACACACATTATAACCATCTAATGACACTTTTTCAATAAAAAATGAGTTTTTTTTTTTTTTTTTTTTTTTTTTTATTGTTGAAAAACGAGTAAGTATAATATTTGAAAATATTTATCTGAAAACAGACTAGAAACCGGAGCAGTATAATACAAAAGAATGAAATTATTGAATTATTACTTTCTCTAAAAAACATTACATTTCTGAAATAGACAAAAAACTACAATAATAATTTGGTAGACAAGGAATTCTTCCTTCGCAAAAACAATATTAACCCTCCCTTTTCTAAAAAAAAAAAATGGTAATAAAATAAAATTTGTATTTAACTTGATTTATTCCTCTCTCAGATAAAATAACATCATTGTGTAATAAGTTCAAGTCAAAATAAATTTAACATTATATTGTATTTTTATGTCCTTGATGCATATTGATAAGTAAGAAGCTTTGCTCATTCCTAACAAAAGAAAATAAAAATTTAAGTAAGGGAAAAAAAAAAAAAAAAAAAAAAAAAAAACATGTTTCAACAGTAGAGGTTTTTTTATGTTTCAACACTAAACAAATTCTAGAGAAAGATAGACATTTCACTTTTGCAAAAGATGAAAATTTTCAAATGTTCAATTTCTTTTTTTTTTAAGTATTCGAACATATAGTCTTATTTTTTTTTTCTTGAATAAGTATTTGTTAAGCCATAAATTACAAAGGTCTCGAAATCTTTTTAAAAAGTATTCTGAATATTTAAAAAAAAAATTATCTCTTTCAAAAGTGAAAATATCTATCTCTCTTCAGAATTTTCGTAGTGTTGAAACTTTCATTTTTTTATAGCATGCATTTGAAACAACATATATGTACATATATTACACTTATGTCATTGATGCATATTGATGTGTAACAAGCTTTGCTCATTCCTAATAAAAGAAAATAAAAATTTAAGTAAGAAAAAAAAAACATGTTTCAACAGTAGAGTCTTTTTTATTTTAAAATCCTAAAAATCGTTTTTTTTTTTTTTTTTTTTTTTTTTTTCTTGCAAAGACATGCTATAAAGGAATGATAGTTTCAACACTAAACAAATTCTAGAGAAAGATAGATATTTCATTTTTGCAAAAGATGAAAATTTTCAATTTTTTTTTCTTTTAAGTATTCGTACCTATAATCTCAATTATTTGTTTTTGAATAAGTATTTGTTAAGCCATAAATTACAAAGGTCTTGAAATCTTTTTAAAAATATTCTGAATATTTAAAAAAATTCATCTCTTTCAAAAGTGAAATATCTATCTCTCTTGAGAATTTTCGTGTAGTGTTGAAACTTTCATTTTTTTATAGCATGCATTTGCAAAAACATATATGTACATATATTATCCTTTGGGCTTCAAAATAAAAAGCTTCTATTATTAAAAGTTCCCCATACCTATAGTATGGTGGGGAACTAATATGGAATACAACAATCGCCTGACTAACAAAGTGAATAATTTTTATAACAATATAAATTCATGGTGACGAATAAAACTATGAATAAAGTTTGCATAAGAAAAGCCAAATTTATAATGGTTAAATATAAACGTATCAGGTCAATTTCCCGACAAGTCAGTTTCCCGACGCCACTTTCTCGATAAATGACGTTTCAACCTCAATAAATAAATAAATAAATATATATAACTATATATATATACAAACACACACACATTCACATGCATAGATCGAGAGATGTGCCTAAGAAGGAATAAATTTTCCAAGTAAGGAATGATAAGCAAAATTTCCGATATATAGTTTTTTAACTATTAAAGTTAAAATGTTTCAATGATTATGTGGTTAACAAATATTTTACAACAATTAAAGTGTGTAATACAGAAAAAAAAATAATAATAATAAACTAGAAAACCTGTAATTTCGGATATAAGTATATTTTAAACTGTTGAAGGAAAAAAAAAAAGTTTCTCAGTAACAATCTGGAAATATTTTTTATGTTATGAGATTTAAAACAATGAAATATAATTTGGACAAAATATTAAGGGGATGCGGAAGATGAAATCATTATTTTTACTTAGTGTATATTCTATCACATTATATAAAATGCACCGCCAAGAAATCGATTACCTTTTATCCATAGAGAACGACGCATAAAATATAATTTTAGAGATAACTGAAACTCAAGGTTGATCCAAATAATTTTTTTTTTTTTTTTTTTTTTTTTAATCCTTTGATATATATATATTTTTTTTTCTTTCGGTACAAAATCTTTTCTCAAATACGAGGTGTAGGTAGAAATTAGCGAGACCATTGTTTCAAAATATTTTATTTAGAATTTAGTATTTTTTATTTTTATTAATAATCTTCAATATACATCTATCGGCACCCATCTAGTCTCCCTTCAACATTTAATTGGGAATTTTATTGTTCGAAACAGTGCTGGAAGTCCTCTTCTGTCAGCTCTGCCATGATGAGTCCCAATATTTTTCACAACTTTAAGAGATTTAAATATTATTCTTTTGGATGTAGTTTTGATCTTGAGAAACAGATAAAAGTCGCATGGTTCAATGTCAGGTTAATAAAACGGATGGTCTAAGAGTGCAATATTGTGTTTGGCTAGTAAAACAATGGCGTCTTGAAAGACAATGCAGAATAAGCCAGCTTGTTGTCTTGGTGGAAAAGCTATGAATTCTTCTTAAAGGAAACGCTTTATTTTTATTTATTTATTTATTTATCTATTTTTAAACCTTTTAGTGAAGTTGAGCGAGAACTTCAATCGTATTCGATTACTGATCTGACGATCATATCGAATCAGATAATCGAAATATTTTCAATATTTTCATCCATTTTTGACGTAGAATGGTGATTCAAACATGAATTATTTTATAAGTCTTCTCGGATATCTTGGAAATTTTTAAACTACTCAAAATCTACACACATTATAACCATCCAATGACACTTTTTCAATAAAAAATGAGTTTTTTATTTATTTTTATTTATTTTTTTTTTATTGTTGAAAAACGAGTAAGTATAATATTTGAAAATATTTATCTGAAAACAGACTAGAAACCGGAGCAGTATAATACAAAAGAATGAAATTATTGAATTATTACTTTCTCTAAAAAACATTACATTTCTGAAATAGACAAAAAACTACAATAATAATTTGGTAGACAAGGAATTTTTTCTTCGCAAAAACAATATTAACCCTCCCTTTTCTAAAAAAAAAAAAAATGGTAATAAAATAAAATTTGTATTTAACTTGATTTATTCCTCTCTCAGATAAAATAACATCATTGTGTAATAAGTTCAAGTCAAAATAAATTTAACATTATATTGTATTTTTATGTCCTTGATGCATATTGATAAGTAAGAAGCTTTGCTCATTCCTAACAAAAGTAAATAAAAATTTAAGTAAGGACAAAAAAAAAAAAAAAACATGTTTCAACAGTAGAGGTTTTTTTATGTTTCAACACTAAACAAATTCTAGAGAAAGATAGACATTTCACTTTTTCAAAAGATGAAAATTTTCAAATGTTCAATTTCTTTTTTTTTTAAGTATTCGAACATATAGTCTTAATTTTTTTTTCTTGAATAAGTATTTGTTAAGCCATATATTACAAAGGTCTCGAAATCTTTTTAAAAAGTATTCTGAATATTTAAAAAAAAATTATCTCTTTCAAAAGTGAAAATATCTATCTCTCTTCAGAATTTTCGTAGTGTTGAAACTTTCATTTTTTTATAGCATGCATTTGAAACAACATATATGTACATATATTACACTTATGTCATTGATGCATATTGATGTGTAACAAGCTTTGCTCATTCCTAATAAAAGAAAATAAAAATTTAAGTAAGGAAAAAAAAAACATGTTTCAACAGTAGAGACTTTTTTATTTTAAAATCCTAAAAATCGTTTTTTTTTTTTTTTTTTTTTTTTTTTTTTTTTTCTTGCAAAGACATGCTATAAAGGAATGATAGTTTCAACACTAAACAAATTCTAGAGAAAGATAGATATTTCATTTTTGCAAAAGATGAAAATTTTCAATTTTTTTTTTCTTTTAAGTGTTCGTACCTATAATCTCAATTATTTGTTTTTGAATAAGTATTTGTTAAGCCATAAATTACAAAGGTCTTGAAATCTTTTTAAAAATATTCTGAACATTTAAAAAAATTCATCTCTTTCAAAAGTGAAATATCTATCTCTCTTGAGAATTTTCGTGTAGTGTTGAAACTTTCATTTTTTTATAGCATGCATTTGCAAAAACATATATGTACATATATTATACTTTAGGGCTTCAAAATAAAAAGCTTCTATCATTAAAAGTTCCCCATACCTATAGTATGGTGGGGAACTAATATGGAATACAACAATCGCCTGACTAACAAAGTGAATAATTTTTATAACAATATAAATTCATGGTGACGAATAAAACTATGAATAAAGTTTGCATAAGAAAAGCCAAATTTATAATGGTTAAATATAAACGTATCAGGTCAATTTCCCGACAAGTCAGTTTCCCGACGCCACTTTCTTGATAAATGACGTTTCAACCTCAATAAATAAATAAATAAATATATATAACTATATATATATACAAACACACACACATTCACATGCATAGATCGAGAGATGTGCCTAAGAAGGAATAAATATTCCAAGTAAGGAATGAGAAGCAAAATTTGCGATATATAGTTTTTTAACAATTAAAGTTAAAATGTTTCAATGATTATGTGGTTAACAAATATTTTACAACAATTAAAGTGTGTAATACAGAAAAAAAAATAATAATAATAAACTAGAAAACCTGTAATTTCGGATATAAGTATATTTTAAACTGTTGAAGGAAAAAAAAAAGTTTCTCAGTAACAATCTTTAAATATTTTTTATGTTATGAGATTCAAAACAATGAAATATAATTTGGACAAAATATTAAGGGGATGCGGAAGATGAAATCATTATTTTTACTTAGTGTATATTCTATCACATTATATAAAATGCACCGCCAAGAAATCGATTACCTTTTATCCATAGAGAACGACGCATAAAATATAATTTTAGAGATAACTGAAACTCAAGGTTGATCCAAACATTTTTTTTTTTTTTTTTTTTTTTTTTTTTTAATCCTTTGATATATATATTTTTTTTTTTCTTTCGGTACAAAATCTTTTCTCAAATACGAGGTGTAGGTAGAAATTAGCGAGACCATTGTTTCAAAATATTTTATTTAGAATTTAGTATTTTTTATTTTTATTAATAATCTTCAATATACATCTATCGGCACCCATCTAGTCTCCCTTCAACATTTAATTGGGAATTTTATTGTTCGAAACAGTGCTGGAAGTCCTCTTCTGTCAGCTCTGCCATGATGAGTCCCAATATTTTTCACAACTTTAAGAGATTTAAATATTATTCTTTTGGATGTAGTTTTGATCTTGAGAAACAGATAAAAGTCGCATGGTTCAATGTCAGGTTAATAAAACGGATGGTCTAAGAGTGCAATATTGTGTTTGGCTAGTAAAACAATGGCGTCTTGAAAGACAATGCAGAATAAGCCAGCTTGTTGTCTTGGTGGAAAAGCTATGAATTCTTCTTAAAGGAAACGCTTTATTTTTATTTATTTATTTATTTATCTATTTTTAAACCTTTTAGTGAAGTTGAGCGAGAACTTCAATCGTATTCGATTACTGATCTGACGATCATATCGAATCAGATAATCGAAATATTTTCGATATTTTCATCCATTTTTGACGTAGAATGGTGATTCAAACATGAATTATTTTATAAGTCTTCTCGGATATCTTGGAAATTTTTAAACTACTCAAAATCTACACACATTATAACCATCCAATGACACTTTTTCAATAAAAAATGAGTTTTTTATTTATTTTTATTTATTTTTTTTTTATTGTTGAAAAACGAGTAAGTATAATATTTGAAAATATTTATCTGAAAACAGACTAGAAACCGGAGCAGTATAATACAAAAGAATGAAATTATTGAATTATTACTTTCTCTAAAAAACATTACATTTCTGAAATAGACAAAAAACTACAATAATAATTTGGTAGACAAGGAATTTTTTCTTCGCAAAAACAATATTAACCCTCCCTTTTCTAAAAAAAAAAAAAATGGTAATAAAATAAAATTTGTATTTAACTTGATTTATTCCTCTCTCAGATAAAATAACATCATTGTGTAATAAGTTCAAGTCAAAATAAATTTAACATTATATTGTATTTTTATGTCCTTGATGCATATTGATAAGTAAGAAGCTTTGCTCATTCCTAACAAAAGAAAATAAAAATTTAAGTAAGGACAAAAAAAAAAAAAAAACATGTTTCAACAGTAGAGGTTTTTTTATGTTTCAACACTAAACAAATTCTAGAGAAAGATAGACATTTCACTTTTGCAAAAGATGAAAATTTTCAAATGTTCAATTTCTTTTTTTTTTAAGTATTCGAACATATAGTCTTAATTTTTTTTTCTTGAATAAGTATTTGTTAAGCCATAAATTACAAAGGTCTCGAAATCTTTTTAAAAAGTATTCTGAATATTTAAAAAAAAATTATCTCTTTCAAAAGTGAAAATATCTATCTCTCTTCAGAATTTTCGTAGTGTTGAAACTTTCATTTTTTTATAGCATGCATTTGAAAGAACATATATGTACATATATTACACTTATGTCATTGATGCATATTGATGTGTAACAAGCTTTGCTCATTCCTAATAAAAGAAAATAAAAATTTAAGTAAGAAAAAAAAACATGTTTCAACAGTAGAGTCTTTTTTATTTTAAAATCCTAAAAATCGTTTTTTTTTTTTTTTTTTTTTTTTTTTTTCTTTTCTTGCAAAGACATGCTATAAAGGAATGATAGTTTCAACACTAAACAAATTCTAGAGAAAGATAGATATTTCATTTTTGCAAAAGATGAAAATTTTCAATTTTTTTTTTCTTTTATGTATTCGTACCTATAATCTCAATTATTTGTTTTTGAATAAGTATTTGTTAAGCCATAAATTACAAAAGGTCTTGAAATCTTTTTAAAAATATTCTGAATATTTAAAAAAATTCATCTCTTTCAAAAGTGAAATATCTATCTCTCTTGAGAATTTTCGTGTAGTGTTGAAACTTTAATTTTTTTATAGCATGCATTTGCAAAAACATATATGTACATATATTATACTTTAGGGCTTCAAAATAAAAAGATTCTATCATTAAAAGTTCCCCATACCTATAGTATGGTGGGAAACTAATATGGAATACAACAATCGCCTGACTAACAAAGTGAATAATTTTTATAACAATATAAATTCATGGTGACGAATAAAACTATGAATAAAGTTTGCATAAGAAAAGCCAAATTTATAATGGTTAAATATAAACGTATCAGGTCAATTTCCCAACAAGTCAGTTTCCGGACGCCACTTTCCCGATAAATGACGTTTCAACCTCAATAAATAAATAAATAAATATATATAACTATATATATATACAAACACACACACATTCACATGCATAGATCGAGAGATGTGCCTAAGAAGGAATAAATTTTCCAAGTAAGGAATGAGAAGCAAAATTTGCGATATATAGTTTTTTAACAATTAAAGTTAAAATGTTTCAATGATTATGTGGGTAACAAATATTTTACAACAATTAAAGTGTGTAATACAGAAAAAAAAATAATAATAATAAACTAGAAAACCTGTAATTTCGGATTAAGTATATTTTAAACTGTTGAAGGAAAAAAAAAGTTTCTCAGTAACAATCTGGAAATATTTTTTATGTTATGAGATTTAAAACAATGAAATATAATTTGGACAAAATATTAAGGGGATGCGGAAGATGAAATCATTATTTTTACTTAGTGTATATTCTATCACATTATATAAAATGCACCGCCAAGAAATCGATTACCTTTTATCCATAGAGAACGACGCATAAAATATAATTTTAGAGATAACTGAAACTCAAGGTTGATCCAAACACTTTTTTTTTTTTTTTTTTTTTTTTTTTTTTTAATCCTTTGATATATATATATTTTTTTTTCTTTCGGTACAAAATCTTTTCTCAAATACGAGGTGTAGGTAGAAATTAGCGAGACCATTGTTTCAAAATATTTTATTTAGAATTTAGTATTTTTTATTTTTATTAATAATCTTCAATATACATCTATCGGCACCCATCTAGTCTCCCTTCAACATTTAATTGGGAATTTTATTGTTCGAAACAGTGCTGGAAGTCCTCTTCTGTCAGCTCTGCCATGATGAGTCCCAATATTTTTCACAACTTTAAGAGATTTAAATATTATTCTTTTGGATGTAGTTTTGATCTTGAGAAACAGATAAAAGTCGCATGGTTCAATGTCAGGTTAATAAAACGGATGGTCTAAGAGTGCAATATTGTGTTTGGCTAGTAAAACAATGGCGTCTTGAAAGACAATGCAGAATAAGCCAGCTTGTTGTCTTGGTGGAAAAGCTATGAATTCTTCTTAAAGGAAACGCTTTATTTTTATTTATTTTTTTATTTATCTATTTTTAAACCTTTTAGTGAAGTTGAGCGAGAACTTCAATCGTATTCGATTACTGATCTGACGATCATATCGAATCAGATAATCGAAATATTTTCAATATTTTCATCCATTTTTGACGTAGAATGGTGATTCAAACATGAATTATTTTATAAGTCTTCTCGGATATCTTGGAAATTTTTAAACTACTCAAAATCTACACACATTATAACCATCCAATGACACTTTTTCAATAAAAAATGAGTTTTTTTTTTTTTTTTTTTTTTTTATTGTTGAAAAACGAGTAAGCATAATATTTGAAAATATTTATCTGAAAACAGACTAGAAACCGGAGCAGTATAATACAAAAGAATGAAATTATTGAATTATTACTTTCTCTAAAAAACATTACATTTCTGAAATAGACAAAAAACTACAATAATAATTTGGTAGACAAGGAATTCTTCCTTCGCAAAAACAATATTAACCCTCCCTTTTCTAAAAAAAAAAAAATGGTAATAAAATAAAATTTGTATTTAACTTGATTTATTCCTCTCTCAGATAAAATAACATCATTGTGTAATAAGTTCAAGTCAAAATAAATTTAACATTATATTGTATTTTTATGTCCTTGATGCATATTGATAAGTAAGAAGCTTTGCTCATTCCTAACAAAAGAAAATAAAAATTTAAGTAAGGGAAAAAAAAAAAAAAAAAAAAAAAAAAAAAAAAAAAAAACATGTTTCAACAGTAGAGGTTTTTTTATGTTTCAACACTAAACAAATTCTAGAGAAAGATAGACATTTCACTTTTGCAAAAGATGAAAATTTTCAAATGTTCAATTTCTTTTTTTTTTAAGTATTCGAACATATAGTCTTAATTTTTTTCTCTTGAATAAGTATTTGTTAAGCCATAAATTACAAAGGTCTCGAAATCTTTTTAAAAAGTATTCTGAATATTTAAAAAAAAATTATCTCTTTCAAAAGTGAAAATATCTATCTCTCTTCAGAATTTTCGTAGTGTTGAAACTTTCATTTTTTTATAGCATGCATTTGAAAGAACATATATGTACATATATTACACTTATGCCATTGATGCATATTGATGTGTAACAAGCTTTGCTCATTCCTAATAAAAGAAAATAAAAATTTAAGTAAGAAAAAAAAAAACATGTTTCAACAGTAGAGTCTTTTTTATTTTAAAATCCTAAAAATCGTTTTTTTTTTTTTTTTTTTTTTTTTCTTGCAAAGACATGCTATAAAGGAATGATAGTTTCAACACTAAACAAATTCTAGAGAAAGATAGATATTTCATTTTTGCATAGGATGAAAATTTTCAATTTTTTTTTTCTTTTAAGTATTCGTACCTATAATCTCAATTATTTGTTTTTGAATAAGTATTTGTTAAGCCATAAATTACAAAGGTCTTGAAATCTTTTTAAAAATATTCTGAATATTTAAAAAAATTCATCTCTTTCAAAAGTGAAATATCTATCTCTCTCGAGAATTTTCGTGTAGTGTTGAAACTTTCATTTTTTTATAGCATGCATTTGCAAAAACATATATGTACATATATTATACTTTAGGGCTTCAAAATAAAAAGCTTCTATCATTAAAAGTTCCCCATACCTATAGTATGGTGGGGAACTAATATGGAATACAACAATCGCCTGACTAACAAAGTGAATAATTTTTATAACAATATAAATTCATGGTGACGAATAAAACTATGAATAAAGTTTGCATAAGAAAAGCCAAATTTATAATGGTTAAATATAAACGTATCAAGTCAATTTCCCGACAAGTCAGTTTCCCGACGCCACTTTCCCGATAAATGACGTTTCAACCTCAATAAATAAATAAATAAATATATATAACTATATATATATACAAACACACACACATTCACATGCATAGATCGAGAGATGTGCCTAAGAAGGAATAAATTTTCCAAGTAAGGAATGAGAAGCAAAATTTGCGATATATAGTTTTTTAACAATTAAAGTTAAAATGTTTCAATGATTATGTGGTTAACAAATATTTTACAACAATTAAAGTGTGTAATACAGAAAAAAAAATAATAATAATAAACTAGAAAACCTGTAATTTCGGATATAAGTATATTTTAAACTGTTGAAGGAAAAAAAAAAAGTTTCTCAGTAACAATCTGGAAATATTTTTTATGTTATGAGATTTAAAACAATGAAATATAATTTGGACAAAATATTAAGGGGATGCGGAAGATGAAATTATTATTTTTACTTAGTGTATATTCTATCACATTATATAAAATGCACCGCCAAGAAATCGATTACCATTTATCCATAGAGAACGACGCATAAAATATAATTTTAGAGATAACTGAAACTCAAGGTTGATCCAAACATTTTTTTTTTTTTTTTTTCTTTAATTCTTTGATATTTTTTTTTTTTTTCTTTCGGTACAAAATCTTTTCTCAAATACGAGGTGTAGGTAGAAATTAGCGAGACCATTGTTTCAAAATATTTTATTTAGAATTTAGTATTTTTTATTTTATTAATAATTTTCAATATACATCTATCGGCACCCATCTAGTCTCCCTTCAACATTTAATTGGGAATTTTATTGTTCGAAACAGTGCTGGAAGTCCTCTTCTGTCAGCTCTGCCATGATGAGTCCCAATATTTTTCACAACTTTAAGAGATTTAAATATTATTCTTTTGGATGTAGTTTTGATCTTGAGAAACAGATAAAAGTCGCATGGTTCAATGTCAGGTTAATAAAACGGATGGTCTAAGAGTGCAATATTGTGTTTGGCTAGTAAAACAATGGCGTCTTGAAAGACAATGCAGAATAAGCCAGCTTGTTGTCTTGGTGGAAAAGCTATGAATTCTTCTTAAAGGAAACGCTTTATTTTTATTTATTTATTTATTTATCTATTTTTAAACCTTTTAGTGAAGTTGAGCGAGAACTTCAATCGTATTCGATTACTGATCTGACGATCATATCGAATCAGATAATCGAAATATTTTCAATATTTTCATCCATTTTTGACGTAGAATGGTGATTCAAACATGAATTATTTTATAAGTCTTCTCGGATATCTTGGAAATTTTTAAACTACTCAAAATCTACACACATTATAACCATCCAATGACACTTTTTCAATAAAAAATGAGTTTTTTTTTTTTTTTTTATTGTTGAAAAACGAGTAAGCATAATATTTGAAAATATTTATCTGAAAACAGACTAGAAACCGGAGCAGTATAATACAAAAGAATGAAATTATTGAATTATTACTTTCTCTAAAAAACATTACATTTCTGAAATAGACAAAAAACTACAATAATAATTTGGTAGACAAGGAATTCTTCCTTCGCAAAAACAATATTAACCCTCCCTTTTCTAAAAAAAAAAAAAAATGGTAATAAAATAAAATTTGTATTTAACTTGATTTATTCCTCTCTCAGATAAAATAACATCATTGTGTAATAAGTTCAAGTCAAAATAAATTTAACATTATATTGTATTTTTATGTCCTTGATGCATATTGATAAGTAAGAAGCTTTCCTCATTCCTAACAAAAGAAAATAAATATTTAAGTAAGGGGAAAAAAAAAAAAAAAAAAAAACATGTTTCAACAGTAGAGGTTTTTTTATGTTTCAACACTAAACAAATTCTAGAGAAAGATAGACATTTCACTTTTGCAAAAGATGAAAATTTTCAAATATTCAATTTCTTTTTTTTTTAAGTATTCGAACATATAGTCTTAATTTTTTTCTCTTGAATAAGTATTTGTTAAGCCATAAATTACAAAGGTCTCGAAATCTTTTTAAAAAGTATTCTGAATATTTAAAAAAAAATTATCTCTTTCAAAAGTGAAAATATCTATCTCTCTTCAGAATTTTCGTAGTGTTGAAACTTTCATTTTTTTATAGCATGCATTTGAAAGAACATATATGTACATATATTACACTTATGCCATTGATGCATATTGATGTGTAACAAGCTTTGCTCATTCCTAATAAAAGAAAATAAAAATTTAAGTAAGAAAAAAAAAAACATGTTTCAACAGTAGAGTCTTTTTTATTTTAAAATCCTAAAAATCGTTTTTTTTTTTTTTTTTTCTTGCAAAGACATGCTATAAAGGAATGATAGTTTCAACACTAAACAAATTCTAGAGAAAGATAGATATTTCATTTTTGCAAAAGATAAGAATTTTCAATTTTTTTTTTCTTTTAAGTATTCGTACCTATAATCTCAATTATTTGTTTTTGAATAAGTATTTGTTAAGCCATAAATTACAAAGGTCTTGAAATCTTTTTAAAAATATTCTGAATATTTAAAAAAATTCATCTCTTTCAAAAGTGAAATATCTATCTCTCTTGAGAATTTTCGTGTAGTGTTGAAACTTTCATTTTTTTATAGCATGCATTTGCAAAAACATATATGTACATATATTATACTTTAGGGCTTCAAAATAAAAAGCTTCTATCATTAAAAGTTCCCCATACCTATAGTATGGTGGGGAACTAATATGGAATACAACAATCGCCTGACTAACAAAGTGAATAATTTTTATAACAATATAAATTCATGGTGACGAATAAAACTATGAATAAAGTTTGCATAAGAAAAGCCAAATTTATAATGGTTAAATATAAACGTATCAGGTCAATTTCCCGACAAGTCAGTTTCCCGACGCCACTTTCCCGATAAATGACGTTTCAACCTCAATAAATAAATAAATAAATATATATAACTATATATATATACAAACACACACACATTCACATGCATAGATCGAGAGATGTGCCTAAGAAGGAATAAATTTTCCAAGTAAGGAATGAGAAGCAAAATTTGCAATATATAGTTTTTTAACAATTAAAGTTAAAATGTTTCAATGATTATGTGGTTAACAAATATTTTACAACAATTAAAGTGTGTAATACAGAAAAAAAAATAATAATAATAAACTAGAAAACCTGTAATTTCGGATATAAGTATATTTTAAACTGTTGAAGGAAAAAAAAAAGTTTCTCAGTAACAATCTGGAAATATTTTTTATGTTATGAGATTTAAAACAATGAAATATAATTTGGACAAAATATTAAGGGGATGCGGAAGATGAAATTATTATTTTTACTTAGTGTATATTCTATCACATTATATAAAATGCACCGCCAAGAAATCGATTACCATTTATCCATAGAGAACGACGCATAAAATATAATTTTAGAGATAACTGAAACTCAAGGTTGATCCAAACATTTTTTTTTTTTTTTTTTTTTCTTTAATTCTTTGATATTTTTTTTTTTTTTCTTTCGGTACAAAATCTTTTCTCAAATACGAGGTGTAGGTAGAAATTAGCGAGACCATTGTTTCAAAATATTTTATTTAGAATTTAGTATTTTTTATTTTATTAATAATTTTCAATATACATCTATCGGCACCCATCTAGTCTCCCTTCAACATTTAATTGGGAATTTTATTGTTCGAAACAGTGCTGGAAGTCCTCTTCTGTCAGCTCTGCCATGATGAGTCCCAATATTTTTCACAACTTTAAGAGATTTAAATATTATTCTTTTGGATGTAGTTTTGATCTTGAGAAACAGATAAAAGTCGCATGGTTCAATGTCAGGTTAATAAAACGGATGGTCTAAGAGTGCAATATTGTGTTTGGCTAGTAAAACAATGGCGTCTTGAAAGACAATGCAGAATAAGCCAGCTTGTTGTCGTGGTGGAAAAGCTATGAATTCTTCTTAAAGGAAACGCTTTATTTTTATTTATTTATTTATTTATCTATTTTTAAACCTTTTAGTGAAGTTGAGCGAGAACTTCAATCGTATTCGATTACTGATCTGACGATCATATCGAATCAGATAATCGAAATATTTTCAATATTTTCATCCATTTTTGACGTAGAATGGTGATTCAAACATGAATTATTTTATAAGTCTTCTCGGATATCTTGGAAATTTTTAAACTACTCAAAATCTACACACATTATAACCATCCAATGACACTTTTTCAATAAAAAATGAGTTTTTTTTTTTTTTTTTATTGTTGAAAAACGAGTAAGCATAATATTTGAAAATATTTATCTGAAAACAGACTAGAAACCGGAGCAGTATAATACAAAAGAATGAAATTATTGAATTATTACTTTCTCTAAAAAACATTACATTTCTGAAATAGACAAAAAACTACAATAATAATTTGGTAGACAAGGAATTCTTCCTTCGCAAAAACAATATTAACCCTCCCTTTTCTAAAAAAAAAAAAAATGGTAATAAAATAAAATTTGTATTTAACTTGATTTATTCCTCTCTCACATAAAATAACATCATTGTGTAATAAGTTCAAGTCAAAATAAATTTAACATTATATTGCATTTTTATGTCCTTGATGCATATTGATAAGTAAGAAGCTTTCCTCATTCCTAACAAAAGAAAATAAATATTTAAGTAAGGGAAAAAAAAAAAAAAAAAAAAAAACATGTTTCAACAGTAGAGGTTTTTTTATGTTTCAACACTAAACAAATTCTAGAGAAAGATAGACATTTCACTTTTGCAAAAGATGAAAATTTTCAAATGTTCAATTTTTTTTTTTTTAAAGTATTCGAACATATAGTCTTAATTTTTTTTTCTTGAATAAGTATTTGTTAAGCCATAAATTACAAAGGTCTCGAAATCTTTTTAAAAAGTATTCTGAATATTTAAAAAAAAATTATCTCTTTCAAAAGTGAAAATATCTATCTCTCTTCAGAATTTTCGTAGTGTTGAAACTTTCATTTTTTTATAGCATGCATTTGAAAGAACATATATGTACATATATTACACTTATGTCATTGATGCATATTGATGTGTAACAAGCTTTGCTCATTCCTAATAAAAGAAAATAAAAATTTAAGTAAGAAAAAAAAAACATGTTTTAACAGTAGAGTCTTTTTTATTTTAAAATCCTAAAAATCGTTTTTTTTTTTTTTTTTCTTGCAAAGACATGCTATAAAGGAATGATAGTTTCAACACTAAACAAATTCTAGAGAAAGATAGATATTTCATTTTTGCAAAAGATGAAAATTTTCAATTTTTTTTTCTTTTAAGTATTCGTACCTATAATCTCAATTATTTGTTTTTGAATAAGTATTTGTTAAGCCATAAATTACAAAGGTCTTGAAATCTTTTTAAAAATATTCTGAATATTTAAAAAAATTCATCTCTTTCAAAAGTGAAATGTCTATCTTTCTTGAGAATTTTCGTGTAGTGTTGAAACTTTCATTTTTTTATAGCATGCATTTGCAAAAACATATATGTACATATATTATACTTTAGGGCTTCAAAATAAAAAGCTTCTATCATTAAAAGTTCCCATACCTATAGTATGGTGAAGAACTAATATGGAATACAACAATCGCCTGACTAACAAAGTGAATAATTTTTATAACAATATAAATTCATGGTGACGAATAAAACTATGAATAAAGTTTGCATAAGAAAAGCCAAATTTATAATGGTTAAATATAAACGTATCAGGTCAATTTCCCGACAAGTCAGTTTCCCGACGCCACTTTCCCGATAAATGACGTTTCAACCTCAATAAATAAATAAATAAATATATATAACTATATATATATACAAACACACACACATTCACATGCATAGATCGAGAGATGTGCCTAAGAAGGAATAAATTTTCCAAGTAAGGAATGAGAAGCAAAATTTGCGATATATAGTTTTTTAACAATTAAAGTTAAAATGTTTCAATGATTATGTGGTTAACAAATATTTTACAACAATTAAAGTGTGTAATACAGAAAAAAAAATAATAATAATAAACTAGAAAACCTGTAATTTCGGATATAAGTATATTTTAAACTGTTGAAGGAAAAAAAAAGTTTCTCAGTAACAATCTGGAAATATTTTTTATGTTATGAGATTTAAAACAATGAAATATAATTTGGACAAAATATTAAGGGGATGCGGAAGATGAAATCATTATTTTTACTTAGTGTATATTCTATCACATTATATAAAATGCACCGCCAAGAAATCGATTACATTTTATCCATAGAGAACGACGCATAAAATATAATTTTTGAGATAACTGAAACTCAAGGTTGATCCAAACATTTTTTTTTTTTTTTTTTTTTTTTTTTTTTTTTTTTTAATCCTTTGATATATTTTTTTTTTCTTTCGGTACAAAATCTTTTCTCAAATACGAGGTGTAGGTAGAAATTAGCGAGACCATTGTTTCAAAATATTTTATTTAGAATTTAGTATTTTTTATTTTTATTAATAATCTTCAATATACATCTATCGGCACCCATCTATTCTCCCTTCAACATTTAATTGGGAATTTTATTGTTCGAAACAGTGCTGGAAGTCCTCTTCTGTCAGCTCTGCCATGATGAGTCCCAATATTTTTCACAACTTTAAGAGATTTAAATATTATTCTTTTGGATGTAGTTTTGATCTTGAGAAACAGATAAAAGTCGCATGGTTCAATGTCAGGTTAATAAAACGGATGGTCTAAGAGTGCAATATTGTGTTTGGCTAGTAAAACAATGGCGTCTTGAAAGACAATGCAGAATAAGCCAGCTTGTTGTCTTGGTGGAAAAGCTATGAATTCTTCTTAAAAGAAACGCTTTATTTTTATTTATTTATTTATTTATCTATTTTTAAACCTTTTAGTGAAGTTGAGCGAGAACTTCAATCGTATTCGATTACTGATCTGACGATTATATCGAATCAGATAATCGAAATATTTTCAATATTTTCATCCATTTTTGACGTAGAATGGTGATTCAAACATGAATTATTTTATAAGTCTTCTCGAATATCTTGGAAATTTTTAAACTACTCAAAATCTACACACATTATAACCATCCAATGACACTTTTTCAATAAAAAATGAGTTTTTTTTTTTTTTTTTTTTTTATTGTTGAAAAACGAGTAAGTATAATATTTGAAAATATTTATCTGAAAACAGACTAGAAACCGGAGCAGTATAATACAAAAGAATGAAATTATTGAATTATTACTTTCTCTAAAAAACATTACATTTCTGAAATAGACAAAAAACTACAATAATAATTTGGTAGACAAGGAATTTTTTCTTCGCAAAAACTATATTAACCCTCCCTTTTCTAAAAAAAAAAAAAAAATGGTAATAAAATAAAATTCGTATTTAACTTGATTTATTCCTCTCTCAGATAAAATAACATCATTGTGTAATAAGTTCAAGTCAAAATAAATTTAACATTATATTGTATTTTTATGTCCTTGATGCATATTGATAAGTAAGAAGCTTTGCTCATTCCTAACAAAAGAAAATAAAAATTTAAGTAAGGAAAAAAAAAAAAAAAACATGTTTCAACAGTAGAGGTTTTTTTATGTTTCAACACTAAACAAATTCTAGAGAAAGATAGACATTTCACTTTTGCAAAAGATGAAAATTTTCAAATGTTCAATTTCTTTTTTTTTTTAAGTATTCGAACATATAGTCTTAATTTTTTTTTCTTGAATAAGTATTTGTTAAGCCATAAATTACAAAGGTCTCGAAATCTTTTTAAAAAGTATTCTGAATATTTAAAAAAAAAATTATCTCTTTCAAAAGTGAAAATATCTATCTCTCTTCAGAATTTTCGTAGTGTTGAAACTTTCATTTTTTTATAGCATGCATTTGAAACAACATATATGTACATATATTACACTTATGTCATTGATGCATATTGATGTGTAACAAGCTTTGCTTATTCCTAATAAAAGAAAATAAAAATTTAAGTAAGAAAAAAAAAACATGTTTCAACAGTAGAGTCTTTTTTATTTTAAAATCCTAAAAATCGTTTTTTTTTTTTTTTTTTTTTTTCTTGCAAAGACATGCTATAAAGGAATGATAGTTTCAACACTAAACAAATTCTAGAGAAAGATAGATATTTCATTTTTGCAAAAGATGAAAATTTTCAATTTTTTTTTCTTTTAAGTATTCGTACCTATAATCTCAATTATTTGTTTTTGAATAAGTATTTGTTAAGCCATAAATTACAAAGGTCTTGAAATCTTTTTAAAAATATTCTGAATATTTAAAAAAATTCATCTCTTTCAAAAGTGAAATATCTATCTCTCATGAGAATTTTCGTGTAGTGTTGAAACTTTCATTTTTTTATAGCATGCATTTGCAAAAACATATATGTACATATATTATCCTTTGGGCTTCAAAATAAAAAGCTTCTATTATTAAAAGTTCCCCATATCTATAGTATGGTGGGGAACTAATATGGAATACAACAATCGCCTGACTAACAAAGTGAATAATTTTTATAACAATATAAATTCATGGTGACGAATAAAACTATGAATAAAGTTTGCATAAGAAAAGCCAAATTTATAATGGTTAAATATAAACGTATCAGGTCAATTTCCCGACAAGTCAGTTTCCCGACGCCACTTTCCCGATAAATGACGTTTCAACCTCAATAAATAAATAAATAAATATATATAACTATATATATATACAAACATACACACATTCACATGCATAGATCGAGAGATGTGCCTAAGAAGGAATAAATTTTCCAAGTAAGGAATGAGAAGCAAAATTTGCGATATATAGTTTTTTAACAATTAAAGTTAAAATGTTTCAATGATTATGTGGTTAACAAATATTTTACAACAATTAAAGTGTGTAATACAGAAAAAAAAATAATAATAATAAACTAGAAAACCTGTAATTTCGGATATAAGTATATTTTAAACTGTTGAAGGAAAAAAAAAAGTTTCTCAGTAACAATCTGGAAATATTTTTTATGTTATGAGATTTAAAACAATGAAATATAATTTGGACAAAATATTAAGGGGATGCGGGAGATGAAATCATTATTTTTACTTAGTGTATATTCTATCACATTATATAAAATGCACCGCCAAGAAATCGATTACCTTTTATCCATAGAGAACGACGCATAAAACATAATTTTAGAGATAACTGAAACTCAAGATTGATCCAAACATTTTTTTTTTTATTTTTTTTTTATTATTATTTTTTTTTTTAATCCTTTGATATATTTTTTTTTCTTTCGGTACAAAATCTTTTCTCAAATACTAGGTGTAGGTAGAAATTAGCGAGACCATTGTTTCAAAATATTTTATTTAGAATTTAGTATTTTTTATTTTTATTAATAATCTTCAATATACATCTATCGGCACCCATCTAGTCTCCCTTCAACATTTAATTGGGAATTTTATTGTTCGAAACAGTGCTGGAAGTCCTCTTCTGTCAGCTCTGCCATGATGAGTCCCAATATTTTTCACAACTTTAAGAGATTTAAATATTATTCTTTTGGATGTAGTTTTGATCTTGAGAAACAGATAAAAGTCGCATGGTTCAATGTCAGGTTAATAAAACGGATGGTCTAAGAGTGCAATATTGTGTTTGGCTAGTAAAACAATGGCGTCTTGAAAGACAATGCAGAATAAGCCAGCTTGTTGTCTTGGTGGAAAAGCTATGAATTCTTCTTAAAAGAAACGCTTTATTTTTATTTATTTATTTATTTATCTATTTTTAAACCTTTTAGTGAAGTTGAGCGAGAACTTCAATCGTATTCGATTACTGATCTGACGATCATATCGAATCAGATAATCGAAATATTTTCAATATTTTCATCCATTTTTGACGTAGAATGGTGATTCAAACATGAGTTATTTTATAAGTCTTCTCGGATATCTTAGAAATTTTTAAACTACTCAAAATCTACACACATTATAACCATCCAATGACACTTTTTCAATAAAAAATGAGTTTTTTTTTTTTTTTTTTTTTTTTTTATTGTTGAAAAACGAGTAAGTATAATATTTGAAAATATTTATCTGAAAACAGACTAGAAACCGGAGCAGTATAATACAAAAGAATGAAATTATTGAATTATTACTTTCTCTAAAAAACATTACATTTCTGAAATAGACAAAAAACTACAATAATAATTTGGTAGACAAGGAATTCTTCCTTCGCAAAAACAATATTAACCCTCCCTTTTCTAAAAAAAAAAAAAAAAAAAATGTTAATAAAATAAAATTTGTATTTAACTTGATTTATTCCTCTCTCAGATAAAATAACATCATTGTGTAAAAAGTTCAAGTCAAAATAAATTTAACATTATATTGTATTTTTATGTCCTTGATGCATATTGATAAGTAAGAAGCTTTGATCATTCATAACAAAAGAAAATAAAAATTTAAGTAAGTGAAAAAAAAAAAAAAAAAAAAAAAAACATGTTTCAACAGTAGAGGTTTTTTTTATGTTTCAACACTAAACAAATTCTAGAGAAAGATAGACATTTCACTTTTGCAAAAGATGAAAATTTTCAAATGTTCAATTTCTTTTTTTTTTTTAAGTATTCGAACATATAGTCTTAATTTTTTTTTCTTGAATAAGTATTTGTTAAGCCATAAATTACAAAGGTCTCGAAATCTTTTTAAAAAGTATTCTGAATATTAAAAAAAAAATATCTCTTTCAAAAGTGAAAATATCTATCTCTCTTCAGAATTTTCGTAGTGTTGAAACTTTCATTTTTTTATAGCATGCATTTGAAAGAACATATATGTACATATATTACACTTATGTCATTGATGCATATTGATGTGTAACAAGCTTTGCTCATTCCTAATAAAAGAAAATAAAAATTTAAGTAAGAAAAAAAAAACATGTTTCAACTGTAGAGTCTTTTTTATTTTAAAATCCTAAAAATCGTTTTTTTTTTTTTTTTTTTTTTCTTGCAAAGACATGCTATAAAGGAATGATAGTTTCAACACTAAACAAATTCTAGAGAAAAATAGATATTTCATTTTTGCAAAAGATGAAAATTTTCAATTTTTTTTTTCTTTAAGTATTCGTACCTATAATCTCAATTATTTGTTTTTGAATAAGTATTTGTTAAGCCATAAATTACAAAGGTCTTGAAATCTTTTTAAAAATATTCTGAATATTTAAAAAAATTCATCTCTTTCAAAAGTGAAATATCTATCTCTCTTGAGAATTTTCGTGTAGTGTTGAAACTTTCATTTTTTTATAGCATGCATTTGCAAAAACATATATGTACATATATTATACTTTAGGGCTTCAAAATAAAAAGCTTCTATCATTAAAAAAATGTTTTCTTTTTTACTTAAATTGTTATTTCTTGCTTTTTAGTTACAAGAAATAGTTTTTAAAAACTATTCAAAAATTCTTATGCTACTGTGTAGATAATGAAACATTTATTTATTTTATTTTTTTTTTTTTTTTAATTATATTTTTTATCAGTTTGCACTTTTCGATTAATTATATATAAAAATTAATTCATCGCCTCTTGGAGGATCGAACCCACGACCATCGTGTAATCAGTATGACACTCTAATTAAAAATCATAGAACTTGCCAGAAATACATATAAAAAATAACAGAGTTCTCGAACGGTTTTAAAAATATTTTGAATATTTAAAAAAAAATCATCTCTTGCAAAAGTGAAATATCTATCCTTCTCTAGAACTTTATTAGTGTTGGAACTTTTATTTCTTTATAGCATGTCTTTGCAAGAATAAATTTTTAATTTATGTTTTTTTTAGGGCTATACAATACACTGTAAAAAATGCTGCAGTAAAATTACGGGCAAAGACCGGCAGAAGAGATTCCAGTCAAAGCCCGTAAAAATACATTTAGACGATGAATGATGTATCGCCAATAATTTTACGTTGTAATGAAACATACAACCAACCTGCAAAAAAAGTAGCATTAGCCGTAAAATTAAAAGTTAAAGTTTGAGCTTCTCGAATGCTTTAAAAAAGTTTCTTGCACATGTGTGCAGAGAGAAATCACCAACACAAAAAACTTGTTTATTTTTTTACACGCAATATCTAATTTAGTAATTTTCATGCGAAGCAAACCGTCTTGGGTAGCCCGGGATTCGAACTCACAATAATCTATATCTGACGCCAGTGCTTTGCCAACCGCGTCGTTCGGATCACAGAGACTTTTCTTTACAAAAAAAGATAAAGTCAACATAAGAACTGACTAGCTGATAAATCTTGTCATACGCACCAAAACACTTCTGGAAATTTTTTTAAACCGATTTGCAGCACAATGTGAAGTAACAAATCTTTAATTATTTTTACAGAACTAGCTATACAAATTTACAGCAAACTATGCTGTAATTATGTTAAAAAAAGTGTTTCATTTTTACAGAAAATTTTACAGTGATTAAATTGTTAACGTTCAAACTATGCATAAAAATTATTTTATTTTAAGACTATTTTAAAATCCAAATTTGCTATTTTTGTCAAAATTAGGAAGTCAGTCAATTCTCATATTGAAAAAGCAAAAACTTTTTTTTTTTTTGTCCAATAAAGACTACGATACTCAATTTTGTGAAAAAAAATCTAACTATTTTTCGAAATAATTTTTATTTGTAAAGGGACTGCATTAGATTTGGGAATAAGGCCGATTGACTGCTGTAGGTACTAGGCCTGAGGGGAAGTGACATCCGGGTGGTCTTTCTGAGGGGTTCTAGCCGGTATTTACACAAGTTTCGGAGGAAACCACGGAAAACTCTGAACGGCTAGGACAACGAGTGCGACCTGTGATCGAGCCCGGCACCTCACGTCTACCAGCTTCAGAATTTGATAGATTCATGCAGATAAATAAAGTGAAACATCTTGCTATTTAAAAAGGAATGTCACATATTTTAAATCATGAAATTTATCTTTCTTAAAATTATGAAGAAAATGAAGAATCAATTTATGATGCGTTAGTTTTGGGATGATGAACAAGTGAAAGTTGTTTGAATGAAATTTCTCAGAAATGGTATTATTTCTAATATAAAGAGTGTTTGTTTCTAGATTTATTATTATTATTATTATTAATTAAACAATTATATAACTATTTTTACAGAAAATCTTAGATACTCTCAATTTAGTATATCATACAAAATTAAAAATAAAGACTTTTCATAAATAATTTAAACTTTCAAAAGTTCAATATTACAATAGCGCATTTAAAAATGATTCTTATATTACCAAAATGTTTGTGAATCCCCCTTCAGATTTTTGTAGCAATCAGGAAAACTTAACTAAGATGAAAATGAAAGGTAGGACATGTAATAAAATTATGAATTAAAATTATTTTATTTGAAAACCAAAAAAAGGAAAAAAGAAAAACCTGGTGTGTCACTCAAACGACTTTCACTTACCCTGAAATTGAATAATATAAATACAGATTGGAGATTACGGGATAAGATAACGAGTACTGTTACGCAAACCTATGTTAAAACAATCCATGTTAGGCTTTGGAACTGTTTTATTTGACAAATAAGTTTGTGTGAGGGGGCTACCGTCCCCTCAACCCCCAATTTCATTAATATACGTATATTTATACAGAATTCGAATCTGTTATTAAATTCAAAAGCTCATATTAAATTATTGAGACATCTTTCACAACAACATTCCTTGAGACTTATCAAATTTTTCTAGTAACAAACACATTAACTTTAATATACAACATTTAGATGGCCTAAAATTATTTTTTTTTTTTTATTTATTCTAACAGAAACAAACAAAGGTGAGACGTTAAACCTTCACTTTGGTATTCAGGGAGCCTCAAACCTTCTAAATATCCAAAAAAAAAAAAAAAATGGCAGGAAGGACATGAAATAAAATTATGAATTAAAATTATTTTATTTGAAAACCAAAAAAAAAAAAAAAAAAAAAAGAAAAAAAATTATCTGGTGTGTCACTCACATGACTTTCTCTTACCCTGAAATTTAATAATATAAATACAGATTGGATATTACGGGATAAGATAACGAGTACTGTTACACAAACCTATGTTAAAACAATCCAAGTTCGGCTTTGGAACAGTTTTATTTGACAAGTAATTTTGTGTGAGGGGACTATCGTTCCCCCAACTCCCAATTTCATTATTATACCCATATTTAAGAGAATTCGAATCTTTTATTAAATTCAAAAGCTCATTTTAAATTATTGAGACATGTTTCACAGCAACATTTCTTGAAACTTATCAAAATTTTTCCACTAACAATAAAAAGAATGTTACCTCTTAAATATTGCCAGCTCTGCATATATTCTAAAGGTTATGTACACATCACGTGGAAGACATAAATATAATCCTATATTAATAATTAAAGCGCAACCTGAAGTACACTTCCATCAATTTTCAAGTATCGTCGTACTATAATCTAGTTCTTTTGTGTAGCCCTGTAAACGAACAGTGACTCTTTTTTGTACCATATTCTACATTAAACATGTTTTTATGTATATAAAATATCTATATATATATATTCGTTCCATTGTGTTTAGTGCAGTCTGTAGATATTAAACTCTACTAAACTGCAATTTTCCCCATAGACTATTGTATTTGTATTCTCTTGGGTGTCCCTGCACACGGACCATCTCAACGAAAAAATTAGTGTAGCATTCCTATACCATACACTATAAGAATACAAAATTTGAGTTTTTTGCTGTAATTTGTTTTTGAGATATGCTGATGACAGAGAGGCACGCTGACAGACGCATGCACAGACAGACAGACACGGGCACACAGACTAACGGCTAAAAACATGATTTTTGATTCAGGGGACCTCAAAACGTGTAAATCTAACAAAAGCTCAATTTTGAAAATTTGACCCCAAAACAATACTTCCTCTGCCTTTTGGGTAAGATAAAGTACAAAGCCATAGACAAAACAAAAGAAACTATAAGCATTTTTATCTTTATATACAATTTTCAAAAGGGTGGAAAATTGGCCATTTTGATATATGTAATATAGCTTTGGTATATGCATTATTGGTTTAGTATATGTATTATAGATATATGTATAAAAGCTCATAACTTAAAAATTGATCGAGTTATCTGAAAAGAATTTGCCTTTTTTTTAATCAGCGTCCAGTCTTTAAGAATACTAAAAATGATCTAAATATATGTTCGTATATTTTAAGGCCTGTCCAAGTAAAACTGTGTTATACAGAACTAATTACCCCTAAGGTTTATGTATTATCCGCTTAAAAATAATCTTTAGTTAGTTCTAAAGAATTTTCATCGTAAGGCCATTTATCTGTGCCATTATTTTACGTTTACACATATACATTTTTTTTTATAATGTGGCAAATATGAACACTGAAAAATACGTTTCTTTAAAACATTAATCCGATTTTTTATCCTTCAATAAACAACACATTGTTTAAATGCATAAATAAGTTAAAAATATAACAAATGATATCCTAAGCTAATCCAAATACGTTAAATATTAGTCATTATGTAAATTTTTCCTCAAACTAATTTATCAACTTATGGGATAAATAAAAAGTGTACCACATGAGAGGGAAAAAAAATGATTTATCTTAATTTAATTTCGTGAATTCCGAGATTGTTTTCGATTTGATTTGTATGATAATGTTTTTTTTTTTTTTTTTTTTTTTTTTTGGGGGGGGGGGGGGGGCTTTACTCTATGAAGTATAATTGGAATTGTGCAAAACTTTTTTTTTTTTTTTTTCATTTTTCATTTATCTATTAATCAATTCGGCTTACATCAGATTTCAATTGATACAAAAAAAAATAAAAAATAAAAAAAAATGTAATTCTTATTTGTTAAAATAGTATGGCTAAAAAAATTTCAAATAGAAGGTTTTATTTATCTTAAATTTAATTGACGTTGAAAGTATTATGCTAAGCAACATTCCTCTGTGTATAAAACAAAAGCTATTTTTAAAAGCATCGGAGAGTAAAATTAGTACAATATATAAAATTTATTTTTAAATCTGATTTTAGAGTTTCGGAATTTTAAGAATTTTGTTTCGTATATATTTTTTTGAGATTGTATACTTATACGTGTTTCAGTGAAATATATTGCCCAGCAACGCGGCAAGATATTACTAGATATATATAAAATTTGCAATATGTCTACCGACATTACATATCAATTTATAAGGTACCTGTACTAGGGTGGGCCGAAAAAAGCCGAAATTTTTTTTTTTTTTTTTTTTAATTAATTTTGGTACAGAATGAAAAAGTTGTGCAATGGACCAATTAGAACTCACAAGAATTTTTATCAAAATTAATCAATATTTAGCCGCGCCCCTCTGATATTGAAAAACGGAAAAAAAGAACGGAAAAAAGCTTTTTTTGGAAAAAGGCCGCTTTTTTTTTTTTCGAAATTGATTTTGGTATAGAATGAAAATGTTGTGTAATGGACCAATTAGAACTCACAAGAATTTTTATAAAAATTAATCAATATTTAGCCGCGCCCCTCTGACATTGAAAAACGGAAAAAAAGGACGGAAAAAGCTTTTTTTGGAAAAAAATATATTTTGAAAAAATATCCAAAATTTTTAAAGACATTCATTAAAAATGTTACATAACATGTCAATTAGAACCCATAAAAATTTGTATAATTTTTTTTCATTATTTAACCGTGCCCCTCTGACATCAAAAATTGGAGAAGAATGAAAGAAATATCGGATTTTCTGAAAACCTGTACTATGATAAACTATTCATTATTTTTCTAAATTAGTATTGACATAACTGATTAATTAATTAGTATTATAAATAAAAATTCTATAGCTACTTTACTTTATTATTTTTTTACTTGGTTAAATATTATAAACATATTTTTTTCTTTTATATAAGCATTTTTTCTCTTACATAGTAACAAAATAAAGATTAAAGCAGAAATATACAAATTTATGTTGGATTTAATAATACCTGTTGCTTAATGAATATTAGGTACTCGAATTATATTGTCCAGGGATGGAACACGGGCGCAGAATTCATACCACTATCAATGTAAGAAAATTTTCTACCTCTTAAATCGACGATATTATAGGCAGAGAAATTTCTTAAACACATTCCGGTATGAATTCTGCGCCCGTGTTCCATACCTGATTGTCCTTTATTGTCAAACGTTGACAGTTCTTTTCTTGCTTGAAGTTTGCTACGAATATAGCCATCCCTTGCAATCTCACCACAAACTTTCATTGCAGCTTCAGCTACTAATTTAACACATCGTTCAACAGATTGCGTATGACATGGTAATTTTTCGAATGTCATTAATTGATTCTCTTCTTTTTTGCACATTTCTTTCAAGTCTTTATCCTTTAAATGCATTGAAGAGGTGGCTCTGTTACAACACAGTTTGACCAATCAAATAAATCAATGTAGTCGTCTGCTTCGAAATTAACTTGAGGAGGCTTGAAAACTCGTAAACCATTCAAGTTCTTCATTTTTATTTGTCGAGCGCCTAGAATGCGCCTAACTGCTAGTTCCCGGATGTGTTTCCTGGAATCATGCAACATTGCTACCAATAAATTTTCGGGAAGCGCATAATATGCTTTGTTTGACAAAACTTTAAAAATAATTTTCTTAGCTTTGTCTCGAAGCTGCTTTGAAAGGGATATCATTTTCCAAAAATTTTCGGAACCATACTGGCAATGCGATTTCATTTTTATTTCAAACCACATAGGAGCAAAAACCAGCATTACATATTTCACAAGTGTGCTAATGTATAACCGTAACAAACGGTTTGCGGTAGTCAGCCATCGTGCACGACTAATATTACCTGGATTACTGCCAGTAAACATAGGAGAACTAGTACCATCTTTTATGGCTTAACAGATGCGATACAAATATTTTTGATCTGTACTTAGCTTTCTAATATCTTGCGGATCCAAATTCTGAAGTGTAGAGTCCATTTTATCAAATTTGACCACTGGATGTTTCTCACAGTCTTTTAAAAGAAATCCAATAGGTCCAGAATATGAATATGGTCTTGAATAAGGTGTCTTAGTGGCAACTCATTGGTATGAAGCAAACATACATTCCATTGTAGTGGTCTTCCAATGTTTGTCTCAAGCAAACGTATTACTCCACCTTTCCGTCCCGTATTTACATTTGTTCCATCACATCCGGTACCTGATAGGTTCTGCAAACTTATGTTATTCTTTCTTGTAAATTCTATAATACCTTCGGCTATTCCTTTTGCACTTTCACCAGCAGTTAACGATATACGACCCATATATTTGCTATCTGGTTCCTCTATTAATGCTACATGCGCTTCTGATGTTAATTTTCGATGACCATGTATTTGTTGAATAGTTTCACCTTTGCGCCCATCAAAATACAAACTCTTAATAGGTTTTTCTTGAAATAGCCTTAAATCATTTTCCCATAATTTCTTTCTTTTCTTCTCTATTTCTCTTCTCACTTTGTTTTTATCAACTATATATGTTTGTTGCTCAGGCGAAACTAAATTCAAATCAGCTAAAACTGCAGTAGTAATTTTGGCCACTGCTCTACTTGAGGCACCAGTTAAATCTGCAGCCAATGCTGTATGAGGCATAGAAATTCTCATTTGATCTGACGATCTTGATGGCGTTTCAGTTTGTTTATGTTTTCTGAAAAGAGGATAAGACCACTTGAAATCTTGATCTGCATTTTTTGTATCCATTTCTGACTCAATCTCTAATTCATTATCTTTCAAAATGTTATGAGATTCTTTATTTTGAAATCCACTGGTACTGGACATTGACATTTTATTCTTGTTTGGACAATCGGATATTTCCATTTTTCGACGTACTCGTTTTTGTAGTTGGTGTGTTGTTACTATATCCAGATTTCCAATAGCCATTTTTCTAACTGTCCTGTGATCAATTAAAAATTCTTTTTCACTCTCATATTTTATCTTATCTTTTAGTTAAATTGACCTTGGAAGCAATGGGATCAGTAGAACGCCATCTATCGTTTGAAATCTGAACGAAAAGAAACAAAAACGAAAGTAGGGTATAAGATAAGCTTCAATTTCTCATGTGCATATGTATGCTTATTATTTTTAAATAAGCGAATAAAAATAGAGTAAAATTATTTGAATTTTATTTGGATTGGTTCGTAGTAACGTATTATGTAATATTTTAGTTATATAGTATAACTAGTTTCAATTTTTTTTAAATATACTTTTTTCAAAAAACCCGGCTTTTCATCCTTTTCTCAATTTTTTATGTCAGAGGGGCGCGGCTAAATATTTGGCAAAATTGATGAAAGTTTTTGAGAGTTCTAACTGATTAATTATGTAACATTTCTGCAATATACCAGAGCTAAATCCAAAATTAATTTTTAAAATTTAATTTTTTGAAAAAAACTATTTTTTTTTCTTTTTTTCAGTTTTTCAGTGCCAAAGGGGCGTGGTTAAATATTAAACAAAACTGATAAAATTTTTAGAGGTTTCTTACAGACCCATTACACAACTTTTCCGCACTATACCAAAATTAATTTCAAAAAATAATTTTTTCGGCCCACCCTAACCTGTACCCAATATAGACACCCTAAGGAAAATTTATTTTTTTCACCCCCGTGTACACATCATAGGACTCCAAAAATGTATGACAAATATCTCTGGACTGTTAACTATCATTATTGAAATTAGCGACTTTGTAATTATTCTTGTTTAATTAAAATGATAAAAACAAAAAGTGTTTATAAGTGTCCATATAAGGAACCACCTGTCCCTATTATGGACATGCATGTCCATATTAGGGACAGGTAGCTCCTTATTGACCCACTACACAGGGTGTATGGAAGAGCCACTCTTCCAAAGAATTTTAGAGGAGGGGAGATAAAAAATATATCTTAAAGTATTGCGGGGGAAATATCTTCAGTAAATATCTTCAGAACATGACTCTTTAGAAGGGAGGGGGGGGGGGCATTTTCGGTTGTGGCTCTTCGAAGATCCATGCAAAGCACCTCAGTTATAAGAAATATTATAAAATAATATAATTCCTTTTGCTTAGCTTTATTGGGGGAGGGGTCAAATTTGCTACCTTGTAATTCCCCCCCCCAAAAAAAAAAAAAAAAAAAAAAAAAAAATCGAAAATCGGAAGAAATCAAAAAGGAATTTTTGCAAATACCTTCAAAAAGACGTTTGGCGTTATATATATATATATATATATATATATATATATATATATATATATATATATACATATATATATCTTTATCTTTGAGTTATTACTGTTAGAATTTTACTCGAAAATCCATATATTGCTAAATTTCCCCCGAAAATCCTTTTTACCCCCTTTCCCGCCTTAAAAATCCAAAATTCCAAAACCGCAGAAAATGCTTTTTTTGTATTCAAGTCTAGACTCCCCATGTGCAATTTCTTCACCGTGAAGTAATTTGGAGCCGAGTTTTGCTTATAAAGGTGGTTTTTGCCTTCTGCCCTCCCGGGGGGAACGGGGGGCATTTCACAAAATCCTGTCTTAGTGTGCGTCAGGGTCCTAAAATCAACCTGCTCACCAAAAATTGTGACTCTATCTCCCATAACACCGCCACAGGCGTGTTGAGTCAGTGTATCAGTGAGTGGAGTGAATCAGTGAGTTTACTCTTTTATTATATAGATTATTGAAAATTATGATTAAATGTGTAAAATTATTTTTATCAATAACCAAAGCGTATATTGTTGACTTTTAAAACCTGAAATTTATACATATACAGGGTGCATAGTAAAGTCCCTTTAACCTGAAAATACTTGCGAACGGAGAATGCTGCAGCCACGCGAGTGAGGTAACGGCATAGTAAAGCGACTATGCCTGACCTAATGCAAACGACAGCAGCGCCCCTAGTGGCGAAATTTGGAAGTTAGCCATTGCAATTTGAAAACGAAAAGAGATAGAGCAAATTTTCCTACCAGAAAGTTTTAGAGCATCAAATAATTAGTACGAAACGATATTTGGTTTACACGGATAAGATAAATTTGCGCCAGTAGACCGAAAAAATATCCAAAATCGATGCTTTCCATTTTGTGTAAATATGTGAAAGGAATAAAAAGAGGAAAGAAGAAATAAGCACAACTTAATGAATAAATACTATGTACTTAAATCAATACATTTTGATAACATCACACACAAAAACAAAAAAGGTACACTAAACACTAAGTCTCATAGTGATAAATAGTTAATGTTGAGAATGTTCGAAAAGTTCGCCATTGCTCACAATACACGTTTGTACTGTGTGAGTAACTCGGCATGCACATTTCTAAGCATGGAAGGTGTTACACTATTGAAAGTATCTGTAATACGATGACGTAGATCCAGCAGACTTGTATGTGGAGTTGCATAAACCTGATCTTTTATATAACCCCACAGGAAGAAATCTATCGGAGTCAGGTCCGGCGATCGTGGAGGCCATTTAATACTACTACCATACCCAATAATTTGTTGTCCAAAGCAATCTTTTAGAAATATTCGCAATCCAGCTGGCTGGTGTGCAGGAGCACCGTCATGTTGAAACCACATGTCCCATAATCCGGACAGGGGAATATCATCCAAAAAGTCGGGTATGATATCTTG